>CAWUFW010001734.1:1722500-2355000 GCA_963921515.1 Calotriton arnoldi | reverse complement strand
GTGTATATATATATGTGTATATATATGTGTATATATATGTGTATATATGTGTATATATATATGTGTATATATATATGTGTATCACTCCAAACTTTGCCCTAGATCTTCAAAGACGCCACTCCACTTGAAATGATTAAACTGAATCTTTATTCAGAGACCGGACAAGTTGCTCCAATGATTCACTTTCCCGACGCGTTTCGGAGCGGCTGCTCCTTTTTCATGGGGAGAATCTGACCAGCACGGAAGCGCTGCAACTTTGTTTCCGCTTTTGAACATGCACTCCCAGGTGAGTAGCATGTCGGGAGTTGTAGTGTACTTTTTCCCCTCCAGTGGGGTCCGTGCATATTAGTCAGGCAGTTTTCATCCGATATTAAAACAATGTTAATGACCCTCCAGTGAGCCTCAGAGATACCAGTCCGGTTTCAAATAAGGAATTTCACGTGCTGCCACCAGGCCAAAAGAATTTCAGCCCGCAGTCCCGTACTTCGTTTACACGGGCGGTGCATCTTTCACGGCCAGGACTCGCCGTGTACAAAATCACTCCAAACTTTGCCCTAGATCTTCAAAGACGCCACTCCACTTGAAATGATTCAACTGAATCTTTATTCAGAGACCGGACAAGTTGCTCCAATGATTCACTTTCCCGACGCGTTTCGGAGCGGCTGCTCCTTCTTCATGGGCAGAATCTGACCAGCACGGAAGCGCTGCAACTTTGTTTCCGCTTTTGAACATGCACTCCCAGGTGAGTAGCATGTCGGGAGTTGTAGTGTACTTTTTCCCCTCCAGTGGGGTCCGTGCATATTAGTCAGGCAGTTTTCATCCGATATTATATATATGTGTATATATATATGTGTATATATATATGTGTGTATATATGTGTGTATATATATGTGTGTATATATGTGTGTGTATATATGTGTGTGTATATATGTGTGTGTATATATGTGTGTATGTATGTATGTATATATGTGTGTATATATATATGTGTGTATATATATATGTGTATATATGTATGTGTATATGTAAGTATATGTGTATATGTATATATATATATATATATATATATATATATATATATATATATATATATATATATATATATATATATATATATATATATATATTATCTACTGGCGGTCGCCAGTAGATAGTTATAGTTAGGACCTAGTTTCCATAGGAAAGCGTTTTTAGGTCTCGGCCTGCACCAGCGCTTGCGCTGGTCTGGCCGAGAGTTTTAGTAAGCGGGTTTTGGAAGTGCAAACCCACTGGCTTTCGGTTGGCGACCAGCTTGCGTTCACGATGGCATGCACGCGCGCAGCTGGCATCTGGGTTTCCTATCTCTTCCTCATTTCCTCGTCATGGCTCATTAACTCTCTGGACTCTGATGTTTCAATCGCAGCAGCAGCTCACATTACCAACTGACGGCCCTGGACTACAGTCACATGAAAAACAACAGCGATTAGCATTGAAATGCAAGCTTTTTTTTGTCTAGTTAGAAATATTGCTTCGGTGGGTTGATTTCACCTTATATCGCTATTTGTTTTATATTGGGAGTCACAGCCTAATTACCAGTATTTTTGTCTCGCTCTGTTTTTTTTTTTTAATATTTATTCGCGCAAAGCACAAAGCTATATTTAAGGTTACTTTTTCCGCGTCACTTCTTCACTCTAAACTCCACACCCCCCACTCTTATTGTCTCTCTCCTTCTCTCTCCTCTCTCTCCCCTCTCTAATTCTCTCTCTACTTAATTAACTCTCCCCTCTCTATCTTTTTTAGCCTTTCATTCTCTCTCACCCCTTTATCTGTTTCTCTTTCAAACTCCTTCATTCACTCTCTCCCCTTCTTTCTCTCTCTCCATCCCGCTCCACTCTTTATTCTATGTACACCCTTTCTCTCTCTTTCTCTCTCACCACCCTCTCTAATTGGGCATTATATCTTCACTCTATCTCTCACTCGGCAACACCACAGCATCACTCAGCATCACCACAGCATCACTCAGCGCAACCACAGCATCAATCAGAGCCAGCACAGCATCACTCAGCGCCATCACAGCATCACTCAACGCCATCACAGCATCACTCAACGCCATCACAGCATCACTCAACGCCACCACAGCATCACTCAACGCCACCACAGCATCACTCAGTGCAACCACAGCATCACTCTGTGCAACCACAGCATCACTCAGTGCAACCACAGCATCACTCAGTGCAACCACAGCATCACTCAGTGCAACCACAGCATCACTCAGCAGCACCACAACATCACTCAGCAGCACCACAACATCACTCAGCAGCACCACAACATCACTCAGCAGCACCACAACATCACTCAGCACCACCACAGGATGACTCAGCACCACCACAGGATGACTCAGCACCACCACATCATCACTCAGCACCACCACAAGATGACTCAGCACCACCACAGGATGACTCAGCACCACCACAGGATGACTCAGTGCCACCACAGCATCGCTCAGTGCCACCACAGCATCGCTCAGCGCCACCACAGCATCGCTCAGCGATGCTCCACAGGATGACTCAGCACCACCACAGGATGACTCAGCGCCACCACAGCATCGCTCAGCGCCACCACAGCATCGCTCAGCGCCACCACAGCATCGCTCAGCGCCACCACAGCATCGCTCAGCGCACCACAGCATCGCTCAGCGCCACCACAGCATCGCTCAGCGCCACCACAACAATATCACTCAGGGTCACCACAGCATCACTCAGGGCCACCACAACAATATCACTCGGCGCAACCACAGCATCGCTCGGCGCCGCCACAGCATCGCTCGGAGCCGCCACAGCATCGCTCGGAGCCGCCACAGCATCGCTCGGCACCGCCACAGCATTGTAGTGTAGCTCCTATTTCCCTTATAGGCTCTGCGCATTGGAATAATATATCCTATAGGTTTGACATAGGACTGAGGTCAGTATGTCCCTATCGAGTATATTAAACTTAATTACTTGTGCCAGCTAGCTCAGAGGCCACTAGAAACTTCTTGACAACAAGAAGGGAGTAGTTTCTGGCAGCCGCAAAACATGACCACTGTGTTTCCCTTACAGAATCAGGACGGGTCCCAGAGTATAGAAACAATAGATAACTATTTCACTCAGCTCAGTTGTGCAGGATTCAGTTACGTCTCAAAGTTACACAGAAATAACAGACGGGCGTTTCAATAAAAAGGTTTATTGAACAGTCTTGTTTCTGTTGTAAGTTAGATGTGCTGTTACGATCACAAGACAGTATGCGAGATAAATAATGTACAGAGTGAGCAGTAGAAATAAATAATATTGCGTTAGCATTATCTTTTCAGCATATATGCATTTACATAAAATGACACAGCCTAAAAATGCGAGTACTCATACGATGCGTTTCTATCCTAGGTCTACCCAGTGTGCCTAACCTTTCCTAGGTGTAGGGAGAAGTAGAAGTAGGTGCTGTATTCCTGACTAGAGTATACTAAGAGTAAGTTACGCCTAGTATCCCAAGAGTCTAGTATGCCAAGAGTCTAGTATGCCAAGAGTCTAGTATGCCAAGAGTCTCTCTAGGTTCTAGTCTGCTCCATACCTGAAGAATGAGAGAGGTAGGAATCTCTTTTCCGGACTCGAACTCCAACACCCCGCAAGGGAAGTTAGATCACTGGAAGCTGGACTCTCTGCGTGCAGGAATGACAGCGTCTTCTCAGTGCGTCCGGCCGGGAATCGGGCTCCTCTGAAGTCGAGGTCTCCTCTGATTTACAGAGGTTTGGGAAGGTATATTTATACCTGAAAATGTTAGCATTGACGTGAGTTGGGCAGCGAAAGACGTCATGAATGAACCTCTAGGGATTAACGGTTCATGCATAATGTATGAGTCCTTGAAGAAATCAAAAGTCCTGGGCAAGGGAAACTCCCGCAGCCTGAGGGTCTGTTTTTTCATGGACTCGTTGAGACGTTAGGGTGGACGGATGTCGGAATCCATGCCTGTATTTGGAGTGCATGGTTTATGCCTAAATAAGGTCTGGGATTTTATGCCTATATAAGGGCAAGGCGAATTGTGCCTATATAAGGACATGAGTCTAGAAAGCCCGTTTATGGACACCCTATAAAGTATACAACACCCACTCCTCTTTTGTGTATACAACAATACTAAAATGCTAAACATTTAAAATGCTAAACATGAAAATGGAGTACCGCATATTAAAACATATCCTAAAAAAGCTTTAAAAGATACATTAAAATGCAAAGGTTTCCGTACATCATTAAGCAGTGCTTCATATTTCCAGCATAAAGTATGAAATAAATGCATTTGGAACGAAATATAAAAGCAATATTTACATATGACGAAAATGATCGATAAGGTTGTTCAAAATCAAAGTCATTTCCTATCATGAAATTTAAATGAACTGATTTAGACACACAAGATGACTAAGTGTCCCTGGAAGTACTGCCAAGTCTGTATTATAAGGCTAGATTTACTTTAAGCAGATTGAAGCGCCATTTTCGTTTTAAAAAAAAAAAAATGGGACAAAAGTTCAAATTTGGTAAAGTTCCAAGGTTTTGAAAAATGAAGGCCAAATAGTTGCTGTTGCACTGGAACAGAGTATGCCGAATCAGAGTCAGTTTACGAGTCTGGTGTAAACATGAGATCATCTACTTCAATAGACAAAATATCATCTATTGCCGCTGGTGTAAGTTGGAACACCTCGTGTAGAAGATTGATCGCACAAAGATGGGAAGCATCGCTCTCAGCATAGGTCGCCGCAGCAATGTTCGCGTTCGTTGTTACCTGTGTGCCTGGAGTTGTTTCTCGTACCTCAGCAGCAGCAGGAGGCGACTGTGAGATCTCAATGAATGCTGATATCAGGATTGGAAACCTCTGGGGGCAACACAGAGCATGGGCCGTAATCGGGTCCAGCAAAGTATCGACGTCCTTTTGGCGCAGTTGATGGAAATGTTAGACAAGTGTCCAACACGCATTCTTTACCGCATAGCAGACATCGTAGAACAGGTAAGATGCAATCTTGCCAGATTGGTCTAAACGACAGGAACCACGTGGTATTAAGGTTTCGTAGACGAGTCATGCCTAGTAGCTCTACTATTCGCTCACGGCACTGTCTTTCAAGGAGAGCTTTCTCCATTTCGCTCGGAGTGATGTCGGCGAATTGGCTGGCCATAGCGCAATAGCAGACAGATGAATAAAATTCCGGCAACAAGTGCGAGAATTAATGGTATGCCACCAAACACCAAATGTGCAAAGTTGGGGATTATTCCAAGTATTGCCTGGAACGGTGCTAACAGACCGGAGCAAATGCTCTTAAATACATGTACAATTCCTGTTGTATCTGACATGTTAAAGATACGTGATATCATTTCTACGAAATGTATAGGGCAGTTTGTACGTATTAAAGTCTGTATCTCTGCCGAAGTCCTTGCTACTTGTAGATCATAGGTTTCTTTGGCCGAGGTCAAAGGCACTGTTTGCTGTAAAAGCATGGCTTTCATTCTGCTCAAAGTATCAAATCTTATAAAAGAGACGCTCAGCGAAGGCCATAAAGGCGACTCCCTGACTGTGTCTATTGGGGGAAACAATACTTGCATACAGCAAGTGACCCTGGAGTTGACCGTTACTAGATATGGGATGCCTGGCAACATTCCACAGCAGCTCTGATCATTCAACATGAGGTAACTCCCATTCGAAAGTTGTCCAAACGTTGGATTAATCACAGCAGCTGGTGTACCCCGCTGGTGGCAAGACAAGTTTGCCACAGAACCATTACAAGCCCCGTGTAAAGAAATGTCCTGACAAATGAGTGAACCGGTCAGCGCATGTTTACAGTTGATACCGCTAAGAAACACTTCACGATCCCCACTCCAACATCTATGTGTATACGGTAAATCCCAAGATATCTTAATGTATTCCTTACCCAACCTTTCATATTTGCCTGCTTGCATCTGTCTGAGGCAATACTGAAACTGAAAAGTTGTCACAGGCAACGTTATTTTGCCATGAATAACCCATTCTGTAGCTGGTTTTTCTGCCACTGTAAATGGTAATTTCTCCAGTTTTTCAATGCTCAGCACTGTATACCTTGCTCCTCTTTGTGCCAATTCGATCTGTTTATCAGTTAGATTGTATTCTGCAAACAGAGACGACGTGTTGATGAAACGCCAAGGCACATAGCCCGCTCGCAATGATTGCAGCGTCCATGTCAATAACACTATAGAACGTAATCGAGATTGACCTTGTTGTAACATAGCCAAATCTTGTTCTAGAATGTCGATAGCAGAGGATACAATGCCATCCAATGAATAAATTCTGGAGGACAAAGTTGTTAACCCATTGTCGACTACAGAGAGTGTTTTCTCTAAATTAATACGATCAAGTTCACGTATGCGTTCTGCAGCCTCTATCTGTGACACTTTCCATGCTTCGTTATAAGCAGCATAAATGCCGGCATATATGAAACGTTTTTGGAGCGGTTTTCTTGGTCCAAGCAAGAATTCCCTAAGATCTGCGTCCTCTTTAAGTAAGGTTAAGTGTTGCTTCACATCCTGTAGTGTAGATTTATGCAGCCAATCGAGGCATAATTTACCTACACTGTATGTTGTTACTACCCCCGGATGTTGTCTTTGGACATATCTTGGGTCTGGCCTATGAATAGCTAAGCCCTGAGTTTTGTTCAAGAACCTTTCCTGACAGTTGTTTGTGTCTGTGGGCCAGATCAACCATTTTTTCCAATTTGGATGAGTTCTGTTGAGTTGTAGTATTTTGTCAACTGTCACCACTGCCTTCGTATTATTATCACTGGCAGGTGTTGGCACAGAAGGTGTTTTCATCTCTTTGATCTTGGCTAATCCAAGACAAGATGTTTGTTGGACGGTGTCATTCAAAAACAGTATTTGTTCAGGGATGATACAGGCTCTAAATAAAGCTTCTATACCCTGTACTTGCCAATCTTTACTACCCCAGACAGTTTTTGTCTCAATAGTGTCTTTCCATAAGTCGAAACCCTGTGTAGACAGTTGGGCAATAAATGCTTCAGAGTAAATCTGTTTCGTATTTGTTAACATAATTTTCAGTCCTGTTTTGTTTACATTTTTGTAGTAAAACGGTTTCTGGGTCAGATGTATTATAACCTGAAAAATATGGAAATTTACTAGCAAAAGTTTTCGAACTACCTTGTGGTGGTGTAGGACAATGTTCCCATTGGTTAAACATAAACACATTTCTTGGATATGCAGTTTTGTGCAAATAATGATGACCATAGTGGTTATAACAATACAGTTCTTCATAATCAGATGAACCCTCTAAAAATTCATTCTTAGAAAATGCAGCAGATTTTTCTAGATCAAACATTATATCGGTCACAGTCTCAAAGTCCCAATTATCTGAATAGGTACTGGACGTAATTAAATCACTTAGTGAAATTTTAAATAAATGTGGAATGTTCAATTGTTCACTTGGACCGAAGATTTCATAATCTGTTTTGTCCCACACTATACCATCCTGTATAGGAACAGCTGTGATGTTCACTGATGACAAGTCTCTTGCTTCACGATGGGAAGATTTATGTGGTTTCAAAAGTACATTCACGTTTTTCCTTCACTGTTCACATGGATGTATCTGCCATTTATAAGCATGCTTACTGTTGTTACCAAAGCTAGCCAGAGCAGAAAAATAAAAAGTCCAGATGTAATCCAGAGTTCAATCCATGGAGAAACCAGATAAGTCTTTTTCAGAAAGTGAATAAAGTCTTGTACTTGCTGCTTGATTTTTTATGAGGCTGGCGTCGTTTCAGGGTCGCTTGGATCTTCTGAGAACGTATCAAAGTCAATGAAATAGCCAGAAGCAGTTCTGTCAATTGTTGGAATTGCATCAGGATTCGTTGAAATCACAGGAACCAGTTCTTCACGAGTCACGTTGGTGTAGACAGGTGTATTTGGACGAACTGTTACTTGGTTATCAAGAGGGATGAGTTCCATAGCCTGGTTGCTTAGTCCTTCATTTGTTACAGCTGAATTCTCGATCGTGATCAGTCTTTCAGTCTGAACCTCTTGAATAGTAGCGAGAGGAGTGCGTTTGCTACTAGGTCGGAGTCCACGAGGCCTACTGCTTAGTATTGGCCACATACTGTGGTTTGATCAGGTCGATTGACACAAATCTTTTCTCCTTTCTTCAAGCAAGGGGCGGCAGAAGTACTGTCCTTGTTCCTTGAACAGCTAGAACAGGTACCAGTTGTCTGTAAGAAGGTCCAAATTCCTTCTTGTCCGCTATTTTTTCTCTGACTAGATCCCCAACTTTTGGAATCCAGACAGGCCTTGCTGGGACCGCCGATGTTTCCCCAGTGGTGGTTGGCTGTATGGATACGTTGCTTTGTTTCGTTCTTAATTTGTTAAGATCCTGTAAAACAGCCAAACGATCTTTGATATCAAATGTTTTCATGTCCACCACTGTGCCTACGTGTTCTAAGTCTGGAACCCACATTCTTGTCCCAAATAGGACCTCATATGGAGTGACCCCCCCTAGAGAACTTCTTGGCAGGTTGTTAAGTGAGCGCTGAACGCTAATGAGGTGTTTGGCCCACCCATCACCCGAGCCTAATACCCTAGCTGTTATAGACTGCTTTATGTCCCGGTTTTTCCTTTCCACAACAGAATTTCCCTCAGGATGGAATGGAGAGGAGTACCGCAATGCAACGCCCAGACTGGCCATGGCCTCCTTGTAAGCCCTAGAGCTAAACGCAGGACCCTGGTCAGAATGTAGCGTGCCTATTGCGTATGTGCCGATAAAGACTCGCAAATCTTTTATAACAGTTCGAGCGTCAGCCGAGCGCTGAGGCCATAACCATAGGAACCTAGATTTAGTTTTTGCGGGAATGCCTTTGTCCAGTGGGACGTAGGCGAGTAGATAGCCTAATGCTGTCTAACAGTGGTGTCTGCACTGGGCTGCCGCATTCGCTGCATGGTGTCTGGTGGCTCTCTCGCTGTAATTTACAGTCTAAGCAGTTGTTGATGAATATGTGAATGTGTGTATTCATTCCAGGCCACCAGTACATCTCTTTTAACTTCAAAATTGTTTTTGAGATCCCTTGATGTGACAGACCCTCCCCCAAATGTGTTTCATAAATCAAGGCTGCTCTTCGTTCCATGTTTGGAATTACCCTATCCCCCACTCCAGGGATTCGAGCAAAAGGAACGTTGTTTGCATCAATTACATAAGAGTACTTGAGTGGAAACTTTTTTGGTAACGCTGCACTGCTGCCTTTGCTTGAAGCATTGACAGCTAACATTATCTCACCGTCTATTTTTGTTTTTGAACGAGTGATCGCAGCTATGGAAGCCGTCTGAACAGCCCCCTTCGCGGCTTCGTCAGCCAATGAATTCCCTGCAACGTGAACGCCATCACGCTGATGACTCAGTGTGTGAATCACGTGAGCCTTTGGTAGTTCGTTTTTCAACTGAACTACTTGTTCCCAAAGCAATTTGTGCTTTATTGTGCCACCCTTCGCATCTTTGAAACCATTTTCAAGCCAGGTTCGTATATAGTCATTATACGACTGAACACAATAATAGGAATCGCACACTATCAGTGTGAGGAATTCTCGATCCGTACTCTCAAGTGCCAGTTTGAATGCCTGTAGTTCAGCTCGCTGAGCTGTACAATCACCTAGTGACTGAGTTTTTGTGACCATAGGATGCCATTTCGCATGCGACCTTTAACGATAGCACACGCTGCACTGTAAGCTTGCTTACTCCCTGTTGCGGGCTGTGCGGATCCGTCAGTGTAAATTACGAATTCATACTGATCGAGAGGTAGAATCTCAGTGGGCAGAGGACATTCTTGTTCATATTGGAGAAATGCCTGTGTCTTTAAATCTGGATCAAAAACATATTCAACATCAGTTGCAGCAAGAGAATTAACCCACTGTATCCATCTCGGATGTAAAGCTTTAGCATTTGGAATGCTCGCTCTTGTGACCGCTTCTAAAGCTGGTACTGGGGTAACGACAATTATGCGTTTCCCTTGGGCTAAGGCTCTTTCTTTTGCTACAGCTGTTTGAACTGCTGTCAGAATTTTTTCAGTTGAACTGAAGCGCATTTCCGCTTGTGTATACAAATGTGATTTGTATGCAATTGGTACTTTCTCACCCTCATTAAAGGTTAAGTAAGTGAATCCACATTGACTCGAAATTATTCGAATCGCCAAATTTCTTTGACTTACGCGTGTTTGTAAGTGATTTGTTGCTAACATGTTAGCCTGGAGTGAACGCAAAGTTTCTGTGTGTTCCTGTGTCCAGTTTTTAATTGTGAAATCAGGTTTGATTAATGTGTAGAGAGGTTTAACTCTTTCTGCGTAGTTTAGAATGTATGTTCTTCCAAAATTTAGGAATCCCAGTATTGATTGTAAGTTTTTTAGCGTTTTTGGAGGTTGGAGCAGCGCACATTTCTCTAGAAAGTTAGCTGCCAAGCTCTTGCCTTCACTTGAAAGCTCATATCCTAAAAATAGGACATTGAGATGGGCAATTCGGGACTTTTTAAAGTTGAACTTGTAGCCCTCAGAGGCGAATCCCAATAAATGGTGCTCACCCTGTTCAAGTGTTTTTCCAAGTCACCGTCTGTCAGATAGATGTCATCGACATAAGACAATGCCTCGTTGTCATAAATTTGTAGTAACTCCGTTACTCTCACTGAGAATAAACCTGGGCTGTTCTTGAACCCTTGTGGGAGTCGACAAAAGTGACGCTGGGTCCCCATTATGGAGAATGCCGTTAAGTACCTGCTTTCAGGTGCTATATTTTGACAAAAGAAACCATTTGTGATGTCTAAAGTTGTTTTGTATTTTTTACGCACAATGTTATTCATTAATGCTGTGCTGTGTGCATTTTACACTGCAAAAGTTTTAGAACAAGTGTTTAAATGTCTGTAGTCCAAAACTAGACGATATGTATTGTCTGGTTTGGAGACAGGAAACAAAGGATTGTTCATGGAGGAGGTGCATGTTTCAATCACCCCTTGATATTCAAGTTGATCTAAGATCTCCCTGACCTGTTTTTTAGCTTCTTGCTTAATAGGATACTGCCTCTGAGCAGTAGGTTCATGTTTCAGATTTATTTTATGGTGAGGTGAGTCCTCATCCCATCCTACATGATTTTTATATAATGCTGGAGCCTGGGCCACTGCCCATTTTCTGGCATATGTACATTTTAAGTGAATTGGTATGTGATTGGAGAAGGCAGGCATAATCATGTCCTCGCCGTGTGGGCACTCCCTGACAAATTGTGGTGGCCAGTCTTTTTCTGCTAGAAGTATGTCATAACCCTTTGATAGTTTTTCCCAAAAGAGTGCTTTAACCTGTCTAGGTTTGTCTCCCTCCATCCGGAGTGTTATTTCATATAACCTTTGTGGAGTACTAACCCTGGTGTCTACAGTCTCTACTGAAATGTACTTATTCAAGTCCACTATCTCCAGAAGTTCCATCAGGTTCTGGCGAGCTATTGTGACTTCTGCTGCACTGTCCAGCATTGTCTGAGCCCATTCTCCGTTCTTGAGTTGAGTTCTCAGTATTCTCGGCATGTCGTACTATTAGACCTGCTACTTTCTTTTTGGAGAATTGAGGTTTAGTTTTAATTTTTGTTGCGTGCTTGTCGTCTTTCGATTTCACGCGTTCTTCTCTATGTTCTGTTCGTCTTCTTCTTTCCGAAGTCTGTGATGAGACCTGAAAGGGACGAGAGGAACGTGTATCATTATCTTGATACCTATCAGGTTTTCTCAAATTATCCCTATTCCTGAGGTTGTACCTCCTTTCAGAGGGCTCCTTTTGAGGAGACCTACCTCGGGATTGAGATCTTCTCTCATTTGAATTTTGTTTAGTAGACTCCCACTTCTTTTTAGAAGATGTAGGAGTTTGTTTAATTGAGTCCTTCTCAGGACTTTCAGATAGTTTTGGTTTAGCTGGTCTCCCACCTAAACTATCTCTGCCTAATTCTGCATAAGATTGTTCTATAATTTTGGGTAGCTCTGTTTGATGTTCTGTAACATCAAATTCCCTTAATTTTTGTCGGATCGCCACTGCTGCTGCCTCCCCTTTAATATTTGATCATATTATTGTTGAGACCTGGTCGAAATTTCTTAGTAATTTCATACCTAAATTTAAAGCAGGCTCTGCCCCGTATTCGTTTTGAATTTGTTTTAGGACATCAGGTATTACCGCAATTGACGGAATGCCATGTGTTTTAGTGTATATGGCAGCAAAGACTGAGCCCCAAGTGGTGCAGTCTTCCAGTTGTGGTGTGATCCCCATTGGTAAACTAATGGTTAGGATTCTGTGTTTCTCATGCGGGCTAGTATTTGGAAATACTGCTTCGATTTGAGTTATTTTTTGAGCTATCCAAAATGGAATTTGCTCCCGCTTAGTGGGCATTTTACCCATGACTGCGTATAGAGTCTGTGGTGTAATTTTTAGAGTGTTCCCCTGGTGAGGGGTTTGATTTGGAAGTGTTAATGGTGGTTGGACTGTGAAAGTCCGCATGACATATTGAACCAATTGTCTGTAGATTTTTATTAGTTCTTGTAGTTGAACAAGTAAGTCCTCATCTGACATTATGTCAAGTTCAGGATGAGGTGTGTAGCCGGCTAGAATCGGCCAAGTTGCTCCTGGTCTACCTAGTGGACCGAGCCTGGTTATATTTCTGTGATGTTTTAGGGCGCCTTTAAACCAGAGCTGATGCTCCTGGTATGTTAATGGAATCTCTATATCCTCGAAAGGAATGTATTCCTCTGGTGTTTCATCTTTCTTGTAGAAGTGAAACATTTTAGTTACTGGATTAGATTCAGGAAATATTACCCATGAATAGAATACCTCTGTCTGAAAGGATTCATGTGCCTCAATCACGAAAACTGCTCTACCTCCTCTCGGTGGTAGGCCATGTTTTATAAGTTTTAGAGTAATGGCTCTTCTTAAGTTTGGAGCGATGTCAATGACACCCTCTTCGGTTTCATATAAACCGGTGAAGTTAAAAAGTGCTGGTTGGGCTGGATCAGCCTCAGCTCCACCGTTTCCGGCGGGATTGTCCCCGTTTAAGGACATTTTGTTTTATGAAAAATGTAGAACAAATTTCAAGGAAACAAAGATAAGGTGCACAATATTGTGGAACACTGTATCCTTCAACGTTGAGCAAACCAAACAGCTAATATATAGGGTACTGCCCTATGTAGCCGTGGTGGATACTATCCCTGCCCACTCCAGACGTCTTTTGGAGTATATGGGTAGAGGTCTCTGAGAGAGAAAAGAATATTATGCACAGCTGAGTTACTCAGTATCTAACGTTGAATTACTGCCTTACCAAACCGTTGGGCGCCATGTAGTGTAGCTCCTATTTCCCTTATAGGCTCTGCGCATTGGAATAATATATCCTATAGGTTTGACATAGGACTGAGGTCAGTATGTCCCTATCGAGTATATTAAACTTAATTACTTGTGCCAGCTAGCTCAGAGGCCACTAGAAACTTCTTGACAACAAGAAGGGAGTAGTTTCTGGCAGCCGCAAAACATGACCACTGTGTTTCCCTTACAGAATCAGGACGTGTCCCAGAGTCGTAGAAACAATAGATAACTATTTCACTCAGCTCAGTTGTGCAGGATTCAGTTACGTCTCAAAGTTACACAGAAATAACAGACGGGCGTTTCAATAAAAAGGTTTATTGAACAGTCTTGTTTCTGTTGTAAGTTAGATGTGCTGTTACGATCACAAGACAGTATGCGAGATAAATAATGTACAGAGTGAGCAGTAGAAATAAATAATACTGCGTTAGCATTATCTTTTCAGCATATATGCATTTACATAAAATGACACAGCCTAAAAATGCGAGTACTCATACGATGCGTTTCTATCCTAGGTCTACCCAGTGTGCCTAACCTTTCCTAGGTGTAGGGAGAAGTAGAAGTAGGTGCTGTATTCCTGACTAGAGTATACTAAGAGTAAGTTACACCTAGTATCCCAAGAGTCTAGTATGCCAAGAGTCTAGTATGCCAAGAGTCTAGTATGCCAAGAGTCTCTCTAGGTTCTAGTCTGCTCCATACCTGAAGAATGAGAGAGGTAGGAATCTCTTTTCCGGACTCGAACTCCAACACCCCGCAAGGGAAGTTAGATCACTGGAAGCTGGACTCTCTGCGTGCAGGAATGACAGCGTCTTCTCAGTGCGTCCGGCCGGGAATCGGGCTCCTCTGAAGTCGAGGTCTCCTCTGATTTACAGGGGTTTGGGAAGGTATATTTATACCTGAAAATGTTAGCATTGACGTGAGTTGGGCAGCGAAAGACGTCATGAATGAACCTCTAGGGATTAACGGTTCATGCATAATGTATGAGTCCTTGAAGAAATCAAAAGTCCTGGGCAAGGGAAACTCCCGCAGCCTGAGGGTCTGTTTTTTCATGGACTCGTTGAGACGTTAGGGTGGACGGATGTCGGAATCTATGCCTGTATTTGGAGTGCATGGTTTATGCCTAAATAAGGTCTGGGATTTTATGCCTATATAAGGGCAAGGCGAATTGTGCCTATATAAGGACATGAGTCTAGAAAGCCCGTTTATGGACACCCTATAAAGTATACAACAGCATCACTCAGCATCACCTCAGCATCGTCTCCGCAACAGTCACCACCACCACCACTACCACCTCAGCATCACTCAGCACCACCTCAGCCTGCTCTCGGAATCTGGCATCTGTTGATTCTCCCCTAGCGTCTGGCCGCTGCTAGTGTTATAATACAGGTACTAGTTCCCAACCTTCACCCTCCGATTGTTTATGCCCCCTCAAAAAAAAAGCTTTAACAAACAACCATTGCAATAGGCAGAAACAAGTTTCCAGCATTGCAACAACAAAAGAAAACTGAGGAAATTTTTATTGTAAATACTTTTTTTAATATGGTCGTTCAGTTTTACATAATGCCTTCTTGGTCATATATAAAGTAACAAAAATGCTTTTGACACTTTTTTATTATAACTTTTCAGCATGCTGCACAGCAGCTACACTTCTCTACAGCACAGCTTGAAGACATTGGCAAAGTCAATAGCTCTGGCTAAACACTTAAAAGGCCCCAAAGGCGAGACCTATTGGCTTTGCCAATGCTTGTTTCAAATGCAGTCTTTCTAGTGTTTCAGATGTGATCACCTCGTCCCTTCTTTTTTTTTTTTTTTAAATGCCCTCATATCGATTGTCAATCAACTAGGAATATCAGCTAGCCTAGAGCATTTGTTGTGTGCTATGTGTCTAGAATGTATTCATTAGACAGGCCACTGACCCATGCTGCATCCATTAAAAAAGAACATATGTTTGTTTTAACTGTAGTGACTATCACAGTGTCCTCTCTACTTTTCTCAAGAGAAGCCCTTTACTCAGCCCCAGAACTACAAAAATATAAAAGCAAGCAATGACCATAAAAATGTATTGGTTTTTTTGCCTTTCCCTCTTCAAAATATCTTTATTTACTTTTGTCATATAAGTCATCAGGAAAGAAAGTATAACAAACAGTTACCAATTACAAGAATCCACATACAGTACAAAGGAAGCATACCCCACGTTGACTAATATGGCATAAGCAAAACTAGCACATGAAGTAATGCAACCGCTTTTAGAAAATATAAAAGCCTCATTGCCTGATAGAGAGCCAGAAAGACACAGAAAGAAGGGTCGAAGAGGAAGAAGTTAGAAAAAGACACAAAAATAATTAACACAACAGAACCAAATAGTTAAGCATAAGTTCACAGAAATCACCCCATAGCTCTTTGTATAAATTCGCCGCTATAAACCTAGATGCTTTACCTAGATAGGTATGATTAACCATGAATAAAACCGCGAATAATCACGGTTTGAAAAGAAAAATGCAGGAACAGAAAAAACAGCCGCGTGTTACGCAGTTTCCTGTTCCTTATTATGAAACATTTACACTTCTTCTAAACAGCTAGATTCTCTATTAGAGCGAGAATGTGTCTTATTTGACCAGTTTCTGAACGCTGCGTGCAACATCAAACCACAAGCCGTAATATTTGTTTGGGGTTCCTTTTAACTGTAATAAATGCGTATTCGGGGAATTGTGGCTCCTTTACGCGTAATGATAGTTTTCTATTGGGGATGTATTCGGTCTGTTCCTAGTACCCTACGTCACTGCACGACCAGCGGCTCTTCCCAGAGGGCACTGGACCCCAGCCTGTCTGTGGCACCATAATGTTTGGCATCGAACGGTCCTTCATTTCAGAAATGCCCAGCATGTTATCTTCGCATGATTGGGAATATGGGCGTGAATTACATTTCGGCGGAAAGGTTACTGTGTCACAACGATAATCCCGTCCGCCAAATATAAATCCCATAGTATATTATGGGATTTATATTTCGGAGGACAGAATATCGTCACCGTTGTGACGGAGTAACCCGTCCGCTGAAATCTAAATCAGGCCCTATGTCTGTAGCGCAGAAGCAAGGATGAGTGGCGACCAGACAGTGAAGTGACAACATTGTAAATTTTGTGACGTATTCTTATTTCCATTTTTAACAGACAGCAGTACATGTTTAAGGTAGAAGTCAATAAAATCAGAGTGTAAAGTAAGTTCGGCCTCGAGGCGGAATACGCTGGAAAATAAAAATAAAAAGCGAAGAGAAAAGCTGATATTTGGGGTTTGTACTCACTACTCAGTGGTCGATTTTGGCAGGGAAATGATGAAAATGAACAAAATCAGAAAAGCTGTGTGGTCGGGTGAGTGGCAGGGCTTTGAGCCGCCAGGCAAGAGAGACGGCATAGCACCATTGGGATCCAAGAGCAGGACAGGCAAGTATCAAAACTTAAAGCAAGATGGCAAACTAAGTTTGTGTCTTCAGACATAACCCCTGGTTTAGAAGACTCTTTTGAAAACGAGTTTGAATCGAAATGTGATATGTAAATAGCGTGGCTGTGGGTGGACAACAACCAAGGCTGAGCCGAGGAGCGTATGGAGTCCATTTTGTTGTAAACCCAGGTGCAGGGATGAAGCAGCAGGGTTGGATTGGGGCCAAAAATAGGCCCGGGCAGCCCTAACACAGTGGCCTACATTTGAGGAGCACGACCTTTCACAAAATATTGCTTGGTTAGTATCAGGAGACTAATTGTTAGAGAAATGTGTAGTGCAATAAGTATTTTAAAGCTTGTAGGGTCAGTAGCACTGGTGAAGACTGGTACAAGGTTGCAAGAATCCCACTCCCAATCACCTAGGTCCTCGACTCTGATTATAACATCCATCAGAAATCTAGTACAAATCCAGGGGGCAAAAGGGGCTAGGTCTGGATCCCTGGGAAAAGAACCTACGATAACAAAAGAAAGAGAAAGAGCGGCTCTGAAATTCCTCCTCTTGATGATTCACCACATACGGGTTTCATGGAATAAAACCTGTCATTTTCAGTGGTGCTTGCTCATGTTTCTGCCCCCTTTTTTAATAATACCACTAATTAATAATAACCTATTATTCACTAGTATCGTAAAAAATATGCCCATACTTGCTGCTGCCTTAGGCAGTAAATCATTCTGATGGCTGGCAAAAGTGCGCAGAGGCACCTGCAACATCCATCAGCGAGATTGACCAGGACTAGCAAAGGCCTAGCCTTGGCCTCTGGATCCTGCTAGGCCTCAAGACCTCCCCATTAGTGACATGCTGTAGTGTCACTGGTACAGGTAGCCCTGGGTGCTTTTGTCATAATCCCTACCGTGCCCAGGGCTACACATCAGTCATGCTGTAAGCTCATCCTTTCCTATCTCATCACGAGGGAAAGGGGTGGGCAACAGCCTCACTCATCACACCCTACCTTATGACAAAATGAGGTGATAAGGCAAGAATCTGACGGCTGTAGCCTATGCATCACTGTGCAGACCCCAACTTTGTGCTTCAGTTCTCGAGGCTGGAAGAAGCTGTGTACCTGCCCTGAGAGTCTGCCCAGAGCCATCAGCTGAAGCAAAAGTGAGCTTAAGTGAGTGTGAGCTAGTGAGTGAGTGAGAATGAAGAAAAGTGAAGGAGGTAATTCTTGGTATGTAATGTGCTTAGGTAAAATGCAGGCACATGAGCTGTAATTCTTGGCACATGGGACAGCTGTGGCAAAATGCTGGTGCTGACATACTTGGCATACTTCTTGATGCAAGGGGAGCCTATCGCAAAATGCAGGCACTGGCATATTAGAGATCATTCTCGGCATATGGGACACATATAGCAAAATGCTGATACTACGATACTCAAGATAATTCTGGGCATTAGGGAGGAAAACCATTGCATATTGGGCGCGGGGGGTGCAGGCAACCCAACAAAATTTTGGCCTTGTCATACTAGTGGTAACTTTGACCTATGGGTATCGATGTAGTCAATGGCAACATTCTGCCACTGGCATACTGTATTTAATTATCGGCATTAACAGAGTGCCCATGGCATATAGGACCCATCCATACCAAAATTCTAGTCTCTGGCACGTGGACGCAATTATTAACATACAGGTTCACCTGCTGCACATTTTTAATTAAATGGGGTCAACTCCTCGGGAGTGTCTTTTTTCATTGACTTGCCACACCTTTAAAATACTTCAGTGTTTAATAAGTACACTTTGAGAGACAGAGGTTTTTGAGCAAGTTTCTGTGAAAAGTCTGCTTTAAAATTCACTATTTGACCTCGTTTTAAAAACAAACGTTAGGGGGAGACACCCCATGGAACCTTCCTTGAAGTTGGGTGTGCTCGCTTTGCTTGCTCGCTGGAATTCAGAGCAAGTATTACACCACCCACTTTCAAAGCAGCTTTTTGACCTTGTTCAACCCCTGCTTGTAAGGGACAGGCATCATTTATTTTTTAATTTAATTTCTTTTATAGCGCTATGTGTCCCAGTGTAGGGTGTAATAGCGATTTACATCACACTCACATATTGTAAACAGAAAAGGAATCATACAACTGTGTAAATCAATTAATAGGAAATGTTACATAAGACAATGAGGGTAACAACGTGTAAAGGTAGCATATCCTCCATATTGGTTGGCATAGTATGTTAAGAGTACTCGGTCTGGTGAAGCACTGACAAGAATTAAAACATAACAAATTGGTTGTGGTTGTGTGCACTAAGGGGACTTTATTACCACATAAAGAACCCTTTTTGGCAATATCAAAATAAAGAAAGATTGATTACAAATGAAAAAAGGTTTCTATGCTTTGCAGTTTGCATACAGCATCTTGATGCTGGTTCATAGCTCACTGTGCTCCATTGGAAGGATTATAACTAGGAATTATGTGATTTAGAGGCCACTGCGTTTTCTGTGCAATTATGGATTTGACGCATTTGCCACTAAGAGCTTGATTATGAGTTTGGCGGTAAGGGAACCGCTGTCGAAACGGCATTGGAAATCCCGCCGCCTAGTTGGTATTACGATGTTGGCTGTTTGCAGGAACGAAAGACCGCCAAAGCACCACCGCCAGCCATTCACTTACCTCCTTAACGGTGACATGGGGAAAGCAGCTGTCAGAGGGCGGTACAGACAAGTTCACCGCTGTTGGAAATACGAGTTGGCTTTCCGCCGACCGTTGCAGGAAGACCGCCTGCTTCGAGTCGGCGGAATCGAAGTAATTGGAGTGCATATTCACCCATTTCCTTTTCTTCCCTCCTGTCTCCCATGTGGATCCCTCCCTCCAAGCCCTCATTCACAGCAGCATCTTGACCCCGAAGAAAATTACTCTGTTGGTGCCAAAATCCAGGTAAGTCCTTTTTGCTGTATTTGCTCTTTGACTGGACTGGGCATAGATGGTCCGGACTCCAGCAATGGGAAAGTACCAGTAGTAGGTATTTTTTCAATTCTCATGCGTATATGTTTATTTAACACTTGTGCATTCAAAATATACACACCTGCATCGACACATATGAAAAAATATTCCCGCGGTCAGAAACACCACAGTTGGCCAGGTACTGACATCGTAATACGGCGGGCGGGAAACCGCTGCGGTCTTTTTGAGACTGCTCTTTTTGGGACAGCACTACGGCAGTAAGATCGCCAAACTCGTAATCAGGCCCTTCGTCCTTCATCTACTATATATTATGCAGATTTTAAGGAAAAAAATGGTGTCTAGCTCGGTTAGTTTAAAAGTTGCTAAAAACTTAGCGACACGTGTTCTTGCGCATTGGAAGGCCCTTCTCAAATGTTGACTCGTCACCTCTCAGTTGTTATTGCTATATTTGATTGTTAAACTGATACTAATGAACTGAAAAGTTTGCCCAGTCTGAAATGACAATGTTTTAAAGTGACAAAATAATGAAGCAATACCATCAAAAAAGTTTGCATAATTTGTCTTTTGTTGCCCCAAATTTTTGTCAACTCTGCCGCATATTTTGGTCCTCTCAACTGCATAATTCCAATGACCCTGATCATACCTTATGAGCTGCAAGTAACAAAAGGACCGCTAAGCAGTAACCCACTGGCCTTTCTACATAAAATACAAATCTATGATCTGCAAGCTTGACGTTGTGCATTGCAGCAGGCATATAAACCCTCTCTGTAATTTATGATGAGTTAAACCTGACTAGACAAAACACAGCTCTCTCCAGCAAGTACATGCGTCGAAAAAAACTGTGCATGTGCTGGGTAAATTTCTTAATGAAATTTGAACCGGCCAGGTCGAGGTGAAAATGGCCACAACACCTGACCTGGCCTTCCAGCGAGGACTTTCAGTCTTTGTGCACTCCCCACCCCCTCCCACTATGACCTAAGTGTGAAGTCCTGGTGGAGGAGTGTTCAGGTGAAAGGTGAATGGCATTGCTTCACTTCTGGGCCGAGGTGAGAACTGAACAACTAAGTGAGAATGGCCAAACAGACCAACATCCACAAGACACTCCTCCCTCACCTGCCCACCATGTCTTCAGTGTGGCGGCTGAGGGAGGAGAGTTGGGGAAGAACAATGTTTCTGGAGTCAGGTCAAGCCCCACAGGGGCCAAACTAGCCTCCTAACCATGATGCTGCCCCCCCCCCCCATCCTTGCCCCGCCTCAAAGCATAGTGCTAGGTTTCTCTAGCCTACTTGCCTGTGCTGGCCCCATATGACAGTGACCTGCGCATGTGGGCATGGCGGTGGCTAGGGAGGACAATAGGACACACTGTGGGCAGTTGATAGAGGTCCCAAAAAAATGGCCTCCTCCTGGCATTTAGGGACCGGCCCATCGGCCCACGACCGATTGCCCGCTTCGCCAATCTGACCCTGTGAAGCAGCAGTACCAAGCATGACAAACTCTTTCTTCTCCAGATGGATGACCTATGACGAGGGAGCCTGTGTTTTTTCAGAACTTGCAATGGTGTTAAATTTGGTGATTAGCAAGGCACAAGGCTGCTAGTGTGATCGACTGTCATCTCTCACTGGTACATGACCATAAACTCCATAGCAAAAAATACTTCTCGACATTTTTATTTAGTCTACGAAATTGGAACTTAGTCTTCAAGTGTACCAAGCAAGGTTACATCCCATTGAGTGTAAAATGCTTTCATTTTGGTAAAGCCAATGGGTCTTGCCTTTGGGACTTTTTAGGTCTCGCCTATGCAGCGCGCATGCGCTGCACTGCATAGGAGGGCCTTTAGCCGTCGCTCTGCTCATTTTCAAGCACTGCACTCGTGCTTGTGGCGGCATCCACCTTGCGGGAGCGAGCAGGGGCGCGCCACAAGCACGAGTGCAGTGCTTGAAAATGAGCAGACTGTGCGTGCACGCACGCACCACTCCCGGGCTTGTTTAGGTTGAGCCTCGTTTTTTTTTTTTCCCCTGCTCCCTGTATACCCCGCTCCGCCCTCATTCCCCCCAACCCTCCCTCCTCCCAGTGCTCGTTAAGTATGCAGAATCGGCACTGCATGTTTTATACAAATTATGCAATGGATGCACTCGACGCCGCTTTTTTTCTGCGCACACACGCTTCACCCCATCTCATCAGCATGTTGCCCAGCAAGCCGCAATTATATCACCGGTGCCCCTAATGCGTGGGCTTTTTTGCAGTTTTTAGCAGCTTTAACAGCTTGATCAGCTATGTCAGCGGTACCTCAGTTTTATCTCACCTCATCTAATGGTTGCTCAGAGTTTAGCTGTACCTCATTATAGCTTGTAGCTGAACACCCAGCTCCCCCACTTAATTCTCCAGCAACACCGCAGAAGGTCAGCAGACAGGCAGCAGCCAAAGTGAACCACTAGTTCTCATAGGAGTGCGTGTTAGTAGGAGGCACAAGCGTACGACTGCTTATGCCAGGTAGTGTTCAACTGAATGGAGAGATGGTCACTGTTCACTTCTCTCCTCAATTCTTTTTGTCTTTCTCTACGGCTCCCTTTCTCTGGTGTTCAAATCTCTTGTGTACTCTATTTTTCTTAACTATACTTCCCTTTCTCCCCCTTCATATTTCAGAACCATACTCCTGACTTTCTCTACCTCTTTCACCTTTCTATGCCCTTTGTTTCTCTCTTAGGTGCTGCTGTGTTCCTCTACATCTTTCATCCATTCTCTTCCCTTCACGCCTCCACCCTGTCTTCTTCAGCATCTCCCTTAAACTGGCCTTTGCTTCTCTCATCACTCTGTTGTCTTCCTCAGTGATTTGCTTTTTATGGTCTTCACGTCTGTTCTTCATCCTATTATCTTTCTCTGCACTTTCTTCCATTTCTCCAAATTTTGCTCTCACCTCCATCCTATTGTTTTCTTTCTCTCTTTGAGATCGAGTGAAACACGGTGAAGCAGAAAAACCCATTTACAGTGCTGCGCTTTGTGTCTGAGGGATGAAGGTGCCTTAATCAGACATGTTACATGCAATGCCATTTCAGTCCTCCATGAGCCTAGTAGCATTGGGCGCATAAAAGGGAATGTTGACAATTGTTTGGGGATTATGATTATTCGTGAATGTAAAATACAGTTTCAGTCCAGCGTTTTAAATCAATTGTTTTTGCGTACATTTCATTTTTAGATTTGTCTGCACTCTTGGATGCTTTATGCATGAAGGCATTACAACTAAAATGGTTGTCCTTAAATACTACAAGCACCTGCATGTGAATTATTTAACATGTGTAAAGCAAAAAGACTGTTCTCCGGCTGTGGTCTCTGCATGGTTTGTTGTGGCCATGGATGACTCCATGGCTGTTCCACATTTCCACCTTTCTCCTTTTATACATATCATTGATTCATTGGTCGTTTTACTGTTCACAGGCCTTTCCCATCACAGCCTCTTCGGGGCACATTAACCTAGCAGTAGACAGATTCAGGGCACGCAGTGTAGTAGTCGATACAGCAGGTGTAGAAAGCCAGTCGAATCAGTTGCACAGTGTTAAGCCTAATCTTCTTTGTTCTATATGGCTTGCTCAGCTTGGCATGTTAAAGTTTTATGTGTAATTTTATGTGGGGTGAGTAAGAGTAAGGCATCTCAAGCCAGTTCCTCTTATATACTGTGTACTATATCACTTACCTGAAACCTACATTAAAGAACAAGCATTGGCATAGCCAATAGGTCTCGCCTTTGGGACCTTATAAGTGTTTAGCCATGCAACAGTTAATGTTGTTGCACCAAGGATATTGTGCTGGATAACTAAACACTTATAAGGTCCCAAAGGCGAGACCTATTGGCTATGCCAATGCTTGTTGGCTTTGGCAGTGGTTTTTAGCGATGGTGCTCAGTTTAACAACATGGCTAAAGAACAATTTTTAAAAAGTCTATGACGTGGGCTCCCACATCTTTTTGTAGGTGCGTGCACCACACGTGCACGTCTACAAAATGAAGCAAGTACTTTTTTTCTTTTCACTTACAGATCTGAATTAGATCAGTAAATAAAAAGAAACAAATATGTGAATGAAAGCATTTTTTTGTTAAAGGGGATCTGGAAAGCTAAATGGAGGCTGGTTGCAACACAGGGGCATAGGTGTGGGGAAGCAACACAGAGGGTGCGGGAGGGGGCGGAGAAGAGCAAACACGTGTGAGAGAGATCAATGTGGAACTCTGGTAGTAATAAAAGCAAATTGGTGAGAGAGAGAAACGTGGACCTGGGGGAGAAGCACACGGGTAAATAAGCAACATAGGGGGAGCAGCACACAAGTACGAGTGCTTCACAGAGGTGAGAAAGAGCAACACGGAGCGTGTAGAGGGGTAAAAGAAGCACATTAGAGAGACAGATGCAAAACACATGCACTTAGATAGAGTGCTTATGATATGATATGATATGATATAACCGGGATTTCTAAAGCACAGCAAATGCCCATAGGCATCTAGGCGCTATAGTCTTGCCAGGCCGCTCAGCAGGAACTGAAAGAAAGGAAAAAGTGCTTGCTGAGTAAGGGGCTTTATGAATAATGTAGAGAGCCTTAAACGCAATTCACTTCTCGGCCGAAAGCCAGTGCAGGTCACGGAGACCTTTAGATGCCGACTGCCACTTAGGTATGTCCACGGTAAGTCTAGTATGCTGCACCAGTAGCTTTGCAATGGTCGTCTTGTTGGCGTCAAGGTATAGTGCGTTACAGTGGTCTATCCTTGAGGTAACCAGAACAAGCGCAACCTGTTTACAAACCGGACGGATCATCAATGAAAAGATTTTTCTCAACATTTTGATCGTCCAACAGCAGGTTGCCACTGTGCGATTGACCTGACTGTTTAGTGACAACTCGCCATCCAAGATAATTCCCAGATTCTTCACTGTTTCAGCTGGCCTCTGTAAAATACCTAACGTATCAGGCCACCAAGTACTATTCCAAGCCGAAAATTGACCACCAAAGAGCAAGACCGCCATCTTATCTCTGTTTAGTTTCAGGTAGTTTTTCATACAATGATTGAAAGTGGATGCAAAATCCTCAGGCTCTCTGGAGAAGGACAAAGATAAAAGTAGTTTTCTAAAAGTGAGCAATGGAAGGACAGAAGTAAATTGGCAATGCTCCAGTGAATTGGACAGACACAAATAGACAAGACAAGCAGTCAAATAAGAGACAAGCAGATGAAAGTGAGAGCAAAGCCAACCAATGGTAAGCAATGGGTGGGGAGGAAGCCCATAATATGTCTTTTGCTACCATAGGACTGGTAGGTTAAACATAAAAATGAAATATATAAGTATTTGCTATATTTCATTGTGTAAATTTTACTATAAATCAATAGAGGTTAATAGGAATCAGGTGGCACTTCAGAGTGCTTATAAAAACGAATTCACGATCACAAACCTGGTGAACTATGTCACTTTTTTGGGGATTTTTTATCATTTCATTTTATTTTATTTCACGTAAATACATAAAAATAATTGCCTTTCACTTTACATGTTATCCCTGGAGGAAACCTGAGAACTGCTAAACTTAAGGGGAAAAAAACATAAGAGTTCATGGTGTATGGAAGCAGTTTCTGCGTTTAAGTTGTTTTTATTTATTGACAGGCATATTCGTTTGAAAACTGTTTTTGCTTCATAAATCAGAGTATTCTTATAAATTCATGCATTGGTCTTTAATCGTTGACTTCCTTGTTGTTTCAAACATGCACTGCTTTACAGTGAAAAGACCAGCAAGGACAAAGCTACGCATATATGATCCATAAATACATATATCATATGCGTATGTTTATAGGCATGTATAATGCTTACATAGAAAAGCTTGGATTCATGTTTGGACAAGAACATGATCTGTAGCAGCACCACCCCCCTCTTCCCCCAGCGCCTTGAGACCCTCGCGGGTATGTAGTGCGCTTTATAAGTGACATGATTGATTGATTGATTGAGTCATATTAAATCAAGGAGTAGGATTGGGTGGTGACATCATCTCTGGTGATGCCATAGACCATGCTAACCCCCCAGTTAGTGTTTTAGGTCTTTTGACTGGGATTACCTGGTAGCACGCCACTGTAATAAGGGACTCCAAGGCTAGATGCAAATGTACTTCAGTTTAATCCAAGGTAAGACATCCACAACCAGGAGTGTCCGGCATGTACGAGGTACAGCAAGCAACTGGCCAACACCGTCAAGTACCTCGCAGATACGGTTCGACTCCAGAACCAAGAATCCCCTTTGAACATATACAGTGAACTTGTGTATGCGCATGAGCTTGATACCACAACCTTGTGCAGGGGGCGCACGCTGGTCAATAAAAACACAACACTACATCATTTCCCCCCCCCCTTTTTTTACATACATACTTAAATACATTGCAGTCATGAAAACTGAAAAAAAGAATAGAAACACTAAGCTGTGCATGAAATAAATTCTACATTGTACCTCAAAGATCAAATACCATAAACAAGAAAAATATCTTCAGCACATTAAAACTAAACATAGTCATTGAACCTGCAAGGCGCCTTTCTTTTGCGACACCCTACATGTCCCACACCTACCTCCTTGGACAGGTGTCTTCGCTACCCCCAAAGAAGAAGGAGCTGGGGAAGGCACTGCCTGGGAATCTTGCAACCACACAGACCAAACACACTGGTCCAACTCTTTCTCACACAACCCCCTCAACCTGGTCAGTTGCATTTCAGACGAACCAGACTCCATTTGTTCCACCACCCTTTTTCACCAAGAAGAGCTAAACCTTTACTCACCCTACTGACTTGAACAGGAGACGAAAACCTAGAAAACCCCTTCATCACTCTTCCCGGGTTCTTTTTCAGCACCCAATCACCCGTGAGAAGATCCACATTATTGAAACTCCTCCCTGCATCCACTCTTTCTTTCATTACACGTGCACTCACTGAAGCACCCACTGGTGCACTTTCATAAAACACACCCTTACATTGCAACCACTCAGGATCCAAGCTCGTGTGTACCTCCCTCCCTCTCAACATCGTAAACAGAGGCACACCAGTGGTGCTGTGTGGCGCAATATTGTAACTACAAATCTTATTTAAAAAAAAAACCTTCACATCCTGCCTTGACGATAGAGCTGTCTGAATACCTTCTATTACTACCCTATTAGCCCTCTCCAACAAACCATTCGAAGTTGGGGAATACAGAGCAACTTTCACGTGGTGAACATCATTAACTTCAAGAAAACTATGCATCTATTGAGACAAAAATGTATTCCATTGTCCGTAACTATTGTCCTCGAAGAACACTCTACTGCAAACACAGGTTCCAGAAATCTGGCAACATTCCCACTACTGGGAGTGTCGCAAAACATGTGAAACAACCATTTAGAATGGTAATCAATTAGCAAAATCAAATACTTGATGTTACTTGGAAGGTCTCATACGGACCTGAAAAGTCCATGCCAAGCTTGTCCCATGGCTTCTCCGGAAACAGAACAGGATGAAGAGGCATGTCCATCACTTTCCACCTCTTGTCCGACAAAAAGCATTCAGTACATGCATCAAAAAGAAATTTAACCTGTGATTCCAAAGAAGGCCACCAATAATACATGTTCAGCAATGTACATGTCTTGGTGACACCTAAGTGTCCACGGTGTGTAGCCATTAATAAATAAATCATGGCGCAGGATCAAGTCATTAACTACCGGGGGGCGTGGCCAACAGCCGAGGGAAATGGCCGCACGGTAGCTTTGCTCCGTCGCGCCACTCCCGACAAATCCGCCAAATATAGACTTGCCCCGGCCAAAAGAACTCGCTGGGGGGCTCGCCGGACCCTGGCACCGAGACCGGCTGCCACACCGAAAATTGCCCGGATCGGCGACGCTTGAGCGACCGAAAAGACAACGGAAGCAGTGCCGCGGAGCCAGGGACGCCGGGAACGGCAAGTCTTTATCCGGCGGCGCGCACTAAATCCACGCCGAGGCTGCAGCGAGGATCCGAGGCCTGTGCAGGCGCCTGGAGCGACCAACAGTGACCGGCACGGCCGGCGGTGCCACCGGTGAGTGCGTTGCCCCTGCCGGCCCCACATAGACCGCCCAATCGCCGTGTGTCCCGCGGGCCGTCGAGGCCCCGTGAGGGTTGGCGCATTTTGGAACACTGACTGGCACCTCTCAGGGTGATCCACGAACTCGCGCATTGTGCCCGCCTGCCCCGCGGACCGGCCAGGACTCGACAGCACATCGGGGCACGAACACAGAGCCTGCTACCAACGCTGCTGCGACGTACCCTCCACCTCCGGCCCCTTTGGGCTTGACAGGCGAGGCCTGGTGCACCGCGGGCGCGGTGCGTGAGATTGCGCCACACAGAACTGCCCTAGAGCCACCACTTCAACCAGGCTCTGTGTGTGGAATCTGAAGCCATTCTTTGGAGCCTTGGCGCTGGGGGGCAGCGATAAAACAACGTGGGTGGGCCCCGCCCTACACGCCATCGTGGATCCTGGGCCTGGCGCCACCTGGAGAGCCAGTGCCAACTGACGCCGCCGGGGGTTGAAAGGGCCTCCACTACTGTCTGGACAGTAGACACACGAATCCCTTGGTGGGGGAGGGGAGCTGGATCTCGCTGCTCCTACATCTGGGCCACCACTCACAGTGCAATCAGACCAGACGCTGAGCCCCACAGTTGACTGGCGGGCGCCGCCCCGGATGCCATAGCTGTGCTCTCTCCCCCTCCATCCATTGCCGGTGCGGGTCCCGCCTGACTCTGCGGCGACCCTGGGTCTGGGTACGACTGGTGGAAACCGACAGGCCGTTGTGGGCTATTCTCACAAGCAGGCGGCGGCGAGTAGCTAGTACGACCCCGGCCCCCATCTCTGGCACACCACACCTGACGACACCATCATGGCGAGCCACCGCAGCGGACGCGGAGCGCTCCAGGATAAACTTGAAAAATCTGCGTGGCAGAAGGGCCAAGATGAAAAGCAAGTTAGCCCCGAATCTGATGGGAAGCAACCAGACCCCACGCTGCAGGATATCTTGGCTGCGATAACGGCGGTGCGCACCTCCCTGGAAGGCCGCATAGACACCGTCGCCTCGGAGGTCTCGCTGATGAGAGCAGACATGAAGAAAATGGCGGAACGCATGCACGAAGTGGAAATCTCGACCAAGGACTTGTCCACAGACACCGACCTTGTCAAGCGCCAGGTGGCCAAACTCCAAACCACTCAAGAAGCAATGGCACTGCAGCTCGACGACTATGAAGGCCGCATGCGGAGCAATAATATCCGCATTCTGGGGGTGCCAGAACGGGCCGAAGGGCCCGCGGCAGACCTCTTTGTCGAAGATTTAGTCCTTAACCGCCTGCGGCCGACGGGACTCTCCCAGCATTTCTCCATTGAACGCGCGCACCGAGTACCCGTGGGCAGAGCAAGGCCTGGCGCACCGCCCTGACCCCTGTTGGCAAGAGTCTTCAACTTTCGCGACAGAGATGTTATTCTTCAGACGGCGAGGACAGCCCCATCGCTGGCTATAGATAATAGCAAGATCACCCTCTTTCCAGACTTCACCCTACGGGTCCAGAAGCAGCGTCGCAGCTTCCTGGACGTTAAGCGTGCATTGCGGGACCAGAACATTAAATACGCCATGCTGTTCCCGGCCAAGCTACGGGTGGAATCGGAGGGGAAGGTGTGGTTCTTTGCCAGACCGGAGGACGCCTGGGACTGGCTCGAGGGTTGGAGAACAGTTGACAAGCGCCATCGCAAACCAGCTGGCGACGGAGGCAGTAAAGATAAGTCGAGCCCACGGACTGAGTCCTCCCCGAATGGCGATTCAACAACTCGGGGCACTACAGGTTAGTACCCGGCGGCCTAACAGTGATGTGACTGGTCTTTGGTCAACAGGACTAGTTGAGATGACTCTCGCCGGATGCAAAACGCCCAGTCATCAACTCACCTCATGCACTAACTTCAATGCAATGCAGTGTATACATAAACTAGTCTTGTAACCATGCCTGCTTTCGGTGGGGGTGACACTGCTGTTTTTTGTTTCCTGAAGAGTATCCTTTGATTGGCCTTATTGACATACTGCGGGGTCGAATGTTAGGGGGTACGAGTATTCATAAAAAGAAAATGTGCCTTAGGGAGTGGGGTTGGATCACGTTCCTAACACTGTTGAGGGTGGGCGAAAGGCACTCTGCAAGTTGGGGGTGGCGGGAGGTTCTGTGCCCGTCATGCAGGGAGGCAGGGAGGGGGGTGGGAATAGGGAGTTTGGGACTGGGGGGAGTTTGTTTGGTTTCTTTAGATTCTTCTTATGTGATGGAGACGACATATTTCACCGCGCACGTATTGGAGTACACAGGACGCATAGATTTGACACGTTACGCACCACAGTACACGATGGAGCCCTGGCCTGACAAAGTATTACACCTCCTACTAGCACTATGTCTGATCATACGGCGATGAGATATCTCTGTATATTAACGTGGAACATGAACGGGTTGGGTGATAAACTAAAGCGGGGGGTGGTACTCCACTATCTCAAGCGACAGGCCCCGGACGTGGTACTGCTCCAAGAGACACACCTCCAGGGCAACAGCTGTAAAGCTCTCGACTGTTGGGGTTACAGACTGGTAACACATGCCGGGTTCACATCTAGCTCCAGGGGGGTGGGCATTCTCATCTGCAAGCAATGCCCCTTTATCTTAGGTAACATATGGACCGATGACCTGGGTAGATACGCTGCCGTAGCGGGCACGTGGGAAGGGAAGCCCCTTAATATTGTTTCAGTCTACGTTCCCCCAGCTCTTAAGACGCCTACACTATCAGATCTGGGCAAGTTGCTGCTGGAGCTTCCAGTCGGCTCCCTGGTACTGGGAGGTGATTTTAACCTGGCTGTGGATGGCCGTGTAGATCGACGACCTCCTCGACCGGACACACATGATACATCCACCCTACGAGACTTTCTCACAGCGTTTGGCCTCTTGGACCTCTGGCGTCATTTTAACCCCCTAACTCAAGGCTTCACATTTCACTCTGGGGCCCACGGGAGCCAATCCCGTATTGATCACCTGTTCACACACACAGACGACCTCCCCTACTTTAGCGAAGCCACGCTCTTAGCCCGTGGCATTTCAGACCACTCCCCAGTTTTGACCCAGTTGACAATACCTCGGGAACGCTCACGCCTCACCCTATCTATCAACCCGTGGAGCCTGAAGATCCAGCAGATCCGCAGTGCTCTCCTGGAGGGGGTTGGTCATTACTTTACAGAAAATACACACTCAGTGCAGTCCAGTTGTACACTGTGGGGGGGCTTTGGGGCAGTAATCAAGGGTCAGGCACTTTCACTGATGGCGGGACATAGGAGGGAAAGGGCGGCCAGACTGACGGCCCTAGAACAAGAAATAAGAGACTTGGAGGAAGAAGTGGCGACTAATGATGACGAACAGTCCACCCACACCCTGGAAATGAAACTCTTAGACTATCGTCAACTAGCTGGGGAAGCAGTCAGGGCTAAAAATAAGGCAACTGCGCATAGGGTATACGAACTGGGTGACTCCACGGGTAAGATGCTGGTGTGGTTAGAAAGGCGTGAGACGGCTCAGAGATGGGTGCCCCTCATAGAGACGGACTCAGGAGCCACAGTATCAGACCCACAACAGATCGCCGAAGCCTTCGCCTCCCACTTTACCTCCATATATACCTCCACCACATGCACCACTCTGCAGGACTCACGAGACCTATTGGCCACAATTCCCGTTGAGGTCCTCACCCCGGCAGACCGCGACTCCTTAGAAGGGGATCTAACTGAGGAGGAGCTTGCGACCGCTATTAATGGCAAGGCGATGGGCCCTAACAGGCTCCCAATAGAACTTTTTAAAGTTGATATCATCCAAGATAACGCCCAACCTGCATGCCATGTATGTCGAGAGCTACCAGTTGGGCTTCCTACCCAAGGAACTGATGCATGTCACTATAGCCGTTATACATAAACCGGGCAAGCCGGCCACGAGATGTGAGTCTTATAGACCCATTTCGCTGTTGACGGCCGAGAATAAAATTCTGGCCAAGGTGTTGGCCAACCGGCTCCTTCCAGTACTGAGCAAGATCATTCACCCTGACCAATCCGGCTTTATGCCTGGCCGCAACACGGCCCACAACCTGCGGCGATTACACGGCGTACTGGGGAGACCTGACACCATCCTGGAAGATGCAGCAATACTATCCCTAGATGCAAAAATGGCATTCGACATTATCGAATGGCCCTATTTATTTGCCCTCCTTGAACGGGTGGGGTTTGGCCCTAACTTTACCCAATGGGTTCAGTTGTTGTACACGCACCCCACAGCACAAGTGGTCTTCAACCAACACACCTCCCGTAGTTTTAGCCTAGGCAGAGGCACCCGCCAGGGTTGCCCTCTATCGCCCCTCATTTTCGCCCTTTTGCTGGAGCCGTTGGCGACATGGATCAGGGGCGACCCCATGATTAGGGGCCTGTGGTGGACAGACCAGCATGAGGATGGAATCTCCCTCTACGCAGACGATGTCTTGCTATATGTGGCTGCCCCTAGGGTTTCGATTCACCGAATCCTGCATATATTTGCTATTTTTAGTGCCCACTCCGGCTACACCATAAACTGGGGAAAATCGGTCATGTTCATGCTGCGGGGTCCGGTACCACGATTGCCCAAAGACATCACTATTACGATTGCCGGTGAGGGCTTTCGCTACCTCGGCATATACATCACACTTAATCCAACCCATTTCTACGAGCCTAACCTCCTGCCACCGCTGGTTAGATTCCGCAAAGACGTCACTCACTGGCGGGCGCTACCCCTTACTCTGCTAGGCAGAGCGGCGTTGTTTAAAATGCTAGCCCTCCCTCGCTTCTTGTATGCGCTGCACAACACCCCCCACAAAATCCCAGATAAATACTTTGTCAGTGTGGAGAGTGAGGTCAGAACTCTCTTGTGGGACGGAAAGTGTCCACGTATAGCGACACACAAGCTTACCAGAGGATGGTATGATGGGGGATTGCACTGCCCGACCTGCGACGGTACTACTGGGCCTCCCAGCTAGCCGTGATAAATCAATGGGTTTTTGCCCCACCACTAGAACCTGCATACCGCACGGATAGACGGGTTATGTCCAAGGGCGGTTATCAGCGAGCGCTTTACTCCAACTCCAACCCCAAGAGACTTCGCCTGACGGGCCCTACTGCCCACACGGGGACAACCTGGCATACGGTTACTAAGAAAATGGGCTGGCACAACAAGATCACGTCACACACCCCCTTGTGGGAATCTGAACGCTTAGGCATACTGAGTAGGTACCCGGGGTTCGATAAATGGGACCTTATTGGACTTTCCTCGGTGGGGGACCTATGGAAACGCAACGGCATGGTCTCATTTGCACATCTTCAAAAAGAATACCAACTCGCCCAGTCGGAGACTTACCGTTACCTACAGATTAGACACGCACTCACTTCTGTGATCCCTAAGGAGGAGACCTTACCTGAGGCCTCCCCGCTGGAGGACAGACTCCTGACTGACCCCCTGACAAGCAAGGCGATCTCACTCACCTACCGTAAACTCCTAAATAATCAGCCTGACCCATTAATCCGACTCCGCCAACAGTGGGAAACGGACGTAGGCTATTTAGAGGACGATGACTGGCAGGAGGCCCTTTCCTCTCCCCGGATGGTCGCCATCCCCATGCGCCTGCGACTGGTCCAGCTCAAGGTCTTACACAGATCCTACCTGCCCGCGCGCACGTTGGTTAAGATGGGCCGTCGGACTGACTCCGGCTGCCTCAGGGGGTGCGCTTCGGAGGGCACCTTTTTTCATACAATATGGGAGTGCTCACAGCTACAGCCCTACTGGGGGAAAATAGTCTCTGAGTTGGTAAGGGTGGGAGGGAAAGCTATTACATTATCCCCACAGCTTTGCTTACTGGATGTATGGGAGGCCACGGACCTGACCTAAACCGAACGTACGTGGGCATCACTAGGGTTTGCTTTGGCGAAAAGAAATATCGCTCAGGGGTGGGGCACTGGTATCTTACCGAAATATTCGAAATGGGCCAAAGATATGGACAGGGCCATGCTTGCAGAAAAAGATGTGTTCAAGAATCGAGGGTGCCCGGCGAAATGGGACAATAAGTGGGCGAAGTGGAATGTCTCCCGAGGCGAACTCTGTATCTCTCCTACAGTGGAATTGCGCAAAAATGTCAAAGATATCGTTGCTCTTCCTATCTAACGTTATAGTGTGCTGTGATGTAATGTATATATATGTACAATTGCCATATTTGTGCTTCACTGAATGTGAGCGGACCTGTGGTCGATTTCTGTACCATCACACCTGTTTAATAAAAAAAAAAAAAAAAAAAAAATAAATAAAAAGTCATTAACTACCGACAACTCATCAGCTACCTGGAAGAAGCTCCTTAAATCCCCAGACAATTTCCTGCCTTCAGGCCACCCTTCTGTTATAAAGCTTATGACCTGACTAAGTACTGAATCCTTCATAAGCTTGCTCTGTGATGGGAGCACACTCTTTAACAGCATCCACCACTGCCACAACACATTCAGTGTCCTCCACTTCATCAGTATCCTCATCATAAACCACCATGCATGACAAGCAATCCGCCCTTAAGTTCTTCCTGCCTGGCAAATGCTTAATACAGAAATGATACTACTGCATTTTCAACAAAAAACATACTAACCTTGCAGCGACCTTACCCAACCCATTGCCAGTTAAAATATGCACAAGAGGCTTGTGGTCTGTAAAGACCTCAAATTCACATCCCCACATGTAAGTTCTAAACTTGTTGATGGCCCAAATACAGGCCAGAGTCTCATGATCAATGGTACTTCAGTGTGTCTCCGCTGACTTAAACACCCTAGAAGCAAAGTCAGCAGGGTGCTCCTTGCCTGACACCCACTGACCAAGCACACCTCCCAAACCAGTAAAACTTGCATCCACATTAATGAAACACTTGCTATTGTCCTGGAAAGAATGCAATGCAAGGGCTCCCACAATCAAAATTGTAACCTTCTCAAAGATCAGGGAAAGCACATCAGACCATAAGAATCTTGCACCCTTCCTCAACAACGCATGTAAGGGCTCCACGATCTGTGCATACACATGCACAAAACAGGCATAGTAATCCGCTACACCCAAGAATGATCGTAGAGCATCCCTATCCTTGGGAGGGGTTGCCTCTCAAATGGTTTTGATCAGGGAAAATTTAGGTTTAATACGCTCTGGTGAGATCATGTGCCCCAAATACTCCAATTGTTGTCTTCCAAAACTACACTTGTCATTCCGTATGGTCATCCCCGCATTGGCCAAGACAGACTACACCTTGCACAGGGTTACAACTCCCAATCAGCAGCAAAGACCAAGATGTCATCTTTGTATGCCTGCACCCCCGGGATGTCTTCCAACAGATTGTCCATTAGCTTTTGGTAGAAGCTAGCCGCAGAGGCTAGTCCGAAGGGTAACTTGAGATACTTGAACACCCCAAACGGGGTGACGAAGGTAGGGAGTTCCTTTGCGTCAGCTGTAAATAGTATCTGATGATACGCTGAACACAGGTCTATGATGGAAAAAAATCCTGGCTCCACCCAACTTAGCAAGCAATTCCTGTATTTCGGGGAGGGGGTGGGAGTCTACCAAATGTTCATATTCAAGGAGCGTAAATCTGCGCACAGCCTGATCTCCCTGGCCTTGTTCCTCACCACCACAATGGGAGATTTCCATTCTGAGGAATCACAGGGTGCTATTACCCCTTTTGTACACAGGTTCTTTAGCACAGATTTGAGCTCATCTCTCACACTCAGCCGAAGTGGGCGTACTTTGTGAATAACAGATTGAGCATCTGCTTTAAGTTGAATCCGATTTCCCTAGTTTGTCAGAAAACAACTCTGGAAATTTCTTCAAAAGATTGTCCACCTTCAGGACAGGTGAACTAGTATCCATACATACTGCATGACAGATTTCCTCCGGGTAACCCGCAGGAATGTTGCCTAAAACAATAGGATCCTCAGCCCCAGGCACCAGGTAGAGGCCTATTTTTGCCAGGTCCTGCCAACCAATGATGTTGCACCCCTTGACGGCAAAATAACTTTTGGTGATCACCCGTCTGCCCAAGCTTTCAAGAATTGAGACAAAATACCCCATCATGCCGATATCTGACTCTCCAAGAGCCTTAGGATTCACATAAGTCTGCTCCAATGTAATCTTGTCACCCTACTTGTCCATAAACAAGATTTCTGACAAGATAGTAATTGGTGAACCCGGATGAGCCATGATGGGGATCTTGACTCCATCAATTACCACAGTGCCCCAAGGCCCTTTTTGACCCTGTTCCCATCCAGAATAGCATTACATTCAATGGTCAATATTACATTGCTCAACTTCTCTGTACATGTATCCACTGAATCAGAGACCTCAAAACAATTGACTCGAGTGGGTTGTTTGATTGATCTGCAAACCGCCTCAAAGTGACCAATATTTTTATATGTAGGACCCCTTCTCCAAATGGCAGGACAGTTAGTGTTGTTCCCAAGGTGATTTTTCGATCCACATCTAAAACAATTCAAATTTCCCTTTTTAAAAGGTTGTTTACCACCCTTGTTCAAGTTCACAGCATAAACAGAGTCTTGTAAATCTTCACCAGAAACACTCAAATTATTCACAGTGTGTTCGCTATGAACTGCTCTGCTCAAGACCATTGAACGACCAATACTCTTAGCAATGTCAATGGTTTCCAACAACATGGGTTTCCTACAGCTGAGTGGACATGCAAACACAAATTGATCTCTAATGTATATATCACAATGTGCCTCAAATTCACAAGAGGCTGCTAAGACCCTCAAGGCCGAAATGTACTCCTCCACACTCTCTTCTGTCTGTTGCATACTGATAAAGAAATTGTGTCCAGAACCAAGAACCCCCTTTGAACATATTCAATGAACTTGTGTATGAGCGTGCGCTCGATACCACAACCTCGTACATGGGCACACGCTCAATACACACACAACACTTCACCAACGCACATCGAAAACAGCTAATCACAGTTATCCACCACTGAGCGAATTCCAAAAGCGCAAAGCAAGCGTGGCTGTTGAAAGAGGAACAAGACAATGCTGAGCAACACAGATAAAGAAATTCAAGCTACTCCTACTCCTTTGGTCAAAGAAATGTAATCCTATTTGTACCCAATCTTTATTCAACCTAGTCCCATTACCATGCACAATCCTATGTTGTTTACCACCTCGTTTGCTATTTATTTTCTGAAATACATACATAAAGAGGGGCATTTTCTGGAGAAGACAACCTCACTAGCCCACTCAAGTCAACTACCACATTACAGATAGGTAGGAAGGCCCTACATCCTTCTAAAGGATAGCATTCTGGGTCACAAATCTAGGTTTCTACGGTGAGCCTTATTGGAGGCATCAATTGCAGCAGTACATGACACCCCACCGAGGCAGTATTTACTCCAGCTAGTGAATGATGTCATAATAGGGTTTACAACCCAAAAAGATGTCACCCAACAAAGAAACATTCCCGAACCATTTGTTGCTGATAACCAATTTTATTGATTTTAAGATATGGTAACGAAAACAAAAACACAAAAAGAAAAAACCTAGCCAGATAGCACAATACAATAATATCAACAGTCCCCACTTGACTGAATGATTGACCTTGTCTCGCTTGACCCCAGAAAGTCTTACACGATACCAGCATTCAATGAGTTATATAAAATCAGGCCACAGTACCCAACCATTTGCCCCACACCCGTCGGTATTTCTTTGGGCACCCCCGCGCGTCATACATAGGTTTTTCCTGTGTAGCACACCAGTCACCCCCTCCCGCCATTTCTTGAGGCTAGGCGAAGTGGGACATTTCCAGCTGGCACCTATGTCCCACTTCGCTGCAACCATAGCAGTGCTGAAAAACAACTTTTCGTTTCTGGTTCCATCCAGCCCCTCCATAATCCCCAGGAGTGTGTGCCGCGGGTCGTGGGGAACCTCCCAACCCAGGACCTCTGCAAGTTCCTCTTCAATGCCTTTCCAGAATCTCGTTAGTTGGGGGCATGTCCAGACCATGTGGAAGAAATCCGCCTGGTCTTGGCCGCAGCGCGTGCAGGAGGCGGTTGGGTATAAACCTGCTCTATGAAGACGTGCAGGGGTTAAATAGGCGGCATGCAGGTAGTACAGCTGAATCAGGCGGAGTCTCGCCGAAGCGGGGCCATTAGTGCATCCCTCCAATCTTCCTCCTCCAGTGGGCCCATCCATTCTTCCCATTGGCATCTGAGCCGGTCTAGTGTGGTTGGGGTGTTGTTGGTTAGTGTACGGTAAATACGGGAGATGCCTCCCTTCCCCAGGTTCCCCAGCATAATCTGCGCCTCAGGTGAGTTATATTCTGGCAACATTGTGCCGTCTGGAATGTGCGAGTGGAGAGCATGACGCAGCTGCAGGTATTTGTAGAACTGTGACGGGTGTAAGGAATATCTGACTTGTAAGTCTTGGAAATGAGCGTATGTGGCCGCTAGTCCACACATCTCTGAGCTGAGAGATCCCTATAAGGTCCGAAGAGCGAAATCCCTTCAGCCCACTAACCTCCTTGAGCCAAGAACCATGCCAGAGAGGCGTGTGTTGGGTTAACCTCTGTGTCCATTGGGTGTGGCGCAGTGATGCCCGCCAGGCCAGGAGCACGGTGCGTGTCACCTCTGGTAGAGTGTGAGGTATGGATCTTCCATACATCATGGATTGAATACGAGGGAGGTCCAACTCACTGAATTCGAGCCTATAGACCGGATCAGACCATCCCCCGTTGAACCAGTCATGCAGTGTGAGGAGGCGGGTCGCCAAGTAATATAAATATAAATCGGTCATCCCCATGCCCCCATCAAAGGGCGGGATCCGGCAGTGAGCTAGAGCTATGCGGGGCCTCCGACCCCCCCAGAGGAATTTGGTGTCCATGCTGTCCAGCTCCCGAAACCAAGCCCGCGGGAAACAGAAGGGTGTGTTTTGAAGGACGTAGAGGAATCTGGGGAGAATCATCATTTTAAACAGGGCGACCCTCCCCAGGGGATTTAGGAGGAGCGCCTGCCATTTGCGGAGGTCTGCCTTTGCTTTTTTCACTAGTGGAGTTATGTTGAGGGACCAGGTGAGGTCAGGAAGCAGGGCGACCCAGATCCCCAAGTATTTGAATGATTGTCGCCTGAGGGGTATTGTGGATTGCCAATCAAAGCAATCCCTCGCTAAATGTAGGGGGACCAAGACTGACTTACTGGGGTTCAGTCGGAGGCCGGAGGCCTGCCCAAAGGAGTATAGTATCCGGAGACAGTGAGGGCCAGATAGGGCCGGTTCCGCAAGGTAAATTAAGACGTCATCTGCATAGAGGGTAATTTTGTCCACTTCTGAGTTGGGCCACCTCCATCCCTGGACGCTGTCTTCCGACCGAATCAGACTCGCCAGGGGCTCCATCGCCAAGGCGAAGAGGAGGGGTGAGAGGGGGCATCCCTGCCTCGTTCCTCTATGAATGGGGAATGCCTCTGATAGTACCCCGTTGAATAGTACCCAGGCTTGAGGCTGGGCATAGAGAATCTTCACCAGTTTGCGAAAGTGTGGGCCGAATCCCATCTCCACCAACACATCCGCCAGGTATTGCCAGTCCATCGAATCAAAGGCCTTCTCAAAGTCGACGAGAAGAAGGGCCAAATAGGGGGTGAGTAGATGGCGGTGTGCCAGGGCCAGATGGAGATGGCGGATGCAGTGTCTAGTCCCCCGCAAGGGCATAAACCCGCACTGGTCGGAGTGGACCAGTTTGGTGAGGTAGGGCTTCATCCGTTGAGCAAGAATAGTAGCGAGTAATTTAACCTCAGTATTTATAAGAGAAATTTGGCGGTAGTCCGCACACCGGGGTGACGGGGTTGTGTTTTCGGGAGAACTACAATAGTGGCCAAGTCTGTCTCCGGCGGGAAGGAGCCTTTCTCTAGAGCCTCCTCAAAGAGATCCGCGAAGTGCGGGATGAGAGTCTCTCGGAACGCGGCGTAAAACTCCTGCGGGAGCCCATCCGGACCTGGAGTCTTGCCGGATGAGGTATGTGCTATCGCTTCATTAATCTCCTCATGAGTGATGGGGAGGTCTAGTTCAGCTGACTCAGCAGCGCTGAGGCGGGGGAGGTGGACACCGCCTGTGCCGAGCAGAGCAGAGAGGGAAGTTTCGGGATTATGCTCAGAGTACAGCTTACAGTAGTAGGAGGCAAAGGCTCGGGCCATTGCCAACGGGGATCGGTGTGCCAGACCGTCCTGGTCCACAATCTCCGGAATAATGCGGTTGGCCCTTGGGTATGTAGCTAGTCTATGGAGGATCTTCCCATTTTTGTCGCCCCAACCGTACACCCGGGCTATAGAAGATCTCCAGAGGAGCTTTGCAGCCTCCAAGGAGAGTTGTTTGATTTCCGCCCGGAGGCACGTGAGTTGCCTCTCATGAGCGGTGTTACAGGCATCAGAGGGAGATTGCTCGAGGAGCAATGCTTGTGCCTCCCGCAGGGTAATTTGTTGTGTCTGGGCTTGTCGTTGGAGTTTGAGTTGGCCCTTGGCGAAACCTCGGATGGTGGCTTTCCCTGCTTCCCAAAGGGTACCGGGGGAGGGGACTGAGCCAGTATTGGCGAGGAAATACTGTTGGAGCTCCGACCCGACCGCCTTTTTAAATTCGTTATCTTGGAGAAACCAGGCGTTCATCCGCCACGTTGGCCGCGCCGAGTGGGGAGGGTCGCCAATACTGAGAAGAACTGATGAGTGGTCAGAAATACCCCTGGGGAGTATACAGATATCCCTAATCATTTGGCAGTCGATGGAGGGGACAAATATAATGTCGATGCGTGCCTGAGTGTGGTGCGCTGCTGACGTGTGGGTAAACTGCCTGCTTTGAGGGTGCCAGATTCTCCAAGCATTGCACAGGCCGAGAGAATCCGCCCAGTTCGTTAGTTGTTTGGCGTGGGTAATTCTGGAGGGGGGTGGTGGGCCTGTGGTATCAAGGTGGGGGTTAGGGACTGCATTGAAGTCACCCCCGATTATTGTGGCGCCCAGAGGCAGGGAAGTGAGGAGGTCGGTGGTTCGCCCCAACGTCGTCGCAAGCATCGATGGGGGTGAGTAGATGGAAACAAGGTTGAGGGGATTCCCGCCCAACATCCCGCATATCGCCACATATCCTCCCTGGGGGTCATGGGTGGCCTGTGTGAGCACAAAGGGGAGATTACGCCTTAAAAGGATGGCCACCCCCCGAGAGCCCCGGGCAAACCCTGAATGCCATATTCTGTTGTACCCGTACCGTGCCAGGAAGGGGCAATGGTTCCCCACCAGATTTGTCTCTTGGATCAGGAGCACATCAACAAATAGGCGCTGGGCATAACGCAGGACAGCCGTTCATTTGACCCTATCTAGGAGCCCATTAACATTCCAGGACATTGCGCGGAGGGAGGTACTCAACCCAGTTGTGTGGGTCATGGTGGCCGCAGGGGGGACAAAGGCTAACCGCATCTTGGTTAGCAGTGGATGTGCATGGGGCCTGGTGCGGGCACGGGGCAGCGATTATAACTGTGTTTTGCAAGTAGTATGTGGGACCATCATAGTGTGCATAAAAAGGACTAGTGAGGCTGCACAGCAAACAAATAACAACAGTGAGACAACGGTGCCCACCCCCCCCCCCCCCCCCCTTCCCCCACCCTACACTTCGAGAACAGAAGCATCTGTCGTCCCAACTTTGCCAAAACAGTAACCAAACTAAAACGCTCTGGTTGGAGGTGCGTGGAGGACCCCTCCTTATAAACGGATGTTCAGTATCACAGCAGAGAAACAAATGAATTGGAGCAACAATTCTGCCGCGGCGCCTTCGCTGCAGGGTCGGTGAGGCCGTGTCTCTGGATGGGCCTATGAAAGGCCCAAGTACAGCCTGACGCCGCAGGACTGGTCAATAGGAAGGCCATGGTACATTGCAGCTTGCAAAGACGGGTCAGCACTGGGCGCAGGTGGTGTTCAGGGGCGCGCTGTCTTACAGCACAGGTGGGGCCATTACCAGTACTGGCCCCAGGGAAGCCGCCTGCCTGCGCTCCAAATTCGCTGCTGGACTAAGCACCGACCCCACATCAAATAGAGAGGCAGCGCCGACCTCTCTGATCATAGTCTCTCCTTCAGGTGTTGTCAGATAATTGGGCTACGAGACAAGTCCGAGTTTGCTGCTGCTAGGCCCAGGCTGTCCAGTGGGAGAGGCTCCCCAGATGAGCCGCCGGACGAGCGGTGCCTGTGGCGAGATGGGGATCCCAAAGGGCAAGGGGAGCCTCCTGGCCCGCCAGCCGCCAGGCTCGATGATCGGGGTGCCTCTCTGCGGGATTGACGCCCTATGCGGGACTGCGTACGCCATCGGCGCTGCTGCTCGGGGGATCGAGGCCGCGTGGACTGAGGGCCCGGAGACGTAGGCGATGAGTTCCACCGGGATCCAAGGGGGCGCTCTTCAGTCAACCACGTCCAGGCTGCTTGGGGCGAGTCGAAGAACTGCGCCCTGCCCTGGAAGATGACACAAAGGCAGGCCGGGAATAGGAGTCGATATTGAAGGCCAAGAGTTCGCAGTTTCTTCTTTACGTCCATGTATGAGCGGCGTTGGTCCTGCACCTCCTTAGTATAATCAGGAAAGATCATGACGGTGTGGTTTTGGAACTTAAGGGGCCCCAAGGCCCGTGCCTCACGCAGGATTGCGTCCCTGTCCTTGAAGTTGAGGATCCGGGCTATGATGGGGCGATGGGGGGCCCCGGGCGGTGGCTTAGGCGCGAGGGACCGATGGGCTTTCTCCACTGCAAACCATGCGGAGAGAGCGTCTCTGGGCATTCAGGAGGAGAACCAGGATTCGATGAAGGTGGACATCTGCTCTTTTTCAACACCCTCAGGAAAGCCCACCAGGCGGAGATTATTGCGGCGTGAGCGGTTCTCGGCATCCTCGGCTCGTCGGTGGAGCTCCTTGGTATGGTATTGCAAGTGAGCCACCTGCTCTTTTAATTGGTGGATGTCGTCCTCCGCCATGGAGAGGCGAGATTCAGCCTCCGTGATGCGTGCCGTGGCATTGCGCAGATCCTGTCGAAGGAGGGACACGTCGACCCTGACCTCCCCGATCTTTCCTTCCACGAGGCCTGGGACGCGCTGATTGTCTGCAAAATGGCGTCCAAGTCCCTACCTTGAGGAGGAGGGCCACCATCACCCTGCCCTGTAGATTCATGGTCAGCTGTGGCGAATTGGTCAATTTTAGTTTGTGTATGGGTGGCCGAGGATTTAGAGCCCCGATCCTTCCCCATGGTGGACGATGAGGGGCCAGATTCTGGGCGGGTCTGTTGTGACTTTATAGGTTGTGGTCAATAGGGTGTCTCTGATTACCATTCAAAAGTCAGCCGGGATCTGAGGTCGTAGACCCAAGGAGAGGCGCCTCTTCAGAGGTTGCGGTTGACTGTGCAGCGGTGAGGGGGCATCTGTCAGGACAGGCGACGGAGGTTGGGGCCGAAGATGAGCGATGAGGTAGTCTCTGTGGCCGTGCGTCGGGTTATGTACCAGGAATGCTACGGGTCAGGCCGCGCGGGCCCAGGCGAAAGACACCAGCAAGGCCCGAAGGAGGCCCCACAGGAGCAGGTGACGGGGGGACAGTGGAGGGGGGCCCCTCAACAGGACCCCACGCTGCTCGATGAGTGCAGCCGGTTCCACCCCCCGTCAGACAGCCCTCGCTGCATAGGGCGTACCGCTCTAGCTGATTCTCAGCACTACCCACCGACACCGCCGCAGTCATCAGGCAGTACAGGAGCTGAAGGATTGTGCAGGCCGCCGGGGGCCGCTCCTGATGAGTTGGGCCCCACCGAGCAGCAGCTACGCCCTGGATCCGGCTGGGATGGCGGGGGAAGGGGGAGCCAGAGACACCGCTGTGACCTTGTCTTTCGCCGCCTGAACTGGCGGCCGAAACTGCGGGAATTGGTCCAACCAGGAATGAAGTGGGGGCCTGGGGCTAAGAAATCCACTCGCAAATGGTGGTGTACACAAGAGTCCCAGGCAAAGGCATCCCAAGATGTGACCTCAACTGTTCCTGCACTCGCCCCAGGGCCCCACGGCACCTTCCCCCACAAATTGATTATGGCCCAGGTGGCGGCTGACACACTCGCGCAGTCTGGATACTGTGGTGCCTCTACCAGTCAATTGGTAAGCCCCGACTGGGCCCACCGGGATCTCCTCACAGCGCCAGCCCTAGAGGCAATCAGCAGGTGGCGTGGTCCACAGCACCACAGGGCAAGGCCCCAGGTCACAGGCAAAGCAGCAGGCAAGGCGTGAAGGGGAGGCCCAGATGATTGGCGACCGGGGAGGCCCAGAGGCGACACCCTGGGAGCAGGCAAGGGGACCCAGTGGAGGGGGCCCTCACCCAGGGCTCCCCGCTGCTTGATGCATGCAGCCGGCTCCACCCCCCAGCGGGCAGCCCATGAGTTGAAGAAAGCGCACTCACCCGGTATTCCAGATGCCTCAGGAAACGTGTCTCGTGGGTGGGGGTGCCGCAATCCGGCTTTGGCAAGGCCGGTAAGAAGGGGGGGGGGCAGCACAGCAGACCTGCTCACCGCCGCCCGAAATGGCGGCCGATACTGCCACACCGCCGCAGCACGGCCCGCGGCGCCAGGCCACTCCCAGCACAGGGCTCCGTCTTCCCTGACCCTCACACGTGAGGGGCCTGTCACCGATCCCCCCAGCGAGTCACCAGGGCGCCCTGTATCACCGGTTATCACCCCAGTCGGTGCTGATCATCAAGCAGGGGGCAGGATCGAGGATTTCCAGCTGTTGCCCGCAAGGCCCGCGTTCCTAGCGTCTCACCGGGAGAGAAGGCCTCCCTCGCGGGTCATGCGGACCACCGACCCGTCAGGCCACGGGAGAGCCGCCGCAAATCCGCTGCACGAAGACGCCTCCCCGCACCGCAGGAACTCCGGTCCCCACGCCTGACCAGCTTCTCAGGTATGGGTCGCGGTTTCCCCGTGGAGGAGTGGGCTAGGGCTTCATGGTCCGGGGATCGGGCATCGCCATTTTGCGAGGCGGGGAGTGGTGCGGTAATGCGGGGTTTCTGGAGGAGCAGATGCCTGGAGATGATGCCCACTGTTATGACGCTGCGATGGATGCTGAAATAAAGGATGGATGGCTGCAGGGATATGCGGATTGTGGCGCGGATGACGGAGGGGTCCGGAGCACTCTTAGAGTGCGACTGCCTCCTTGACGCGCCGAGCCACGCCCCCACTGATAATTTTTAATGAAGCAAGATTGGGTAAGATGGGACGCTTTCTTCTTTTCACTGGGTGGCTCTTCTAAGCCCTCACATGAAGGATGGCAACACCCACATCTCAGAGATGTTTAAGGAATGGGCCCAATGGGCAATTGCCCTTGGTCCCAACCTTCCAAGGGGGCCCGCCCGGAAAGGTGATTTGTCTCTCTATATCACCTCTATTTTTCCAGCTCAACTTCTTATCTCTCTCTCTCCCTGCCTACCTCTATCCCAGATTCTGTTTCTCTCTACCAGTGTCATTTTCAATCAATCAGTGTTCTTGTAAAACGTGACTACTCACCTGTGAGGGCCTCAAGGTGCTGGGGGAGGAGGGGGGGTCTGCTGTTCAGTCGAAGAGCCAGGTCTTGAGGTCCTTCCTAAATAGAGGCAGAGATGCAGATTGCCTGAGATTCAGAGGTAGGGAGTTCCAGGTCTTTGCAGTGAGGTAGGAGAAGGATTTTCCTCCAGCAGTGATCCTGCGGATCCGTGGGATGGTGGCCAGGGCCTGATGGGTGGAGCGGCGATGTCTGGTGGGAGTGTGGAAGGAGAGGCGGTGGTTGAGGTATGCAAGTCCAGCATTGTGGAGGGCTTTGTAGGTGTGTCTGATGAGTTTGTAGGTGATCCTTTTGTTGACAGGGAGCCAGTGGAGGTCCCTCAGGTGGCCAGTGATGTGGCTGCAGCGGGGGATGTTCAGGATGAGGCTGGCGGAGGCATTTTGGATGTTTTGCAACTTCTTTTGGAGTTGTTGAATGGTGCCAGCATAGAGTGCGTTGCCGTAGTCGAGTCTGCTGTTGACGAGTGTGCGGGTGACCATTTTCCTGGACTCAGTGGGGATCCACTTAAAGATTTTCTGGAGCAGGCGGAACTTGTGGAAGCAGGAGGACGAGACGGCGTTGATCTGGCGGTTCATTGAGAGCGAGGAGTCCAGGATGATGCCAAGATTTCGTGTGTGGTCTGTGGGTGTGGGGGAGTTCTGAGCGCTGCAGGTCACCAGGAGTCATCCCAGGCAGAGGGGGGGTCCCAGGATGAGGACTTCAGTCTTGTCTGAGTTGAGCTTGAGGAAGCTGTCCTTCATCCAGGTGGCTACTGCCTTCATTCCTCTGTGGAAGTTGTTCTTGGTGGCTGTGGGTTCGTCAGTGAGGGAGAGAATCAGCTGGGTGTTCTTTTCTGATTTTAAGGATTTTGGGGCCCAAGCCAAGATATATTTTGGCTGTTTTTGTGTGACCCTTTTTCTAAAAATGTAACTTATGATTCCTTATTCTTTAGCATCATGTGTGCTTGAATCAACAGAAAATAGTAATAAAATGCATAGTAGTTGCAAACAGGGGGACCCCAAAGTACCTTCCCCATGGCCACAAAAATCCTTGAGTTGACATTGCCACATCTCTCTGATTAAACCCCCGTGGCATTTGCCATTTGTAGAAGCCCAGCACAGCTCTCCAAGCCCCGGCTACCCACAGCCTTAAACTGCAGGAGAACGCTACTCACCTCTTAGACAAGGACTTCGTCTCATGTCCTATACCACTCACATTCAAAACAGGGGCATAGCACAGGTCACTGTAATTCCTGCAGTGCGGGAAGGCGCCCTACCCTTCAAGGAGTCCCCCCAGCCCTTCAGGGAGACACTGTTCAGCCCAAGCCCAACGTATAGCTGTGAGATATTAGGGACTCAGTGGCCCCTCATCCAGGGCCAGACTTGGAACAGCAACCAGCCCTGGCAGATTGCTGCTCGCCCGGCCCTGGGAGCAGGTGGGGGTCGGGGGGATAGTAAAAAGCACCACTCCCTCTTTTGTTGCAGGGGGCCGATATTGCAGCTCTGCTGCAAAACCGTCCCTCAGTGACAAAACCGGCCCCCACGGCAACAAAACCGGCCCACCGGGAAAATGCCTGGTGCCCGCTACGGCCAGTCTGGCCCTGCCCTCATCGCATTATGCACGAAGGCCCCATCATTTTGCGTTACGCCATTGATTCAAAAAAGCCATGTCAGCTGCTCGGGATAAATGGTCGGCTGAACTCGAGCAAGACATCACAGATCAACAATGGGTGTTCTGCTGTAAGCAGACTGAACAGGTCTCCTCCAGTAGTCGGCTGCGCATCACCCACTACAAATTCTTACATCGCAGTTATTACACCCCGGTTAAACTACACAAATTTGGGTTGCGCAACACAAATCGGTGTGACAGGTGTAAGGCGGAAGCTGCTGATTTCCTCCACCTTGCCTGGGACTGTTGCTCGGTCCACACGTATTGGCAACAAGTGTTCACAGCACTGGATCTCATGACTTCCTCGGCCCTCCCGAGATCTCCTCTCCTGGCTTTACTCGGATACACAGAGCGGATACCAGTAACACACCGTAAATTTGTCTCATTTTGCTTACTACTGGCTAGACGGTGGGTAGCCTGCAGGTGGGGTCAGGGAAGAGCACCCAAATTCAAGGAATGGATTGGGGACATGACACTTTGGCAGCATCAAACATGCACATATGCTGACCTTCTTCCGGCCTCATCACGTCCCCGGGATATTTGGGGCCCGCTCTAATCGTATCTCCTGGAGCATCCTGCCGACATCGGACACGATTCATGATCCCCACCCTAATTATTGTATCTTACAGCCTGAATAATGCCCGCTATTGTATAATGTCTATGCACCTGTATGTATTGCTTTCTTTTTACTCACACATTGTGATGTGCTATTTCTCTCACGCGAGACCTGTGTAAGACGCCCTTGCTACAAACTGCCTATTGTATTATCATGCTGCTCCTGCTATTTGTCTCATGTACATTCATGGATTTGTTGTCGTTATGCTGCATGTCTCTCTTCACAAATTATCACTGCATTGCTGATTGTCTATTAGGTCTGCTGTGCTCAGTTATGTGAAAAATAAATAAAATAAATTTTAAAAAAATTAAAAAGCCATGTCAGAACTTTGCCAGAGGCGCCCTCAGGTCGTCTTCCGTGCACAAAGTATGTACTAATAGAAACAGACGTTTTGGGGAAAATGCTGAGCAAGTGTCGCTATGCACAGGAGTGCGGCATCCCTTCCAGGCCACGCTTTCTAAAAATGAAATAATGTACGCGAGAGAGTGACTCACCACTAACTATTCTGAGCATAAATGCTCTGCTTCCTATTCTGATCGAGACACCATCAATGCCAATCCCTCCTAAAATAATATTTTGTTTACACTCCTCCCCTGTGGACAGTTTTCAGACTGCTGTGTGGAAATGGCTTATCAAGTGCATTATTGCATCCCAAAAACGAATATGTGATGTTACAACGCGATCAAAATGATCGCGGTATGTAACATCGCTGTTTTTACAACGCAAGTCGTTACAACGACGTGCGCTGGAGGGCGCTGGACTTAGGAGTAGTAAGATTTACTATTCCAATGATGGAGCAAGGTTTCATAAATGAAACTTGCTTGTATTCAATCCTCATCACAGTATTAATTTATTAAACTTCTATTGTTAATCCTAACCTTTGCATTCACGACACGAAAGGGAAGGAAGCTTGCCTATGTGTTTACTAATGAATAACGCTTGTCTGTAATCCAAAATGGCCGCTATGCGCGGGAAAACTCAATGCGCATGTCACAACCATATCACATGGTGTGACGTCTCTCTTTGCTTGGTGGGAAACTTCTGCTTCTGCGCAGTGTGTATTAAAATGGCTGCTTGATGTTTTCACATGCTTCAGCTTGCTCTCATGTCAATACTAAATTGTCGTTTCCTAACGCTACTAACGCGGGATAGAATTTATAATTAAATGGGAATAGAGTAGAAAAAGTGGGCATACAGTGAAACATTTTATTCTGTGATTTTAATATTTGCTTCTCGCACTTTTATTAGTTCGTAAACTTGGGCCTGGGTTCGTGACCTGAAACTCGAGAGGCAAATGGTTCTGCGCATGTGTCTTGTGTGCCTGCCAAATTAAGTCAACCTGGACGTCGTCCAAGGCCGCGACCCGATGGCCGAAGATGCTGTACTCTTGCCTTTCCTGTTGCATATTGATACATTGTCTATGAAAATTGATTTACATTTGTCATGAGACGGGTGGGAAATAAAGCGAATGTATTAATTTGAAGGGGTGGGAATTTAAAAACAATAGGCTTTACAATTTAGGCCAAATCGATATGGTGCGACAATCCACCCCCTGTCCCTGTCCAATCAGAAGTAGTGGCCCCATATTTTAGCAACATTAAGGGGAGGTACATGGGCGTAGAAGGGTATAATAGATATAGAATTAGCTAATTAGTTTAGTCGGAAGTCTGGAACAGAAGATACAGAAGGAGATGCTGCAGAGAGCGTAGCTCTTAGCTCCAGACCGCCAAGCTGACCGATTGCAGACCGAATCCCTGTCCAGAAGAGGTCCTGAGGAGGGGGCGGCGGAGTCCATTAGAAGGAAGGCACGGGAGAATCGAAGAGTAGCCGAGTATCAGAGAGGGGAACGACGCAGGCATCATTGTAGAGAGGTCACCGGTCCTGTCCTGATCCTGGAGGAAGTCTTTGCTCTTCATCCTTCCTGGGTCCTATTCTTTCCAACTCCTTGGCTAAGGGGTTTGGTTCTCGCACTTAGGTAAATATAATGCAACCTTTAGTTGCGCTGCTATCTCTATCCTCTCCTTTTCTTTAAACACCGTCATTGATTAGCAATAATCATTTCTATGCTTAATCTTGGGTATTGCGATTAAGTACCATGTGGCTCTGTATTTTACTCTGCTAAATCTTTAGATAAACATTTTAAAACTTCCTGACTCAGTGGTTATTTCAGGATTATGTACTATAATGAATGTCACTCATTTTAAACTTCCCAATTAGCAAAGGATTCATTGGTAAGTCATTACTCTTCAATCAGAAGGTAATTGGTAGCAGGGATTTTGATAGAGAGTAACAACTGATAAAACCCCAGCGTAAGTATTAGCGTAGTATGAATGTATGGGCCCAAGTGAGTATCTGGTGTATGAATGCTGTTTGCTAATATCGCGCTGGATCAGTTTTCTGGTAGCAGAGGATGGTTACTCTTTGTTAATTGGGTAATGAGAATTTTTATTTGTATTTTATGAACTAACATCCGTATATTCGAAGTTTGTTTTATGTTGTCCAGAATTCCCCGGGGTAAAAGGAATAGCGGATGGTAAGTGGAAGCCATACTGCAGTGAGGTTATCTGCCAGGCAGAAAAAGTACTGAAAAGTTAAGCAGGACTTTCAGTACTGGTTAGGGAATCTATGCGTGTGAGTAATAGCAAAAGGGTACGCTGGTGAAAATTTGATGTTATATCACCTAGAAAGGGTAACATTGAAGAAGTAACAGGTATTTCTGGAGCTTGTGTGAAGAGTAAACGGAAGGGTTTTTACTCGTAGTGTATGTTAGTAAACGGAAAGGTTTTACTAAAGTATGAGAGAAAACTATCTTTTTCGAATTTAGAAGAAACTGGCACGATAGCGAATGTTTTATGTTGTTACTGAAATTTAATTAAGATTTGTAGAGAAAATAAGTTTGCGTACATTTTGTAAAGGGAGGGTCAGTTACCGGAGAGGGAGCTGACGTCACAAAACGCCGCGCTGGGATTGGTTGAATCAGCGGGTGTCGAAAAACCCTTGTAAAGGAGGGGTCAGTAGTCAAGAGTAGTACTGACGTCACAGGTGCCGCGCTGGGATTGGTTGAAACAGCGAGGGACAGAAAAGAGCAGATTGTAAAGGAGGGGTTGACAGATAAACGTCACCAAAAGGCCGCGCAAGTATTGGCTCGGAAATAAAAGATAGCAGACATTTGATTGGTCAAAATTATAGAAGCAAAATTCTTAGTGGATAAGGATTGCATGTTAAAACGCGATCCGACTTTAACAGGAATTCGTAAGGATAGGAGATATTTAGGCTTTGCAGAATATAATTTTATACATCGGTACTTACCCAAGATGTACGGAAAAAGGAGAAAAATGTCATTTTTACAAAAGATCAAGAATTATTTAAAAAAGGACAAACAAATCAAAACTAGAGAAGGAATTATTATTCCACCAGCTAAAACGCCCGCTTCATTCATGATGATGGAGAGAGGTTATCATACTTGTGTATGGATGGAGAATTGGATAGAATATACCAAAAATGATGGAATACTAGCGTTTCCCAAGAATGGCACGTTCAATGGGCGAATTCTGCAAAATTTGAGATTAAGGATGAATGACTTAGAACCCAGACCTAGATTAACTCAGTACGAAGCGTTAGAGGAATGGGAAACTGAGGCATTTGAGCGGGACCGATCTAGGAGTAATAGGGGTTATCCAGGATTTTTCCCCAGATACCTACATGAGTCTAGGAATGGACAGATGAAACAATGGAGAAGGGCAATGATTACAGAAGGATTATATCCATTGTTCTCAGCAGAGGAGAAATTAGGAAGTAAGTGCACAGAAAAGACAAAACATTTAATGAGAAATGAGGAGTCTGAAGACGAATTTATGGAAGAAATGTTAAGAAACCCCCCACCATATCAGGAAGGGGCAAGTGGATGCACCCCAAGTGCACCACCAAAAACTCCATTAGTGCCACAGGTAATGCATGAATTCACCCCGAGTAGAATACTTCATGACAAAGAAAAAGAAGCCCTAGAAAAGACCAGAACAGAATTAATACAGGAAATAACTCAGATAAAAGTACATCCTGATTCGTTGACCATACCTGTAACAATTGGTCCAGTAGTTCCATTATATGGTACTCGGGGAAGCTGTCCTCCACCGATACTTGCCCCTACTCCTGTGAATAATTCCAAACCTGAAGCTCCAGTTATAATTGAGGATCAATTTAGTGACTGTGAATCCACAATATCACTCATGGACTTGCCTATTCGAGGTACTGTAAATAGCACTCCCAGAAAAGATGTACCTGGATGTTCAAAGGATGTAAGTTTAATAACTTCATCGGGAACAAAAAGTGCCACCATAGTAACACCTGAAGATCTAGAAAGATGGGTGCAAGGGTCAGTTAAACAGTGCACACCTCCGAAAATAATGGACATTCATAAATTGAAAGTCGAATTAGAAGAAATAATAGCAGGAAATGTAGGACTAGAACGCTTAAATACCTATGATGAAGAAGAATTATTGTTCCTGTGCAGGAGTATCACCAGAAATGTAAGGTTATTCCATGAAAAATTATCCAATCTAGCACTACAGATGGGAATAGAAATAGGGAGATCAAAAGTACTACAGAAACCCTATAAAGCAGAATTTTCAGACAAAGATTTAGAAAATATGAATGCCTCTGGAAGAAGATTACAAATAAGAGAATTAATGTTAGTTTTGCAAAAATGGGGAGACCTAGATAAATGGAGAACTAGGTGGGCCAAGAAAAAGGAAGAAGCACGAACAAGTAGAACAGCATCTGAATATGTGATGAAGGAAACAGGGAAAGCAGATCAAATGTATCCAATGCGAGAAGTTGCGGGAGGAGGTTATGTACATGTCCCATGGAGCAGACAGGATATTTTGTCATTTACGAATGATTTTCCAAAGTTGAGAGAAAAACCAATTGAATGGTACAAGCAGGTTGAAAGGTTTGTGAAGGTGTCGAAGGTATTGTTGAAGGATTTGGATGGTTTGTTTGACATAGTGGTACCTGCCGATTTGTGGACAGATTGCAAAATCACAGTGGATTGGCCAAGTGACAAATATCCTAGAGATCCGAAAACAGGTGCCCCGTCAAATGAGGTGATGAAAAAGTATCAGCAGGTAATAACTTACCTGAAAGGGAAAATACCACCGAAAGAAACAGATTGGGTAAAAATAGATCGAACTACCCAAGAAGCTAATGAATCAGTACATTCCTACTATGAGCGTCTATTGCAGGTATTTAAACAGTATAGTGGATTTGAGGACATTGGAGACAAGAACATGAGTCAGTTTGTGTACCGGTTTGTTTACGGTTTGAAGCCAGAAATTTGTCAAATGATTAAACAGCATATGCTTTGTTGGCAAGGGAAGCTGATTGATGAGATATTGAAGTATGCAAAATATTGTGGAGACGATATTGAGGATAGACACAAAAAATTGCAGGAGAAAGTGATGTGGGCTCAGGTGAAAATGGCTGAGAAACAGGGAATAAATTTGGAAAATCCGAGTGAAAATCCAGGAAAAGATTCTGGAACAAATGGTGATTCTGGGAATGGTGGAAAATTTAGAGGACGAATGAGTAGAGAAGAAGCTAAAAAGAAATTTCCTTGTCATGGATGCGGAAAATTGGGGCATTGGAAGGATGAATGTAAAAAGATCCGGAATAATAATAGCCCAAATCAAAATTTAAATCCACAGACGCAGAATGACTCACAGCAGGGTGTAAATCCTCAGAGTCAGTTGCCACCTGCACCTATTCAGGGTAATGTAAGCAGAGCAAAGCATGGTACAGATATCGGATATCAAGGAGGAAGTGGTAAGAATGATTATATGACATCACAATTTCTTTTGCAGGACGATTTCTGTCAATTCAGTCCATGACGGTGCCTAGGAGAGGGGAAGAAGGAGTGCATACTTGGCGCATCCTTACAGGTAGATCAGTCAGGTCCATATGTTGAAGGGAATGTGAAAGGTAATGATATTACTTTCCTTTTGGACACTGGTGCTACCCGGTCTACTGTGAGAACAGCAGACATTCCAGACCTTCCTCTCTCTGGTGAAGATATCCAAGTAGTAGGGGTAGCTAATCAAAGAATTAGAACACCTCTTACCAAACCAATGGAAGTTAAAATAGGAAACTTTAGAGAAATGCATCAATTTGTAGTGTGTGATTCTAGCCCAGTAAATTTATTAGGTAGGGATTTATTGTGCAAGATGAATTGTACCATTTTCTGCACACCGGATGGTGTGGCAGTTCAGACACCAGATGAAGATCATGTATATAAAATTATGGTTGCAAAACAAGGTACAGAAGTAGACAAGATGTTTTCGCTAATAACCAAAGATGAGTTGCCAGAAGAATTAAAAGGTACAGTAAACCCCATAGTATGGGATTTCACCGGAAAGGAAGTAGGACTTATGGCTAAAATAGATCCAGTTAAAATTACTGTAAAAGAAGGTGCAATTTTCCCAAATACCAGACAGTACAAAATGAGTGCAGAAGTAAAAGCAGGAGTCATTGAAGAAATAAATCGAATGGTAGAACAAAACATTCTAAAAGAAGTAATGAGTAGCCCATGTAATTCACCTATAATGGGGTTAAAGAAACCTAGTGGAAAATATAGGATTGTTCAGGACCTGAGAAAAATAAATAAGATTGTGGAACCATGTTGTCCCATAGTGCCAAATCCTGCAGTAATTCTATACCAAATCCCTTGGAGTGCAGGATGGTTCACAGTAATTGATTTGTGTCAAGCGTTCTTTTCAATACCATTACATCCAGACAGCCAGTATCTTTTATCATTTAAATTTGAGAACAAGGTTTATGTGTGGAATCGGGTTCCTCAGGGGTACACAGAAAGTCCTTCTATTTTCAACCAGATACTGAAAAAGTGCCTTGAAAAGCTAGTGATGCCAGGAAGCTCAGTCTTAGTCCAATATATCGACGACTTATTAGTGGCATCGAATACCAGAGAGGACTGTGTTGTTGATTCCATAGCATTATTAAATCTTTTGGCAGAAGAAGGACATAAAGTCTCACCTGAAAAATTGCAATTCTGTACAACAGCTGTTAAGTATCTGGGACACCAAATTGAGAGGGGAAAAAGAAGAGTAACAGCTGAAAGGGTAACTTTAATAAAGAAAATACAAATGCCTGTAACCCTAAGACAAGTGAGAATGTTCCTAGGAATAGTAGGTTACTGTCGACAATGGGTACCAGGATTTTCCATGTTAGCTAAGCCTTTAATTAACATGACAAAAAAGAAAGCAAAGGACCCTGTTGAGTGGGAGGATGAAAGTGTAGAAGCCTTTGTAAAATTGAGAAATGCCATATGTTCAGCACCTGCCTTAGGCATGCCTGATTATAAAAGAGAATTTGCATTGTTCTGTCATGAGAGAGAAAATTGTGCACTTTCTGTCTTAACTCAGAGACATGGATTAGAAAGACGTCCTATAGCATATTTTTCTGCTACATTGGACCCAGTAGCAGCCGCATTGCCAGGATGCTTAAAAGCAGTGGCGGCTACTTGTTTGAGCATTGAACAAAGTGAGTCAATTGTGATGGGACACCCTGTAAAAGTGTATGTTCCACATGCAGTTGTCATTCTCTTGACAAGAACCCGAACTCAGCATCTTACTCCTAGTCGGCTGACTAAATACGAAAGAATCATAATGGGTGCTGAAAATGTGACCGTGGTAAGGTGTACTATAATAAATCCAGCAACCTTACTACCAAACCCATATCATGAGAGAATTAAAGATGATGAAGACGATGAACATGATTGTATACAAATTACAGAATTATGCACAAAACCACGCCCAGATATAGAGGAACAGCCTCTTAAAAAGCCAGACAGGGAGCTATTTGTTGATGGTTCATGTCAAAGACATGAAGACGGTAAACTAACTGCTGCCTATGCGGTATGTGAATTAACTGGAATAGTTGAAGCATCTTATTTACCAGGAGTCAAATCTGCACAAGTAGCTGAATTGATTGCGTTGATAAAAGCATGCAAAATTGGGAGGAATCAGAGAGTAACCATATTTACAGATAGCCAATATGGTTACGGGGTTGTGCATGATTTTGGACAACTATGGATGCAGAGGGATTTCCTGACTTCTTCAGGATCCCCCATTAAAAATGGACAATTTGTAAGGGAATTTCTAGAAGCAATACAATCACCAAAAGAATTGGCTGTGGTGAAATGTGCCGCACATCAGTCAGGAGATGACTGGGTGGTAGTCGGCAACAGATATGCAGATCTGGTGGCTCAACATTGTGCCAAAACCAGAATGTCAGTCAATAAGAGGGTGGAAAGAATGGGAATCAGCTGCCAACTTATGCTGTATATGCCGCCTGAAACTTGGAATGACGTCAAGAAATTGCAAGATGAGGTTGATGAGAGTGAGAAGAATTTGTGGATCAAAGTGGGTTGTTCTCAAAGAGGAGATGATGAAGTGTGGATCAGTGCTGATGGCAGACCAGTCATGCCAGACTGTTTACTCTCACAAATGGCTAGAATGTATCATGGAGACACACACATAGGAAGAGTTGCAATGATTAGGCTGTTCAGACAAAATTGGTACAATCCCAAATTCAGGGCTGTTGCAGAGAGTCTTTGCCAGAGATGTCTAACTTGCCAGATGCATAATCCGAAGAGGAAGACAGTAATTGGATTTGGGAAAATTGGAAAGGCAGAGGGTCCATTTATGAGACTTCAGTTTGATTTCATACAGTTACCACCATGTAGAGGGCTGAAATATGTACTAGTCATAGTGTGCCTGTTTTTAAAGTGGGTGGAGGCTTACCCTACTAGGAGAAATGACAGCATTACAGTTGCGAAACTGTTGCTACGAGAGCTCATTCCTAGGTTTGGTTTTCCAGTAACTTTGGAATCAGATAGAGGAAAACATTTTAACAGCGAAGTGATCCAAATAATCTGTGAAGCATTTCAAATCAAACAGAAACTGCACTGTGCATATCGTCCAGAAGCTTCTGGAGTGGTTGAACAATTGAATGGCACTATAAAGTCAAGACTGGGAAAAATGTGTGCATCAACATCATTAGAGTGGCCAGATGCATTGCCACTCGTTTTAATGGGACTCAGAAGTATACCTGACAGAACCACAGGATTGAGCCCACATGAAATAATGATGGGAAGAGCAATGAGACAAACACATGTTCACACAAACAAACTGGTGAATATATCTGATGATATGGTTATGGACTATTGCAAAGGATTGGCTGACCTAGTGCGTTCTGTCTCTCATCAGGTTGGAGAAGACGCAGTATCCAGGCAGCCCGAACAAGAACATGATCTGAATCCTGGTGACTGGGTGGTAGTGAAAAATCACACCAGAGAAACGTGTCTATCACCTAGATGGGGCAGACCGTGTCAAGTCATACTGACAACGAATACAGCAGTGAAGTGTGCCGGATTTCCTAATTGGATTCATGTAAGTCACACCAAGAGAGTAACAGATCCCGAGGAAGAGAATCCTCAGACAACGCCAATCACTGAAGAAGCTGAAGGTTGTCCAGCTGAAGAATCTCAGGTTCGAGATTCCAGAGAAGCTGAAGAAGAACAACCGAGCACAAGTCAGGATTGGATACCAGTGGTAGAAGTTCCTGAAGTATACCACAGAACAAGAAGTCAAGCAAAATTAGAAGAAATTGAAGAAGATCAGATAGGTGAAGAAGAAGCAATTCAGGAACAAGAAGAAAAGACATTAAGAAATCCTGAACAAGGTCAGATAGGAAAGGAAACTGGACTCAAAACAGTGAAGACCTAATAGACTTTGAACAGGGACAGACAGGTCTAGAAGAATCCGGTCAGGCTGCAGAAGTTCACAGTGCAATAAGCCCTGATCAGAACAAGTTAGATCAAAAAGAGTGCACAGAAGAAGAAAACCTTGAAAAACATGAACTTGAAGAAATAAATAAAGAACATGGTCAGTTATTGGAAACTCACAGCGGAGCTGTTACAGAGAAACCAATCAGACCTGAAAAGGAGCAAACAAGAAACAAAATAATTGCAGAACACAAAACAGTGCTAAGCAGTGAAATTAAAAAGATTTCTGAAGACGAAAATAAAGAAACATTGCCAACAAAGAAAACAAGAAAAGGAGATCATTGGCCGAGTGTCATTAAAAGAGTAAAGTACCACATAACAACCAGAAGTGAAGATCCAGATCAAGTAAATGAAGTAACAAGCCAAACTGAACAACTGAATAAAACTGAGAAAAGAAGAAGTAAAAGACTGAAACTTGTGAATAACAAATTCAAGGGTCCTGACTGGACTTACATCATTCTTGAAGATTTCGAAAGCTCAGAGTCAAGTGAAAGTGGTGACGAAGAAACAAGTACAGAACTGACGTACGAAAAAGAAACAAGACCACCTTGACTAAGCAAAAGAATCATATAAAGAAAAGAGGAAATAGATAAGAAGAGCGATCTTCCTTGTCGAAAATGCCTGACGATAGAGTTGCTGGGAGACCAAAACAGAAATGTTGTAGAAGATGCTGTGCAATATGCATATGTAGTCTAGTAATGGTGCTTATAGTATGGTTAGTCCTGATTGTAGCAGTTCCTTACCTTATGATAATAGATAAAAAGATTAATAATGAAACTAAGGAGAGGACGGCAAACATGAAGGGCAATAGAGTAGAACTAATGGCAGAGAATGAACCAGAAATTCATCATGAAATAGCTGACAACGACACTAGTTTGAATGTTTTCACAAAGTTATTATTTCAATATGTAGATACCATGGAAGTTAGTAATTGTTATGTCTGTATGAAGTTACCTGAATCAGTAGCAGAAGGATTAACATACCATCACTTACCACTGACATATGGCATATCATGTAGTGTTTTGTCTAGTTTATTTTATAGAACAGGGAGACTTCAGTATTATTATTCAAACTTAGATGTGATATTTTCTGAGGTTCCGATTCGCAAGAGTATGAACCCAGTGCTTAGTAGTCAAGACGCACAGTTTATGGGAGAATTTTTCTTAACAATGAAATCAATAGACATAACACATGCACATAGACACAATCTAACATGTTCTTTACTTGAAGAAGAAAAGATATTTTTGAATTTAGTAGAAGATAGAAGACAAGATTTTCAAAAGAAAGCTTCTAAGCATAAGGCTCATTTACCACCTTGGGCTGAGAAAGAAGGGAGTTACACACCTGGCAAGGCTCAAGCTGCTATGGCTCTGGATTTCGTAAAGACAGGGAAAATTTGTCTACATAGATTAAGGACTGATTATAACAATGTTTTCATCGGTACCAGTGAATGTGAACACAATTTTTTAATTCTCGGAGGATGGGGACTCAAAGGAGGAACACATTCAGTTTTTCCTGGAATCTATTATGTGTGTGGGAATAAGGCTTACTTTAGGCTTCCTGCACGGTGGTATGGAAGTTGTTATTTTGGAATAGTATTTCCAAAGATATACCACGTAAAAAGAAACACTGAGAGCAATGAAAACAATAGCGAATTAATACGTAGTAAAAGAGCTAGTTTTTCAGAAATTGTAGGTGATATATTTGGTGCATTGATACCTTCAGTGGGAATAATTCTGAACTCAAGGAAAATATGTAAATTGTCTACAGTAGTTGATCGTTTATCAACGGATACTGCAGGGGGTTTTCTAATGATTAATGCGGAAATGGTTGCGATTAGATCTATGGTGATGCAAAATCGACTTGCTCTTGATATTATATTGGCAAAAGAGGGAGGAGTCTGTAAATTATTAAAGACGAAACATTGTTGCACTTATATTCCTGATAAGAGTGCAGAAATTGGAACGTATATACAGAATATAACTAAACTTGAGAAAGAACTTAAACCACTGGAAGTTGATAGTGTATGGGAAAGATTGACAAGTAGTATTGCGTCAATTGGAACCTGGTTTGCTAATGTAGGAAAAGGACTTATAGGTCAAATATTAGTACCCTTAGCAGGGATAGCAATAATAATCTTGGCAATAATAATATGGTGCAAATGCTGTAAAAAGAATGGAACATATAAGGTGACAGGAAAAGGAAAGAAACGAAAGGTAGATGAAATCGAACTTGAAGAGTGGAGAAGTGAATTATACAAGAAATTAAAAGGAGATTGTAAAAATGGAAAGTGTAAAGATGAGAATAAAGTAATTTGCTAGAAGTTGGCATCTGATTGAGGGTAGTGTTTTGATGGCTCAGAAACGCCATCAGAGAGGGGATTGATGGAGCAAGGTTTCATAAATGAAACTTGCTTGTATTCAATCCTCATCACAGTATTAATTTATTAAACTTGTATTGTTAATACTAACCTTTGCATTCACGACACGAAAGGGAAGGAAGCTTGCCTATGTGTTTACTAATGAATAACGCTTGTCTGTAATCCAAAATGGCCGATATGCGCGGGAAAACTCAATGCGCATGTCACAACCATATCACATGGTGTGACGTCTCTCTTTGCTTGGTGGGAAACTTCTGCTTCTGCGCAGTGTGTATTAAAATGGCTGCTTGATGTTTTCACATGCTTCAGCTTGCTCTCATGTCATTACTAAATTGTCGTTTCCTAACGCTACTAATGCGGGATAGAATTTATAATTAAATGGGAATAGAGTAGAAAAAGTGGGCATACAGTGAAACATTTTATTCTGTGATTTTAATATTTGCTTCTCGCACTTTTATTAGTTCGTAAACTTGGGCCTGGGTTGGTGACCTGAAACTCGAGAGGCAAATGGTTCTGCGCATGTGTCTTGTGTGCCTGCCAAATGAAGTCAACCTGGACGTCGTCCAAGGCCGCGACCCGATGGCCGAAGATGCTGTACTCTTGCCTTTCCTGTTGCATATTGATACATTGTCTATGAAAATTGATTTACATTTGTCATGAGACGGGTGGGAAATAAAGCGAATGTATTAATTTGAAGGGGTGGGAATTTAAAAACAATAGGCTTTACAATTTAGGCCAAATCGATATGGTGCGACAATCCACCCCCTGTCCCTGTCCAATCAGAAGTAGTGGCCCCATATTTTAGCAACATTAAGGGGAGGTACATGGGCGTAGAAGGGTATAATAGATATAGAATTAGCTAATTAGTTTAGTCGGAAGTCTGGAACAGAAGATACAGAAGGAGATGCTGCAGAGAGCGTAGCTCTTAGCTCCAGACCGCCAAGCTGACCGATTGCAGACCGAATCCCTGTCCAGAAGAGGTCCTGAGGAGGGGGCGGCGGAGTCCATTAGAAGGAAGGCACGGGAGAATTGAAGAGTAGCCGAGTATCAGAGAGGGGAACGACGCAGGCGTCGTCGTAGAGAGGTCACCGGTCCTGTCCTGATCCTGGAGGAAGTCTTTGCTCTTCATCCTTCCTGGGTCCTATTCTTTCCAACTCCTTGGCTAAGGGGTTTGGTTCTCGCACTTAGGTAAATATAATGCAACCTTTAGTTGCGCTGCTATCTCTATCCTCTCCTTTTCTTTAAACACCGTCATTGATTAGCAATAATCATTTCTATGCTTACTCTTGGGCATTGCGATTAAGTACCATGTGGCTCTGTATTTTACTCTGCTAAATCTTTAGATAAACATTTTAAAACTTCCTGACTCAGTGGTTATTTCAGGATTATATACTATAATGAATGTCACTCATTTTAAACTTCCCAATTAGCAAAGGATTCATTGGTAAGTCATTACTCTTCAATCAGAAGGTAATTGGTAGCAGGGATTTTGATAGAGAGTAACAACTGATAAAACCCCAGCGTAAGTATTAGCGTAGTATGAATGTATGGGCCCAAGTGAGTATCTGGTGTATGAATGCTGTTTGCTAATATCGCGCTGGATCACCAACACCAGTCTACGTACAGTAGGGAAGGTGTTGGAATAGTAAATCTTACTATTCCTTAGGTTATAGCGCCCTCCAGTGCAAGTCGATGTAACGCTTGCGTTGTAATGGCAGCGTTCTAAATGCATCGCGGTGTAATCACCGCGATGTAAAGGATGTTTCCCCCCAAAAACAGAACACATTGCAATGGATGGCTACTGCAGAAGCCTGTCTACTGTGGGCTTCACACAGCACATGAAGTCATCAACATACATTAAAGGGATCTTTTTACAGATGGGCCGTGAGGTCAACTGAAGTTGCAATTCAGTTCAGGTTTGGTGAAAAAGACAAGTCCTACAGGTACCAAGTCGTTGAGCGGTAGAAGAGTTTCCATGCAAGGGGTGGTGGGGTAGAAACGCTCGTCTTTAAGGTGGAAAGAAGGAAATATAGCTCTTGAGGCTAAGTATGTGGATTGTTCCCCGGAAGTACAACGAGCAAGATCAGGCTTCGAAAAGTGAGATCCCGTAGGGCCTGACAGGGCCAGACTGGGAACCCAAAGCAGCCCTGGCAATTTTCTTGGACCAGCCCCTGGGGAAGCACTGTCTGGCCCCGGAAGGTTGGAAACGCTTGCTTGCTGCTTTTGTTACCGGGGGCCGATATTGCAGCACCACTGCAAAACCTGAACCCAGTAACAAAACCGCCCCCACCCCTGCAAAACCAGCCCCCACCCTTCCAGCCTCCCAGGAAAACACCCGATGTACGGTACGGCCAGTCCCGGCCTGGGGCCTGACAACAAATGCCTGGGAAGAGTAGTCAGTATTTATCACACCCGATAAAATCTGATACCCCGGGGCTCCAAATTTATTGGGTGTAATAAATAGCACCAATTCTCTGTTTTTCTAGGTAATGAGTATTAACATGCAGATTATGGTGCTTACCACAGCACAGTCCGTACAACCTGGTAATTACCAGACCTTTCTCTCCTATTGAATTCCTGCAGGTTTTATCTGTTGAAATTTAATAGGGATGCGAACTTTCTTGTACCCGGTAATTACCAGGTGCGATGAACAATACACCACTTACAGTTGCAATACTCATGCAAACACAGGGACTAAAGTTTTCCAAAGCGCTCATAAACAAACCACTAGAAGTGCAAGTATGGCATAAAAAATGATTTGGAAATCAGCATAGGTACTTCCATTCTTATTAAGCCCTAACAAAATGTAAATTACGTGGGTGTAATTTAAATAATTTCAGAAAGTTCATGTTTCACTTGTTACGCGTAAATCCGCGCCATTCAAGATAACCTTTTACTATAAGCGCTTCGGAATACCACAAGAGGCCAGAACGCAGGTGGCTGGTGCTCTCACCACTTTTGTTTTCACAGTAGTTTTTACCACGAAATGTGCCCTTACATCAAACATTGACAGAAGGATGCATTTTGCACTAAAATATAGTGCTAAATAAGGGATTCGCATTTCTTATAATTATGCATAATTGCGCTTAATTTTCCTGAAATTTCAGTTAATTACGCCAAAGCAAATTACATGAATTTCGCACACGACTAATTCTTATCAATGTTCACAAAGCTGTGATCAGTTATTATCAGTGGAAAGGAATAGAAAGGATGGATGGCCTCTGGGTTCATGCCTATGATATTTTAGAGTACGGCAAACATACTTTGAAGAGTTTTTAAATGTGACTGGCACTGTTGGTCACTAGGTTTTGCATCAATCATTGGTATGTGGGGATCTTCAAAGTGTGCTGTGTGACATCTTTGGGCCAGGCATGCCTGGCCTTGTGTGCAACATGAAAAAAGTTGCACAGTCATATTCTTCCTCTTCCTTTTGTTCTTTACTGCGTATAATTCAAGGAAATTGTGCGGATTCTGGAACTTAGAAGAAAGAGGAACTTGGTAAAACTTGCCTCTTGTATTACCAAGGACAGGTATATCCTTGTTTGATCCAATGTATCACTCTACAGAAATATTGGAGTGAGGTCATATACTTGTGATGTGCCCTAAGACTATTGCTGTGACAATGAAGAGTTTGCACTCCCCGCTGCCTTGAGTTCAAAATTCAGTTCAGGAGACTTGAGTACAAAACTGGGGTCCGCCATGTTTGGTGACATGACTGCGGTTCATGCTCAGATATGGCGCTGTTATATGCCATGGTCTGTTTGCAACCTACATTGGACATGGTCATTATAGCTTTATGATCTGCCTGGTACGGCAAGTGAGCGCTTGGTGTCTTGACTTAAGTTCAGTAGCTGCGCAGGATAATAGACTGAGGTCTGGGGAGACTGGAATCCCTCATTCGCTGCACTCCACTTATGACCACGTGGTCACACGCGCTGCACGTCGCCCTCTCCCAGGACGGCTGTAAGTTCCTCTTTCATGGAAAGAACTTCTCATTTATATGTCTTCGCTGGGTTGAGTTGATTGAATGAGGAAGGCTAACAAAAGTTCACACTCAAAACCCTTGGCCACAGTTACTCTAAAGGAAGGTAACAGTGCAAGCCACAGAGGAAGTACATGAGCAGGAAATGATCAAATGACACAAACAGTAAACAATGTACACATGCAGTGGCGTCACTAGGGTTGGTGTCACTCAGTGTGCAGAGGCTCACGGTGTCACCCCATGTGATGGTGTCACCCGGTGCACCATCACATGGGGTGACACCGTGCGCCTCTGCTTTAAATCGCTACATAAATCAGGAGGAACCCGTTAGTAACACCATCACATGGGGTGACACCGTGAGCAAGTGAAGCAAATCCATAATTATGTGGAAAAAGACTGTCACTGCAAAATCTCATAATTACAGTGGCCCGTCCTGTAAGCGATTTCTCACGTGAAGTCATGCGTACAGCGGCGTCACTAGTGGGGTGCGGGGTTGCGGACCGCACCGGGTGACACCATCACATGGGGTGACACCGTGAGCCTCTGCTTTAAATCGCTACATAAATCAGGCGGGTTCCTCCTGATTTATGTAGCGATTTAAAGCAGAGGCTCACGGTGTCACCCCATGTGATGGTGTCACCCGGTGCGGTTTGCACCCCCCGCACCCCACTAGTGACGCCGCTGTAAGCATGACTTCACGTGAGAAATCGCTTACAGGACGGGCCACTGTAATTATGTGATTTTGCAGTGACAGTCTTTTTCCACATAATTATGGATTTGCTTCACTTGCCACATAATACATTGCCTTCTGCAAAATTTGCAGATATTAACAAATAAAATAGTTTTTAACGCACAAAAAAATTCTAAAACCACTGCCACAAGTTTAACCGGGCAGTGGCGGCCCCTTTGTAAAGGTTAACTCATCACCTTTCAGTTCCTGGTTGCTCTATTTAGGTATTAAACTGACGCAATTTAGATTAAACCTTTCTCCAAACAGTTCTAACAGGTGCAAAAATGGCAATATAATAAAATAATATTGCAGGAAAATGGGCCACACTGTGCCGCATTATTTGCTTTTTCTTGCGACATAATTTATCCAACCCTGTGCTTAATTTGGTCCTCTCTTGCCCGATAAATCAAGTGATGCAAGTAATAGTTTGGCAAGATAGGCAGATAATTGCACCTCCATCTTTAGTGGTCCACCTTTTAGATTCTTCAAAGTAAAGGGAGACATACAAGCATGGCTTCCTTCACTCTGTGCTGCACTGAGAGAGTCCATGTTTGTTACAGTGCCGAGATATCAATGCCCAGCACCATCTCACATATACACACGAGTACTTCCGGAAAGGCACTGTATCATTACCTATAGAACCACCTGTTCCGACATTGTGACTTATATATTGAACGCATACCAGAAGAATGGTTTAGTTGTAGACTGGGTGGAAGGGCAAGCCGCGTTGACTGGCCAATTTTTGTTTGCTTACTCCAGGAATCAAGCGTTTTACCTCTTTTAGGAAACAGTTTTGTATTGAATAACTCTGGCGTAACAAGATACAGAGGTGTGTGGCCAGGACAAAGAATGAGTACCACCCTCGCTCACCTTCTTGAAGGACAGAGGCTACCTGAAACTAGCAGTGGAGGCGCTTGCTAGGGGTACTCTTCCACCATGAGCAACTTCAGCCCAGTCAGCTCAGCAAATAGATTTAAAGTGGCCCTTGTTTGCTAAAGGGAGACATTGTTGGGTCCTAAGGGCCAGATAAACCTGGGGCTGCTGCTTGAGCCTTAGAAAAAAGACAAATCACCAAATTCTTCAGTCAGCAGAACCAAGTAAGACATGTAGGAAGGCATACACACAGGCGGCTTGCATAGTCCACCTGACAAAGCAATAACTGCAGACACCTGTAGGGGGCAGGCTAGGTATGGTAAGATATGTCTGTCTGTGGAGCACAGGGGATGGAGACCACCTTCCTGAATGGTGGATAAGATACTGGGTAACTCTGATCAAGGCCTTCATAGCTACACCAAAGTTCATTACTATTGGAGTGTTGGGGTCCAACCTGTGAGGCGGCAGACAACGAGACCAGTAGTTTAATTGACGCATGTTAGGAAATTGATGGAAGTAAAACAGTTCCTCTCAGACAGCGTGATTTGTGGTCCTTCACACCTCCCATTGGGCTTTCTATGGTCAAAGACTGCTGTCGGTGCAGGTACTTCACCCATTTCAACCGTGGAGGTATCTTCATTCCTCAGATGCCCTCAGACCTAGTGTCCGGGAAGCCCATTAGATTGTCCGTTCCATCACACTCCTAAGTGATCGCCTATGGGGCAGCCTTGGCTTCTCCATGTGTGACATCCCGCACGACTGAAAGTGCCAGGAGGGGATTAAGGCAAATCTCTTCACCAGCTTACCCTGCATTCAGCACCCACTTACAACTTATGGGAGAACTACCTAAGCAGAAAGTGGTCACCCATACATGGTTTATAAAATAACAACAACATCATTTTACATATCATAGATGGAAATGAAATAGACCAGCAAAGATGATGGCAATAGTTTAGGTGTTAGTATAGTGAGAAGGTTTTAATTATTTTGTGGTAATATTTTATTGTATTTAAGCATACTTATGTTTTTTATTAATGAGTTAAATATAAAAAAGAAAAAATATATACATTTAATAAAACATAATTTTTATATGTGGAATGCATGTTAGTTTTTACATTGGACTCATTACTATTTGAAACAGCGTTACTGCAGATTGAATTCAATGTTGATATTTTCGTAACCCCTCATGGGGCGATGTTTTAAAAAAAATATTTTGGACACAATATTCATGTCACGATATTTTTGTAATCCATATTTTGACACTCAACCCTTTAGGAGTTTGGAAAGCGCTATCTAAATGGCAATATAATACAATACAATACAATAACCCTTTCTAGGGTTGTAGCTGAAACAGCGTAAACCAGACTGTATTTTACTCTCTCTTTGCATCTTCTAAGTATTTATTCCCACACATGTTAAAGGCTGTGGCATTCATACTGGAAAATAATAGAATAAGCAGGGTTTGGTATGTGCCCCAGTGGCCCGCCACGGCGGCTCGCATAGGGCGTGCTGCGGGGCGGCGGGGGAGGGGCAGGGTGGGGGGGTAGTAAACTCGGACATACGACGGAACGGAGGAAAGTAAATATTACATTCCTCCGTTCCGTCGTATGTCCGAGTTTACTACCCCCCCACCATGCCCCTCCCCGCCCCGACCCACCGCCCCACAGCACGCCCTATGCGAGCCACCACCCTAAGGGTGCTCTCTTCCTATAAGGAGAACATTGGCCTTCCATAGAAAATTTGGATGGCACACTACATTCAGAACCTGGCCTTCCATTAGGAACTTAAACCTGAGACGCCATTATTGTTGTCTAAAAAAAAGCACAGTCAAAATATCAAGCAGAGAACCAGAAACTGGAATGTTCCTGTGAAAATAATTGGCTGCATAGAAAGCTGCATTGCAGGACATTAAGATGTGGCCAGAATCAATTAATTAAGTTTGTTGGCTAGGAAGTGAACTTCTGTATAATTATGTGCAGTCCAGCAGGACTAAGGAATGATTCATGCGAGATGGATGGTTTTCGTCACTTTCCGAATCCCTGCTGTGTAAGTAAACAAATTCAGACGACTCCTTCGGATGCTGATTATTTCACTGCCAATTAAATTACAGAAGGAGATTTTTCGGATTACTTAGCACTGCATTAGATTACAGGAGGTTACAGAAGATCACACCAATTTTGTAACTGCATTAAATTCCAGAAGGAAAATACTGATTCTTTTACTTTGCAGTACAGTAGGAGTTAACTATGAGTAATGCACCATGCAGTAGCTCAAAGAAGGCGATTTCACCAATTACTGTACACGATTTTGTTAAAGAAAACGATAGAAGACTACATTGAATAATTGAGCCTGTATTAGGTTACAGATGGAGAACACTCCAATTACCTCATCTTGCATTAGAGTACAGGTGAATGCTGGTTGTTTATCCTACCTTCGGTACAGACAGAGATAATTAAAAATATATCACTTTGGTTAAATTACAGAAAGGCAATAATCAGTATATTAACCTGATTAGATGACACAAAGAAATACTGATTGGTTTGCCATGAATCAGATCTCAGAAGAATATATATATAATTGTTCAATGGGAACTGGATAATAAAATACTTCATTGGTTACAGAAAATTAAATAGAATAATGACTTCACCCTCTTCTAGACTACACAGGATTACATGCATCATTTTGCCATTCACTAGTGTGAAAAGAAGTTCGCGTTAATTACTTTTTCCTCCATTAAATTATACAAGAAGATTATAGAAGATCACACTGATTACTTAATTTTGATTTAGAAGGAAATTACTCTGATTATTCTATTAGATTATAGACTAAGATTACAGAAAAATGTCATTGAATACTGACTCTGTTTTCTATGCCTGAAGTAGGATACATAGTACCTTTCCCAGCAGAAGATTATTGAAAGTGAATACTGATTACTTTACAGTAGATAATATTACAGTGGGAAATATGGTTACTTTACTCTGCATTACAGAAGGAAAACACTAATTACTATACCCTGCTTTGGATTAAAGAAGAAAAATAATAATTACTTTACTTTGATTAGGTTAGCTAGCTCTATTAGTTCACCTTCCAATGAATTACAAGATTACCTCTCCCTAAATAAGAATACAGAACAAGCATACTGAGTCCCTTACCTTGCATTAGGAGTGCAAAAAATAAACATATTCCCTCTGCTTGTCATTGTAAGCTACTAAAATAGAGCAGAAGAAAAGCAACTTTCCGTTTTCATTGCTTTAAACAGCTGCTTCAATTATGCTCCGTGAGCTGATCTGCCTTTCACCTCGCCTGCTGGCTCTAACAGCAGGCATTGTGACATCAGAACTCGACTGTAATACATTATAATAATCAAGTTCTAACATCTTTTCTTTATAGTCACCGATTATTAAAAAAATCAGAGACTGACGTTTATACAGGGATTACAGAATACCATGTATTTTAATACAGATTACATATAACTGCATTATATTACAGAAATGGAAAAAGACAATTACATCACTCGTTGCTTATTAGGACAGGAAATACTAATTACTTCATCATACACTAGATTATAGGCGACTGCAATGATTACTTCACCCAAAAATGAGTAACCCTGCATGGAAATGATTTGTTCGGTCTCACAGTCTTGAAAAATTACTCACACAAAAAGAGGTTCCAAACGTTAATTCAGGAAAGTTGGCATTTCTTATCTTTAGGAGGGTGAAGTAGGAACGGATGCGCTCATAGTACCTCTGCTGACAAAAGAGTCCCAGTGCAACCGATTGGGGGAATGCTAGTGTAAGCAAGTCATCATGAGCTTCTTGGGGTCTTGCTCTTTAGCCCTTCTCCCGGCTATGATAACACAGAGGTTTGTCATAGTATTGAATCCTCAAAAAGGATACGGTGTGTTGTATAATATTGTTCAGAAAACTATAATGTGATATAAGGGTGGTGTGACTATACAATCTTTGAATATTTCATTGAGGTTATTATATTGGTTTTTCTTTTCACTTTATCTATACAGTCCTGATTAAGTGTATTTTGTGAAAACGTTTCTGCTGTTATCTAATGTAATTGAACTTTGTGTACAGTAATATAATTATGGTCACTGAACAATTTCAATTATTTAACTGGGAGACATGAATGAGGTTTCCTAAACAATTTGTTAAAAGGTGGAACTTTGAGGAATTCCCCACAGTCTATCATTGAAATGGGCCCCATAGAGGAAAATAGAGCCTAAACTTTGGGTATTGGTTTTGATTGCACTTGGCATTTTCCCTCTCGCCTCACACATTTTTTCAAACAAAACAGTAGTATTGCGGAAAGGCGTGGTCCTCTATAGGCACACTTGTAGTTTGACTTTTTAGGTTGTGAAAGACCAATTGTGGGCTTACCAAGAACTTACAGTGGGCTACAATCTGTCCATTGCTTACCATCAGTTGGTGTTATTGTCTCTCTTATTTGCTTGCTTCTTATTCAATGGCTTTTCTGTCCCATCTTGTTTGTCGCTGCCCTGGAGCTTAGCCTTTTTACCATTCTTTTGCTTGGCTGACTTGTATTTTTCCATCACTCACTTTTAGGAGTTTTTTTCTTTTTGGTTAAGCACTTTTTGAACGTGCATGTGGTTTCCAGCTCTCTCTTGTGTGCTTTTTGCCCTCTCAAACCCGCTGCCCCTGTGCTCTGTGTTGCTATCCCTCCCTCTGGTGCTTCCCCACATATGCTCTCCTTGTCGCTCTCAGGGAACAGAGACCTAAGGCAACTCTCATTTATTAATATGGACCAAATTTTCGAAAATACATACATGGCAAGGTGAAAAGGGGCATCAGGAAAAATATGCTAGAGAATAAATAATTGATCAAGTTAAGAAATTCAGGCAGTTCTTCAGGTTCGCCAAACCAGATAGGAATATTATTGTATCCAATGCCTAGAGGCACCAGATTCCGTGGTGTGATGATTGAAGCAGTCGCGGCCGGCTTGACTCGCGGGTGGAAGGTCGCGCAGGGGAGGTTAATTGAAAAAAAAAATTAAAACTTTCCTTTGCCTCCGGTCCAGCGTCGCGTCTCCTCTCTCTGCTCCTCGCATGAAGCAGGCAGCCTCCCTCTCCTCCCCTAAGCCAATGACAACACTGCAATGGCAGCGTTGTGATTGACTGGGACACCGACCACACATTCATCTATGGGGAGGCCGTTTTCTCCATGCAGGCTGCATGCAGCCTCCATGGAGAAAACGGGAGAGTGCTATGACTGGTTTGGCAGTCAGCGCACACAACAGTGGGCAAGCCACTCCTCCCCTGCCTGGAGCAGGACCGCCCACCCGCCCGCCCCCAACCAAACCCTTCTGCTTTCTCACAGTGCGAGAAGCAGAAACATAAAATGGTATTCATAATACTATTTTATGTTTCTGCTTCTTGCACAGCGAGAAAGAAGTGGGGTGACGCTCCTCCGCCCACGTGGAGGAGCCCCACTGGATTGAAGATAACCATCTTTTAAGCTACAAACTGCCTTTCATATTGGAATATTATTGTATGCAATGCCTAGAAGCACCAGATTCTGTGGTGCATTTTTCAAAGAATAATTTTTTTGTGTACCTGACTTTTATAGGTTGGATGAGATTAGTGTGATTGTAGACGCGAATGTAGTGTGGATGTGAAAATATGGAATTGTTATTTTTCCTTTGGAATTTATCATCATATATATATATATTTTTTGAAATCTGAATAAACACAATTGTTATACTGATATTTTATTCTCTAGCATATTTTTCCTGATGCCCTTTGTTACCTTGCCATATATGTATTTTTGAAAATTTGGCCCATATTAATAAATGAGAGTTTGCTTAGGTTTCTGTTCACTGATTGCATTTCCATGCCTAGAGGAACTCATACCCAGTTGCAGGGGGCCATTTTCTCTCCCTGTTCTCTCTCCATCAAGTCCTTCTCCTCTTCACAAAATACCCCCCTAGCTTCATGTTACTCTCTCCTTCATGTGCTCATGTCATGTACCTCTCATCTGTAAAAGCCCTCGTGCACTGCATTGCTCTTGTCATCATGTGCTTCCTGCTGCAAACCCCTATCTCTCTAAGTTGCTCTCTGCTTCCCCAAAAGCCACTCTTCCCCGTGCTTCGTGTTGCTCTCTTCTTCGTGTTCTTCCCACCCACCAAACACTCCAGCACTAGGCGTTTCTCTCTCCCTTGTGCGCTTTCCCCAATAAAACATCCACGCTCTGTGTTGCTCTCTCTGTTATGCTTCCTCCCTATCTCTCACACTCAATGTTGCTCTCTCTTTCATGTACTTCTTCCTCCCGAAAAACACCCCTCACTCTATGTTGCTCTCTTGCTCTCTACCTTGTGTGCTTTCCCTCCCTGCCAACCAGGGACGGATTAAGATCACAAATAGGCCCGGACACGCCTTAAAAAAGTGACCCACATTCCCAGATCATGCCCTTTCATTAAACACTAATTGATTAGTCTCATTGGGCACATGTTTATATAAATGTTTGGTAATTTTAACATTTTATAGCTTATAGAACCAGTAACGAGGGTAGAAACTAGAAGCACTGATTTTTGGCCTGGCGGGCAAGGTGAAATATAATGGTCCAAGTGAGACAACACCACTATTTTAATATACTGGCCTGTATGAAAATGACAATCACCCTAATCAGTATGTATTTTAAACAGTAAATGTAAGGCAAATGCACTTTATATTGATTTCTAAAGCTGCCCTAATGACACGTGACTGATCGTTAAATTAATCATTCAATTAAAGGCAGTTCTAATGGACTCCGCCGCCCCCTCCTCAGGACCTCTTCCGGACAGGGATTCAGTCAGCAACCGATCAGCATGGCTGCCTGGAGCTCTTCTGTATGTTCTCTCTTCTGTGGAATCTAGCTCTGACTTCGGTATCTTCTGTTCTCTGCAGCATCTCCTTCTTCAGACTTCGGGATCAACTGTTCTAACTAATTACTAATGCTATATTCTATTATACCCTTCTACGCCCATGTACCTCCCTTAATGTTGCTAAAATATGGGACCACTACTTCTGATTGGACAGGGACAGGGGGTGGATTCTCGCACCATGTCAATTTTGGCCTAAATTGTGAAGCCTATTGTTTATAGCTTCCCGCCCCTTCAAATTAATACATTCACTTTATTTCCCACTCGTCTCACGACAAATGTTATACATTTTACAGGGGAAAAGTATCATTTTGTCCACAGGAAACATAAAGTACATCATCTTCGGCCAATGGGTCATGGCCTTGGGAGACGTCCAAGTTGACTTCACTTGGCAGGCACACAGGACACATGCGCAGAACCATCTGTCTCTCGAGTTTCAAGTCACCAACCCAGGCCCAAATTTACGAATTACTAAAAGTGCAAGAAGAAAATATTAAAATCACAAATAAAACGTTTCACTGTATACCCACTTTCCCTACTCTATTCCCATTTAATTATAATACTATCCTGCATTAGTAGCATTAAGAAAACGACAATTTAATAATGACATGAGAGCAAGCTTAAGCATGTGAAAACATTAAGCGGCCATTTTAGTGCACACTGAGCAGAAGCAGAAGTTTCCCACCAAGCAAAGAAAGACGTCACACCATGTGATCAGGTTGCGACATGCGCAATGAAGTTCCCGAGCTTTAGCGGCCATTTTGGATTATAGACAAGCGTTATTCATTAGTAAAACACATAGGCAAGCTTCTGTCCCTCTTGTGTTTGTGAATGCAAATGTTAGTATTGACAATACAAGTTTAATAAATTAATACTATGAGGAGGATTGCGTACAAGCAAGTTTCGTTTTTGAAACCTTGCTCCATCAATCCCCTCTCTGATGGCGTTTCTGAGCCATCAAAAAACACTACCCTCAATCAGATGCCAACTTCTAGCAAATCGTTTCATTCTCATTTTTACTTTTTCTATTCTTACAGTCTCCTTTTAATTTCTTGTATAAATCACTTCTCCATTCTTCAAGTTCTATTTCATCTAGTTTTCTCTTCTTTCCTTTTCCTGTCACTTTATATGTTCCATTCTTTCTACAGCATTTGCACCATATTGTTATTGCCAATATTATTATTGCTATCCCTGCTAGTGGTACTAATATTTGACCTATAAGTCCTTTTCCTACATTAGCAAACCAGGTTCCAATTGACGAGATACTATTTGTCAATCTTTCCCATACACTATCAACTTCCAGTGGTTTAAGTTCCTTCTCAAGTTTAGTTATGTTCTGAATATACGTTCCAATTTCTGCACTCTTATCAGGAATATAAGTGCAACAATGTTTTGTCCTCAATAATTTACAGACTCCTCCCTCTTTTGCCAATATAATATCAAGGGCAAGTCGATTTTGCATCACCATAGATCTTATCGCAACCATTTCCGCATTAATCATTAGAAAACCTCCAGCAGTATCCATTGATAAACGATCAACCACTGTAGACAATTTACATATTTTCCTTGAGTTCAGAATTATTCCCACTGAAGGTATCAATGCACCAAATATATCACCTACAATTTCTGAAAAACTAGCTCTTTTACTACGTATTAATTCACTATTGTTTTCATTGCTCCCAGTGTTTCTTTTTACGTGGTATATTTTTGGAAATACTATTCCAAAATAACAATTTCCATACCACCGTGCAGGAAGCCTAAAGTAAGCCTTATTCCCACACACATAATATATTCCAGGAAAAACTGAATCTGTTCCTCCCTTGAGTCCCCAACTTCCAAGAATAAAAAATTGTGTTCACATTCACTGGTACCGATGAAAACATTGTTATAGTCAGTCTTTAACCTATGTAGACAAATTTTCCCTTTCTTTACGAAATCCAAAGCCATAGCAGCTTGAGCTTTGCCAGGTGTATAACTCCCTTCTTTCTCTGTCCAAGGTGGCAAATGGGCTTTATGCTCAGAAGCTTTCTTCTGAAAATCTTGTCTTCTATCTTCTACTAAATTCAAAAATATCTTTTCTTCTTCCAGTAAAGAACATGTTAGATTGTGTCTATGTGCATGTGTTATGTCTATCTATTTCATTGTTAAGAAAAACTCTCCCATAAATTGTGCGTCTTGACTACTAAGCACTGGGTTCATACTCTTGCTAATCGGAACCTCAGAAAATATCACATCTAAGTTTGAATAATAATACTGTAGTCTACCTGTTCTATAAAATAAACTTGTTAATACACTACATGAGATGCCATATGTCAGTGGTAAGTGATGGTATGTTAATCCTTCCGCTACTGATTCAGGTAACTTCATACAGACATAACGATTACTAACTTCCATTGTCTCTACATACTGAAACAATAATTTTGTGAAAACGTTTAGACTAGTGTCGTTATCAGCTATTTCATGATGAATTTCTGCCTCATCTTCTGCCATTAGTTCTACTCTATTGCCCTTCATCTTTGCTGTCCTCCCTCTAGTTTCATTATTAATCTTCTTATCTATTATCATAAGGTAAGGAACTGCTACAATCAGGACTAACCATACTATAAGCACTGATACTAGACTACATATGCAAATTGTACAGCATCTTCTACAACAATTTCGTTTTGGTCTCCCAGTAACTCTATCATCAGGCATTTTTCGACAAGGAAGATTGCTCTTCTTATCTCTTCTTCTTTTCTTTAGCTTATTCTTTTGCTTAGTCAGGGTGGTCTTGTTTCTTCTTCGTAAGTTAGTTCTGCACTTGTTCCTTCGCCACCACTGTCACTGGACTCTGAGCTTTCAAAATCTTCAAGAATAATATAAGTCCAGTCAGGACCCTTCAATTTGTTATTCACAAATCTCAGTCTTTTACTTTTTCTTTTTCCTGACTTTTTCTCTTGTTCAGTTTGACTTGTCACTTCAGGTACTTGATCTGGATCTTCACTTCTGGTTGTTATGTGGTACTTTACTCTTTTGATGACACTTGGCCAATGATCTCCTTTTCTTGTTTTCTTTGTTGGCACTGTTTCTCTGTTTTCGTCTTCAGACATTTCGTTATTTTCACTGCTTAATACTGCTTTGTTTTCTTCGATTACTGCTTCTTTTGTTTGTTCCTTTTCAGGTCTCATTGGTTTCTCTGTAACAGCACCACAGTGAGTTTCCAATAATTGACCTTGTACTTTGTTTATTTCTTCAAGTTCATTTTTATCGACCCCTTTTTCTTCGTTGTATTCTTCTTGATCTAACTGCTTCTGATCAGGGCTTATTGCACTGTGAACTTCTGCAGCCTGACCGGATTCTTCTAAACCTGTCTGTCCCTGTTCAAAGTCTATTAGATCTTCACTGTTTTGAGTCCAATTTTCTTTCCCTATCTTATTTTGTTCAGGATCTTTTACTGTCTTTTCTTCTTGATCCTGAACTGCTTCTTCTTCACCTATCTGATCTTCTTCAATTTCTTCCAATTTAGTTTTCTTTCTCGTTCTGTGGTATACTTCAGGCACTTCTACCACTGGTATCCAATCCTGACTTGTGCTCGGTTGTTCTCCGTCAGCTTCCCTCGAACCTCTAGCCTGAGATTCCTCAGCTGAGCAACCTTCAGCTTCTTCAGTGATTGGCGTTGTCTGTGGATTCTCTTCTTCAGGGTCTGGTACTCTCTTTGTGTGGCTTACGTGAATCCAATTAGGAAATCTTGCACACTTCACTGCTGTATTGGTGGTCAATATAACTTGACAAGGTCTGCTCCACCTGGGTGATAGACACGTTTCTCTGGTGTGATTCTTCACTACCACCCAATCACCAGGATTCAGATCATGTTCTAGTTCAGGCTGCCTGGAAACTGCGTCTTCTCCAACCTGATGAGAGACAGAACGCACTAGGTCAGCCAATCCTTTGCAATAATCCAGAACCATATCATCAGATATATTTACTAATTTGTTTGTGGGAACATGTGTTTGTCTCATTGCTCTTCCCATCATTATTTCATGGGGGCTCAATCCTGTCGTTCTGTCAGGTATGCTTCTTATTCCCATCAAGACAAGTGGCAATGCGTCTGGCCACTCTAATGATGTTGATGCACACATTTTTCCCAATCTTGACTTTATAGTGCCATTCAATTGTTCAACCACTCCAGAAGCCTCTGGGCGATATGCACAGTGCAATTTCTGTTTGGTTTGAAATGCTTCACAGATTATCTGGATCACTTCGCTATTAAAGTGTTTTCCTCTATCTGATTCCAAAGATACTGGAAAACCAAACCTTGGTATGAGCTCTCGTAGCAACAGTTTTGCGACTGTAATGCTGTCATTTCTTCTAGTAGGGTAAGCCTCCACCCACTTTGAAAACAGGCACACTATGACTAGTACATATTTCAGCCCTCTACATGGGGGTAACTGTATGAAGTCAAACTGGAGTCTTATAAATGGGCCCTCTGCCTTTCCAATCTTCCCAAACCCAATTATCGTTTTCCTGCCTGGATTGTGCATTTGGCAAGTTAGACATCTCTGGCAAATACTCTCTGCAACAGCCCTGAATTTTGGATTGTACCAATTTTGTCTGAACAGCCTAATCATTGCATCTCTCCCTATGTGTGTGTCTCCATGATGCATTCTGGCCATTTGTGACAGTAAACAGTCTGGCATGACTGGTCTGCCATCTGCACTGATCCACACTTCATCATCTCCCCTTTGGGAACAACCTACTTTAATCCACAGATTTTTCTCACTTTCATCAACCTCATCTTGCAATTTCTTAACTTCATTCCAAGTTTCTGGTGGCATATACAGCATAAGTTGGCAGCTGATTCCCATCCTTTCCACCCTCTTATTGACTGACGTTCTTGTTTTGGCACAATATTGTGCCACCAGATCCCCTTATCTGTTGCCGACTACCACCCAGTCATCTCCTGACTGGTGTGCGGCACACTTCACCACAGCCAATTCTTTTGGTGATTGTATTGCTTCTAGCAATTCCCTTACAAATTGTCCATTTTTAATGGGGGATCCTGAAGAAGTCATGAAATCCCTCTGCATCCATAGTTGGCCAAAATCATGCACAACCCCGTAACCATATTGACTATCAGTAAATATCGTTACTCTCTGATTTCTCCCAAATTTGCAAGCTTTTATTAATGCAATCAATTCAGCTACTTGTGCAGATTTTACTCCTGGTAAATAGGATGCTTCGACTATTCCAGTTAATTCACATACTGCATAGGCAGCAGTTAGTTTACCATCTTCATGTCTTTGACATGATCCATCGACAAATAGCTCCCTGTCTGGCTTTTTAAGAGGCTGCTCCTCAATGTCTGGGCGTGGTTTTGTACATAATTCTGTAATCTGTACACAATCATGTTCATCTTCTTCGTCATCTTTATTTGTTTCATGATATGGGTCTGGCAATAAAGTTGCTGGATTTATTATCGTACACCTTACCATGGTCACATTTTCAGCACCCATTATTATCCTCTCATATTTAGTCAGCCGACTAGGAGTAAGATGCTGAGTTCGGGTTCTTGTCAACAGAATCACAACTGCATGTGGAACATACACCTTTACAGGATGTCCCATCACGATTGACTTGCTTTGTTCAATGCTCAAACAAGTTGCTGCCACTGCTTTTAAACATCCTGGCAACGCGGCTGCTACTGGGTCCAATGTAGCAGAAAAGTACGCTATAGGACGTCTGTCTAGTCCATGTCTCTGAGTTAGGACAGAAAGTGCACAATTTTCTCTCTCTTGACAGAATAATGTGAATTCTCTTTTATAATCAGGCATGCCTAAGGCAGGTGCTGAACAAAGGGCGTTTCTCAATTTTACAAAAGCTTCTACACTTTCATCCTCCCACTCAACAGGGTCCTTTGCTTTCTTTTTCGTCATGTTAATTAAGGGCTTAGACAACATGGAAAAATTTGGTATCCATTGTCGACAGTATCCTACTATTCCTAGGAACATTCGCGCTTGTCTCTGGGTTACAGGCATTTGCATTCTCTTTATTAATTCTACTCTTTCAGAGGTTATTCTTCTTTTTCCCCTCTCAATTTGATGTCCCAGATATTTAACTGCTGTCCTGCAAAACTGTAACTTTTCAGGTGAAACTTTATGCCCTTCCTCAGCCAAAATATTTAATAATGCTATGGAATCAACAACACAGTCTTCTCTGGTGGTCGACGCCACTAATAAGTCGTCGATATATTGAACTAAAACTGAGCTTCCTGGCATCACTAGTTTTTCAAGGCACTTTTTCAGTATCTGGTTGAAGATGGAAGGACTTTCTGTGTACCCTTGAGGAACACGATTCCACACATAGACTTTATTCTCAAATTTGAATGAGAAAAGATACTGGCTGTCTGGATGTAATGGTATTGAAAAGAATGCTTGACACAAGTCAATTACTGTGAACCATCCTGCATTCCAAGGAATCTGGTATAGGATTACTGCAGGATTTGGTACTATAGGACAACATGGTTCTACAACCTTATTTATTTTCCTCAGGTCCTGAACAAGCCTATATTTTCCACTCGGTTTCTTTAGTCCCATGATTGGTGAATTGCATGGGCTACTCATTACTTCTTTTAGAATGTTTTGTTTTACCATTCGATTGATTTCTTCAACGACTCCTGCTTTTACTTATGCACTCATTTTGTACTGTCTGGTATTTGGGAAAATTGCACCTTCTTTTACAGTAACTTGAACTGGATCTATTTTAGCCATAAGTCCTACTTCTTTTCCGGTGAAATCCCATACTATGGGGTTTACTGTACCTTTTAATTCTTCTGGCAACTCATCTCTTGTTATCAACGAAAACATCTTGTCTACTTCTGTACCTTGTTTTGCAACCATAATTTTATATATATGGTCTTCATCTGGTGTCTGAACTGCCACACCATCTGGCGTACAGAAAATCGTACAGTTCATTTTGCACAATAAATCTCTACCTAATAAATTCAATGGGCTAGAATCGCACACTACAAATTGGTGCATTTCTCTGAAGTTTCCAATTTTAACTTCCATTGGTTCGGTAAGAGGTGTTCTAATTCTTTGATAAGCTACCCCTACTAGTTGGATATCTTCACCAGAGAGAGGAAGGTCTGGGATGTCTGCTGATCTCACAGTAGACCTGGTAGCACCAGTGTCCAAAAGGAAAGTAATATCATTACCTTTCACATTCCCTTCAACATATGGACCAGACTGATCTACCTGTAAGGATGCGCCAAGTACGCACTCCTTCTTCCCCTCTCCTAGGCACCGTCATGAGTTGAATTCACTGAAATTGTCCTGCAAAAGAAATTGTGATGTCATATAATCATTCTTACCAGTTCCTCCTGGGTATCCGATGTCTGTACCGTGCTTTGCTCTGCTTACATTACCCTGAACAGGTGGAGGTGGCAACTGACTCTGAGGATTTACCCCCTGCTGTGAGTCATTCTGCGTCTGTGGATTTAAGTTTTGATTTGGGCCATTATTATTTCGAATCTTTTACACTCGTCCTTCCAATGCCCCAATTTTCCGCATCCATGACAAGGAAATTTCTTTTTTGCTTCTTCTCTACTCATTCGTCCTCTAAATTTTCCACCATTCCCAGTATCACCACTCGTTCCAGAATCTTTTCCTTGATTTTCACTCGGATTTTCCAAATTAATTCCCTGTTTTTCAGCCATTTTCACCTGAGCCCACATCACTTTTTCCTGCAATTTCTTGTGTCTATCCTCAATATCGTCTCCACAATATTTTGCATATTTCAGAATTTCATCTATGGGCTTTCCCTGCCAACACAGCATGTGTTATTTAATCATCTGGCAAATCTCTGGCTTCAGACCGTAAACAAACCGATACACAAACTGACTCATGTTTTTGTCTCCAATGTCCTCAAATCCACTATACTGTTTAAACACCTGCAATAGGCGCTCATAGTAAGAATGTACTGATTCACTGGCTTCTTGGGTGGTTCGATCTATTTTCACCCAATCTGTTTCTTTCGGAGGTATTTTCCCTTTCAGGTATGTTATCACCTGCTGGTACTTTTTCATCACATCACTTGACGGGGCACCTGTCTTTGGATCTCTGGGATACTCATCACTTGGCCAATCCACTGTGATCTTACAATCTGTCCATAAATCGGCAGGTACCACTATGTCAAACAGACCATCCAAATCCTTCAACAATACTTTTGACACCTTTACAAACCTTTCAACCTGCTTGTACCATTCAATTGGCTTTTCTCTCAACTTTGGAAAATCATTCGTAAATGATAAAATATCCTGTCTACTCCATGGGACATGTACATATCCTCCTCCCGCAACTTCTCGCATTGGATACATTTGATCTGCTTTTCCTGCTTCCTTCATCACATATTCAGATGCTGTTCTACTTGTTCGTGCCTCTTCCTTCTTTTTGGCCCACCTAGATCTCCATTTATCTAGATCTCCCCATTTTTGTAAAACTAACATTAATTCTCTTATTTGTAGTCTTCTTCCAGAGGCATTCATATTTTCTAAATCTTTGTCTGAAAATTCTGCTCTATAGGGTTTCTGTAATACTTTTGATCTCCCTATTTCTATTCCCATCTGTAGTGCTAAATTGGACAATTTTTCATGAAATAACCTCACTTTTCTAGTGATACTCCTACACAGGAACAATAATTCTTCTTCATCATAGGTATTTAAGCGTTCTACTCCTATATTTCCTGCTATTATTTCTTCTAATTCAACTTTCAATTTATGAATATCCAGTATTTTTGGAGGTGTGCACAGCTTGTCTGATCCGTGTACCCACCTTTCTAAATCTTCAGGTGTTACTATAGTGGCACTCTTTGCCCCCGATGAAGTTATTAAACTCACATCTTTTGAACACTCAGGTACCTCTTTTCTAGGAGTGCCCTTTACTGGACCTCTGATAGGCAAGTCCATGAGAGATATTGTGGAATCACAATCACTAAATTGATCTTCAATTATTACTGGAGTTTCATATTGTGAAGGATTTACAGGAGTATTCATAGGAGTGGGTGCAGGTATCAATGGAGGGCAGTTTCCTTGAGTACCATATAATGGAACTACTGGACCAATTGTTACAGGAATAGTCAATGAATCAGGATGTACTTTTATCTGAGTTATTTTCCGTACTAATTCTGCTCTGGTCTTTTCTAGAGCTTCTTTTTCCTTGTCACGAAGTATTCTAGTCGGGGTGAATTCGTGCATTACTTGTGGTACCATTGGAGTTTGTGGTGGTGCACTAGGGGGGCATCCACTTGTCCCTTCCTGATATGGTGGGGGATTTCTTAACATTTCTTCCATAAATTTGTCTTCTGAATCCTCATTTCTTATTAAATGTTTTGTCTTTTCTGTACATTTGCCTCCTGATTTCTCTCCTTCTGTGAATAATGGATACAGTCCCTCTGTAATCATTGCCCTTCTCCATTGTTTCATCTGACCTTCTCTAGACTCACGTAAATATCTTGGGAAAAATCCTGGGTAACTCCTATTACTTCTAGGTCGGTCACGTTCAAACGCTTCAGTTTCCCACTCTTCTAAAGCTTCGTATTGAGTTAATCTAGGTCTGGGTTCTAAGTCATTCATCCTCAATCTTAAATTTTGAAGAATTCGCCCATTAAACGTGCCATTTTCAGGAAATGCTAATACTCCATCATTTTTGGTGTATTCTATCCAATTCTCCATCCATACACAAGTATGATAACCTCTCTCCATCATCATGAATGATGCTGGCGTTTTAGCTGGTGGAATAATAATTCCTTCTCTAGTTTTAATTGGTTTGTCCTTTTTAAAATAATTCTTAATCTTTTGTAAGAATGCCATTTTTCTTCTTTCTCCGTACATCTTGGGTAAATACCGATGTATAAAATTATATTCTGCAAAGCCCAAATATCTCCTATCCGGACGAATTCCTGTTAAAGTCGGATCGTGTTTTAACATGCAATCCTTATCCACTAAGAATTTTGCTTCTAAAATCTCGACCAATCAAATGTCTGCTATCTTTTATTTCCGAACCAATCCTTGCGCGGCTTTTTGGTGACGTTTCTCTGTCAACCCCTCCTTTACAATCTGCTCTTTTCTGTCCTCGCTGGTTTAACCAATCCCAGCGCGGCACCTGTGACGTCAGTACCACTCCTGACTACTGACCCCTCCTTTACAAGAGTCTCTCCACACCCGCTGTTTCAACCTACCACAGCGCGGCGATTTGTGACGCCAGCTCCCTCTCCGGCAACTGACCCTCCCTTTACAAAAATTTACGCAAACTTATTTTCTCTTTAAATCTTAATTAAATTTCAGTAACAACATAAAACATTCGCTATCGTGCCAGTTTCCACTAATTTCGAAAAAGATAGTTTCTTCTCACACTTAGTAAAACTTTTCCGTTTACTAAAACATTCACTACGAGTAAAACCCTTCCGCTTACTCTTCACACGAGCTCCAGAAATACCTGTTACTTCTTCAATGTTACCCTTTCTAGGTGATATAACATCAAATTTTCACCAGCGTACCCTTTTTGCTATTACTCACACGCATAGAGTCCCTAACGAGTACTGATAGCCCTGCTTAACTTTTCAGTACTATTTCTGCCTGACAGATAACCTCACTGCAGTATGGCTTCCACTTGCCATCCGCTATTCTTTTTACCCCAGGGTATTCTGGACAACATAAAACAAACTCAAAAATAAGCGGATGTTAGTTCATAAAAATACAAAGTAAAATTCTCATTACCCAATTAACAAAGAGTAACCATAACCGTCCTCTGCTTACCAGAAAACTGATCCAGCGCAATATTAGCCAACAGCATTCATACACCAGATACTCACTTGGGCCCATACATTCATACTACACTAATACTTACGCTGGGTGTCAGATGTACTCTTTTATCAAAATCCCTGCTACCAATTACCTTCTGATTGAAGAGTAATAACTTACCAATGGATCCTTTGCTAATTGGGAAGTTTAAAATGAGTGACATTCATTATAGTACCTAATCCTGAAATAACCACTGAGTCAGGAAGTTTTAAAATGTTTATCTAAAGTTTTAGCAGACTAAAATACAGAAAAACACGGTACTTGATCAAAATACCCAAGAAAAAGCATAGGAATGATTTTACTAATAAATGGCAGTGTTTAAGGAAAAGGAGAGGATAGAGACAGCAGCGCAACTAAAGGTTGCAGTATAGTTACCTAAATGCGAGAACCAAAACCCCTTAGCCAAGGAGTTGGAAAGAATAGGACCCAGGAAGGATGAAGACCAAAGACCTCTTCCAGGATCAGGACAGGACCAGTGACCTCTCTATAACGACGCCTGCGTCGTTCCCCTCTCTGGTACTTGGCTTCTCCTCGATTCTCCCGTTCTAATGGACTCCATCACCCCCTCCTCAGGACCTCTTCCGGACAGGGATTCAGTCAGCAACCGATCAGCATGGCAGCCTGGAGCTCTTCTGTATGTTCTCTCTTCTGTGGAATCTAGCTCTGACTTCGGTATCTTCTGTTCTCTGCAGCATCTCCTTCTTCAGACTTCGGGATCAACTGTTCTAACTAATTACTAATGCTATATTCTATTATACCCTTCTACGCCCATGTACCCCCCCTTAATGTTGCTAAAATATGGGACCACTACTTCTGATTGGACAGGGACAGGGGGTGGATTCTCGCACCATGTCAATTTTGGCCTAAATTGTGAAGCCTATTGTTTATAGCTTCCCGCCCCTTCAAATTAATACATTCACTTTATTTCCCACCCATCTCACGACAAATGTTATACATTTTACAGGGGAAAAGTATAATTTTGTCCACAGGAAACATAAAGTACATCATCTTCGGCCAATGGGTCATGGCCTTGGGGCACGTCCAAGTTGACTTCACTTGGCAGGCACACAGGACACATGCGCAGAACCATCTGTCTCTCGAGTTTCAAGTCACCAACCCAGGCCCAAATTTACGAATTACTAAAAGTGCAAGAAGAAAATATTAAAATCACAAATAAAACGTTTCACTGTATACCCACTTTCCCTACTCTATTCCCATTTAATTATAATACTATCCTGCATTAGTAGCATTAAGAAAACGACAATTTAATAATGACATGAGAGCAAGCTTAAGCATGTGAAAACATTAAGCGGCCATTTTAGTGCACACTGCGCAGAAGCAGAAGTTTCCCACCAAGCAAAGAAAGACGTCACACCATGTGATCAGGTTGCGACATGCGCAATGAAGTTCCCGCGCTTTAGCGGCCATTTTGGATTATAGACAAGCGTTATTCATTAGTAAAACACATAGGCAAGCTTCTGTCCCTCTTGTGTTTGTGAATGCAAATGTTAGTATTGACAATACAAGTTTAATAAATTAATACTATGAGGAGGATTGCGTACAAGCAAGTTTCGTTTTTGAAACCTTGCTCCATCACCGGGACTCCAACATAGTTCCCGAGTTCCAAAGTTGGCATCTCTGGTCAAGGTAGCCTCACAGCTAGGCCTATGCAAACACCTCCCTCTACCCCTCACACCCCCACCACCACCTTACACTCAGCACAGAAAGACACTGGGGCTGAGATGACAACACCTGGTCCCCAGCAAAGCCCTTGAATACTCTCTCCCTCCTGTCCACCAACGCCCGAGTATGATGTGATGGCCCAGTGGGGGAAAGGCCAGGGGAAAGACAGTGCGTTTGGGCTGGGTCGAACCCAAGGGGGTGAAGTGAGAATGACCCTGCAGCCAGAGCAACAACTGGCCCCCAGGCAGGCCGCTTCCCACTCACCCCCTCCCCAGCCCACTATAGCCCCAGGGTTATGGCCTGGCAGAGGTGGAAGGAAGCAAAGAACAAAGCTTCTGGGCCTGCCTCGGAGGTATGGGGCAATGGGGGCTGAGGTGGAGATGGGCCATCAGCCGTTATCACCTGACACTGAACCCCCCAGTGAGGCTACTTTATTCTTCCAGTCCTGTCTCTGTTTGACAGCCCGGCAGGGGAGAAGGAACACTGCTTTGTCTGTGCAGCCCCCCAGGGGCTAAGCTGAGGTCTGCTACGGTAAGCCTCGTGACGCAAGTCCCTGCCCTGACAGTCAGCCTGCCTTACAATACTGCGGCCTGGCTGGGGGGCTGCCGAAGATAGCAAGGTTCTGTGGGCCGGGTGACACAGGGCTTAAAAAACGGCCCACGGGTGACACTTGGGAGCCAGCCCATCGGCCAATGCCCGACTGCCCGCCTTCCCAATACGACCCTGCTGCCAACTCCCTTCCTCCCAGCCCTGCTTGTTACTCTCTCCCTTGTGTGTGTCTCCACCTGAAAGACCCCAGCTGCAAACATTCAGTATTGCTCTCTCCTACGTGCTACTCCTCTGCACCCCCTGCCAGAAGCGGCCCGTGCAGGTAAGAGGGTGGGCCGGGTGGGGGGTATTTTGACAGACAACAATGAGGGGAAATTAATTATTTATTTAATTTTCCCTCGTGGCCGTCTGTCGAATCCCCCCCAACCCGACCCCACCGCTCCATCGCTCTTACCTGCACTGGCCGCTCCTGCCCCCTGCAACCGGTCTCTACATAGTGTGCTTACGCCACCCCCTGGACTCCATGTTGCTCTCTCCTTTGTGTGCTTTTCCCCACACAAACCCTCCCCTGCCCCCAAACAGTATTCGTCAAATTCAATAGGTCCAAAAGTTGAAAGCTACTGGCTTTGCCAATGCTTGTTTCTTTTATGTAGGCAGTGGGTTGTCTGCCGCCAGGGTGTGGCTCCGGCTCATGATGTAAGGAAGGTAATGGAGGCTCTTAGGGCCCAATTGCACTGTACTGTATTGCACTTGCATCATTAGAGCACCTCATACCCCTGACGGGGTCCCAGCAGCTGGCCCTTACCTTTGACGCATTGTCTAAGCAGGAAGAGAAATGATGGGGTGTTTCTGTAAGGAGACAGTCTGGCAGGCAGATAGACTCAGTGGCTGATGAGACTCGTTGATCGCACTGAGAGATCTGTTTTAGTGTTAATACTAGAGTTGGAAAATATTTTTGCACTTCCATATACATAATGAGTACACAGCAGTCAGATAGTGCTGTTAACACTTAGGGGGTATCCATGGCGATCATCTGGCCCTTTGCCACATCTGCCTCTCAACTTAAACTGCAGTGTTTACGCAGCACCATAAACAGGCCACCAGCTCCTGGAAGTCCCAGCCATGCTCCAGGTCAGGAGCTGGGCTTCCCCCACAGCCAGCAGAAAGGCCTCATCTGTCAGACAGACAGCTGGCCTATCACTCACCCCCATCCCAGTTCCCCCTCAACCCAGGCAGGGGAACCAAATATTTATCAGACACCACAGCTGAGAGATCTCTGCCTCTCTGCGAGTCTGGAAACATGGCTCATAGGAGGCTGGAGGCGACACGGCTGTTCCCCCCCAGATGCTGTGTCCAAGGTCACTGCTGAGTCTGGAAGAGAGCAGGACCATCACGCTTCCAGTCTGCTTAGGTGTGACATGTGTATGTTTGGAGTGTGCTTAGTCCCATTATTGGCAACACACCCCACCCACACCACAACAGAGTATGCATGCATAAATAAATACACAACACAACTTTTGTTTGGGAAAATTAGTGCTGCAGGTTTATTCCATACAAAAGTATGCAATATGGTGGGTTATCTTACGGGCGATCCAAGGGCAGGCAGCTGTACCAACCTATGCTGCCCTGCCCGCCTGATGAGCCAAGCACTGTGGAGTAACCAATCAGCGCTACCCTTATGGGGGTGATCCCCTTACTGGATCACGTGACACATTGGTCCCTATTACTCACGCCCCTTTCAGGGCGGAGCGTAGCAAGGCAAGCCCCCGGTTGTTCAGGCCCACAACCGCCCGAAGGACTAACGGGCGCCGACGTAATTGTTCCAGGACCCTCCCATGAGGCTCCTGGGATTTGGCTCTGGCACCCCTATTGTGCTCTTGCAGAGGTACTCTTCTGTACCCATTTGCTTCCAGATCGCCCTGTAACTCCTCCACAGCTCTGGAGGCGGCCCCCGTCGCCTAAAGAGCCCCCCCACCAAAACAGCTCCTTTCTCACTGCAACCTGCAATTTCCCGGGCCTCATTCATGTCCAGCAGGAACAGATCCAAGCCCACCTGTGCCAAGTGCACCCCAACATTGTCAAATTAACCTTTGGTGTTCGCCCGGCATAGCTCATGCCTGATGAAGCCAAAGCCCCTTGTTCTGCAAACTTGCGCATGGAGCGGTTAATCCTTCTCTGGGAATGTACCAGTGCCTCACATGCGCTGCAAGAATGTGATGGCCTCCCAGGAGGGAGCTCTACTCTTAAACATCGCTGTATTACCCTTCCAGCTGATGTGGCTCCCACCTCCTGCAACCTGAAGTTGCAGGCCTTCTAGCAGTTCGTGCTCCCCAACACCTGTTTCCCCAATACCTGGAACAGCAGCACACATGCTTGAAGACCGCTTCCACAACCAGGCTATATACTCTGGCTATGCGGGCGGGGCATTTCATGCTTAACTGAAGCAACCCGTAACCTGCCCAGGGAGCAGAGTGCACCTCTTTGTTGAGGTTGACCAGGCAAGTGCACCGACCTCTGTGTTAATAAACCATGGCGAACAGGGCTGATCGCCTAGCGCACACTATTGCAGTCATCGCCACCATTTGGAGTGACAACTTACGCCACCTGCCAGGCTTGCTTAACTAAAGCTCGATGACAGATACACACATACCTGCTAACCAGCTGTGACCCTAGATGCTCAACAAGCTAATGACCTAGCACTTTGTTATACCAGGAATCATAGCCCTCCACAAGATCAAGCCGCACCTGAGCATATGGCCTTCATCTACTGGACCGAGTCGCAGTGTGTGGTCTGGAATTGTCAGCAATGGTGCTCCAAACACATTTCAAGCCGCTAATGGAGCCATGGCCACCTTCTGACCTAACCAACTGACGCATGCCACCTGGCTAACTTGCCGCTGCAAGGTTTCGATCTTAACACCACGCTCTTGCGGTTACTGGTGCACATCCTCTAAAGGTCTTGCCCCCACTCTATTTAAGCAGTTTTCCGCAATGTACCCTTCTGCCCCTGTACGGGCGGGAAAATACCAGTAACATTGCAAATCCCACTGTACTCACATTCTCGGGCAGTACGGTGGGGAGAGGGGTCCTTAGAATGGTTCTGCTACATTGCCTGGCCTCCTAGCCCGCAAACACCCTCGTCTGACAGCAGACTATCTGCTGTGTCGCCCGTGCAATGCCCGCACCCTGGCGCAAGACGTCCCGTTCTATACCTCAACTAACAGACTACCTTCAGTGAGGCTGGAGTGAACCGATGTATGTTGTGCCTCTGACCATCAGAACCTTGGTTTGCTTTGGCAGGGATAAAATTGTTGCCTCTGTCATACTCAAACTAGTGTCAATGTGCAGTTCTTTTGCATTATACCTGCCGAGTGTGCCTGGTACAATCCTAGACACCCCCTGTGTGCCAACCCGCTTTGACCCAAGATGCCAAGCACAGACCCGGTACACTTGGTTACCCCGGACGGACTTACTTGCCCTCCACCGAAATCCATGTGTAAGGTAGCTGGTCCCTGATTTAATTCCTAGTAGTCTATGTGTTATGCCATACACCATTTATGCCTTTAATAAAGCAGTTAACCCGCTCACACACGAGACCCACTGGTAGCAAGACCAGTATAACCTGTACATGGAATTTAAATTCTCCTACCAACTGCACTGAGGGCAAGCCACACTCACTGCTACTGGTGTCAGACTAATCGGCCCATGGAGGGTGTAGCAATACTGCCCGGTTAGCAAGTATGCCCACTGTACAGTTGTAATTTAGTAACTCCTGGCGCTGACAACCGCAGGTGCCTAATACCGGGCTGTGTGTATGCGGCCCAGGCACCTAGGCTATAGCCTTGTTGTGGATGGGTTGTTAACAATGCCTAGCAATAAGTGTAATACCTTTGACAAACCTCTCCTGACCAGCATCTATATCATTCTTAAGCATATTTACTGTTTTTTGCCACATGGCACTCTTCTGGTTGGTGATACGGAACCACCTACCCAGCATCAGCTGACAGTCCCGCGTTGCCGTCACACCACCTGTGTCCCTTGAATCACCCTCCATCCTCCTGTGTCACCTAACCTCAGTTCTAGAGTGCACTTACTTCGCCTGTGCGTATCCTCTGAATGAGGCAGGCTCCACACAGCCTTAAGGCCAGAGACACACCTATATGTGTTGTGCCCACTATTGGAGACAACTCACCCCTTCTTGGAGTGACAACTACACCGGTGCCTACACAAGTCACCCAACAGACAAGTTGGCCCCGACTACCTTGTGTACTGGTGCCAGGTTTGGAAAGTGCCTTGCCTGCACTTGCTGCCCCCAGGGAACCACCCAATGCCCGTGCTCTGGCCGCAACGCGGCGATGCCCTTGTGTCGCATTGAACCCCTGGTCAAGAAAGAGTGCCATTCCAACTACTTAAACCTACCCCTTGACCATGGGCGGAGTCTAGCTCTCCCCAAACATTTGCTGGTGTAACCCACGGGCACGCCTCCTGTTTCGCTCAATTTAGTAATTCATGGCACTGCCCCACCAGGGCCTATTCTTGGGCTGTGTAAATGCGGCCCAGGGTGACCTTAAACAATCGGCTTGGTGTGGATGGGTGTGCCAATGCAGGTAGAAGCAAGAGTTATCCGGCACACCTTACTTCCTGTCCCAGTTATCTGAGTAACTTAGTGAAAGATGCACATTTGAACTGGTAGCGGAAACTGTTACTTACGCCTGCAAATGAGTGCTACTGATGCCAAGGCGCTTCCTGACCCACAGCCGGCTCACCCTGATACAAACCGCTCGTGACTGGGACTCAACAGTACGGCGAAAGCACGAGACATCCTAGCCTGACCTTAGCTCTTCACCCGGCCCCCACACAAGAGCCATCCATAACTTTGTGGCCTTAAAACATTCGCCCTGTGGGCGGTTGCAATGGACTGCAAACAGCTCCTAGGCATTCTCTTCATATCGTCCATCCAAGAGAGACTTAGTACTATCCGCCCCTATTACCCTGTGCTACCAAACCTCATTGGATGCCGCGTCTGGCTGTAAGTCGCTCAGTGCTCCTGATACCTTGGCGCTTCCTAACCCTCAACCAGCTCACCCCGATACAATCTGCTCGTGACGGGCACTCAACAGTGCGGCGAAAGCCCAAGACGTCCTAGCCTGACTGTAGCTCATCGCCAAGCTCCCACACAAGAGCACTCCACAGACCTTGTGGCCTAAAACATTCGCCTCTGTGGGGCGGTTGCGAATGGACTGCAAACAACTCCTAGGCATTCTCTACCAATGTTGTAAATGGAGTTTCTGGTTGGCTAGGGAATGCACCTAAACCTGGCCGAACCCACCTCTCTAGTCAGGAGAACGGAGTACATACTTAAGCTGACACCTGCCCACCCCTAGGTGGCTAGGCAGCGACTTTGGCTTATCCCAGAGGCAGTGTGAATTTAATGTGCCAACCGCACTCCCACAGTGGCACCCTAGGCACACTACAGAAGAGACTCCATACCAGGTTATTTTAAATTACCCTTGGTATCGTCCACACAAGAGAAACTTAGTTCCATCTGCCCCTATTACCCTGTGCTACCAAACCTCATCATGACATAACAGGGATTACATAACTCACTAGGTCAATCGGGCCACCGTCCTACAGCTCAGGTAGCACAACCCGGTGGCTGCTGGTAGGAACTGTACTTCGCATAACACCTTATGCATCCACTCATCAGCTGTGTACCCTACTAACCCTTGTAGCAGGGCGCAAATCATAAGTACCTCATGCCCCACTGAGCCATCACCTATCACCATAGGGTTGTGTACAAATGGCTTCACGTCGAGACTAGGGTGCAGCTTCTACCACAGTCCAACACATGCAAACGCAAGGAAAACGGCGGCAAGAGACTCGTTTAGTGGCAATCCAATCAGAGTTGCGCCGTTCTTCCTACATGAACCGCTTGCGAATGCCTGCCAATTGGAAGACCAATGCTTCTCAACTGATTGCCAACCAATCCTCAGTAGATAGCCAGCTGAGTCCTAGGAGGGACCCCTAGGGCAGTTTGGCGCCGTGCATCTGGGGAAGGGTACCGTCCGTTACCCGGCTCTGAGACAGCGGGAACAAATAATGGTCAAAGGCCAGTCCTCCGGGATACATCCGGGCACAGCTCTAGCCTGACATATGCCCCTTGCATCGGATACCAACCGTAGCGCATCTGGCTGCAAGCTGCACAGTGCATCTGCGCTCCCTGACCCACGGCCAGCTCCCTGATACAATCCGCTTATGACTAGGCTTGACAGTGCGATGATTGCGCGAGACATACCTGCCCCTAGCCCTTCAGCCAGGCCCCCCCAAAGGAGCCTTCCACCAGCCCTGTGGACTAAGACATTCACCTGTGGGGCAGGTGGAACAGGACCGCAAAGCACTCCTGGGCATTCTCTACCAATAATGTATATGGAGTTTCTGGTTGGCCAGGATATGCACCCAAGCCTGTTTGTAAATGGTGCCAGCAGATGTTCTTCATCAAGGCCCTTGTAGCCAATAGCACAATGCAGTCTCAACCACATTTCACAGCACCTCTCTGCGTTGTCATAGCCCAGAATAAATGTAAGATTGTACTTTGCCAACATTGGGCTGGTAACCGGCAGCAAAGAAAGACAGAACCTGGGCATAAGATCCCAGTTTCCTACAGTAAAACAATAATTATCCCGCACCATCATCAAATGTGCCACAAGCACCCATGCCCTATACACCTGTTGCTATGCAGCTGTCATCCAATTCAATGACATTGGCGACAACCAGTTTTCACCTCCGTGGTCAACAAAATTCCATGAGCCGGGATTTCTCTACTATTACCTATGCAACCCGGGCATAATACTAAGTTAGAACCGTACATCAATATAGGCAAACAAAGGCGGCCGAACACAGCCGTGCCACATCCGAGAAGAACCATCTACTGTTTAAAGCCCACTGAGGGGTGTGGGCATACCCTGTGCTCCTGGAGGGGCCATTGGCAGCACAACTAGCTGCTCCTGTGTTACAGTATTGCAAGCGCGTCACCGTCCCTGCATATTGGATGTCAACATTCATAATTTGGACGAGTGTGTCTGTGCACTGTCAGTAACCGTCCTTAAAGTGGGCATGAAGGAACTGAACAGTATCAATTTAAAAGCCGTTCGAAACAGGTGCCCCCAATAAGTTTGGCCCAGGGCGACTGGTAGCACCACAGCATGTGCTGTTGAGTACAAGTGAATGCACTTTTGACCTCAAACCTTCAGGATGCCGTGTTTTTAACACGTCAGCGCCCCCCAAGCATGCTGAAGAAGGCCGTGCCTTGCCCTTGCCTGGTATTATGCCGCTATGTCCTTGCATCCCTATATTTAATACAGAAGGAGCACTACACCTTCAACAAGTCCATCTATTGGGTTAGTCAATGCTTCTATTTGCATCACATAAATAAGCCATAATTATAGCTCAGTTGCATAGCCAACCAAGAGCTAGCCGCCCCCATCCATAGCTGCCACTGTTTCAGATTGCTATGTGTGACATTTTCATCATTTCCGTGCAACTATGAGTGACATTTAAAGGACTATGACTGACACTTTCTTGCGAGCAAAAGTTGCAGACGATAAAGAGCAATGCAGTCACACTATCTGCTAGCTCAGAAGCACACTCTAACCTTATGAAGGCAATGCACAACCACTGCGGTCGCAGCCGCTGCCCCTACTCACGGCTACAGTCAACCTCCCCTCTGTACATCGCCAGGTCTGGGTAGATGCCTTCAATGCAAACGGCATAATGCCGCACAGGGATCCAAGATTCGAATTTGCACCTATGGACTTGTTAAAGCTTGCATCGGTGGCATAAAGCGAAGTGACAGTGCCCGCATCATTACTCCATGACCATCCTACAAGTGCAACAATTCAGACTGTTTGGTGCCCCAACAGCAGGTAAATTATTTGAAATGTATATTGAAAATATAAACACTGTTGTGCCTTTCTTTAAAGTACAGAAACAAACTACGCAGACAGCGGCCCCCCGTAACAACAATCATGGGCGCCAGTGTCAGTTGCCACCTGCTCCAATTCAGCGCTGCAAAATACTGGCGAGGCCAACGTAGACCAATGCATGGCAAACCAGTAGATATAGTGTCGTTAAAAAAAAAACATCAAGATATTGCCCCTAGCCGATGACAAAGAGAGTGCTGCAAGGACCCCCGTGGCAGAGCAGGAGAAGAGGCTGACCTAGCATCCTGACTTGCCACGCTGACAGTCCCTAGAGCCGGGTGTTAGACATATGCGGCGGGCGGCAAGACTCAGGGTGGGAGGGAGGCGGCGCGAGCTCAGGGGTCTGCAGCGGCGCGTGAGATCTAATAGCGCAAATTAATAGAAGCGCATCATCTGGCCTCCAGCACAGGGCAGAAACACCGGGGGGGTAGGCACTGCTCCAGTGGAGGAAACTCGGCGGCCCATGACCCCCAGCCCGCGGGGACCCTGCAAGCAAACGGCCGGGCCGCTGTGGCTGCCCAATAAGCCAGCCCGGGAACCGTAGGTACGGGGCAGAATTGACAGGGGGGGGGGCAAGAGGCACGCATGCTGCCCCAGCCGACGCGGGTAATAGACAGCTGGAGAAAAAGCTCCCTCCCCCAGGGCGTATCCCCTGCCAAGCTTGTCCCACACTGGCCAGAACAGAAAATGCCCACCCCTCCCCCAGGCAGAACGCGCCATGGCCTGCTGTGCCAACCGGGACTGACCCCGGGAAGGGGCGGGAGCCTGGAGCCCGCACCGCGCTAAACTTGTGTGGCAGGCCGGAGCAGGACAGGACCAGCGGGGCAGCGACGATCGGACATCCTGCCGGCGGCGTGTAAGGGGGGGGGAAGCTTACTCAGCCCCAAGGGTTGCCTATGTCCACAACCGTGGTAAGTGGGCACGGACGGGATCCGAACCCGCGATCTTCCTTTAGGAGCAAAGTGCTGGCCAACATATTGGAAAAGGGGGGGGGGGAACGGTCGGCGCAACCCATCCATCCCGACCAACGTGCTCCCACCGGTCCAGGCGCGCGGCCCAGGCCCGAACCGGCAACCCCAAAGCCCCAAGGGGAAAAAAGACTGAAGCACCGCAGCGCCGACCCGAGTCAGGCCGAAACGCGCTCCAAACAGGGAGTCCACCGGCACACAAACACCAGCAAACAGCAAAACTGCCGGGAGCACAAAGGGGCACAGGGAAACCCCACAGTAGGACACAGGGCCGCATAGACCCCTCCTATGTAAGCGCTTACGGGCCCGCTCGCTGCTGTATGTAGCGCCGCCGCGCCATGCCCCATCAGGTGCAGGGCATCCAGCCCACTGCCGCGCCCCCCGCACAGCAGAGTCACCCCCTGCCCGCCAGAGGACCCAGTGCGCCCCGGGGCGAGCGCGAGAGAGAGGCAGCGGCATGACCTGCAAACCGCCCAGCGGGTCCAGCAGCCAAGAAGCCGTCGGCGAGCCCCAGCCAGACCCCTGCCCGCAAGGCACAACAAGGGACAGGAAGGCCGAGGGACCCGACACAGCCAAGCACCGCCCGCGCGTCGGGGACACCGCAGAGGGCCGGAAGGGGGGAGGGAGGGCTGCAAGCTCACCACGCCGGGCAACCCCCCCCGGCAGAGAAGCCAAGCAGAGAGCAGGCCGTCCGAGGCGCCGCTCCCTAAGGACAAGAAATCCTGAAAAGACCTCCGGCCGCCCCACCGCAATGCCAGCTAAGGCCAGGAGACGCGTGGGGAAGAGGCAGGGGCCCCAGGTCCCACAGACCGCCCGCAAATACCGCATGGCCAAGAAAAGGCGCGCAGGGCCGAAGCACTGCTGTTTGCAGACATGGCCAGGACAGCCCGGCATGTGCGGTTTGCCCCCAGGCCAGAGACTGGACCGTGCGGGCCGGGAGCAGCCCAAACCCCACCTCGCCCTAGGCGGACAAGAACCTCAGCGATGGCTGGGTAAAGCCCTCAGCCTGGGGACGCCCAAACATGGGGATGGGTAGAGGGGCAAACTCACGGCGCAAACTGCTCCGGACACCCGACGATATCGGCACACAGCTCGGGACACATCCAGCAGACGGCGTGTCCGGCGCAAAGAGGACGCCAAGATGGCCGGGGAGGCATAAATACCTCCCCGCCTCCTCTGCATGCCGGAAGTGACGCTGTCTGGTAGGGGACTCCTCCTTGAGTCCCGTACATCATTGGGGGTGGGGAAGTGCCCAAATGGCACTAAAGGGGCCGCCCGTTTAGGGTGGCCCCCTGCGGGGGCCGCGGGCAGCCACAGATGTGTGACATGCCCTGGTCTTGTGTGACACTATGAGTGACACTTTATGGCAAACTTAGTCATTTAACCCAGCAGAGAATGTTTAACTCACCAGTACCAGGAGGTTTCCTCATGGCTATAGCTACTGCCCCATAGAAGGCGACTGGCCTTAACATCAGAAGGAATTATCCAAGCTGAACACAATGACCTCATTGTTGCCCCTCACAACATCAGAACTCTGCTGCCAGTAGTATCCCCCTGAAGCCCGCTTGCCACCCTCAGCTACCCAGCAAAACTATGGGCACGGTCCTCTCCCTGAAGGCCGCTAACCCTTGCATTGCTATGAATCCAATGGCAACGTCATCATACAGAGAGGCATTTCCTATTTTAAAAGCCTAGAAAAAGTAGAATTACGAATGCTGTGGTATATTACTGTGTTGGGAACTAACAGTATGAAAATTGAAACATAACACACAAGGAATGGGCCCCAAATGTGCCCAAGACATCCTTCACTGGACCTTTACGCAGAAACCTTAACATCGTTCAGGTGTGAACAGTTCATCCAGTCCAGCTTCATCCAACCATTGCATATTGGTACCTGAAGTCCTGTATCTAAAGTGGTAAAAGCAGACCTACCAAAAGGACCAAAATGCAAGGAAAACAAAAAAAGACTTACTCCTGGCATTTGTCATGCTTTAATGAGAGCACTTATTCAAATTATTGATGCTGTTTCATTGACGGAGGAACCATTTATTTTCATTTCACTTTATTTTCCAAAATTTAAATGGAGGGCATGCATATAATTAAGAAAAGCTCATCATGTGCATAGACACACACACACAACTGCCAATTCTATTCTACTTGGTGTATAAAGAGTGAACCTATTTTAAATACAAAAGTGTGCAAATTGATGAAGGTTAAAACGCCATGCTCAGCATAGGCTGAAGGTGTCAAACACGGCACAACCACTAAGCTGCTCTGCAGGGGCGGCTCCTCTTGGAACGGAGGAGCATCACCCCACTTAAAATCCCCCCAAACCCCTGAAAAATATAATGGTAATTAACTACCATTTTTTTTTCTTCCCCGTCCCGAGCCGAGAGTCAGGACGGGGGCGGGGCCCCTTCTGAGTAACAGCAACACGTCACTCAGCAGGGAGGAGTGTGGACTGGTATGGCACTGTTTAAAGTGCGCATGTCTTTTTGGCCGGCCATCTTGGGACGGCCAGCCACACATGGGCACTTTAAACATCTCTAAAGACAGCTGGGTTAGAGCAAGCCAAGGCCGCCAGAGCGCTGTGGAGCGCCGAGGAAGGCCGCTCCCTCCAATCAGGGCACTGCTCTCATGCTGCATGAGAGCAGTGCCCTGATTGCTCAAGGGAGTGGCTGCTTCCAGTTCCATTAGTGAGAAGAGGACTGGAGGATGTCGCCTTGCGTTCAGGTAAGTTTTTTTTTTTTTTTTTTAATTTTGCGCACGCCTAATTGTCTAGCAGTGGTGGCATCCACAGGCCGAAGAGGGAAATTCTGCCTGCAGTGCAGATGAAGTCTACATCAGACACAAGGAACCGGCTTCAAAGCAGGCACTGACAGGCCTTTAATTCCACTAGGCACTTCCGCTGTGGGCTGGAGCCCTTGGAGTCTGTCTCTGGAAAGCCCAGGGCCACTTCTGGTGCCTCTGTCACTTTAACTGGCTCTCTGTGGTTAATTGCAACAGGCATAGGAGGCCTCAAGAGAGAGAGGGAGGTGGAAGATGGAGAGAAAGAGATCAAAGAAGAGAGAGAGGAGAGAGAGAGAGAGAGAGAGAGAACGGATGGAAAGACAAAGCGAGGAGACTATGGGAGTGAGGCTGAGTAGGGCATTTTTGCCAGTGCTGCTTTTGGTCCCTAAGTCCGGCCCTGCTTTAAACTATGAAAGTTGGAGACCTAGAACTCTAACTGGTCGAGCTGAGTGCATGTTGTGGTTGAGGCTCTGAGGCGAGAGCCAATTGCAAGAGCAGCCTACCAGTTATCTGTCAGTGATCTGCACAGCACAAACCAGGGTAGCAGTGCTGCTGCCTCACACGTGGCACAGGAGGCTCACCAAGGGAACTGAGTCCCACAATCCAGCGAACGGGGATGTGGAGAATGACATGATCTCAAAGGAGCAGAGAGAGTATTTCCAACTGGTCCTACTGATTGGCTGCATGTAGCTTGGGGTCGGGGCCAATTCTCAAAGGCACAGAGAGAGACTAAACAATACACTGCTGTACCGTACACTGAGCAAAGGTGATATGCGGCAATGCAGAAAATATTATAATATGCATTTATATAATCCTAGATTTGCAGTACTTGGCAGGGCTGTGATATACGTTAATCTAACCCTAGATGTGTGGTACTTGGCAGCAGGGTCGGATTGGGATCACAATTTGGCCCGGGCACTGACGAAAAAAGTGGCCCACATTCAAGGGGCGTGGCCCATATTCAAGGGGCGTGGCCCACATTCAAGGGGCGTGGCCCACATTCAAGGGGCATGCCCTTTCATGAGAAAGGGGGTGTGGTCAGAGCAGTGAGACAGAAACTTATGGGCCTGCTGTTTTCCCACTCATGCAGGCAGTGAGTAAGGGGTGTGTCCATATGGAGGTGAGGCAGGAGCTGGGGAGGGAAAGGAAGGCCACAAACATCACCCAACAAGATCCCCCATTGAGGAGGGAGTCACTGGAAAATATGAATTCTATGAAATGTTATCTTAGTGCAAGCTTAGACTCTCCCAGAATAACAAAAAGAACATAGAAGTAGAATGGTGCACCCGACAAGAGGTACAGAATGACTTAAGTGTCAGAGCGCAGCCTCCACAACATAAGAAAACCAGACAGGGAGGCACAAAGGGGAATTAAATTAAAATTAAAATTTTGCATCAGAAAAGCTGTGCGTAAAAAATACGGACATGTTTTTATAAAGTGTCCTCTTTAATTATCATGTTCCCTTTGCAGAATCATAAAGCACGAACAAATGGTTATTTTTTATAGTTGTTTTTCCATTTGACAGTTTTATATAGTGTGAATTCAGCCCAAGACAAAGGCTATTTGAGTTCTATTCATGAGCACCAATTACAGTACACAAGATTCGATTTTTTATTTAAGGGCCTGGGCGATGAAGTGATCTGCCCAGAATCACAGGGTGTTGAGCAGACGCTGGGACTCAAACCTGATTCCCCATCTCTGCAACTCTGGCGTCAGGCCACATATGCCTATGCACACACAAGGAATGAAAGTGGGAGGATACTGTTCTTGTGAAGGACACAGGGCCAAGGTGACAATGGCCTACAAGCTGAGCAACTAAAAAAACAGCAAGGCCCCTTTCTGTTACAAAATTATTCGAGGCCTCCAGAGCAGGAGCACCTGAAAAGCAGCGAGGCCCCTGCTATTACTAACCTACTCAGCCCTCCCCAGCCCTCCAGCGCAGGAGCACATGAACAGCAGTGAGGCCCCTGCTATTAGTAAATGAATCAGCCCTCCCCAGCCCTCCACGGCCTCAGGGCAATGTCCTGGCAGGGGAGCACAAAACACAGCTGCTGGGTCATCCATGGTAGCCAGGGGGAGGCTGAGGTGAAGATGGTGTGAGTTCCAAACATCACCTGGCCCCCACAGCGAGACCCATTCTTCCTCGCCCACCTATGCCCTGAATGTGAAGGGCTGTGGGAGAGGTGTTAAGACAAACACTGTTTCTGGGCTGCGTGGGCCCCAGGGGGGCCGAGGTGAAAATGGCTCAAAGGCCTGAGCAACACCTGGCCCCCAGGGAGGCCGTTTCTTGCACACAATCACCCCTCCCCAGCCCACCCTCAGCCATGATTGCTTTGCAGGGCAGGGGGTGAAGGAGAGGCCACAGCTGATAATCGCTGTACGGCCGCCCAGCGAAGCTGCTTTCCTTTCTCTGTCTCTGTGCCCTCTGTGGGCCGGTTTTTTTTCTCCCCTTTCCCAGTCCACAGAGAGCACTCTGAGGACTGGGAAAGGGGAGAAAAAAAACGGCCCACAGAGGGCACTGAGACACAGGCCCTTCGGCCAATGCCCGAGTGCCCGCAGTGCCAATCCGCCCCTGCTTGGCAGGGCTGAGAGCAACAGAATTTAGGCTGAACGTGAATGGGGTTCCTCACCCCCGGCCTCCTCCACTAGATCAGTGATTCGGCCCAGCAGCAACCTGATAGGGTGAACTTGTCACCCAGAACCTTTGCACAGGCTCAGGTCAGTGCCTCTCTCTTTGCTGGAGGGTCACTTATGTCTTCTGGGGGGAAGCGGGCCTTTGCACCCATAAGTGTTCCCCAAGATTGCTGAATTCACTGCCAAGCCTTATGCTGCGAAGGAATAACTTTATAACGGTCAATCATGCTCACCTCGGCCTTTTACTTGCTCTGCCCAGACCTGATGCCAGCATTAGCCCTGCTAAGTGCCACGCATCAAGAGTTAGACTAACGCTTTTTTCAGTGTTTGTCCCCGCATCACCTCACTGAAAGGCATTAGAGCTCCTTCCTTCTTTTGTGTTCCTGCAGGCATTCAGCAGTAGCTGTCAGACTGCTATTACCAGATGCCTAGATGCCAAGAGAGTTCACCTTGGTCACTTCCGAGCTAAATCTTAATCCCTCTTCTGCATGCAGTGCAGGGAAAGAATTCGAAGTGAGTGGTAATGGAGACACTCACAATTCCTGGAGGAAGTCCTAATTCTCAAAGAGATCCCACCAGTAGAATTTTCTTCACCATAGTCATAGCAGGCTGGAGGAAATTCCACTGGTGAATTCTTCTACGACTTTACTCCAGGAACAGGAGTCTTTTCCATTGTCACTCAACTCCAGAGGCAGAACAAGGTCCTGACTCACCTGCCAGGATCTATCACAACAGGCAGCCACTGACTGCTGCTGTATGTTCTGTCTTTGGACAGGAAGTTACTGTCACTCATCGTCCCTCCATGCTGGCCAAAATCTTTCCCCATCACACAGCTCAGTGGAACACAGTGGGAAGAACATTTAGAACATTTAATTCCAATTGGGCCGGTAACTCTTTTACCAGCCCCATAGGAATTGGGAGATCTGCTGGAACAGCACACATGGCAGATCACTTTCCTTTCACACAGAAATCTCTGTGTGAAAATACAAGGGAACAATACCACGGGAATCGCTCCTGGAAGTAGTGATTCTCCCCGTTATTCCTCATTTCTTAGTCGACCCTCAGGGTCCAACTCATATTGAGCTGGGTTTTCTCCAACCTAGGAGTTACTCGTACCCCGGTATAGGGAATTCGAGGGATTTGGAAGCTCCGGCTCATTTTAAGTGCCACTCGTAATGGTCAAGTGGCCCGTGCCACGTTAAAAAGGGACAGGTTAGTTACCTTGCATTTTGGGAGTGTTGGGGCTGTTTTAATGTAGTTTCTAGAGCCGAACACACCACAAAAGCGGTCATTTCTTACTTTCAAAAAGGCTTTATTGAGATCGCAAGCATAATACAAACACTCAATTCATTGAAATAGTAAAGAATGCAATATGTCAGTAAACTCTTGAAAACCAAAGTGAAATATGAGTCATGCAATTGTAAAAAAATGATTAAATGCAAAAAAGCCCTTTTTTCTCTTTTTGAAAATCATTATGAAATAGCAAAATATGGGAAAGGAACGAGGGGAAGGGGGGAGGGGGAAAGGAGGGGGTAGAAAAACCAAGGATTCAAAACCATATAAATATATAAGTATGTATAATAATTCTAAACAACACTAATTGAAGATCATCCAGAACCATAGGAGTGAGTATAGCCTCAAACACAAAAGAGGTAATTTACATGAACATCATTGTTTTGTTCTACACGCTATAAAATGTCACTCAAAGTGTCACACATAATTTATTGAAATGTTACACATATGTACCTTGAAAACATGGAAATGACACACATAGGCAGTCTAAAAACTTGGCAGCTATGCACCACAGACAAATTCACCAGCGAGATCATTATTAAATTATCAATCTTGATGGCTCTGGAGGTCAGGGGGAAGGGGAAGTCGATTTCTTCAACTTCTATTGACTTTGGTGGTATTTTGGCGGGAACCGAACCATATGAGCAAGCCTGTTAGGACTTTTGGTATATATTCAAGGCTTGAAAGCACTGAAGTCTGCGTTCAGCACTTTTTCCTTCTGTGAAAAATCTTGCCCTGGCTTGGGTGGGTGAAGGATAGAATTATTGTGCAGCTGTGTAGGGCATGGGGCTTTAACTCTTGATCTCACTGCTGGGTCCCTCAGTCCCTGGAGATGGCGGCAGGTTTGGGTTTCGCGTCTGGCTGGGCAGTGACCCAGGATCGTCCCCCATTGGTCGGCATGCAAGTGGTTTCGCCTGTGTGTGCATGGATGGAACGGAAGTGTAGGACAGAACCTTAGTGTTCTGTATCTGGTCTATATGTATTGTAAATTTCGCAGATATTTTTTTCGGTATTGTTATAAGAATTAATAATGTTTTTTTTTATTTTGATGCATATATTTTCTTGTACAATAATAAAATGCGATCCATGTAATGAACCGACACAAATGTGAATCAGTTGTCATTGCTTTGGTTGTGTGGGGAGGTATCGGAAACCCAGCTGTCCATATCCCACCCTATTAAGACCACTGAGAATATTGAGGATACCTAGGGGTTCTAGCCCCCCTAGCTTACTCAATAGCACCTTCTCTATGTGGGTATCACTAGATTCTTGTATGCACTTTGGGGTCCTTGTTCCCTGGGGCCTGGCTCTGGTTTCTGACCACAGGGGGACTGGATCAGCTGGTTTGACGTTCCTGATCCTTCAACTTCATTTTAAGATTTTTGGTACATGTGTCTTGTCTACCATGCTTGTGGGTCACGCTTCACGTTTCTGATGCGTAGCTGAGGAGGCAGGAAGGGGGTGGTGCCGTTGACCACTTGATGTCCACTATCCTTGGATCTCTTCCTGCGGACTGGCTGTGTAGTTGCCTCCGGGATTCTTGCTTCTGGACACGCACTCTTTGGTTTGTGGTACAGATCGATCTGCACATCTATGGGGCGCCAAGGCCTTAGACTCTTGAACACTCTTAGCCCAGAGCTCTGATCTGTTTCCAATTATCTTCAATTCTGGAAACATTGAAATGGGAGATATTCATCACAGCTTCCATTAGGCATCCGCCTCATCAAGCTGGGGGAGGAGGGTTGAAAAATGTTGAGGTTTGACTAAACTCTAACCCCACTTCTTCTTGTGCCTCTGTTCATTCTGACTCCTTTTGTTTTCTTCCTAGCACCCTGAAGTGATCACAATGACGTGTGGCGCTAAGCAAAACTCCTCAGTAACCTCGGGGTTCCTGTTTGAAGGGGTCACTCGATTGCTCTGAAGAAATTGTTTCTTCCAAGGAACCAGAGTGACGGTCATGGGCTGCATCCAGAACTTCCTACTTGTAGTCGCGCTTTGGAGAACTTGCTACCTGCTGGGGTCAGCGCCAACATCCAAGAGTGGGTACATGCCACCTTGTTCATGCACCCTCAGTGGCCAGATACATCCTGGCATGATTTGATCCAAAAGAGCAGCAATTCTACTCATTTATAGACTTACAATCAGCATAATTTGAGAAATCAAGGTCCGCGATCTCTAAGGTGAGGAGGCTACCAGTGGGCACAAAGATGTTTTGGAAGGGCACAGAAGTGTCGTTAGCTTCTTAGGTTCCATCTAGGCTCAGCAGCCTCCTGTTCTTCCAAAAAATCATATTAAAAATACATACATATATGCTTACGCTAAGCCCTTGTCATCCATTGGTAAGTTCAAGTGTCATTCATCTGTTGCTTCCTCCCATCACTGCATACAGAGTGAGGCAATGGGTCAGCCCACTATATGCATTGGCTCTCTTACACTGTGAGTACTTCTACTTTTTCTGATTGCATGGCACTTCCATGCCCATGCTGGTATGGTCGTTTAGTTTTGTATATGGTTAGCAAAATGTTTGCATATTGCATGTTTGCAAAAATTGAATACATTAAAAAAAGCATAGTTGGGTAACACAACATGCATTTGTAAAGCACACGTTCACCCAGAAGGGTATCTTGGCGCTAAATAAAAGATGTTTATTGTAACACAACGCTACTCATTTTATCGACCTCAAAAGGATGAAAGGACCCTGCGGGATTTAAACCTGTGACCATGAGGTCAACCACACACCCCTACAGTGGGCGCATTAGTCCACTAAGCCACCAGACCCGCATTAAGGCCAGGCCTATAGGTTTTGACAGAGCTTGTTCTGCTAGGAGGCACAAATACTCTGCATAAGAAAGGCCTTTAAAAGGCGTGCCCCACTGCAGAAGGCTCCTTTTTGCGATACTCCTTTTGCTGGGAGCACTGGCTCTACTTGATTCCCCCAAATGATTTTAGCTCCATCCCTTCACTGCAGTGAAATCCACTCTCATTTGCTGTGTATACAAGAGGCTGGCTCAGGTGAGATGAAACACTTTGCTAAAAAAGATGAAAATGTCTCTCTCTACAAAATCCTCGAACACAAGCATTAAGCAAAAGTAATAGCGACATGAGACACATCAGTATTGTTGTCCTAAAATTCCCAAGACTGAAAGAGCCAAGTGGATAACGCGCAGCATGTTAAACTCAGATTGCACAAACCATGGTACAAATATCTATTAAAGGAACAACAGTACCTCTAGCGGCATAAATATGGTCTCTTTAGTCAACAATAGCACATGAATTATTATTGGACAGAAACATTATTTATACAGTGCCTTGATTACACTTTTTTATCCAGATGCCTCCTTTTGTGTTACTATACACAAACAATTTATTTTGTAGATACTTAAGTTGACTACCTATTAAGAGAATTCCACGCTGACGGTTGGAAAAGACAAATTAATTTACGGACTGATGTCTTAATCTCATTGGATGTTCTGCACATATGCTTGGGCAAAGACTACAGATAGAGCGAACTATCTCTTGACGGAACCCGCTTGAAAACGCACAGTGGGCCGTCGCATGCTACACTATTCATTTGCATACAAGGATAGTGAGATTGACGTCCTAAAGACTTTGTAACTTTGGGGCATATGTACAAGGAAATGCCAGAGCGCGGAGCTGCTCCAAATTTGGCAGCGCCGCGCTCTGACATTTCCAAAACGCAGGGATGCACCGTATTTACAACAGGGCACACCCCTGTGTTTTCCCAAGTGCTGGCACTAAAATTAGCTGTCTAGCGCCAACGCAGGTCCCTTACACCATAGTGCAAGTGGGCATGCGTTTCAGGTAATGATGGTTTATGTGCTGGAAGGTGTCACTTCCTGCACATAAACAATCAATAATGACAATTTGTAACTTTTATGTGTGCTGCAGAATGCAGCACACATAGAAGTAGCAAATTGTCATTATTTAATGATTGTTTATGTGCAGGAAGGGAGACCTTCCTGCACATAAACAATCATTCATGGTGTTTTGCTCTTTCTATGCGTGATGCAGCACACATGGAAAAAGCAAAAACGAGGAGAAATAGAAGTATTTCTCCTCGTTTCGCCATTCTAACGCCTGCTCTTGCATGGCGTTAGTTTTTGGCGCTGCCTCAGGTTTACAGATCCTTGTAAATCTGGGGCAGCATCAAAAAGCAATGGATGTTGCGGTGGAATCTCCACAGCAACACCCATTGCATGCCCCTTTCACGCAGATACCTGCATGAAAGGGTACCATATTTACAAAGCGGCGTTAAGCCACAAAAAGTGGCTCATCTTCACTTTGGAAATGTGGAGCAGGGCATTTCGCCACAGGAACGTCGTTAAAAGTGACGCTCCAGGGGCGCAATGCCCTTGTAAGTATGTCCTTTTGTTTGTAAGAAGTATCTACATATTAAGTTGCTGTGTATAGTAACACAAAAGGAGGCATCTGCATAAAAAAGTTTCATCAATGCACTGTATAAATGATGTTTCTATCCAAAACTAATTCATGTGCTATTGTTGACTATATTTAAACCACTAGAGTTGCTATTGTTCCTTTTCTACATAATTAGCCCAAAACCCTAGAGGGTTACTCAGGCCACCCCCATTTTGTAATCGATGATACAAATATCAGCACAGCTGGTGAGTATTCATGAACACCTCCAAAGATGGCTGGAGCATCATAGAAGCAAAACTGTACTCACAGTGGAAAAGAGTCTGCTCACCTGCAAGAACATCTTTCAGCTATGAAAACACCGCTGTAAACCGCAGAGGAACATGGTGCACGTATCACCTTAAGATGGCAGGGCCAGGCAGCCAGTGTGGAGTAAGTTCCATTTTTACAAGTATATATTAACTTATTTATCGTCACAGTAAATTACACTTTACACTGGTACTCATTTTGTCGGTTTTCACAAAGGTGATAGTCAAGTTCGACTATGGCATGATTCAGTTGCCTAACACCTTGTAGTTAGTGCCACTGGAATTATGCGGCAGGGGAGGACCAAATTATGCATCAGGTTGACTAAATTATGCAGAACGAAAAGACAATTTATGTGGTGTAATGCGCAACACATTTTGCGATAATATTACTTAATTATTTTACCATTTTATTGCATACTTACACTGGGTAAAGGTTTCACCTCATTAGTGCCAGCTCGACATGCAAATACAGAAATAAACAGCAGAAAGGTGGCCAGTCAACCTTTGTGAAAGTCCCTCCACTTCGTGGCAACACGTGTCGCTGCGTTTTTAGTAACTTTTGTTCCGTTTGAGCTACAAGCAAATTATTTTTGGTTAAAATCTGCAGATTGTGCAGCAGATGATGGATTATGTGGCAAATGCAGCAAATCCATAGTTAGGCAGAAAACGCCATGTCTGCAAAATCACAAAATTCCAGAGGCCCTGCTTTTAGTGTTATATTTATGCACACTGCAAATAAAAATATGAAGCAATAGCACAATGCATACAAAATGTGTGGACTGTACTAAGGAAAAGATCTGAGTCCGATGAGTCTCACACAGAAGTGAACTTGGGGTGGGGGGTTCATGCAGATGGAGTTGCACCTAATCAGATGTCTGGTGAACCCTAACAGCACTGGCTGGACCATGCTTCATGCCGAACAGTCACAACCGCAGGAAGTGGCGTACCGCAAAATGATGCCTCCCCCTGCAGAATGGGCTCAGCGGGGGGCCCTGAACGGTTCGGCCCCCCTACACTGCAGGAGTCTGCACAGTAAAGCAGAGGGGCTATCCCAAGAGTTTAACTATTTCTTATTCCATGCCATTGCGCACATTCTGCAAAGAATGCAATGGCATGGCTTAGACGGTCCCCTCCAAAACAAGAAACCCTGGGGGCCCCCGCACCACAGGGGCTCCGTTATGCCCCTGACCCTGATTACGCATATTTGTCAGATGCCAGCAGGAAAAGACAATCCTTGATATTAAGTACACAATGGAGTCCTAAACACATCACTAGCAGCTAAAGCGGGGTGACTGCCCCTGAGCCGGGTGGGCTGGTACAGTGGGACCCATTACAGAGACCATGAGTTACTTATGGGCCTCTTCTGTCTGCAGACACAATGCTTATAAATAATAGAGATTACCAGGGCAGAGGTGAGGTGTTTGGGAAGTGGGATGCACTATAAGCGAGTCAGTGGAGGAGACCAAGAAAGAGAATGAACAAAAAAGTGGACAAAGGACAGAGAGAGGCAAACTGGAAGGGAGAGTGGGTGACAGAATGATAAGAAAGAACAATTAAAGTCTGGCGAAAAGAATGATAGGTAGAAAGAAACAGGAAGGAAAGAATAGGGAACAAAAGGTGGAAGGAAAGAAAGGTGGAAAGAAAGAAAAGGTAGAAGCTAGGAAGGAGGGGTAGAAGGGTGGCACAAAGGGTGAAAGCATGGATGGATGAATATAAGGACAGGTGAATGATAAATAATGATATATGGGTATATAGAAGGGTGGGTGGGTGAAATAATGGATGGGTGAACGTGTATAAAGAAAGGGGAAAGGGTGGATGGATGGAAGGGCGAACAAATGGATGGATCGAAGGAGAAAGTATAAATGTGCAGGTGGAAGGGTGGGCTGGATGGATGGGAAGGGAGAAGAAGATGGGTGGTTTCGTGTCCCCACGCCCAAGAACACACAGACACGGGCGAACTGGGGGAACACGTCTTTATTTCTCGTTCCACCTGGCGCGCACTGCCAGCTCCCTCGTGACTCCTCCCCTTCCTCCCCCGGCCATGCCTGACCTTGGGGCGAAACCCAGGGCAGGCATGACGACACGACATCTCCCCCTTTTGTATTTTAAATGTTCACCATTTCTGTATCTTAAATGTTCATCATTTCCCTCAGAGTTCTTCAATGAGCCGGATGGGTTTCCGAATGTCCCGTCGTGGTCGGCTGGGTCGCAGGTGACTGTGGTGATGCTCCTTCTCGGTTCGCATGCCTCCGGTACCCGTATGGGTTCTTCATGGCTGCTCTCATCCTGACTTGACACATCTGTGTCCCAGTTGGATCTCCAGACCCGGTCATATGCTGTCGGGTTGCATCTTTTGAAATGTGACACATTTCTAGTCGTTCTCTTGTTTCTGGACCTCGGCCGTGATCATAGTCCCTTTCCTTCTCGTTACTTGTAGCGGGTGATTGTGGTAACGGCTATCTGCTTTGGATTTCCTCTCTTGTCTCACCAAAACCCAGTCTCCTTCTTGGATGTCAGATATCTTGGCGTGTCTGCGGTGGTCTGCATATTTTTTCATTTTCGCCTTCCTGGTCTGATCCAGTTTGACTAGGGTCTCGTGGTCTGAAGTCGTGGTTCTGGATTGCGTGACAGCGTCTGTGGTTGGTATCCGAGTGCGAGGTGTCCGCCCGAGCATCAGAGTGGCCGGACATTGGTTAGTGGTGCTGTGTGGGGTGGTCCTGTAAGCTCGCAGTACTTCATTTAGTGCTGGCTGGATGTCACGGTGGGTCAACTCAGCTTGTTGTATCGTCTTTTTGATGGTGGCCATGAATCGCTCCACCGTCCCATTTGCTTGGGGCCACAGGGGAGTGATTTTCCGATGTTTGAAGTAGAGATGTCTTGCAAAATCCGCAAATTCTTGTCCGTTGAATGGTGGACCGTTGTCGGATTTCACCACTGTGGGGATGCCCCATGCGGCGAACGCTTCATCAATTGCAGGTATGACAGTGGTTGCTTTTGTGGAGGAAACCTGATGAGCGATGGGGAAGCGGGAGTATTCTTCCATAATGACGATGATGTATTTTCCCGATTTCAGCGGGCCGAAGAAGTCAACTGCTACATGTTGCCAGACGCCATCTGGGAGGTCTGACATCTGCAGAGGGGCCTGTGGTTCTTCTCGCCCTACTAGTTGACAGTGTGGGCAGTCTCGGAGTGTGGACTCCACCATCTGGTCGAGAGAGGGGAACCAGACACGTTCTCGCAACGCTTTCTTCGTGGCTACTACCCCTCGATGTCCTTCATGTGCCAGATTTATGGTTCCCTGTCGCAGCTGGTTAGGGATGACGATCCTCTGACCTCTTAGTAGTAAGCCACTGTCACTGATGGAGAGTTCGTCTTTGACGTGCTTGAACGCCGCAAGTTCTTGCCTGTTGATAGTGTTACCCATCATCGGGTCTTCTAGATGTCGCCATGAGTCGGTGCGGACAGGATGTATGACGTTTTGAATTGTGGCGTCGTTTGCCGATGCTTCGATAATGGCCTCAATTAGAACGGCTGGTGGGCAGGCACGGTCAATGACGAAGTGGAGATATTCTTCAGCCACCGAGTGGTGCGCCCGCGTCAGAGCCTGAGGGTGTCGAGAAATGTAGTCTGCCGGGTTCTCTGCCTTCCCCGGTTTGTGAATGATGGTGTATGTATAGTCTTGCAGACGGATGCCCCACCATTCGATCCGCGGAGGCATCTTCGCCCTGGGGTTCCCAAAGATGGTGATGAGCGCCTGGTGATCGGTGATGAGTGTGAAGTGTTTGCCATACACGAAGAGATGAAAATGCTCACACGCCCACACAACTGCCAGGCTTTCTTTTCCGGCTGGGAATAAGCTTTTCAGTGTCAGTGAGGCTGCGGCTGGCATACGCGACGATGTGGCGTTGGTCTGCTTCATCAGTATATTGCGCCAAGATCGCACCTAGCCCAACAGGGCTGGCGTCGACTGTGATTTCAGTCTTCCGTTTGGGGCTGAAGTATGCGAGGTTGATGGCTGAACTCACCGTGGCCTTGATCTTGTGGAACGCGTGATCGCACGCAGCCGACCACTGGAAACTGTGCCCTTGTCGAGTGAGTTCTCTGAGAGGGTAGCTGATAGTGGCGTAGTCCTGGATGTACCGGGCGCAGTAGCTGGCCATCCCCAGGAACGAGCGAACATCACTGACGTCTTGTGGCTGTGGAGTGTCCGAGAGTGCCGATACCTTGTCAGGGTCCGGTCTCATGCCCTCCTTGGAGAAAATGTGGCCGTAGAATTTGAGGGTCGATTTGTGAAATTCACATTTGTCCTGATTAAGGGTGAGGTTGGCGGTGAGTAAGGCGTGACAGACCCAGTCCAGTGCTTTGTCGTGCTCTTTTTGAGTCTCTCCGAACACCAAGATGTCGTCACTATAGTTAAAAGCGTTCGGAATGTCTTGTATGACTCGTCTGACGGCCTCCTGGAAAATCTCAGCAGCGGAGGAAATCCCAAAGTTAAGGCGTTTGTACCGGAAGAGTCCTTGGTGTGTGGTAAATGTTGTAATGTAGCGTGAGCGTTCGTGTAGCTCAAGTTGGTGGTATTCCTTGTTGAGGTCCAGTTTTGAAAAGACTGTCGCTCCGTTCAGGCGTGTGATCATATCACTGATGTGGGGTCCTGGGTGTCGCTCCCGTTCAATGGCTGTGTTTGGGGCTCGCATGTCGACGCACAGGCGTACTTTGTTGTCTTGGCCTCTCTTGGGTACGACCACTACCGGAGACACCCACGGAGTGGGTCCAGTCGATCGTTCAATGATGTCTGCTTTTAATAGGTCTTGTAGTTCGTCGTCGACCGCTTGTTGTAGATGAAAAGGCACTTTCCGGTGGTGTTGTGCTACCGGCGTCACTTTCTCATTAATGTGCAGCTTGACTTTGAAGTGGGCGAGCTTCCCTAGGCCGTTGAATAGCTTTGGGAATTTGTGGACTATATCTGGCGAGTCATCTACTTTGTATAGGATCTCGACTAGCTTCAGTCGTTCCGCCGTTGGTAGGCTGAGAAGGCAGTCTGCTGTTTCTGGGCCTTCGATCTCGTGAATTTGCGCTTGAATTTTCCTGTTCTTGTACGCTCGAACGTGGTGCGAAATTGTCCTAGACATGGCAGTGGTTTCCGGGACATCCACGTGTAGACCCGCACTGCAGCTGGCTCCAATTTCGGTTTTGGGTTCATGCTCTGGTATTCGGAGGCGCAGATGAAGTTGAGCGACGCGCCTGTATCTAGAACAAACTTGGCGGGGTGGCTTCCCATTTGGATATGGAGTCGCGGGTATTTCTTCAGTCTATCTGGGTCTGCCACCATGCATACGTATTCATCACTGTCTTGTGATATGGGAGTGAGGGAGGACGACTCTCTAGATGTTGAGCGCTGGGATCTGTACGAGCTGTGAGATTGAGTACTTGATCTGGATGAGCTCGTCGAGTGGTCTCTTCGACCTTGTACAGCCCTTGCATGGTGACGTGATCCTGCGTTCTGTTTGGTCTGTCTTGGTTCCGTGCGGCGGGCTTGACACACAGCTTCGAAGTGGTTGTCCTTTCCACATCGGTGACATTGTTGCCCTATGGCGGGGCACGGACCCGTATGAGGGTAGTCTTGGCCACACCGGTAGCATTGCGGAGGTTGTCTGCGGGAGTGGCTGTTCTGTGTCCCTCGGCGGGGTGACTTCATGCGAGGCGGTCTTGAACCTCTTCCTGTTGTGTGTCGGTCTGAGCGTCGCCTCGGTTCCGCGTGGGATTGTACTCGGAGGGCTTGTTCCTTTTTCTCGGTTTTGTTGGCCTCCATTTTCTTTGCGTGCTCTTCGGCTTGATCGTTAATGCGGGTTAGTTCTTCTATCTCGTCTAGCGTGTAGTGTTTCTTCAGGAGTCGACGGCGTAGTGATTCCGATTGACATCCGTCAATGATACGTAGACGCAGCGCGTCTTCTGTGTTGAAGTTGTCGAACTCACAGTGGCGCGCTAGGCGCTTGAGACGGGAGATAAACTCGCCCATGGGTTCATCTCGCTCCTGGGATGCGAGGTTGAAGGTATAGCGTTCGTAGTCTAAGTTCCGTTTGGGAAGGAACTTCCTGTTCAGGGCTTCTCTCACACTTTCGTATGACGCAGCGTTGGCCGGGGGTAGGTCCTTAATGATTTGTCCAATGTCTTTACCTACGAGGTTGCGCAGGGCTATGAGTTGTTGGCCGGGGTCACGGACTTGTGACCCTTTCATGAAATCCTCAAAGTCCTCGAGCCAACTCTTCCATGCAGGGCCCATGCTGTTGCCAGACGTCAGTGGTAGTGGCTCAGGGGGGCGCAGGTACGATACTCCCATGGGCATCAGTCCAGGCGGCGGATTATTGTGCGCTGGGCCGGTGCAGCTTGCTGCGACGAATCAGGGTCCGACATGTTGCAGTGTGATTCTAGTGAGCTTTAGGGGCGTCTGCAGGCACTCAGCGTCACTTTTGCAGGCTTCAGGAGTCTTTTTTGGAGTGTTGCCTGACTTTAAGATGGCCGCCGTGGCAGGACCAAACTTGGCCAATGCAGCGTGCCTGACCTCAAAATGGCCGCTGCAGGGGACTCATGCAGGCATGCTTCACTCCACACATGGGGCAGTTCATCAAGCTTACCCCTATTTTCTCGTTGCCTCTGCACGGGGTCTTGGTCCTGCCTTGATTTGAGCCCTCAGTTGTGTCTTCTTGAATCGGCGGCCGCAGGTGCGCGCTGTTCTGATTTTCGCGCTCTTCCTGCCGGTTCCTTTCTGCCGGTTTTGGTGCTCCGCTCATTCGCGGCAGCGCGCTTCTCGGCCTGTGCAGGAGTAGCGAGGGGGGTGACTCCGCATCCCACCCTCGTCGCCAGTTTCGTGTCCCCACGCCCAAGAACACACAGACACGGGCGAACTGGGGGAACACGTCTTTATTTCTCGTTCCGCCTGGCGCGCACTGCCAGCTCCCTCGTGACTCCTCCCCTTCCTCCCCCGGCCGTGCCTGACCTTGGGGCGAAACCCAGGGCAGGCATGACGACACGACAGGTGGATAGGTAGATGAATGAATAGATGGAAGGGTGAAAGGATGATGGATGGGTGGGAGGGTGATAGGGTGAATGGATGAAAGAATGGATGTATAAATGGAAGAAGAAAGAATGGGAGGTTGAAAGGATGGGTGAATGGAAGGAGGTATATCAAGATTGATGGTGGTGGATAGGAAGGGCACTGGATTGGTAGGATGGTTGTAAATGATGAAGGGGCGGATGGAAGAGTGAAAGGATGAGTGGGTAGAAAGAAAGTGAAAGGGTGAAGTGCATTCTTCTGAGTAAGGTGGGGCTCATTTGCTTGGCATGCTTGAGGCGATTCGACGACGTGTGATAGAGCTTGGGGGGACTAGAATTTCCTGACACCTCTTAAACTCACAGATCACTGCAGATGTCTTTAATAGAACAGACAATTTGGAGCGTGTACACCTAGCCGTGTGGCTTTTGTGCTCCACAAGACCCGGCCATGCTCTTGCCTACACTCTCTGTGGCCTTGAAAAGTGTCAGTCTACTCAAGTCATTCCTCAATCATAAAAAGAGAGTTCATGCTAGCCAAGTGGACTTTGTGCTCCAAAAGCATGGCCACAGCCATGCCCAGTCCATCTGCATGGGATCTGTGCCTTAGGAAAGGGCAAGTGAAATGTGAACGCCGCTCCTGATAACAGATGCAAGCATTAAAACACACACAAGATGTCTTTGCGTGATCTAAATGACCCTGCATACTCCAAACTGATTATCACAAGACATTGCTTTTTTTTTTTTTACAAAATCTGCAAATATAATTTTCCCTAACAACCAGGGAGGGGCCTCACTCAGTGTACAAACATAAACCCTCACTACATGTACACAAAGCCTAGCACTGATAGTTCATTTCAAAAGAGCTATAAATAAAAATTAACCTTCAGAGTACTTTCCTTCTCACTCAGTAACTGTACAGTATGAAACCAGAACTGAAAGAAAACGTGCTTTTTAAAAAAAAAAAATGGGACCTCTCTGTTCACATAACTTGACCACATAGTGCCTAACTCCTCACAAAATAGAAAATTCTTATATTTTTAGACTAGTCTCAATTTGGCTCGTTAATACCGTTTTATTGCCAAGTAAGCAATTAGGAGAAAACTTGAGAAAGAAAATAGAAATTAGGCAGTGTTTCGATGAAGATAATAAAAGACACAAGCGGTAGGATAAAATGGGACATGGCATAGAATTATCGTCAATAATTTAACACAGCAATGTAAAAAAAAAAAGAAACTTAGGGCCTGATTACGAGTTGAGGCCTTAATTATAGCCCCCCCGATAACAAAAAACGATACTACTTGGTATGTTATTTATTGTTGCGATAAATAACACCACCTATTGTGAGCATATGGTGAATAACATACAGATTTTGGTGCTTAACGCACCAAGATCTGCATGATACAGTACAGACTTTGTGCTCCAAAAAGCATGGCCGCAGCCATGCCCAGTCCATCTGTATGGAATCTGTGCCTGAAAGGGCAAGTGAAATGTAAACGCCGCTCCTGATTATAAATGCAAGCGTTAAAACACACATGGGTTGTCTTTGCGTGATCTAAATGACCCTGCATACACCAAACTGATTATCACAAGACATTACTTTTTTTTGTAAAATCAACAAATATAATTTCCCCTAACAACCAGAGAGGGGCCTCACTGAGGGGCATATTCACAAGGACTTATCGCCGAGTTATCGCCACCTTAACGCATCAAAAGTGGAGATAGATTTAACGCCCCATTCACAAGCGGGTGCAAACAGCAGACATCGCCAGTATTAACGCGATAACTGCCGCAAAATTTATCTCCACGGGTGACACCACCAACTAACCCTAATGAGATGCAGAGCAGGCATTCCCGTGCAAAAACTCACGAAAACACCACAACACCACTTTCACAACGAACTGCCAGATCTGCGATGCAAACCAAAAAGAGGTGATAAGCCGCGGTAGCAGCAGGGAATTAACACCTGCCTTTTGCTGGTGTTAAGCAGGACGACTACCTGCAGTATGAAAGGGAGCCCAGCCAAGAGCCACATCTGAAGACCCACAGATGCCATGGAGCCAATGATCATGCAGCTCGGAGACCCATGAGGGCCACAACACCCACCGCCACCACCCCCAGGCCCGCCATCACCCCCAGGACCCGTCCCGCCCCCCGGACCACCACAGAGGCAGCGTACACAAAGACAGCGGACCCACCGTAAACGCACCAGCCGCACAGACCTAACGCCAGAGGAGGTCATTGCCCACTACAGGCCCAAAAGGACAACCATCCCCCGCATCCTGACCCACATCGCCCACCGGCTGACGGTACCAACACAGTGGACAACCAACATCCCTCCGCAGACAAAGCTGCCGACTGTGCTGCACATGTTGGCCTCTGGTACCTTACAACCCACAACTGCCAGAGTCGGAGGAGTCTCACAGCCAGCCCAATCCAAGTTCATCACACCTGTCCTGGATGCCATCATCAGCCTGGTACCCCAGCACCTCCACTTCACCCACACTGCGCAGGAGCAGCTGAAGACCAAGCAAGGCTTCTACGCCATAGCTGGATTCCCTCACGTGTTGGGGGCAATCGACTGCACACATGCACCCCTCGTGCCCCCTGCCGACACTGCACACAACTACCGCAACAGAAAGCACACGCATTCCATCAATGTGCAGGCAATAGTGGACCACCTGGGACTCCTCAACAATGTTGTGGCCAACTCCCCAGGCAGTGTGCATGATTCATACATCTCCCGACAGTCCATCATCAACCAGCTCTCCCAGGATGGCACCTATGGAAATGCATTGCTCGTTGGTAAGTACCAAATGAACACACCACACACCTCCACTCCACAGTCAGGCAACTCACGACACTGGCAATGGGCACGCAGCAAAACTACATGCAACATGCCACACAACATGCCAACCGACCAGACACGACAACACGACTCCATTGGGAACCTGGGCTTGCCATGCACACAACCCAGCCACGGCATGGCACCACAGCCACACAATAGCAGAATATGAGGAGAGGCCTGGAGCAGGCATGTGCGAGAGCGGCAAGTGACCAATGAATGAGAACCTACCCAATGCCAGGTGTGGCGTGGATGTGCCGGACAGACTTCAGTGTGCAAAACACGGAAATGGCCATGTGGACATTAACTGCTGGTGCATGGAGTGTAGTGGCCAGTGGACGCTACCATGTCCCCACAGGCTGTGGGGCAGAATGCGGAAATGTCGCCCGTTACGTCCCCCCCTGTATGCGCGGGCGGAGTGGGTTGGCCCTGCGTACGCCAGGCCTGCGTAGTGAATAAAAAGGCCTTCGCACTGGGCGTGGTTCTCATTCGGAATGGCCAACGTGTCTGCCAGGGCGGCGCCTCTCAGCTCGCCACGAGGCTGGCGCCGTGCGCGGCGGGGCCTGCGTCCCTGTGCGCCTGCTGCACCCCGGGCCGCTGGTCCCCAGACCCGTCATGCCTGCCCCAGCGCACCAACGAGGCTCCGCTCACCTACCGACATGTGTCAAAGAGGGCCCACAACGTGCCGGTGCAAGCTCCAAGCCCCAGTCCCGCGACCTTTGCAGCCTCCGCAGACCATCGCTGGCCTCCACGACCCTAGCCCACAGCACTCCCTTTTCGTTGACATACCCCACCGGCGTACTCTTCGGCCCAGTTGTTGGCACATGTTGTACTGAGTCGGGAGTATTGAATGGCAGTGACTCCAAGTCTGTGGCCGCGTCCACATCACTATACTCCCTCCGATCAGTGAAGCCAAAGTCTGCATCGCAAGCCTGCGACACGTGGTGCCACTAACCCTGTTCAACGCAAGCCTGCGACACGTGGTGCCACTAACCCTGTTCAACGCAAGCCGGCGACACTTGGATGAGGGCTCAGGCCTACACTGCGGTCCAGTAGGTCCCACATGTGGAACTGTGTCTTGAGTACAGAACGGCAGTGACCAGATGTTTATTGCAGAGTTTATATCACTGAACTCCCTTCGATCAGTGTCCCATACCCTGCATCGCAAGCACACGACACGTGTCTGTGGGCCCGTGCTGACCGCTGCCCCCGGCCTACACTGCGGTCCAGTAGGTCACACATGTGGAACTGTGACTTGCGAAAGATATGGAGGAGTCCACACCATTGGACACGCCTCATCACAGGCGGCATCCCCTATCAGCACTGGTGCCACTAACTCTGTGCGCAATGAGTTATGGGCACTTTCTGGTTGGACTTTGGTGGCGTCTGAGTCCATGGCCTGGGAGTTGTCTGCATCATCATCTGGCTGGGACGGACTTGGTGTTCGACATGTGTCTGTTCCATTCATCTCCACCATAGTGACTGTTTCTGTGTGGTTCTGCCCTCTGCATCATGCCCTGGGGGTACACCTTCCACTGTCCACCGAGACACTCCGCGACAACCCCCTTTGTCATCTACGAGAACCTGCTCTGCTCTCGTGACCCTGCCCCAGTGCACCGCAAGTCAGCGGCCCGTGGCGGTAGGCCAGTGCAGGATGCTGTGCATCCGGGGCCACTGACTCTGTGCAGCTCAAGTCATGGGGCCTTTATGGTAGAATGGTTGTGTCCTTAACGATGGACACTGTTGTCGTATTTTGACTGCACCAGGCACTCCATGAAGGCTGGTGTACACACACCCCACACACATCCAACACAGGTGTCACTCGACATGTGAGCCTGCTAATAAAAGTGGCCGGGCGAACGTGCCCGTAGCCATTCACACCATCTAAGCAAGTGTGTCCGTGTGGTCATTATGTCAGCATGATGGGCCCGAGCCCTGCAACATCACAGTGTGCTGTCTTCAGCGGACGATACCATGTCCCTCAGCAGTGGCTAAGACCTTGGACATGTAGCTTCGCCCGCCCCCCCCTGCATGCACAAGCGGCGTGTGCTGGTCCGGCGTATGTCAGGTCAGCGCCGGGTGTGCTGATTCGGCAGGGGGATCAGGGCGTGGCTCTGGTCTGGCCTTGAGCAGGAAGTGCGGTAAGCGTGTCTCTGTGTTGGAGTGTTGTCGCCACCAGGGCCACAGTAGCCGATGTTGCAATGTAGCATGCACCCGGAGGGCGGGCCCACACGTACGGGGAAATGTAGGAGTGCAAGACCGCTCGGGGTCTTGGCTCATACATGCCAAGTGTTATGTGTATCAGTCCTGCGGCTGCATAAGTCAGATGCCTAGCCTCAATCGCAGCGCGATCACAGCCAGCCATGGACTGTACACCTGTGTCCGCCCTGTCCAGACCATTGGCCTGCACTCACGTGGCCGCACACCCTCAACGGCCAGCTTCGCGGTGTTGTTGGCATGCCGCTGGACATGCGCAGACAGGCATGACAATGGTGTGCCGTAGGACTGTACGTGATACAACCGCACAGCGCACACAAGTGTGGGGGCTCGTGGGAGGGAGGAGCAGCTGTGAGGCAACGTAACACACAGTGAGGTCGCTCATGTGCCACGTGCTCAGCATATCATCCATGATTCCCTGGGTCGCAGACATCCCACCCCACCCACGACAGGCCTCTGTACATCTCCTGTATGCAAGCAGATGGTAAAGTTACTATAGGGATGAAAGGTCCTTTGTCTGAACTATCAGGCGGAAGCACATCTGCAGCTCCGAGCTGGGACTTGCATGTGCCCAGCACCCCCTGACAGATACGATAGCATTTGCTGGCGACTCCCACACTACGCACTGCCCGACGTGAGATCAACGTGTACACATCCCACACACAGAAGTCCTTGGTTGTAGTTAGCGTGCGTGAAATGGCCTTCACACGTACTCCCACCCCACCCCAGGCCTGCACCCGTTGCATACAGACACTGCTCATTGATCTGAACTGTGGCATTTCATCCACAGGACTGGCGCGGGTCAGCACGGTGCCGCTTCAAGCAGAGCCACTGACGCAATGGCAGACCATCCTGGACACATGCACAACTCCAGTCACGTGGACCGGTAGCATGCACGTCTGCTGCATGTACTGGGGGCACTGCCATTGGCAGTGCTGCGGATCAGTTACCGTCTAAGCTTCCGCCTTGCCAACGTCACCTGCGTTCAGCCTGTGTTGCATTGTCGCTCGTGCATATTCGAGTGGACCATGGATGTCTGCCACTCCAACGTAACGGTAGCTGACCTGGATTTCGACGTGTGTGTGTGCCCCCTGTTGGACCATGACCAGGAGTGTCACCGTGATGCTCGTTTATGGCATGCCTGGATGATTGGCATGCATGCTGGCAACTGGACCTGGGAGATTGCACGAGTCGTCGTGTGCAGTGACCACATTGAGCCGCTCCCCTATTGGGCTTTAGTGCCAATTGGGGCCAGGGGTTGGAGTCAGCACATCTGTCCGGGACAGCTGATGGGTTACGTCACCGACATGTTAGATGTAGTCGACAACGAGCTCATGTTGGAAATGTTGGCCTACGCTGCTGCACTTGCGTTCATGGACGAGTGACAACGTACCTGCAGCCACAACTGAATGTGACCCATTGCACGTGTCCCGGCGCCTGGTTGCATGTTGGGGATCTGGTCACATGTCCCAAGACGACAGTGGACATGGCTGCATTGGCCTGGACTCCGGATACATGCGCGGACAACCAACGCGCGTTGGCACTGACTTGTGTGGGTGATGGACTCCCCCGGGGTGGACATGGGCGCTTTCCAAAGTTCCTCATTCAGACATGCTGCTGCATTGGTCTGCATGTTGTGGCACTTCTCTTGGCTGTACTGACACGCAATTGTTGATGTAGTTTCCGCACCTTCACTTGTCTCCAACTGTGATGAGTGTTGATATGTATGCAAATGTGTGTGTCACGGCCTATCTGGGTCCCTGCCATACATGCATTGCGACCCCATCAGGGCTGTGGGTTGGTACTTGTGCAGTATCATGTCCCTGTTTCGTGCTTTGCTAGATGCGTATGGCCATTTACCGGCCACAAGCGGGTGCACTTGTGTCCTGTGTTTGGTTGTGCAAATGTTGGTGTTTGTACCACTTTGTGTTCGATGTTGGGGTGCTCTGCTTCCTATGTGTGTGTGCTGCATTGTGTGTGAGATGGCCTTTCAGCTCTGATTTGGCTCACCCTTCTCCCTTTCAGGCAGTGTGGTGTTCACTTCTGTGCTTGTTCAGTGGTGTGATATTGCCGACTTGTGTGACTTGTGCTCTTGGTTGGTGTTGTTACTCTTGGGCATGGTTTGTCTGCAGTTGTGCTGTGCTTAATTGTGCATGTGTGCCATTGTGCCCATCTCCCCCCGTCCCCAGTCCCTGGTCGTTCCTCTTCCTGTTGCTGTTGTGTCTGTTGATTTTGAGCAGTTTCCGGTCCCCGACTCCTGCCACCATCTCCAGACTGATGTGGTGGACACCATTTCCTCCATGTCATCCAGCTCCTGGTGTGGCGCTGGACTCCCACCTCCGGTGTGCATTGCTGCCTTCTGGTTGTTGGCGTGTTTCTGCTTGTTTTTGCGTTTCGCATCATTCCAGCTGTTCTGGTTTTCTTCCATTGTCCTCCTCCGCTCTCCGGCTGCATTCACCTTGTCCAGGATGGACTGCCATGTACAATGTTTTGTTGCCTACGGGGCTTGTGGGGTTGTATACTGGCTCCGGTTGCCTCCATTGTGCTTGGCTGTTGTTTTCTGTTTGGTTTGTCTTCCTTTTTCCTGCTTTTGTTGTACTTATTCCCGCCTGCCGTGTGTGTCGCGGGCCTGGCGCTGCTTATCGCTGCTTTCCTCATCGCGAATGGGCTCATTGCATGTTTTTTTGCGTTGGGGTTTTTGTTTTTATCTCCGTCGCAGTGGTTGTATCGCGGACATTGGCCACGTTTTTGGCAAACTATCGCATGGTACCGCCGTGTTGTGAATTCCACGTTAACACTGGGTTATTTTCCCGCGATAGACTGCGATGTGTAAAGTTGCGTTAACATTTTTTGGAGATGTTTAGCGCACGTTCTTGTGAATATACCCCTAAGTGTACAAACATAAACCCGCACAACATGTACACAAAGCATAGCACTGATATTTCATTACAAAAATGCTATAAATAAAAATTAACCTTTTCAGAGTACTTTCCTTTTCACTCAGTTACTGAACAGTATGTGGTAAACCAGAACTGAAACTAAACATGCTTTTTTTTTTTTTTTAATGGGATCTCTTTGTTCACATAACTTCACCAGATCGTGCCTAACTCCTCAAATACCAGAACATTCTTATATTTTTAGACTAGTCTCTCTTTGGCTCATTAATACCGTTTCATTACCAAGCAAACAATCAGGAGAAAACTTGAGCAAGAAAGAAAATAGAAATGAGGCAGTGTTTCAATGAAGATGAAAAAAGATGCAAGCGGTGGATAAAATGGGACATGGGATAAAATTATCGTCAATAATTCAACACAGCAATGTAAAAAAAAAAAAGAAACTAATAGGATTGATTACGAGTTGAGGCGTTATTTATCGCCCTTGATAAGTAACGATACCACGTGGTATGTTATTTATTGGGTGTGATAAATAACACCCTCTGTTATGAGCATATGGGGAATACTATATGGATTTTGGTGTTTAACGCACCAAAATCCTCATGATACGGTAAATACTGTGTGTTTTCCCCTTTTAAATTTTGGCAGGTTTGACCTGCCGAAATGTAACGAATGTTGGATTATTTAATGCATCTGATAATTATCAATGTGTTAAAATGAAACTTGTAATTCCTTCCCGCGCGTAAATAGTTGTTTACGTACGGCACAGACTTTAATAAGCTACTCATAATGAGGCCCAAAGCATGTTTTTTTACTAAAAGGTTATGAAACAAAAGATATTCTTAAATTAAATATCTAGGGGCATATTACTAAGGTCCGGCGATAATTATCGCTCAGCGCGCTTAGCGCGAGGATAATTATCGCCTGACTAACGCTGAATTTTATCACTGAGATAGCGTGCTACCAGCAACGCTCATCTCAACAGTGATAAAATTGCAAGCGCTAACTGCCAAATGTGCGATTATCGCTGGAAATCCAGCGATAATCACACAACTTTTGGCGTTAGCTTGCTTATAGGGCAGGACAGACTCAGCCATGATATCCACCTTCCATTGGATATCATGGCTAAGTCATACTGAGAGCAGGCGTTAGAAAAGTAGCGCTAACCGCGGTTAGCGCTACTTTTCTAATCGCTCTGCATGTTCGCCTGCAGCTTGATAATAGGAGAAATGTCGGTTAGCGACATTTCTCCTGTTATCCTGGGAAGGAACGCCCACTTTGCATCTCATTAGAGATGCAGAGCGAGGCGTGGGGAAAATGGGTGCTAACATGCGTTAATGCATGTTAGCACCCGCCTTGGTAATAGGGCGGTAATATTATCTCCGCTTTTTTGGCTCTTAAAGCCGAAAAGCGGAGATAATGGCCCTTGCTAATATGCCCCCTAGTTCTTTACTATAAATCTCTATTGTCTGGCGGATTTGCCGTTCTAAAAATTCTAACTTCCTTTAATGGTGAAAACATTTTATATACGTTTTCCTTACTGTGCCATCCATTTTGTAAACTGCCTTGAACCCCTGGAAAAAGGAAATGACATCAGAGGAGGACAAATCCACGGTACCAGCAAAAGGTGCAAAATAGGTAACTAAACCCTTTGCCCACTCTCAAGGTACTGCCCATGGGATTATGTGCAAACTCTAAAAATGTGAGATAATAAAAAGTATACATGGTTTTAATGATACTAAAATAGAGAAGTAAGTGCTAGAGAACTGCGAAAAAGAAGGAAATTATTGCCACAAAATTGACTTAACAATTTCAAATGAGGAAAACAAATATTCAATTCCTTCTCTACAACAACACTTCACCAAGGCGCCGCTTGAGCTAGAACGTCTTGATTAGAAGCATGGAACAGCACGCCATGCTGGAGGGGGGAATTGTTTTGTCAAGTTAGCACAAAGCATGTTTATTCGAGTCTGAGGAATTCCCAGTCAAAACAAAAAATATCCTTAGCCTAAGCACGGATTCCTTTCCAGCAGCCTATTGCTTTCAAGTTGCCAAAGGATTCAGTGTTATTTTATTTAAAAAATAGAAACATAGAGAGAATATGTAAAGTCGCTTACGTCATCAAAATTGTTGCACAAGTTCGATCATGTGTTGTTGTCGCTTGTATGCCTTTGCTCCTGCCTCACTGGAATTGTGACTTTGCCAAGGATGCTTGGCATATGTGGGTGTGCCTGTAAGTGTTCATTTATTTCGCTTGCTTGTAAAAAGTGCAATACACCGAGGTGCATATCTTAGTGAGTAATATTTATCAGAAATGCCCCAACAAGCAAGGAAGTGTACCCAACTAAAATGTCAATGGTGGGCTGGTGGGGCTGGGGCGGGCTGCTGGTAATAGTAGAGATCGGAATGTGTGACAAAGGCTAAAATCGTCAACTGAGCAAACATTTGCAGGCTACAATAAAACTTTACACCCCCCCCCCCCAACACATACCATACTGCCCAAATCGAATCCCACTGGCCCCCATGTCATGTAGATTGACAAGGCCGCTCACCTTGTACGCCTTGCACACATAGGGGCAGATTTACAAGAAAGTGACGCATCTGTATAGATGCGTCACTTTCCCTGCGCCACCCTTGCGCCACCATAGATGCGCCGTATTTACAATACGGCGCACTATGGCGCAAGGATTGACAGATGCGTCGGAAATTCTGACGCATCTGTTGGCGGAAAAGTCACGCATTGCTGGAGTCGTGTCGCAAGCACGATGCAACTCCAGCAATGCGTGTTGAGGCCTATTACCAATACACTGCGTCACTCCTTACGCCTGCTTCAAGCAGGCGTAAGGGTTTGACGCAGTGGCGCTCTAAAAGTGACGCAGTGAAATCTTGTAGATTTCACTGCGTCACTTTTACGAGGCCTTCCTGCGTGGGAACGCCCACCCTGCATACATTATACCTGACGCAGGTATAATGTGACGCAGGGCTTTACAACGTGACGCATCTCCCTAGATGCGTCACGTTGTAAATAGGCCGCATTGTTTGCGCCACTGTTGCATCAAAAAAGTGACGCAACTGCAGCGCAAAAGTCATGCAAGGGGCTTGTAAATCTGCCCCATACTATTTACTCAGGTTGTCAACAAAGGGGCTAGTCATGGTGACCCTTCTGAGGAACTTTCGAGAGTGAGGCCGGAGGATTCTCGCTCTCTATTGGGGAAAGGAAAAAGCCTTGTCTGGTATTAAAGATTCAAAGACGGTGTGCTGCCCCCACCGCCAAACGTTTACACAGTAGTACTTGGACAGCAGTCCCATGTGAAAAGGAAGGAATGCTTGACAGGTGGCCACACCCTCTCACCAGCGCCCATGTGTCTCCTGCAACACATAGTGTTCCCCCCCAATTTCATCATGGGCTTTATGTGTGTCATTGTGCATATATCCCTGCCCACTTGAACTCTCTTTCCATGTGCACTGGTGTCTCTGCACATCTGTACGTACTCTCTCATCACATACCTGTGTTTTCCAGAAAAACACACAGGAGCTCTGTGGACTCTTTTCATGATGCGCCTGTGTAATTGTACATGCTTTAGTCATCTGACTATGTGCCTGTTTGTGCCCTTCCACATGTATGGGTTCTGTCCTGCATTTATATGGGTTCTGCTCTCTTTTACCCTGAGCTGTGTTGTGCGCCCCACATACATCAGTCCTCTCCCAGCATGCCCATGTGTGAGTCCCTGCACACACAGAAGCTCTGTCATCTCTTTGCCATACACCATCCTGCACCTTTGTGTGTCCAGTGACTGTTGTCTCTCGCTGCTTGGCTATGTGTCAGCACACAAAGGTATCTTGCCCTGTTTGTCTCATGCTCACTGTGGCTCTGAGCACTTGGGCGCCATTTAGCGTCTGGTTGTGTCACCCTTCACTCATTTGAGCCATAGCCAAGAGGGGCCATGCTTGTTTGTTTAACAGGTCCCTGTGTATATCTTAGACTCTGGGACTGAAGACCATGTGTATCTGTATACCTATAAGTGTTCTCGCCACAGGATATAGCGTTTGCCTTCTCATTAATGTGTGCCCCTGCACATAAAGCCCCATGCTTAGTCTCAGTCCACCTTTAAGTGCTTGTCTGTCCCTACACACAGTAGGGTCTGGTCTGGGTGAAGAGGGTGCGGGAGTCTCATTGGAGAGCTGCAACAGCCTTACTTGTTTTGTTGCAGGACCAGTATGTCAGTTCCTGAACTTTGCAATGTCCTAGGTGCCCGAGGTTGCATTGTGCCTCCTGGTGGCGCTGGAGTAGTGGCTCGGCTGGACAGGTGGCTCCCAAGAAGGCTTGCTTCACTCCACTGTAGCTTGTAGAGTGGAGGACCATCAGTCGCACGTCCAAGCACTGAGGTAATTGGGGCTGCAGAAGGATACAGCATAGGATAGAGCCATACATCTTTAAGCCCAACCTAGATGGGAGGAGGGAGGCAGGCCCCAAGAACCAGAGGCACAGGTGATCTGGAGCAGTCTGCAAGTAGCAGGAGAGTTGGGCCATTGCATTGCGGTACAGGAAGAACCCAATGATGAAGCATGCCACCAAGGGGAAACCCTGGTGGGTGAGGGTTATCTAAAGAAAACTTTCTGTTTTCAAAAGACCTGGAGTGAAAAGGAAGTCCCAAGAGACGGATGGGCTATCTTTATTTACAGTACGGTTAATAGGAGGATGAGTCCTTTTGTCTATCTCCTCTACCTCTCCCTTTTTTTATTTAAGTATGGCAAGAGAGTTGAGCCATTGCATCTGGAACGGACGCACACTATCAGTAGCCACTTTCAATAGCCAGCAGATGCGTCACAGAGGACTTGAAGGCTACTGCAGGGTACAAGTGTTTGGCTGTCACGTCTGCCTTCATTCTCTGTTCTTTCTCTCGGTACCCCATTAGTACAACAACTCTGTGTAGTGTATGGTGCTTGGTATATTTAGGTGGTGTGCTGGCAGTTGGAGATTGTTATATGGAAGAGGTGGGCGTAGGAATAAAAAGGGAAGAAAGTCTCAAGATATGTAATCAGACTGATAAACAACCTTCATCCTAGGTTGTGGTGATTAAGTCTCTTGGAGAAGTAAGAACAGGGACAAGGAAGGTAGATGAAGGGGTAATGACTCTCCTTGCCACCTTAGTAAGAGCTCAGGAACAAAGGAAGAGGAGAAGAAGTAAGACCAAGGGGAATCCAGTTACTGGAGATATTGTCTAACTCATTCACTCACACACTCAAGCAAGTTTTGAACCCTCAACAAAAATGAGATAATTTGCAGAAAGTATGGTACATGGGAACTGACTGCATAAAGTGTGAAGGTGCATGCTTTCTTTTAAAAAAGGGATGAGGTGCTTTCATATTGGAAAAAACTTAACAGTAAATAGTAAATAAAACGCAATGGATTTATCAAGAAGGTAAATAAAATACAATAACAGTAAGAGGATAAAAAAGTCAAGGTAACAAAAGCCAGAGGCTGAGAAGTTCACCTGCTGCAGGATGGTTAAAAGGAGCAGAAGCTCTGCAACTTGCTGTGCAGAACCTACGAAATGCATGCCTAGGCTCAGAAGTAATAAGGATTTTTCGCATCATGACCTGCAAGTAGAAATAGAACAACTTGGAGATATTACAGAAGAACGAAAATCATTTAGGGCTTGATGTATTATTGTCCTGCTCAAAAAGCAGTCAGTGTTTTTGCTCATCAACTGTTTTGCAACCTTACCTACAATTTGCACCACAACCAATATCCAAATCTGTCATAGTGCAAAATGAGCATTCTGTAGGAAATGCAGAACCCTGTCCCATCAGTTCTGTTTTTCATATCCTACTGAATGCATGTGAATGCAGGGATGGAGGCCTCCCAGGAACATTAGACGTCCATCCATGCATGCCATATCTCAAAATGTCATTTTTAGGTCTCGCCTGCCGACAGTGTATGTGCTGTCTCTGTGAGAGGTATTGTTTACTATAAAGGTCTTAGAGCCCACCCATTGCTCACCATTCATTGGTAGTATTGTCGCTTTTCTATTGCTGCCTCCTAATTGGCCAGCGTATGCAGGGTGACACTTCCTTTTCTTTCTGTGGAGCATGGACCATGCACCAATTGATTCATTTTAATTATTGGCCGGCCTCTGCTCCCACTGTGATTGAGGTACCAATTCTTCTTCCCCTCCAACCCCCTTTTTCATGTTGTTTTTTCCCGTCCCACCCGCAACCCCATCCCAAAGTGTCATCATAGAGGTCATCGATTTGAAAATCTGAAATTTCTTTGGTTTAAACCTCCAAAAGTCTATTCTGCTTGTCTCTTCTCACAACAAAGTGATTGTTAATTATCATTCTCTATCATGATTGAGTACTGAGCATGTAAGCTACACTCTACGCCACACAATGCCACTCTGCTCCATACCACACAATGCCACTCCACACAATACCACTCCAACCCATACCACACAATGCCACTCCACCCCACACCATGCAATGCTACTTCACGCCACACAATGCCACTTCACTCCACTCCACACAATGTGACTCTGTGCCACTCAATGCTACTCCACTCCACGCCCCACAACTCAACTCCACTCCACTCAATGCCACCCTACCAGTGGCGGCTCCTCCGCTAAGGCAGAGGAGCGTCGCTAAGGCAGAGGAGCGTTGCAGAAAAAAAATAGAAATAAAATGATAATAACTTTGTTATTATCATTTTCTTTTTCTTTGCTACGGGGCTGGGTTAGGGCGGGGCTGGGGTCACAGGGGGCGGAGTGGTTTGCACACTCCAAGTGTGCATGACTGCTTGGCTGGCTGTCTCAGGCCAGCCACTCACTCATGCGCACTGTGCATCTTCCCCACCAGGCTGTTATGCACAGCCTGATGAGGAACATGCACAGGCTCCCTGTCCCTGACTGAGCGCCGATTTGCGGTACTCAGACCAATCACAACGCTGCATTGCAGCATTGTGATTGGCTATGGGGAGCCAATCACAACTCAACGCTGCATTGCAGCGTTGTGATTGGCTATGGGGATCCTGGGTGCTTCCTGGTTCGGACCTGCCAAGAAGAGTTGCAACGTGAGGGAGAGACGGCGGCCGTTTAAAAGGTAAGTGGTTTATTTATTTTTTTAAATTCAACCCGCCCGCCACCTCCGTTCCTTGCCAGCAGCCACTGCACCCCACTCCACTCGACTCATTGCCACTCCACTCCACACAATGCCATTCAGCGTCACACAATGTCACTCTATTCCAGTCCATGCCATACAATGCCACTCCACTGCACACAATGCCACTCCACTTCACACAATGCCACTCCACTTCAATCAATGCCACCACTCCACTCCATACAGTACCACTCCATTTCACCACACGCCACACAATGACACTGTCCTCTACATCACACACGCCACTCCATTCTGTTGAATGCCACTCCACTCCACACAATGCCAACTTCTCCACGCTACACAATGTCACTCTGCTCCACTCCAGTCCACACAGTGCCACTCCACACCATACGTACACCATACAATGACACTCCAAGCCTCACAATGTCACTCCACTCTACACCACTCAATGCCACTCCATTCTATGACAAACAGTGCCACTTCACTCCACGCCACACAATGCCACTCCACTCGACCCCATGCCACTCTACTCCATTCCATGCAATGCCTCTCTATGCAATACAATGCCAATTAACTCAACTCCATGCCACACAATGGCACTCCACTCCACGTCACACAATGCTACTCCATGCCAAACAATGTCACTAAATTCCACCCGCTCCACGCCACTCCACTCCGCTTCACTCCACTCAACTCCAACAAAGCTAGTAGAGCTCATGTAGGAGAGACCTATTGGCTTTGCTAATGCATCTTAGGTCTGGCGTGAGCCAAGATTTTTTTGAGTTTACTAAATTTACATGTATAATGTACTTACTTGTATGGGATTTCATACAGCCCTCTTCATCCATTGGTCTGTTATTGTAAATTACATTTTTATGCATCTTCTGCAGCATGGGGCAAAGGGTCAGCTGACTTCCGCCATTGGCTAATTTCGCAATGAATGACAGCATTTTACCCTTTCACAAACAGAACATCCATACACAAAGCAGTTCCGTTCAATACCCCAGAATACTAAGGCAATATGTGCTCTTTGAAACAAGAAAGTATTTTTGCTTTTAGCCAATGTTTTTTTTAGGTTGACGAGGACCCAACAGCTTTCCCAAAAATAACATTTTGCAAAAAACATGGCAAAACAAAACAAGCATTTACCAAGCAAAAACCCTGTCAGCCAAAGCCAAACCTATTGGCTTTGCCAATGCAGTGCTTGTTGTTTCTGAGTGTATCCGTCTCTCCCCTTAAAGAGACAGGGGCTCCACTCGGAAAAAGAAATGGTATGCTGCAAGGAGACATCAGGGGTAGTATCAGGGCTTTAAGTGGGCCGGGTCTCACCGGTGCTGAGCACGGGCAGTTTTGTTAAAGGAGGCCTCGAAACGGGTCTCTATCGGGCTCTGTTTTGTGCCGGATTGCAGTGACAGTAGGCACGTCGATGTGCTCGTGCTCACACTGCTCACTTCTCACTAGTGGAGAAGTAAGGGCATGACCTCATGCCAGGTGAGCGTAGTAGGGGAAGGGGAATCCTTTAAAGAGTCATTTTCACTCTGGATATCACTTCTCTTTTTGAAACATAGGAGCAGCAACATTGTGGTGGTGTCACCAGGGCTTTAAGCGGAAGCTTTTTCAATATTATATCCAAGACATAGTTGCTGCTTATTTATCTAATGCAACTAACAACCATTGACAAAGCCAATAGTCCTGACTTGTTGTAGGTATGATGTTGTATCATATATCTGGATGCAATGACAGAAACAACAAAATGCAAGTCGGGCGGCACACTATGCTAAGCATGGATTTTTAGCTTACGTGTTATTAAGCCACGCCCTTAATTACATTGGCCACGCCCCTTAGAGAGACCCCCCAGTTTTTTCATCCCACTTAAAGCCCTGGGTAGTATGCAGGGGTCACCTGGGCCACTGTCTGCTTCCCCAAATTCCCACAACTGTAATCAAAAAGCGAAAGCTGTTTTTCTCGAACACCTCCCATTTTGCAAATTGCTGTCAAGTGCCTTATCAGCTCATTATTTGAAGAACGGTCTGGAATTCTGGTCTCAAAAAGAACTGATCCATTCCACTGCTACTCAGAGGTAGGAGGGGACGCCCCCCCCCTCACCCACCCTCTCTTAGTTTCTGATTCACAAAGTGTTGCAAAGTGTACTTTACAATGTGTTAAGATGTGCCATTTGTTGATTGGAACTCTGTATTTTACAGCCTCATAACACTTTTCTACATTGGGCCTTAATATTGGTACTAAAAGGACGTCCAGCCTCCAGGTCTGTACTTTTTAATGCATGAAGTGATATCACAAAGTTGATGCCTCGAGCTTGTGGTCACAGGGCTCTACCATGGATTTATAATATCCCTCCCAAGTAAGCTCTTGGTTCTCAGATGTTAAGGGCATCCGTCAGATATATGTACCACTTCTGGGTGATCAACTCACCATTGTCAATCAATCAATCAATCAGGATTTGTATAGCGCGGCTAATCACCCATGACGGTAACCAAGCGCTGAGAACCCTTCGCTGAGAACCATTGTGAAGCCAACTTTGCACCACTGAGGCTTTGCTTCCAGATGAGATGGACGAAGCATGAATAGGCACTTTTCTGCAAACTGTACACAACTCTTTGGGATGACCTGATAAAGTGAAACAACAAAATACTCAAATGTGTTGAACAGCTGCTGCTTCTCAGCTTGCCACTTAGGCATGCAAAGTGACTGCAGTTGGAAATCCCCAAAGTAGGAGGAGTCCTTGTCTGGAAAGTGTTGCCTAACCTTGTAGTGAAGGGTATAAAGCACTAATGAAAAAATGAGCTATTTATTTAACACAATAAAAGAGATTTCCAAACAGAAATATTTTATAGGCCTAACATTATGGAGACTTGTGATTGATGGATAAACAGATAGGAACAATGACTGATCATTAGGCATCTTACTGGAAACCCCCTCCAGTCAAAGGGGCATCAGCCAACCAAATGTGGATTCATCTGGAGGTGGCCAGGATTATACATGTTCCGGATATTCAACCTCAAGAAGATGGGTCTTCATTGCAACTTTGAATTTACATAATGAGGCCATAGCAGGATACTCCAAGTGGGGGAGTTTCATTAAGAAGAACGAGCAGGTGAAATGGACATTAGCAAGGCATGGCGCAGGGGGCTTGGGGCACTGTGAGATAATAGAAGCAGTGCTTAATTCGAGCCAGTGGTTGCAAACAGGGCCCGCCGGCACTCATTTTTGGGGACCTGCACTAATTTTTATCTCATCAGACTTTGACCCAGAAAGACCCAGAGGAAGAGAGAGAAAACACAAAAGTGGAGAGATGCAGGTAGAGAAAAATCGAAAAACAGTGACAAAGCGAGAAAGAAGGGATGAAAAGGAACCTGCGGGAGTGATGTAAATGGCAGGGAGTGTCTGTTGCATCTCTAATAATATTAGTAGCTCGGGAGGAATTTCATTGAACGTTAGTTCGCTCCTTTTACCGAAAAGGTTGGAGACTCCTGAGCTAGGGCCCTGCTTCAGAGCCGGGCTCCAGAGAGCAGTAATCGTCCTCGCCTAGGCTGCACAAGGGGGATTTGGGGGGGTAGCCGACCGTAGGGAGGTCTCCCCCCTGGGCGGTTTGGGAGGGGCGGGGGGGGCAGCCCTCTCCGCCTCCATTTTGTCGTTGGGCTGATAAAATGTAGCCCAATTGTAGCCCAACTATAAGGGCACAGTGCGCCCGGTCCCAGCCACCATTTTAGGTTTGGTGACCTGGTGGCTGGGAGCGTTGGCGGTAGAGTTAGTTTTTTCCCACCCACCCACTCCAACTTTTTTGCGATTTGGAATTTTTTTTGCTTGTTTTGCCGTTTTATATGGGTTAGCTTTTATCGGGACAGGTGAGCAAGGGGTAGCATGTATTGTCGCTTGGAACAGGTGCTGTGCGGGGGTTATTGAAAGTTTGCCAGGGTTGGCAGAAGTTTTTGGTTATTGTTGAAGTTGGGGTTATGGACAGGGAAAGGGTAGGCAGGTTATTTTAAGTTCGTTTAGACAAGTTTGAGGATTTACTGTTGTAGAGAAGCAGGCATAGGATGTTGGTTAATTGAAGTGTATAATTAAAGGGTATAATTTTACTGCAATGCTTTGTATTGTTGTTTAAATCGTAATGTCAGGGTGGGGGCGGGTTCAGGGGATCGTAGGGGCGGGGTGAGGGGTCAGGTATTTGGATGTATTAGTGAGGCTTTAAGTTTTGTAAGGCAGTTGCCAGGGATGTTCTTTGTGATGTGCACCTGTTTCCAATAAAGCAGCCTTTTTCACACAACAAAATGGTCTGTTTCTGGTCTGCTCCCCCCCACCCTCCCAAAGGTTTGTTATGGCCCCGGAGAGGCCACAACGTCACTAAGATTAAAGCAATCATGTTGCCATATTTTGGACAGCCAGCTCTTTGGAAAGCACAGAGGCTTGCGCGAGCAGTTGTTTTCAGGATCATCGCAAGTGCAGAGGGGGGGGGTGATGCCCCCGTAGAATGGCGCAGCCTGCCCTCCCCCGCACCGCGAGGACCTGTGTTACGGCCCAGGCATCGGACCATACTTTGGGCACCTTCTGATCACACTTGGAAACACTAGAGCGTAAACACGCCTATATCTTGAATCTGCCTGTCACAGTAGAGAGTTCTTCTTGCTCCCGAAGGTCACTCTTGCCTCTGCAGGCTCTCTGTCCTGGGGAGTCGCAGCAGGAGGCCAAGTAACCTTCGACTCTTAAGAGACGAAAGCAATGTTCCTAGGCACCTGATTTTTTGCAAGTGCTGCTCGTTGCTGCATCTTCACACACATTGGTGGCCGTCAATGGCTGGATGAGTGTACCCTGCGAAATACTAGTCGTGCACAAGTGGGTGTTCATTGGCCCCGGCTCAAAATAACCCATGCTGAGCAGGTGTGCTGCGGGGCAGAAAGGAACCCAGTGGTATCCTTACACAGTTGGAGGCTGTCAGTAAGGTCTCGTGCATGATTCGCCAGGCATGGGGTAACAATTCTCTGGCTGTACGCAGGCAGCTATCGTTGCAGTTGGTGATTTGACTAGTACCCCCGGGGCAGCTGCTTTGGTTCACGGGCACCTCCACTGTCTCTGTGAGTGCTGCTCGGCTGGTGCCAGGCTGAGGCTGGGGTCCCATGTCCGCGGGGCGCTCCATGCAGGCAGAAAGAGCCCTTAAACTAGCAGGTCAGGGCTCAGCAGCCCTCCTCCAGCCTGGGCCCAAATCTAATGATATAATTTTAGGAGCAACTAGTTACCCTAATTCAACATGCTGCTGCATTAATACATTTGAGAAATACTAAACACAAATCAGTACGCGAGTATTGTGATTATGTATCTTTAAAATATGAATCCTTGCTCTGTAAATTTTTGCTCTTTATCCTCCATACCTCAAAAATTGTGAATCTCACTTTATGAAGCAAAAGCCATATTTTTCTTTGAAGAATGACGTAATAATCTTCATTATTAAGAGGAATAAGGCCCCTGAAAGCACATGGCATCGCATGCAATAATGTAAATATTTTTAAGAATCCCAAATGTTTTATCAGAACAATTCAAGCCAATGACATCGCAAGGTTTTAAAATAATCATAGATTCTTACAAACGCTCTACTCGCCTTAACCATCAATTCAATAATTCTCAAATGGAGGAAGCCATTCCCCTGCTGTCCCTGGTTCTTCACTTGCAGACATAAAGTACAGATGGCATACAAAAACAACCCCAGGTGGTGCAGGATGAACGCACCCTTCCCACACACCTCCGGACTGCTGGGAACTCTAATGTTCCCAGGTATAGTGTATTTTCTCTACCTTATCGAATCACAAGTATCAGTAACTTACCTGTAACATTGGTTCTCTATCATGGGTAACCAACCTCATTAAATTAATAAACGCTGAATATCTCTGCCTATATGTGGCATACCCAACACTTTTTCAACTGCGAGAAAAAATACTCCCAGTTAAAAAACTGGTACCTAAAGGCAGCATGGGTTTAATATTTTTGATCTTATAATAAAAACATATAAACACACGTCAAATTCCCATAGGAAATTTAAAAAAATGGTTTAAAACAGATGGAACGTTGACTAAACTCTCATCATTTCCCCCTTAATGAAAAGTATAAATTAAAGGGATGTGTTTTCACGTGCATACATTTGAGGAAGAAGAGCTGGTACCTTTGGGCAGCCAATGAGCTCCGCAGACTGCAGCGCAGTAGCAGCTGTACCTTGATTCATTGTTTGTGCTCTGTGTGATTATGATCCCAAGTGCTCTGCCATTCATCTATTTTTTCATAATACACAATTCCACACCCAGTGTTATTTTCCATCAAAGCACTAATTCACTGGAAACATCTGTTATGCTATGTTACACATATTTAAATTGATTAGTTTGCCTCGTAGTGCTAACAGCATCCGGTACTTTTTTCCAACTTTGGTTTCAAGGATTTGATCACAGGCCAGATTCTGGTTTTGTTTGGGTGTTGGAAGCCTCTATTCAGTTGTGGTTCTGTAATTGTTAGTAGTTGACGTGTTTTATCCTTGGTAATTTGATAGTTTATAACGTTTGCCGGTCGTGACTGCTGTCTCAAGGTGAAGCTTATGTGCTATCTGGAGCTTGCGCATTGTCTGGCCGATGGGTACATGAGTGGAATACTTGCAGATAGTGCTGTAGCATTAGTAAGTGCTGCTATCCATTTATTGGCTTACCAGGGCTTTATTGGGTGGATATCAGGTGATCTGTTTGAAGTGTTATGTGGTTTGTTGGTGTAGAATGTTGGTGATGGGTGTATGCCACAGGGACCTGGCAATTCCCAACTAAATGGCGCATCAGTGTGGTTGTGGATGTGTGATGGGTTCTTTCTGATGTGCTCTGTCTATTGTACTGAGAAGGATGTGTGTGTTGTTTCTTAGTGGTACGTGTTATTGTAAGCACTTCTCGAAGACATTCAGACCTTAGTGGAGGAGCCGCCGCTACGAGTACTTATCTTACTGTAGTTTACTGTAGTCACTTATCACAGTTCTACCCTTGTCTTCTGGTTGCCATTACTAATAGCTAAATTAGCCTCATGATTCACTGTTATCTCTCTGTAGAAGGTAGTTAGAAGCGCTCAAATAAAAGCAGGGCCATAAGCCTTTCTCCACCTGACCAACGTTTGATGGAAGTAGAACAATATGCAAAACAGAAACCTGATGTCAGTTTAAAATTAAACACCATGTCAAAGGGCAAGCATACAAACTCAGTCATGCAAGGTCACTCAGTGGCTCTGCTCATGCTAAAACAAGATGTTTCAGGAGGACAAAAGGTGAGGCGTGAGACATTAGAACAACTTCACAGTGGCTGAGTCTACCCAGTGCCAAAGCCAGCTCCAAACATTATTGTATTGTGGGAGGGGCGTCATACCTACACATAGTTAGAAGCATTACTGCCCCCACACCAGTGCTTAATTTGTAAAAAAAAAAATAAGTGCCAGGGCTCTCGTCTTGGAAGCTCCAGTTGAGTCAGTTTGATACTGGTGGCTGATGATGGGAGTTGCTTTGTCAGAGTCCTTGGTGCTGATCTCCTATTTATGAGAATAAACCTACCATTCTATTCCATCTTCTATGTGGACTTCGTTATTGAGGATACAACATAAATTGGCGATGAGCGGACGGAGTCAACACCTGAGAACCTAGTTCTACGCGTTGCAGTCATGTGACCACCTACTTCTCCTCACTTCACCTTCCAGGACTCTACAAACTACAGCTATCTCCCTATGGATGCATTTATTTCATCTGCCTGCCTTCACCACGTCTGGTAGGCGTGAACTTATGACCCTTGTTCACATGGATTAAGCGTCGCATATGCTTTACCTACACGCCTTCTCAAGACTTTATTTATCCTTGCCGCAAACTTCTGCTAGCGTGGACTTATTTCCGTGGAACATTTTATGCTATTTACTACAAGAGGAAATTGTGATTTTCGTGTGACTTTGCTACTACTTTGGACTTCGTTTGCCTTCTCAACGTCGTCGAGAGATTTCTAACAAGCACCCAGCCGGCATCTTTCAAACCTGCCCTTCCATTCCAGCATAGAATCTCTCACCGCATTCTCCGGTGGAGTTTCCTCCCAGCTAACGCTCCAGCAATCGCAGCATTCTTCTGATTGACGCTTCCCTCAGCGCATCCCCGTGACGTTGCACGCTTTCTACGTGCCGTGCGTCACGTTCCCTATGTGCAGCGCGTTGTACTCCTCCGTTGCCTGGTAACGCTTGTAGTCCATTCTGGTGGTGGGAATTCCAGTGGGGATTCCAGTGTGTTTGAAGAATCTCCTGCTTTGACTGAGCAAGTGAAGGTGCAGGAAAGTAATGAGGATTCCGGTTTGTTTGGTGAGTCTCCCGTTTTGCCTGAGGAGGTTTCAGGAGCAGAAGGGGTTAGCGATACTGCATGTGCTGATCTCCCGGTGCTCTCGCGAGTTAGACCAAAATTTAAACCTAAATATCTGGAATACTATGTAATTTGAATTATTTTCTTGTTATCAAATGCTGAACTTTTAGTATCTTTGCAATGTTAGTTATTTACATTTGTTCTTTATGTTTTGTTTAACAGAGATTTATTTTTATTTATTTTCTCTGTTCTTTGGGTTTTGTGTTCATTTGAAGGGGGAGGGTGTGTTATATCCTTATGTTTGCTTTTGTTATGTTATGCAATTACTGTTCTTACTGTCTAGATGCATGTTGCATCATTCATTATTCCTGGTTGCCTAGCACACTGGAATGTTGGTCTCTTGGAAGCTCCAGTTGAGTCAGTTTGTTTTATTCTCATAAATAGGAGATCAGCACCAAGGACTCTGACAAAGCAACTCCCATCATCAGCCACCAGTATCAAACTGACTCAACTGGAGCTTCCAAGAGACCAACATTCCAGTGTACTAGGCAACCAGGAATAATGAATGATGCAACATGCATCTAGACAGTAAGAACAGTAAATGCATAACATAACAAAAGCAAACATAAGGACACACTGGAATCCCCACCACCATCCTGCACATTCACCTGCTCAAAAACAGATTCTTCAACCACACTGGGAGAGTCCTCAAGCAAACTAAATTCCTGTTTACTTTCCTGCACCTTCACCTGCTCAGACACAGACCCCCTCCACAGACACTCCCACATCAAAGGGAAAATCCACCCTGGCCTTCACACCATCAGTGGAACTCACACCCTGACAGGACTCAGGAGCTTTGACATCACGGCCTTTGATTTTAGCTACATTCCTTTTGCTCCACCACTTCCCACCAACAACCTTCACCGCATGCTTGTTACCTTTGACAATCTTAGTCTCAGGATAAAATTTAGAACCACCCTTCTTAAACGGTCTCCTAATGCGGACACGTTCAACCACAACAACATTTTCCTCTTTAACTCGCTTAGCATCATCATACCTAACTTTGGATTTAGCTTGCCTCACCTCCACACGTAGTCTCACTTGATCACAATTGGGAATTCTATCATGAACACCCGAATTAGCAATTACCCACTCAGGGGACAACTCTATAAAAGAGTGTCTACCCCTCAACAAAGCAAATGGGGTTACGCCAGTGGTAGAATGAGGAGTATTATTGTAGCACCATACCCTCTCACTCACCGAATCCTGCACCTGTAAACCAGAAGAATAAGTAAGTTGTATAGTATCCTTCGAAATACAGTTTACCCTCTCCACCAAACCATTTCCTTGGGGCCTATAGAGAGCAGTGGTAAGGTGCTTGACCCCAAAGTTCATCAGAAATCTCATGTTATTTGAAACAAATTGAACCCCATTATCTGAAACCAGAAATGCAGGAATTCCCTCCGAGCGAAACAACTGTCTTAAAAAATCAATGACATTGTCAGTGTTAGGTTCCCTCATGAACTTAAATGAGACCCACTTGGAAAAGTAGTCTACTACAGTCAAAATGTACCTGTAACCACCATTCAAACTACCAATGGGACCAACAAAATCTAACTCTATTTTTTTCTAAGGTCTCTGAGGAAAACTGACAGGACACAAAGGAGAGCTGTAGGTACGAAGAGACTTCTCTGCATGACCACACTCTCTACAGCTGCTCAAAATGGTCTCCACCAAATTATCCATCCCAGGCCACCAGTAATATAAACATAACCTCTTCTTGGTTCCAGTGATTCCCACATGCCCCTTATGAGCCAACGCAATCAATTTACTTCTTAAACCAGCAGGGGGATTTAGTAAAGAGCCTCTCATGAGAAAAACCCCTTCCACACTCAACTCATCCTTGACCTTGAAATATGACTTGAACTCACCCCCAACCTGACCTTCTCCGGGCCACCCACTACAGATAAACTTCTTGAGGACTGCCTGACATCTATCGGATGCAGATACGTGTTCCCAATCTTGATAAGAAATGACATCTTTAGCTAACACAAAACCATCAACCAAACCCACAACAACCTCCTTGTCTTCTAGAATCATCTCATCATTACTTGAATTCGAAGGTCACCTAGAAAGAAAATCTGCTTTGAAATGTTTTCCTCCTGGAATGTGTCTCATAGTAAAATTGTATTCATACAGTTTTGAAAATAGGCGAATCAATATTGGGCTGGCATTTCTTAACCCCTTATTGTTCCAGATGAAGACTAAAGGTTTATGATCAGTAACCACAACAAACTCTCTCCCCCACAGATACATTGCAAAATGATGAACACCCCACACACAGGCAAGTGCTTCGTTCTCAATGGTGCTGTAATTCTTCTCTGCTGCAGAAAGTCTACGAGAAGCAAAGGCTACCGTATTCTCAACCCCATCAACCATTTGACTAAGTATGGCACCAAGACCTAAACTGCTGGCGTCAATTGTGATGTAAGACATGACATTGTCTATGTAAGGTTTAAGAGCAGGTGCATTTATGATCAAATCCTTTACATTTTTGAAAGACTCCAGTTGTTCATCTCCCCAAATGAACTTGACATTACTTCTGACAAGTTTTCTCAACGGTTCACTTACCAGTGCGAAATTTTGCACAAAGCGAGAATAATATTCGCTTCGACCCAAGAAAGACCTCAATTGATCTTTATCTGTGGGTTGAGCACAATCACGAATCGCTTTCAATAGATCTTACTTGGGTCTAATACTAGTTGAAGAAATTACATGCCCCAAATATTCAACTTCATTCATTAGGAACTTACACTTTTGTTTCTTCACTGACATACCATGATCATCCAGAATCCCAAGAACACAGTCCAGTTTAATTAGGTGTTCTTGAACTGTGTTGGAAGAAATTAAAATATCATCTTGATAAGTAAGTACATCTTTGACATCTCCTAAAAGTTGAAACATGAGTTTTTGAAAAACTGATGCCGCCGAGGCAAGGCTGAACGGCATTCTGAGAAAACGAAATGCACCAAACTGAGTGTTAAAAGCTGTGAGATCTCGAGAATCTTTGTTCAACTCTATCTGATGGTAAGCAGCCCTCAGATCAATGGTGGAAAAAACCTTCATACCAGTTAGTTGAGCTAACATGTCTTGGATCCTTGGTAGAGGAAAGCAATCAACTTGAATGTTCTTATTCAACGACCTCAAGTCAATGAAAAGCCTGAGTTCGTCAGATTTCTTTTTCAAAGCTACAACAATGGGAGAAATCCATAAAGGCAACCTGCACCACACATTACGCCTGCTATACTGCAATGATAGTAACAACACAACTACTAACCATCACAATCTTACAGGTTTGACAATTCAGACTATTTCAGGCCTCCAAAGCTATAAGGATGGCTTGGGCGGCTGGTAATAGTCCTTTTTAATGTATATTGAATTAATAATTAACTGTTGATGTGATCATCTCTAAATTAGCCAGACAGTGGAACCTTGAGGCAGACTGTCACAAGCGCCGGTGTTGACAATTAACTGCCGGTGCCGAGCACCAGAAACCACTGGTTCAAATTAAGCACTCCCCCACACCCACAACTCCACTCGCAAAAAATGTGGTGGCAATGGAAAGGCATGAAACAGCACTCCTTTCACTAAGCCCCCACTGCATTGCTTTCAAGAAATACAAATGGCGCCTTAATACCTGTGTCTGTGCCACTTTTAATGTGTGCACTGGGCGCAGCCCTGCTCAGTGCACCCTGTTACAGTGAATGATCGCACCTGCCCTCGCGGCAGACCATTAGTGAAAGACAGACCACCTGTTTGTAGCAGCTGGTCTGTCTTTTCACTTTGCAGGCAGAAACACGTCTTGCCATTCAAAGTGGATCGAGAGCCCCCTGCAGGGGGAATACAGTGGAAAGCTTCACTCGCCTGCAGAGGTATGTCTGGGTGTCCATGGGATCTCCTTATCTCCCTTTCAAGGGTCATCCTTGGCCTTGGGACTGACGGCGGACTGACGGTGCGCTACTGCTTTGTGGCACACAGTCAGTGCGTCATCCGACAACTCCTTAATTTCTGCACCTGCATTTAATGCACCACGGACGGGGAGGCAAAGTGTCCCTCCTTCTACGTGGGGCCACACCCTCATGCAAATGAGGTAACAGACCCATGAGATTGCACCAGCACTAAATGTGTGTCTGTATTACACAAGGGGCTGCACAAGTATCTGCAGCAACACGCTCTGTAATATCATAATGCCACAGGGATGCAGAAAACATGTACACACGTTCGAATATTCTTTATTTATTTAGAGTTACTTAAAACATAGCATATTTTAGATACAAACATTAAAAGCCGATATAAAGTGACCGCACTTAATTGAATATGTTTTTTATAAAACACATATACGCAGTAGTTTCCATAAATTAAGATAATTCTTTAACTGACTTTACTTCCAATAGCTAGGACTTACAGAGCCACCAATAGTCTATGCACAATAATTATACCACTCATTTATTTTCAGCCTGTTTCCGAAATGTCACCACATATATGCTTGAAATGTGATAATTTGAATTAAAGGCTCGTATAATGGCTTGTCGACATGATCGAATACGCCTTTGATTGAACACATGCTGTAGAAGACTCCGCCTTTCTCTCAAGATGCCTAAGCAGATCCTAATTGAATGGACTAATGAAATGTCTGGTCTTTGCACACACTCTATAGCTACTTTCCATTTCTATGTGCCTTCTTGAGGAGTAGAAGATTTGCAAATAACCTAATCAGTATTGCAAAAATTTATGTTTTTTGTGGCTCTGATGTCCTACAGAGAAATACTGTTGACTTCGCAGGGCTGTATAGTTACTTACCACTATCCATGCGTGAGACTGTTTTGTTAGAGCTTTTTAGTCCTTCAAGCATGACAGTGTTCTCGTATTCCTATTGAGTTGTTTCTTGAAGACTTGTAAGGTGACTGGAGCATTCCAGAGGTCTCGTGCTCCCAGACTTGTAAATGCCCTTTCCATATATAGACCAGCTGAAGCGATAGATGATTCCTCCGCATCAATTCATCCCAGAGCAGTGAATTTAATTAATCAACCTTTGCTGATTTGAGTTTCTAACAAAAAATTAGGTAAGCCCCTTGCCTTGCTATAACTTGATTAAGTCCACCAAGCTCCAATCGAACATGACCTTGGCAAACGAAACAGCAACTTAAAAGTCTTTGTTAAAGTCTTATCTAAGAGGGGGGGGGTCTATTCCACGGAGGACAGGGCAACACTTCCATAGCTAGTTGTTGGTAAGAGCTTAGCCTTAACTACAGTCACTATCAGATCTAATAATTGGCTCTTCAGAGTTTTATAAAGCGTTACAAATGCTGATAATAATGCTTGGGCCATCGCTTGGAAATACTGCTTGTGAACGAGGAATGATCCTTTACAGTCAATCATGAATCCTAAGTATTTATATTCTCTGGTCTCTTCTATACACTTGTTATTTAAAAAACAAGACCCCGCTTACTGATTTTTTGGCTAATTACAATTGCTTTTGTTATACTTACGCTTACCTCCAGTTTATTTGGTAGTGAATACTTATATAATTTGTCGATTATCCGCTGCAGACCAACTTGTGTCTTGCTAATAAGAACCACATCGTCTGCGTGCATCATGTTGGAAAGAGGTTTTCCAGCCAACTTGGTTGGTGCGAGTTTACAAGCTCCAGCTCACTCAAAAGATCAGTGATAAATAAATTGAACAGCAGTGGCGCAAGCACACACCCCTGCTTCAACCCAATGAAAGTTGGAATACTCTGGCTTCACCGATCTTCGCTCGGATCCAGGTATTGCGGTACAGAAGTTGGATTGCTTTGAGCAGGGTTCTGGGAATACCCCAAGAATTCCGGGCACCTACACACACCTATTGCACCCCATTGTAATGCACTGACTGCACTGTAATGCAATCCCAGAAGTCTTCCAAGGTGGTTCATAGATTCGTAATATTAACCCTCCACTTCCCACTAGCGCCTAGACCTTGCAAAGCTCACTCCCACTTAAGGGTACTACCTAAGTGAACAAGCATTGGCATAGCCAATAGGTCTCGCCTTTGGGACCTTATAAGTGTTTAGCCATGCAACAGTTGATGTTGTTGCACCAAGGATATTGTGCTGCATAACTAAATACTTATAAGGTCCCAAAAGCGAGACCTATTGGCTATGCCAATGCTTGTTTTCTAAAAGCACAAGAGCTGGGATTCTGATCAGACAGGAGGAAGGAAGGAATTCCACAATTTTAAGACTTGGAATATGAAATCGGTTACCCCAAAACGCTGCCAAGAAGAAAAGTGCACCACAATGCTTGGAAAGCAAAGTTGACCTTCGTGGTGGCCTTGACATGTCGCCAATATCAGCAAGAAAAGTTAGAGCTAGAATCTTGCACAACTGCATGGTTCGTTGCCGACTCCAGAGTGAAAAGACTGAGTCTCTCAAATGCAAACTACCTCTTCTCTAAAGAAGCAGAGACCATGAATAGAGTATTAAATAGCAATATTGTTCAGTGTGAGAACATTCATAGCTAAAGACTACTAATTTGGCAAACTGACTGCCTTTCTCAGCACAGACCCTCCAGCCACCCGTCTGTGATAATTCATTACTTCAGCCAAAACTAAAAAAATGAAAAACTGTCAAGTAACCTGGCTGACAAGGGTGAGGGGCATAATGACAATTGGGCACCTGCTGTACATGTAGCGAGTACAAGACGTGTGTACACAAGGGCCACATCACCATGCACTGCATGTCTGTATTTTCACAGAATGGTGCACCAACACAGACACTCTGCCATTCAATCCTACTGATTTATGGAGCAGGTGTAGTAAATGACTATTTTTAAATAACGAGTAGGTTTCACTAATATTTTGCCAATTGAGCACGCTAATTTTTTAACAAAACCATTCTCCTGGGCTTTGGCAATTTGAGACAGAACGTGTAACAGCTTGGAAAGCAGGCAGGCAATATGAACATCTATCAGCTAACAAAGACATGCTTAACAGGGCAAAGACTTTGTGGTAGTTTACACGTTGTTTCTTTCTACATCCTCAGATTGCACACTGCTCCAAAAAGCCTCCTCCCGTTATATTCCTAAAACTTTGCCAGAAAAAGTGTCCTCGAGTTCAAATTAGCGATTCTCTCCTTTCTATGTATAGAATGACCCTCTCCTTACCCTCACTACTCTGCATTCCTTACTCTGTAAGTATGGCCCACTCAAAGTCACATGCCTGTCTGCCTTACTTTCTATTATTGCATTTCTGCAAATTGCCACAACTAATTTCATAGATCACAACCTCTCGTTCTTAGAAACCATTTCCATGCAACCTAACAAACCCTAATCTGCTTTAACTATTCCGTTCGTCTCATCAATCAAGTGCATGAACACACACTGATGACCACCTCTTACTCCCACAGACACTTAAGAAAATGCATGCAATGGTTTCTTTGGAACACCAAGGTAATCCCAATAATCAACTATAAACTGTAACACTTGACAAACAACTGTGTTCTGGAGTAGTGAACAAACTGTGTTCTGAAGTAGTGAACAACCAACTGTAAAGCACTTCAACGTTTCGTCAACAGTAGTACGCGCTATAGAAATGCAATAACGATACACATCGTGATTATACACAGGAAGCAATTACTTAACTAAATTGGGCAGGGTCAACTATTCTCGGACATGAAATTGGCTATTTTAATACTATAGTATGCGCTTAGATTTGAGCGGCAGGATACAGCACTACTGAGAAGTAGAGAAAGAAACTTAATAACGCAACATAAAGGCATGAATTATGCGATGTGAACATGTCACGGAACAGACTTCGAAGTCATTGTGTATGACCTGATAAACAGAAGAATACATAGTCGGGCTTAGGAGGCGAATTGCATCTAGAGCACGAGGGGGCAGCCATAGTGAAAATTGATCCGGGAACTGGCACTAACGTCAAGTTGTACGGGTGGGAGGTGGATGAATTCGACAAAAGAGTTTTGGGATGCCAAACGTCAGTTAGGGACAGACGATTAAGATGAAAGGATGCTCTGCGGAACAGTTATAGAACTTAAACCCCCATACATGATGGGTAAATAAAAAGACCTGCAAAGCTAGAAAATTAAAGCTTGGAATTGTTGAGTAAGTGCTACAATACAAACTATGCTATGAATGCAATTGGTCATAACCACTTATCCCAATTCTAAAGGCGCATGCATCACTTCGTACCGTACGAGAAACAACAAAACATCTCCCAGCCCTGCGGCGACAAAAAAGGTAGTGGTTTGACTTCATCTTCAAAGAGGAAAACGAGCGGGGAGGAGGTGGGGGCGACGCGAGTGGTGCGCGCGCCACAGCGAGCGATCTGCGCGCGCCACAGCGAGACATCTGTTTTGCATTATCGGGCACGATAATGCAAAACAGATGTCGGCCCTGCGCGCGTAACCGCAGGAAAAAGGCCATGACGCACGAGCGTCTGGTCAGCTTTCCAAACCCCCTTACTAAAAGTCTCACAAGCAGCGCATGCGCTGCTCTAGGCTCGACCTAAAAAGGGTTAAGTTATGCTTAAATCATGACCAATGTTTCAGCTTTTTTAGCAGTCATAAAATTCCTTGTCGGAGAATATGGAAATCATTTCAATTTTGTGAGGCTAAAACATCATGCTTGATTTTTGTAATTATTTCCTCGACAAAAATGAAAGTCCATACTTCAGCTATAGTCAAGTAGAAATTCCCTATATTTCAGTTTTTTAGGTCTATGCTGGACAGCGCAGCTATCTAAATAATGTGTCCAATAAACATACAGTGGCCTTTGTGTCTATCCCTTCCAACTATTGTGTATTATATTTTAAAAAGCCTCTTTTGGCGGGGGATGGCGTGGCCACGAGGCCTAGATGGTGGACGCATTTTAGCTCCGCACAGGGACTCCTCCTTGATCCGACAATATCCTGGTCAGAATACCGATTCTCGACGCCCCTCCCGGGACACCTCTGGACTGCTTGGCCCCTTGGGCTCTGGAGAGCTGCTGTGGGACCGGACTGGGGCCGCTGCGCGCCGCCGGAGTAAAGCAGCGACCCTTTTGCTGTACAAAATGGCGGCCCATGAGTGAGGTGAGAGGGGCCCTGGGGGCTAGCTGCGGAGACTGTTGCTGCCATAGAGGAAGGCGCCGAGGCGGCCTGCAGAGCAATGGTGAGGCAGGGGCAGCTGTGCAGGACCTGAGGCCTCCAGACCACCTGCAGAAGAGGAGCAATCGTGGGACCGAGACCGGAGGCAGGTAGGACCCTGTGGCCCAGTGACTGTGGTCAACTCTTTGGGAGTGAAGATCGGCGCATATGGACCCCGGAGAGATTGCTTGGAAATCCTACCGAGTTGCTGGGAGGCCCTGCCCCGGTGTCTGCCAGGGAGAGTGAGTGCCGCCTGGCTGTAATGGCGCTCTGGGTGTCAAAAATGACCCGGTCATTGGGCCTCAGAGCAGGAGGTTGGATGTGGGGCCCGCACTGATGCCACAGATAGGCGCGCAGAGGGGGGCAGTGGAGCACTTCTAGGCGGTCCAGCCTGTGTGACCTGGCCTGTGGGCCAAGGTCTTGGGGTTGCTGGGGCCCGGATTCCCTCAGTGGCTGCTGCTGTAGGGACCTGTTTGCGGCTGCTCATGCTGCTTAGGGCAAGTGGGCAGTGACCTAGCTGTGGTGCCACGGATGACGTGAAGTGAGGTCCCTGGTGGCTGCTACCAAAGGGGCAAGCGGGCCGCGACCCCTCTGAGGTGTAGCGGGTGACTGGGCCCCCAGTGAGTACCGGACATCATGGGGAAAGATAAGCCGACACCCCCACCGCACGCTCAAACAAAGATGGACCACGTTATGCATGCGATCCCTGGTGGACCGAGGGTAGGATGGGGCCTCCCCAAAGCACAGCAAAGCCTGGCGCACTCTGATCTCACCACGATGTTGCAGGTAATCTAGTATTCACGTCAGGCAATAGAAAATAAAGTGGGGGAGATCAAAGAAGATGTCTCGTTGCTGCACCAAGACCAGCGAAATGTCGCTGGCTGCGTCACCCAGGCTGAAAATCGGGTGTCTACTAAGGAAGACGAAGTGACCTGTCTCAAAACCCAAGTTTCCAAATTGCTCAGCACAACTCCAGCGTTGGAGGAAAGGGCTGAAGATGCTGAGCACCGGTCATGTAGAAACAACCTCCAGTTTGTCGGCTTCCCGGAGGGCTCAGAGATGCCAGACGAAGAACGTCTCCTGGAGGGCTGGATCCAGACATAGTTCCCGGATGGTGACCTGTCCCAATGGTTCGTGGTGTAACTGGCCCATGGTCCCTGGCGCAGCACCACCCCACCCCTGGCGCGTGTAATGATTGCTCGGATACTAACCTACCAGGACAGGGACATCATTCTTCGAGACGCCAGGCGCCAGCCAGACCTAAAATATAAGAATTCCCAGATCATGGTCCTCCCAGACTACATCCGAGTGGTGCAGCAGCATAGATGATCATTTGACGAGGTCAAGCAAAAACTCCGGGCCCTCCAGAGCCTATATATACTTATTTTCCCAGCGAAATTGAAAGTGAAATTTAATTCTAAAACTCAGTTTTTTGATACGCCGGAACAAGCCTGAGAGTTGGCAACCGAATGGAAAGACCTGCACCAGCAGGGAGAGCTGAGAGTGGCAGCGACGAGAGCGACAAGGAGCTCACTCCGCCCGCTCTCCAACCCCCTTGAGAAAGAGTCGTACAAGATCCTATGAACGCAGAGCTAAGCACAAGAACGCATGGACTCCTCTGGATACGAGGCCAAAATGGTACGGTACGGACCGGAGATGACACTCATGCAGAACAGCTGCAATGCACACTGGAACTATTTGGCCCTCAGGGCGGAGAGCCCAGCGGGGCACCCCACTCACATGCCAGCACTGACCCGACGGATGGGGTCTGATGTCTACACTGGGGATGTGGTAACAATTAACAATTTCATGCAGCCAAGCGGAAACTGACATGCCAGGGCACCTGCCAGATAATTGTGCCTTGTACAAGCCCATTTTCCTGATTAATTCGAAAATTAAGGTGTTCCCCAAGGTGGTGGCCAATCAACTATGGAGGACTTTACCTTATCTGGTCCACCCCGACCAATGCAGGTTAATGCTGGCTCGAGGTGGCCATCTCTGAGGTGCACTGACTCCAACACCCATCAGCCCTGCTTTTGATAGATTTCAAAAAGGCATTCGACACCCTCGATTGGTCCTTCCTGAGCACAATTCTGGAAAGGGCTGGGCTGGGAACTCACTTTTGCAAGCTCATGGCACTCTTGTATTCCCACCCCTTAGCTCAGTTCCAAATCAACGGGCACCTCTCACCCTCCTTCCCGATCCACAGAGGCACCAGGCAGGGCTGCCCCCTCTCGCCTCTCTTTTTTGCATTGCCGATCGAACCTCTGGCATGGCTCATACGAGGTGACGGCCAGGTACATGGATGGGCATGGAACTCGGGGGCCCCAGGAACGTATCGCGCAGTAGGGAGACATATTACTCTTCTTAGCAAAACTGCAGACCTCAGGTCTGAGATGTTTGGAAAATCCTGCACACAAGGAGGTCCCTAAACTAGGCATAGGCTAGGCAGCTTTCTAGATGGCCCCAGTTATGTTCAGTTCTAGGGTGACAGATGCTTAATGGGTAGAAGTATGGGGGAGGAACTGAGGGGGAAGTTATACTTGTTTTTATTTGTTTGTCTACACAGCTCCTCAGCCACACACACCACCAGCATGCTCATCGACACATAGATCGCTCAACCTCATGTGCTCGTCCCAAGACCACATAATTTCACCCTCAGTCTGTCTCGTAGCTCTAGCTCGGCAATGTTTGCCCCTTAACCCAAATGACACCCCTTAACATTCTGCCATGGAATGTGAATATCATGCTGGACAGAATAAAATGGTCCGTAGTTCTCTGATATGCTAGGCGACACCTGCCGGCGATTCTTATGCTTCAGGAAACCCACTTACTGGGGGAGCACTGTCCATTTATCCGGTGGCATGGATACGACCGAGTTTATCACTCAGGATTCTCTCGGGGCTCCCAGGGTGTGGCTATCCACCTACATAAAAGCTTCCCTCTAGCTGTGACCACCAAACACTCTGACCCCCTGGGGAGATATGTAGGGACAGAAGGCCAACTTGAAGGTAAACAATACAATTTTGTGTTGGTCTATGTCCCAAAACAGTTTCTCTCCAGCACACCAGATTCACTGGCTACCCTTCTGCTGATGCTTCCGTCAAGCACCACAATAGTGGGAAAAGACTTTAACATAGTCTCCAACCCGGAGACCGATTCGACAGGCCCCAGGGACCGGTCACCTCTCCTGCTCCCTCTTACTTGCCACCTGGGCAGACTCCTTAGGGCTCTGTTATACATTTTGGGGATAGCACCCAAAAGATGTATACACTCACACATCACCGACACACAAGACTAGATTTTGCATCGATCTCCTCTGGCTTCCAGCTGTGGATGTCCTCCAGTTGACCAAGGTGACCATCCCCTGAAGGGTATCTAGGACCATGCACCACTCATGGTAGACCTGGGATGCCCAGAGTCGGCACTTCGGCCGATCTGGCGTCTCCATGCATGGTATCTGACTGACCAAGGCTTTACTGAGTACAATATTTACATCTATTTCGAGGAGAACCAGGGTACCATTCACTTGTCTAGTACCCTCTGGGCGGATGGCAAAGGCACAATCCAAGGCCTTGCCAAGGGGTATATAAATCACGTCCCTAGAAACCCAAATCCTCGACCTTGAACAACAAGTTTGGTCTGTACCTTCCCAAGAGCTCGACCGATGGCTAGCGTCAGGGAGGGCATCAGTGAAACTGATTTTGCGGGAGGAGTCTCTGCAGTGTTGGAGGGCGTCAAGTAATCAGTGAAGCTACTTTATTGGCTGGGATCAGAGAGATTGCTTCCAGTGTGATACCACAGATCATAGAAGTAAAGCGGCGAGTGAGGGCTCTCAATTCTGCAATCGTGCAGGTGTTTGCAGAATATTGCCAGAAGTTATACACCCACAAATCCCGATCCCCCCAGAGAGTGGGCCCACCCATTGCTACTTGATATCCTGCTGCCATCGATCCCCCTGTAGCTATTTTGTGAATTAGACGAGCCGCTAACAACTGAGAAATTTACTGACGCAATATTGGAGATGCCCCCGGGTAAAACTGCGGGCCCAGATGGGTTCCTGGTTGAATACTACTGGACATTCCGGGATCTCCCATTCCCCCACCTTCTAGCCCTGTATACAGTGGCAGCAGAGGCAGGGTCCTTCCTGCCTGAAATGGATATGGCCACAATTGTAGTGATCCCCACGCCAGGGTAACTGCCAGATAATTGTGCCTTGTACAAGCCCATCTTCCTGATTAATTTGAAAATTAAGGTGTTCCCCAAGGTGTTGGCTAATCAGCTATGGAAGACTTTACCTTATCTGATCCACCCCGACCAATGCAGGTTTATGCTGGCTCGGGGCACTCGACACTGCACCTGGAGGTCCAGGTGGCCATCTCTGAGGTGCACTGACTCCAACACCCATCAGCCCTGCTTTTAATAGATTTCAAAAAGGCATTCAACACCTTCGATTGGTCTTTCCTGAGCACAATTCTGGAAAGGGCTGGGAGCTCACTTTTGCAAGCTCATGACACTCTTGTATTCCCACCTCTTAGCTTAGGACCAGATCAACAGGCACCTCTCACCCCCCTTCCCGATCTGCAGAGGCACTAGGCAGGGCTGCCCCCTCTCGCCTCTCTTTTTTGCATTGGCGATCGAACCTCTGGCACGGCTCATACGAGGTGACTGCCAGGTACAGGGATGGGCATGGAACTCTGGGCCCTATGAAAGTATTGTGCAGTAGATAGACATATTACTCTTCTTAGCAAACCTGCAGACTTCAGGTCCAAGATGTTTGGAAATTCCTGACATCTACGAGGAGGCCTCGGGCCCCAAGTCAATAAAGCAAAGTCCCTACTAGTCCCGCTTAAGTGTGATGCTAGTGCGTACTCGCGGATGGCTAACATCCCAACACACTGCCTGTCATTTAAATACCTGGGCATTCATATTGTGGTGCTCCCGGAACTGCCATGTCTCCTCTATTGGCCAAAATGCAGTAGGACCTCCGGAATGGAAGCGTATTCTCCTCCATGTCCTACGTGGAGTAGCCCTTTTTAAAATCATGGTGCTCCCTTGGTTTTCGTGCGGCTTCCAGAACTTCCTGCTCCCACTCTCCAGGCAATGGGTTTGCTCCCTTAACACAGCTATCCATAACTTTCCATGGGCAGGTGGCCGCTTGCGGATCGCCCTGACTCACTGTCAATTTCTCCCTGTGACGGTGGCCTGGGTATAGCGGATTTGTATTGCTACTAAATAGCCTCACATTTAATTGTGATCAATGACTGGCTTAGCAGGGATTGGGGTGACCTAGCCTACTGGGTAGAACTGACCATGCTAGGCCTTGACAAGATATTAGGTATCCTTCATGAAGCCCCAGCCCCCCGATCCCTGCCAGGCATCATGTGGGAAGTCTTCCTATCCTAGAGGGCATCTCTCCATCTCACAAACTGGGACTGGAAACTAACGGGGCTCACTCCCCTTTGGCAGGGGCCATGGCTACTCCACACAGCATGGTTGGAGGGGTTCCTGCAATGGGACAGGATTGATATCACCTAACTGAGGGGCATCTGGGTGGGTACCTGTGAGAAGCTGGCCTGGTATATGATGTCCACTAATTAAAGTGGGCACCTTGCACCAGTCCAGACAACCCTTATGGTGATTTAAGAGGTCTTAGACAACCACAGAAAGCTATCTAAGTGGTAGCTGTGGAGAGCAGCCTTCAGGCTTAGTCTTGAAGGAGTGTAAAGCAGCTTGGTTTACCAGAATGCAATCTTATAGTATAGATTAAATGAAAGAGAACCACACAAGGTATTTATAAAAATATGTATTTATTAGATAATACTCTCTAGTATGTCACAGTATCTCCCACACGGAGATATACACAAAGCACACAATACTATAGCAAAGAAATCACAGTAAATAGCACTAATACACAGTGGGCTCCAGGGGGGGACCTAACCATATACTAAGAAAGTGTTATAAGAGCCACGACTCAAGTCAGGACAATGTCGAGAGGCTGTAGAATCACTGGGGACCCAAGGAACCACCCAAGGTAAGTAGACAGGGACCCCACGGAGGACTGGTGCAGTGTGAGAACACGACCGCGGGCTCTGTACAACTCTACGTGTAAGTCGCGGTTGGATTTTTAAAGATTAAGGGCCCTTCCCAGAGGACCCTGAAGAAACCCCATGGAAGACAGAAGGTTGGAGAGCCACCCCACCCGTGGATATCCTAGTACCCACATTATCTACACCAGGGAAGCCAGGTGCATAGGTGTGAAGTGGTGTCGGAAACCGCCGTCAAACCCAATGGAGGACTTCAAGAAAGTGCCGCTGCTGGAAGAGGAGAAAGTGTCCGTAGGAATCTAAACGTAGGTTCTTGATGAAGAGTACCTGAAAGCAGAGGGGACAGAGTCTGGGTCACTTGGGAGTGACCAGGGGCTCGGTAGACGAATACCCACTGATGTCGGGTGCTTCAGGATAGATGTTGGTGACCTTGACTCTGCAGCTGTGGGGACCAGGCGATGCTGAGGATGACCAGGAGCTGGATATGAGCTGTCCCACAAAGGATGTCGAGTGCTGAGGGGTCGGTGTCCGGCGGGAGCACCAACAAGCCTTGGCAAAAGCAACCCATGCAGGAAGTCAAGAAGTTGCAAGAGGAGGACCAGCAAGGTCCAGGCAACTCACCAAAAGCAGTAGAGTCAGGGCAAGCCCAGAGCAATCAGGGGAGCCCAAAGAAGATGTAGTTGACCCTCCACCGAACCCACAGGTCGCAGACACTGGAGTCGCAGGAGGACCTCGTGCAGCTTTACAAAACAACAGGCCATGGAGCACTCGGTGTGAGGTGACTGAAGATCTATGCAGGAGAAGTTGCCAGAGGTTGGGGCTACTTGGAGCCCAATGCACTTGTCACAGAATTATCAACAAGCACATGCACTTGCAAAAGTATGCGGTGCACAGGGGTTCAGGTATTGCAGCCCAACAAGGGATACTGGCCTCAAACTCAGTGAGAGGACAGCTCGGGCCGTGAGAGACATAGAGATTCACCTCCTGTGTTGTTGAACCCTTCGGAGTCCATAGGAGCTTGGGATCAGCAGACCGGTCAGCAGTGTTGCGGTGCCTGCGAATGCAGGGGAGTGACTCCTTCACTCCAAGGGAGATTCCTTCAAGTGACTTTGATGCTCCACAGGCCTTGGAGGGTTTTTGTATGAAGCACAGCCATAGACGTTGCAGCAGACGAGCAGGGAGACGAAGTCAGGCCCTTACGAAGTCCAGCGAAGTCCAGAGTGACCAGACGGTAGAAGTGGTATTGGATCAAAATCTTGTTCCAGGACGATTCTAGGGACCTACACTCAGGTAAGTCCTTAAGTACCCTAAGAAAAGGGTTGGGACGATTCAGGGGACCCTCCCAGGGGAGGGTCTGGACAGGGGGGAGTTTACTCCCATGTCCTTTGTTCAGTTTCACGCCAGAGTGGGAGCCAACGGCTCCCAGGACTGGTTTGAACTGGACTATGCACAGGGACACCAAATGTGCCCCTCATGCAGACTTTCAGGCGCTGGCAAGCGCACACACCCAGCCCCAATACACTAAATCCTGTCTGGGAGGTGGTCACACCTCCCTGTGGCAGGATGCCTATTGTTCCACCTTCCTCTGCTCGAGCTTGGCTCAGCAGCAGGAGGGCAGAAATGTGTCTCTGGTCGGCAGCAACCATTTTGTGCTGTCCGTGTCAAGAAGGCTGGTACCGGGAACACTGAGAGCCTAACAGAGGGCTCTTCCAGTGCTTGGAATCATACCTCCCACACCGGTATGATTCCAACATGTTTGATACCAAACATGATAGGATTTGTTGCAGCCAGTTTCGAGATGGTCATTGCGTAATTACGCGGTGCCCCTCTATATAGTATATGGCTGCTGCACTGACAACCCAGGAGAATGGACTCCGTAGGCCGCAGGGGTGTCCTGCTCATGCAGGGGCACCCTCTCACTTAGAACCAAGCACCCTGCCCTCAGGATTGTAAGGGCCTGATATAGGGGTGACTTATAGGTTTTAAGTGCAGCAACCCTTAGATATAGTAAACATATATCTTTAGTAAGTGGTGCAAGCACCAACTTACACAGGCTGCAATGGCAGGCCTGTAGTTCCATTTTGAAAGATCCCTCATGGGTGGCATAATACATGCTGCAGCCCATGCGGGACCCCTGGGGTACCTTTGCCCTGGGTACCTGGGTACCATATACTAGGGACTGACAAGGGTACCCCAGTATCCAATCTGGGATGTACCTAGGTACTGAACACAACAGTTTAGGGAGAAAGCAGATAGACTGGGGTCCTGATTAGCAGGATCCCAGTCAGACTAGTCAAAAACAGTGTCACATCAACCAAAAGGTGGGGGTAAGCATAAGAAGCAGATCCTACTTTCCTACAGTACCCACTTACAAACATTCCAAGACATTCAAGACGTATACCAGCTCTCTCACACTCAATTTCTTAAATACCTATAGCTGTGACATGCTCTTGCCGCTCATATTTCCCCCAACACCACGATCCCCGAGTACAGCCCTCTCAAGGCCAGACTACTGGTTGGGAGGCTGGGCAGAGGGGTCATCTCACAGGTCTATAATTCTCTAGTTATTAATGTCCCAAACCAGTTAGCTGAGTTGAAACAGAAATGGGAGGCTTGGGTAGGCAAACTGGACAGCAGCAGATGTGGACTTATTTCACGTTGTCTGGTCCTGTCCCCTGGTGGCCAGCTACTGGCGAAAAATTGAACGAGACCTGTTGATGTAATGGGCTTACCACTAGAACTTACTTCTAAGATGGCCCTCCTGGGGCTTCTGGGGGATGCTGGGGGTCCAAGACAGGAACGTATGCTCCTGGGGGTTGCAATGCTAGTCACCAGTTGAGACATTGCCCATAAGTGGAACTCCATGATCTCTTCTACAATGGCTGAATAGCATGCAGGAGTGAACTGGTGTGTCCAACAGGAAGCACCCATTTACACAGCGGGAGGTTGTCTGAAAAAACATGGGAACAATTTAATTTGGGGCAAGTGGTGGGAGTACCACGGGCTGGCGCTGGAGAAGTGAAGTGTACTTGGGTGTACAAGGTGGGGTGGGTAGATGGGCTGTTTGTTTACTGTTTTACTTTAAACTAATAAAATCTGTTATTAAAAAAAAACACTTTCTGCCATTGGCTTGAGACTTTGTGAATCCCATTTTGGCTCAAACTAGAAAAGTATATCTCTCTCACATAATGCTATTGGCTGTTTGGGTGTATCCTTCTTACTCTTGATTGCATTTTCTACAATACATAATAGACTATTTTACATCTTCCCCACTTGTGCCACTACTGGCTCCTTATTGCTAATGCAAGCACAAATGCACGCTTGTGTGTGGCTATCTTGACATGCATTCACATATTAAGCCCACACTTATTGACTTTGTCAATGGTTGTTCAAGTCTGAGAACAAAATGGAAGGCACAGAAACAGACTGCATCTAGATTTAGTAGAGTCCAAGCGCGTAAAGGAGATACTGATTCAAGAAGGCGTTCTCAGGAAAGAAAATCACCAGCTACAAGTTAAAGAACATCCCTGTGAATCCCATGTGGAAGTGAACTCTTAGAAATCTTGCAGTTTATGGAAAGATGACACAAAGACTCAAATTTTGGGAATTCTGGGAGACATATACCCCTTTCTGGCATTACAAATGTCCACATAAGGCTTAAGGAAGTTGCTTCTGTGATCTTGCCCTATAGAAAGGATTTTCAACGAATGATAGCAGAGACATGATTGTATGCAGAGGAAAAGGTGTATTTTTCAAGAAATCGACCCACAGTTTACAAGATTTTGGACAAAGCTCAAATGACAAAGTATCCCAGTGACTGTGCCATGAGGATTTTAACTTATTGGGGTTTTAGTTTCAAGTTTACTTTTCCAACAAATGCATGTTTGTGGTCTTCTTCGTTTTGTGCGCTTCTTGGGAAGGCTCACTGAGCGAGAACTAGGAGCCTATATTGCAGGTGCTGCATCGGAGCAGGAGTCCCAGCCTTCTGCTCCACCGATCCGCCTCCTTCGTCTCTGACTGATCACAGCAACTAATGTCAGCTTCTCTTCATGCCCAACGGTGGCCGGTTCTTATGCTGGACCACAAAGGATCAACCCCTACCTTTATATCTCTGTCATCAGACTCCTCTACCAACCCTAGGGTGATGACAAATAACTCTACAGATACATCACCAACAAAAAATACAGACATAGGGGATTCGAAGAATCTTGTCCCACAGAAAGGTAGATCTTTAATTTTCTGCTGAGCTTGTGTCGTAAAACAGTGAGACACAAGACAAGGTAAAGATCAAGACCTCCCCATGACAATGTCCAAAGGCTAATAGATCCGCCAAGATCACTATGGAGCTGATCACCTGACGTGAAGTAAGTATCTATTCTTTTAATGTCTCTGGAAAGTCATCTTTACTGTCTTCAGGGAAAAATCTGTAAATTGCTAAATTGAGTTCTCTTATGACATGGTCATAATCATCTAGGACAGGGATGGATCTTGCTTCCTGAGGGGATGTAGCTTCGGTCTCCCATTCCTTCTTTCCAAAACTATCTGTGCAGACACTCTTCGTCTGGAAGGGCCAATGACCACGATGTAAAAGCATGGTGCCTCCTGCAGACAGCTGAGTTCATTATAGAATCCCCAAGATGGCTTCCACCAAGAATGCAGTGTTTTGATTGGGCGATTCTAAAGTATTTTCTTGACTATTATTTGTAACTCTAATGCTGGCTGGTTAAAGACACAGCTTCATCAAGGGTTCCAAGAGGCTGGATACAAAAGGCACTAGAAATCTTGCAGGTGGTTTTGGTTGTAATGTGTCAAATTACTGAGGTCTAGAACTCAGAATAACAGCATCGATACCCAGCTTTCTCACGACCCCTAGAGAAGTCCCAATATCATCAAACAGATAAATTTTCAACAGGTTTTATTCAGGGGCCTTATGAGAGCAGAATCCTCTGTAGCATACCTTACCATCCTAATCACGTTATGAGAGGAAAAAAAGACCCACCCCCCTACTGTTATATTTTCTGTATCCAAGAGGTTTCCCCTTCAACATTAGAATAACTTTTAGCAATCTGTCATGGTGGAGAAATCAAGGTGATTGTGCATGACGTCGTGAGTGATCATGCAAGCAGTCATGAAAGAGTTATGAAAAAGCTCATGCAGGGGCCATGCATGCGTGTGTAATCAGGGCCACCAGACTTGCTTGAATGTTGTACTGAATTTATATATAGCGCTATATTGCCTATGATGAGGCCCTATAGTGCATTGCGGATGGGTTGCATGCTATTCCATCCGAGTGCCTTGGGTGGAAGAGTGAATCTGTAGTGTGGTGTATATGGGAGGTTGTGGTGCTGTGCTTGAGGACAAGAGTGGTTACCTCATGTAGTTGCTTTTGTGCCTGTGCATGAGCTAGATGCAAAATGAGTGAGGGAAAGCACACCCGTGCTTAATTTGAGCCGGTGGTTTCCGGTGCTCAGCACCGGCACTTAATTGCCAGTAATGGCACATATGATGGTCTGCCACATGGTGGTGCTGTTTGTGGAATTTAGATATGAGCACAAAACCAATTATTAATTAAACGTACGTTAAAAATGTCTAATACCTGCCGCCCAAGCCACTCTTATATCATTTTGGGCTTGGAATAGCCTGAATTGTCACACTTATAGGAGCGTGATGGTTAGTAGTTGTGTTGGTTCTGTCATTATAATGAAAAGGAGAGGGACCCCTTGAGACCAAAGGAATAGGGTGCAATAAAACAATATCAAAAAAGCGATTTCCTTTGGACTTATCCTATAAGAAAAATACTGGTTGCTAGTTACATCCACTCGTGATGGTCTAGACCACCCAATCTCTAAACCACTCCACATACACCATACACTCAAGGGAGGTATAATAGTAAGCCCAAGGTCACAATCAAGAAATTAATAAAAATAGATCTATTTATTGATAATTATGCAAAAAGAAATATACACAGTTTCTAAAGTTAAAAACAGTATAAAACAATATTAGGAAAACTTTGTTTGTTGCGGTACTAAATTAAAAACAAGACAACATATAACACACATATAGTTGGTAATGTTCATATATGTTATGACCCAACTGATCGATACCTAACATAAAAACACAATGGAAAATCTATACCTGCTGGCATAGAGAGTACACATAAAAGACAATACACTTTGTCATTAACAAATTAGACATCCGTAATAAAACAATGTGAGGCACTAGAACCCTATACCACAAAGTTAATTAGTAATCTGTGGTTCCAGCCTTATAACGGATTGTGTCATGAACATTACCAACTATATGTGTGTTATATGTTGTCTTGTTTTTAATTTAGTACCACAACAAACAAAGTTTTCCTAATATTGTTTTATACTGTTTTTAACTTTAGAAACTGTGTATATTTCTTTTGCATAATTATCAATAAATAGATCTATTTTTATTAATTTCTTGATTGTGACCTTGGGCTTACTATTATACCTCCCTTGAGTGTATGGTGTATGTGGAGTGGTTTAGAGATGGGTGGTCTAGACCATCACGAGTGGATGTAACTAGCAACCAGTATTTTTCTTATAGGATAAGTCCAAAGGAAATCGCTTTGTTGATATTGGTTCTGTCATTGGGAGCTCCGGGAGGGGCAATGGGTGGTGCGAGCTGAAGTGGCCTCCTGATGAGCCCCTGGCACTTTTTGTTTTACAAATTAAGCACTACAGCACAGCGACATGCAAGAGGGCATGCATGCAGTCCAGTCATACAAACGGTCATGTAGGCTCCTCGGAATAGTGGATCCACTGAATAGCATGTGGAGTCACCCAGCTACCAACAGAAGTCCAACTCAAGCCCTGGCAGTAGTGCTAAGCCAGCAGGAAATACTATAGTCAACCTGTGGCAGCAAAACTCCCATGGTAAAAGATGAAACTTGAGACAATGGAATCCAGAAAAGCAAATTATGTTTATTCCAGATAGAGAAACTCCAGCCACAAGCTGTCTCCAGTGCAGCTTTAACCGCTTTCACAGCTTCACAACTCAACCAATCACATTCTAAAAGCAATATGTTATTGTGGCGAGTTGGAAAGTGCTGTCACACCAGCAAGGTGCTCAACGGTGAGTTGCTGAAGGTTACACTGGAAAGTAAGGTTACTAAGGATGGTGGTATCCAGTCTCTTTCTTGGCTTGGTTTTTTTACGGCATGAAACCTCTCGTTCACAGAAACACACTCTCAATGCACACCCCTTTATTTATGTGTGTTACCTGGTTCGCTACATCAGTAGTTTCTATAGTAGTGCTTCCCAAAGCTTTTAGAACCATGAACCACTTTTTAGCACGGCAAACTTTTTCGACCCACCCAGCTTTAACGGACATAAGGCGGGTGACTTTTTAATATAACTAAAGCATTGTGTAGTAGCGCACTGTCTTTAAAGAGTGAACATTTTCAGTTGAAATGGCCATACTGTTTTACTGAAAACACTATATTGTACACAAATGATAATGTGTGGAAATCGGGTTTCAGTGAATATTCATCATTTGTGCATCACCAAGAAAAGGTGCCTTGATTTGTTTTGATCCTATTATTTGATTCCATCACAATTCAGAATTACAAAAAAATGTGCTTCATTTTTGCTTTCTGAGAGCTGCATGCGTACAGTTCATATGGTGGCTGGTGGATTTTAAAAGTGGTGGGCAGAAATCTTAGACCCGAATGGGATTTGCGCATAAACACAGGATATGGATTCCATATGTGCATATGCATATAGATCCATATATACTGAGTCTATAAGAAACTGTAAAAAATACTAGTACGCATGCAGAGAAACCCCAATGTTCATTTATATATACCAAACCCTGTGCACCCTTATTATATAGACATCCAGGCACACCTGCGAGCACCGAGCACATAGTACAAACTCTGACCCTCTAGACATGCTCCTGTTGCACATGACGGATATCGATACAACATGGTTTAGAGTAAGTAGAGGTGGGCGAGCCAACAAATTAATAGAGAGCTGAGCCAAGAGCCTTGCTTGCCTCTGAGAGCCCGTCCTCGAACCAAGTCCTAAAAATGTTTCCATGTAAAACATACAACCTCACTTAAAATACGATAAAGACTCTTCAGAAGTCTAAAAACTGTATTTCCTTAACATGCCGAATGTTTGACATTATTATGTCACATTATATCAGTGCGCTGAGAGATATTTATTAAAAGAGATAGTTTTAAGGATGATCTTAGAACAGTTCCTGAAGCACGCCCTGGTGACAATGCCGTTAGTGGACTAAACAGCAATTCAGTTGTCATGCATGTGGCCCGAATTCTTAAAAATAGAGCAACATTACAGGCTGTTAATTTAAACACAATGCATTTTTGTACAGCTCATGTTCTGAATTTGTGTATTTGAAGGAGAATGGGGAAATAAAATATGTGCCTAAGATTACACAATTTGGTTAAGGGGAAAGCAGGGATTAATCCCATGTTTTCAGTTTCACTTTGTACAAATCAGCCAGTAAATGGGTATTTATTTGTCTCTCATAAATATACTATTCGGCAATTAGCAGGAGTAATTGTTCTTATATGCATGGAACGGAAGACAGAGGCCAAACTTAGTGTGAAGTTGAGGATTGTAGTGTGAAGTCCCTGCATGCGAAGGCTCTGTAGACTCAGCGAGTTCGTCCTCTGTGGTGGATGCTGGCTCAGGCTGGTAGTAGGAGTAGGAGGAGACAGTCCTGGCAGAGTGCAGAGTCGTCCCAGGCAGCATATCATAGCAGATTCAAAACTTGCTTGATGTACCGGCCCGGCTGCAGAATAATAAATCCTGTTGGTTTCTCTGTATGTGACCGTGGGCTTGGTCTTTTGAGTTCTGCACTATCTCCCTAATCAAAAGCATACAAAAAACCCCCACCACTGGTACTGTACAGCTGCTGTGCTAATTGAGTTTGTAGGATCCGGGCAACTAGTTTGGTGAAAGTGCGAAATAGTGAGTCTCTTTAAAGCCGAACGTGCACTGGAAACAAAAGTAACAAGCATTGGCATAGCCAATAGGTCTCGCTTTTGGGACCTTATAAGTGCTTAGCCAGAGCTATTGGCTTTGGCAATGTTTTTAAAGTATGTGGTAAAACAGCATACTGTACTGAATAGTTAAGTCACTCACAGGAGGCGTGCCGTGGCTGTACCGAGACAGGCACACACAGACCGGGCTGACGGTGCTGTGGCGGGTCGCGGCGCCTTTGTGTGTAACTTGACACACAAGGAGCCCTGCACGTACACCTACAAACAGATTGTGCCATGTGTGGGTTGACTGAAGTGCGGGGGTTGAGCAAGTGCATAACTAGACTAGTGAGATGGATATGCAAGCGAGTGTTTGGACACACTGTGAGCAAGCGTTAGGAAAACGGAGACCCGCAGGCCAGCATGGTCGGTCCTGCTACTTTTTGGGAGAATAAGAAAAGCTTCTTCCCCATGACAAGCAACTGCCTATTGCTCACCTCTCCTTCGCTGCCAGTGACTTGATCTTTCACACACGGGCTCCTGTATTTCTGAGAAAGCAAGATGGATGTTAAAGCTTATTCCAAAGGGAACTGGCAAAACACTGCCAGGGTAGAAATAAGCTAAATTTTGGCTGATAATAAGCCGTCCTCTGCCCGGGCTTTGAAACGCCCGTGCGGAGGCGTGGCTTGTGGGCTGAGAAGATGGCAAGGATGCTTTTGCAAATATATCGTTTACATTTTAATATTGAATGCATACAATTTCCGACACCCATTTCCTGGCGATAGGGGCGCACACACAAATTACAGAAAGAGAAAAGGGGTGGAAAGGGGGGAGGGTGATGGGGGCACTGCACCACTGTGTCCAACAATTAAATCGGCGACTGCCTTGAAGCCTGGGCCTTAACCTGCGCTGAAATCCTGTACATTGGTGCATTAAATAGTTAATCTGGAAAAAAGAGAACGAGCCAACGAGGATTGATGGTGAAAGAGAAAACAGACAAAGAGTGAAGCATGCAACTAAAAGGGGACGAGTTTAAAGATAGGATGGAGAAAGCAAACGAACACACCAACTGAATGAACAGGGTATTTGAAAATGAGGAGAGGAAGGAGAAAGTGCTGCGAGAGCACCGAGAACGAGCACAGAACGCATGGATAAAGAACCGACAGATTGCAGGACTAAGGAGAGCGGAGAGAGAAGAGACCAAAAGCAGTGCAACTGGAGACAGAGCAGAGCGAAAGTACAAGCCGTAGGGACAAAGAGCAGGAAACAGAATGAGAAGAAGCAAAAAAGAAAGCGCTGCGCCTTGTGTGTAACCTGACACACAAGGAACCCTGCGCGCCGCTGTTTTTAATGAGCCATGACGAGGGAGGATGATGAGGGAGTAAAGCCCATCTGTTTACAATTAACGCGAGCAGCTGTTTTCAAGCACACTCCTGCTTGTGCTGGCCTCCGCCTTGCGGGAGCGAGCAGCGGCGGCGCGAGAGCCATATGTTTCCAATTAGCACGCACGCCGCTGCTCGCTCCCGCAAGGTGGATGCCGCCACAAGCACGAGTGCAGTGCTTGAAAAGGAGCAGACCGATGGCTAAAGGCCCTCCTAGGGCAGCGCGTGCGCGCTGCCTAGGCGAGACCTAAAAAATACACCTCTGACTCGGTTAATTAACCTGGAAGAAGCTCTGCTGTGCCCCTTCCCCTGCCCACCAATCACATTTGAGTCCTGACCAACAGCAGCAGTTGCTGGGAGGCAAAGAAGAAGAAAGAGATCAGTGGCACACCCACTCCTTCGTTATTAGTAAAGGCTTGCCCTGCCCCAGCCATTTAGTTTAATGGCGCTGTTTTATTCCCGCCCTGGGCCATGTAAATAATGCCCAAAAGTGAAACTGGTTTGTGAAAATTAAAACCCGCCACCGTTTGTAGTCACAGGCCTGGCTTATGCCTCTAGGGTATGAATATTTGAACCTGCTAACACATGCCCAATACTGAGGAGTCCTCGGGTGACATCCTCTTGACCCATTTCTCCCAGAAAAAAAAGGGATTCACACCAGTTCCAGCAGAGCAGCAACAGCAATTTATTTCCAGCTACTGGGTCTTTTCGTCTTTTTCTTTTCCCCCAGGGTGGGAGATCAATGCCCCTCACACCCTTTAACACCAGCTGTTGTGTTATTTACATTTTGTGGTGTGTTACCAAAAACGATATCCTACAGCCTTTGCTTTCACACTCTCTGTACCGCAGCAAGACTGTCACATAATACACTTTACTTTCTCTGCAAAGCGTGAGGAGTTTGTAAACACCAATCCTCATATTTAAAAAAACATAAGCAGCAATTTGTCAGAAAGCATAACCTGGTATTTGACCTCTTCCATAGAAGTGCAGCAAATGTGTCAAATTAAATACAGAATTTAAAGACATATCTGTTTATTGCTTGGACTTTCACGACCACCAAAAATCGGCTCACGGACCACAGTTTGGGAAACACTGTTCCACAAACCTTCACTGGTTTTCCTTCCCTAATAACATCTTTCACGCACACTTGATCTTTTTAGGTCTCGCCTAGGCAGCGCTTGCGCTGACTCTTACAGACATGCTGTATTCAGGATATGGGCATTCAACACACCCAGCGCTTCTGGTTGGTTAGTTGGCCTGCCTTTCTAAATTCCTTTACTCTGGTTGATTAATACTGTCCATATATCCCGCCTTTGTGTGCTTGGTTCCCTCCCAGCGGACAATTGTTTTTGTGGTTGGCCATCTCTGGCTATCTGTTGCCTCCTCGCTCGCACCCCCTCCCTTCCGTCATTGCTGCAGTCCTTCCTGCTGCTGACGTAATGCATGGTATTTTGGTAACTTTACTGCACTGACTTTTGTAGCAATCGCGGCATGTCGCGCTTTAGCTTTAACCATCTAAAGCTAAAGCGCAGTGTGCCGCCATTGCTACAAAAGTGAATAAATAAAAAACAAAGGCAGACGGACACAGCATTTCTTTTACATTTATTTACTTTTATAGCAAAGGCAGCACGCCGCGCTTTAGCTTTAAACATCTAATGTGTGGCGTGCCGAGATTGCTACAATAGGAAATAAACAGGGGGAAAAAAGGCGGCGGTACAACTTTTTTTTTCAATTTATAGACTTTTGTAGCAATGGTGGTACGCAAAGGCAGGTGGACGCCACATTTCTTTTCCATTTGCAATGCCAACAGCTCTGCATTTAACCAATGTAAGACCTATTGCATTGCAAATGCTTGTTAAACATGCTGTCTGCCCACACACTCTCCTTCAACCTGCAGGCTCTCTCATACTTACACATTTCATAACTCACACATACCTTCCATCTCACATGCATGCTCCTTCCTCACAGCAACTTTTCTTCACTTGTGTTTAGTGGTAGCCCCCACTCTCTCTCTCACACAGATCTCTGTGAAGCTCCCCAGTTTCCAGACATTACTCAGCCCTCAAACCCAGCCCCTCCCCCCTCCCTGCCTCTCTCACACACACACATGTCATGACACACACCGCACACACAGGGCCGATTTTAGGGCAGTACGACTGGTGCAACCACACTGGGCGCTGAACTGGGGAGCGGGCGCTGTGTTTAGCAATAACTTATAATTTCAAAACACCTTCAACAGAGTTCCTTGTGCGCCCAGTTTTCAGGCAGCATTAAAAATGTCAAGATAACTCTTGTGACTAATGTTTCTGCTAGAGAGAGAGATCAGAGTATTGTCTAGGGGCAGTTTTGGTTCACCATAAAGTAGCGCAGAGGGTTAACATGCCTGCTGCAAAGAACGCATACCGTGCAGATCACAGAACTATATTTTATATGGATACCTGAGTGGATTACTGCTTCTGTCACAGAGATCCATTTGTTACAGCAGTTCATAAGATAAAACCTAATATAGAACAGTGACTGTTACGAACTGTCATCAAAGAGCTGCATGCAAACTGCATAAAATAGGTTAGGACCAGGGCTTTAAGTGGTCCGGGTCCTGCCGGTGCTGCACCGGCAGTTCTAATAAGCAGGTGCTGAGACGGGTCTCTATCGGGCTCTCCATTTTTGCCCTCATCATCAGCTTGAAAAAAATTGTAACTCTGCAGCTGTACCACCCTTCACTGCCTTCAAAGAGACCCGTTATAGTTCTTTCACACTCTCATCATTCTAGAACTGAAGTATTTTCAATGTTATATACAAGGAAGCCAACGTTGTTGCTTATTTAGGTTATGAATCTAACAACCATTGACAAAGCCAACAGTCCTGGCTTCTTGTAGGTGTATTGTTACTTGTTGTATTATTTATCTGGATGCAGTGACAGAAGCACCAAAATACCAGTCGGGCGGCACACTATGTTAAACACAGATTTTTTAGCTTATATGTTTTAAGTCACGCCCTTCATTGCATCGGCCGCGCCCTTTGGAGAGACCCCCCAGTTTTTTCATCCCACTTAAAGCCCTGGTTAGGACATTCTGCTTTTTCCACCAGACTTCCATTATCTATTACTATTGTTGCTGAAAAGTGTTTGTTCGGGTAGATATACATTTTTATTAGTAAAGTCAGCCTTTACCAGTGCTTTAAAACATATGACACGTATGTGAGAGAGGGGCTATGGAGAGATGAGGGGCAGTTTTGCCTGGTGGTCGTGAGGGAATTAGAGAAGGTAGTGGGGGGGGCGCCAAAAATGATAGTCGCACCCGGCGCCAACAGCTCTAAAGCCGGCCCTGCGCACACGTCATGAACGTGACGCTCTCCCTCTCCGGTTTCCACACATTACAGAACGGGGCTCTCTCCTCTCCCACACCCACTCTACTTCTCATGCTTTCCACAGCGGGCCTCCCTCCTCCTCCACGCCCGCTCCGCTCCGCTCCCTCAGCTGCCGGCCCGGCCGCGAGGTGCAGTCATTCTCTCACAGCACGTGGGTGGGTCTCCCTGGGAGTGTCTGACAGCAGCTCCCGCCCTCAGCCGAGACTGTGCTACTCTGCCAGCCCACAGCCCTCAGTCTGACAGCGCCACTGCCCAGGAACTATCTGCGGGGAGCCGGGTTCTGTCCAGAGGGTCTGTCTGTCCTAAGGCAATGATGCACGCGACGCGCTGCCTTCTGATTCTGGGTAAGGAAAGAGATTATTTTACGCACGTCCGCTCGGTGTCCTCGGATCTATAACTTTCTGCCTGTTGTGTACATTTCCTCCATCATGCTCCGATAACCCCCGCTTTTCTTCTTACGCTACAGGTTGTATTTTGCCGCTTCTAGGCGCTGTAAATCAGTTTTTAAACTCGGGAAATGGAGGTGCAAGCAGCTCGAACGCTGCGTTGTGTTCTTTTAGTGAGCAACCGCATGGCCACGCGTTACTCGCTATTAAATAGCAGGTCATTCATTCCTCGGGGTCAGGCTTTCTCGACTAGTGATCTCAGTCAGCCCCCTCCGACCCCACACTCTGTGGTCTGAAATGGATCTGTGTCCAGAGAATCGAAGCCCCTCTCTGTGCGGTCGCTCACTCTATTTATAACGCTTCCCTCCCCAGGGAAGAGCTATCAATAGTGCAGCAGGCACAGTTGCACCGGGACCCAATGATCTAAGGATCTCTAAGACTTAAGGGGCCCTCTGCACCCATATTGTGGCTGTATTTCAGCGCCTAATTGGGGACATTTGGGGTGGTGGTATTTTCAGCTTTCATTAGGGCGCGTGGCAGTCTCCCTACCAGTGGCATGGAGCAGGGGACCTCAGAAGAGGGTCCCTGCTTTGGGCTGCATGTGGAAATTGGGTATCAGCAGAGTCCGAGGGTCCGATAGCTCCGTGAGGCCCCGCCCCCCAACACACAGACCGGGCACGGGCGGTCTGGTCTCGATGCCACCCTGCCCGCAGATTGACACTGCTGGCTGTGTCTTACGGTTGTAAAATATATGCCCTTTTACCACACACTCTGACGCTAGAGTGTAATATCCAAAGCCTGTCTCCGGGTGTCTGCTTTCTAGTTACACCGTGCGCAGTCTGTTACCTGCCTCGCCCGTCAGCGCTCCGAAGCCCACTCGTGGAAGGGCGGCACTACATAAAACTAAACAAATAAATAAGTCAATGGGTTACACTGGAGAGGGCAGACGAGGTGCCCTCAGGTTTCCTGAGGAGTGGGTCGAGCTATAAGGGGTGGGTGGGTCGAGCTGTGAGGGGGGGGGGGAGGTCTTAACGCCACAGGAATCATTTAGAAATCATTCCTCGCAGTGTTATGGGATCTTAGGGGTACAACCGCAGGGGCTCGCCAGGGCTCTGACTTCCCGTTCACGAGTGTCCATGTGGGATAGGGTTTTATAGTCAGGGGTGTGTGGGTGGGAGGGGCCGCCTCCCGTCTGGGCAACAAAGACGCCTTTGTCTCTGACGGGGACATCTCTGGTTGTGGTGGTGGGGGTAGAGAAGCTCCCCAGAATGGATGGGGGTCTCATCTGTGGAAGAAAAGCACATGCACAAGGCATTTCAATTACTGGAAATGGCTGATGTTTGAAAGCACAAGGGATTTAATGTGACATTGTGGGGGCGATAAGGGGGTGAGTCATTCTTAAACAGGAGAGAATGTGCAGAAGCTCTGGCTGGTTCCCCGGCACTGGGGTCATCCAGGTCTGATGCCCTCCCCCCCAAATGGGCAGCCTACGGGCCAGATTTCCACAAAGATGCCCTGTAGTACTAGCAGTAAATCACTCGTTTGCTACTGGGAAGTTGGGGGGGGGGGAGTCTTAGCGGCATTCAGCCTTTCAACTAAGGATGATAACATAAGGTCCTTTGAGTGTGTCCCACACTTAAACTAGGCAGAACGAGGGGGCTGAGGCTCGGGGAGTTAAAGCGGTCTGCCCAAGATCACACACTGTTTTCATAAGCGGAAGACGAAGTAAGATCCACTTTGGTTTTGACTCCGGTGGACACTAGAACACATTTTCTCCACAGTTTATTTTTTATTTTAAAGTGTCATAAAGGTGTACTACTGTGGCGGCAAGTCCTAAATGAAGAATTTGTGTGGTCAGGGCATGGTTGTATTTGATCTTGGAGAAAAAGAACTCTGTGCACCAATGCACGCTTGCATGATTCTGATTTCTCAGTCTGTGGGAAACTCCACTTGGGGTGTTGGAAAGCAGTGAGTGAAGTCGGAGGAAGGAGGGGCTGGGGCAATGCTTTCCTCCAGGGCTTTAAGTGGGATGAAAAAACTGTGGGGTCTCTCAAAGGGGCGTGGCCAATGTATTTAAGGGCATGCGTTAAAACACATAAGCGAAAAATCTGTGCTTAGCATAGTGTGGAGCCCGACTGGTATTTTGCTGCTTCTGTCATTTCATCCAGATATATAATCAAACAAGTAACATTACACCCACAGCAAGCCAAAACTATTGGCTTTGTCATTGGTTGTTAGTTGCATAAGCAACAACTATGACTTCTTTGAATATAATATGACAATCCTTCAGTTCTGAAATGATGAGACTGTGAAAGAACTTTAACGAGTCTCTTTGAAGTTACCCCAAAGGCAGTGAAGGGTGGCACTACTGCAGAGTTAAGATTTTGTTTTCACCCGGAGGGTGAGGGCAAAAATGGAGAGCCGGATAGGGACCCGTCTCGACACCTGCTTTTTAGAACTGCCGGTGCTCAGCACCGGCGGGACCCGTCCCACTTAAAGCCCTGCTTTCCTCTAAACTATGTGTGGCTCCTTTAATCCTAAACCCAGAGGGGATGACCCGAGCATTGTCACTCCAGAAATCACCAAGTCACAATGCGTTTTCTATGCGAAGTGCCCTTTCTATGTTGCTCAGTGGGCCAAGGCGCCGGCTGCAGTCATCAGTGTGCAGCAGCGTGTAGTTCACAGGGTTTAACGGTGTGGGGTCAGCCTATTCTTTCATCTCCACGAGGCCGATAATATGTGCATCGCTGAGTAGGGTAACAGCCTGAATGTCACAGGAGATTGCACCAGCATTCTTACGGGTCATCACTATGCACAGAGGACAGCCCGGTCCAGCTCGACTATTCTTATTGTGCCGCACTTTCTCACACAGAAGCGCTTCGAAGTAGCTGCTAATCGCTCTACAAAAACTAAATATAGCACTGAACTATTGGCAAGACCACTCAAACTATGTGATTCTGCAATTGTGTTTATTTTTGCATAATTAAGGATTTGCCGCATTTGCCACATAATACATTATCTGCTGCTAAACCTGCAGATTTTAACAAAAAAAATGTTTCTAGCTCAAACGGATCAATAGTTACTAGAAAACGTCAAGATATGTGTTAGCGCGTACTGGAAGACCCTTCCCAAGGTTAACTGGTCATCTTTCAATTGTTTATTTATGTATTTGGTTTGTTAAACTGGTACTAATGAGGTGAAGTCTTTGCCCAGAAAGTATTGCCATGTGTACAGAAGACAAAATAATGAAGTAATAGAATCAAAAATGTGCCTTATTATGCCACATAATTTATTCAACTCTGCCGCATAATTGTAGTAGCCCTGACTATTGCGGGCAAGATTCGTAGGTGCTAAAGGAAGCCAAGTTATCATTGTTTTAGTCCGACTGGTGGCGACTTCAAGCTGTGTAGTAATAACACCTCATCAAGGTGCCACGGCGCAAAATGTTTTTATTATTACTTTACATTTTCCCTATCAGGTTTAATGGTCATCAGAGCGTGTTACCGCAGCCAGAGACAATACAACTTCACATGGAAGTCTTAGTGTAGATGAAAGATGAGTTGTTGATCGGTTGTCATATAATAATAAACAATGTCAATGGAGCATCGAGTGACAGAACGCAAAATAATGGGCAATCCCTGCAGGAGATGTGGATAGGATGTGGCCTAACAGCTAGAGCGGTCGACCTTGGAGCTGGGGAACTGGGTTCGAGTCTCGGCTGAGACGCTCAACATCCTGTGATTCTGGGCAAATCGCTTAATCTCCCCCTACCTAACAAAAATGAATGTGTCCGTCTGTAACGCAACTGGTGCTCGTGTAAAGCGCTCCGATACCTTCGGGTCTAGTTTGCGCTATAAAAAACTCAAAAACAAAAAAGAATGTCATGGGGTCCCTGCAGTGGCTTAATGAAAGTTTAAGGGGCCCCCCTGCAATGTACACAGAGGGGCCACCTCTCTGGATTTTATCCGGAGCGCTCAGACCCGAGTACTGTGCTGAGGGGGCCCCCTGCACCTGGACCCCCCGCACTGCGGGGGATGCAGGGGCCTGTGTTACGCCCCTGGGTCCCTAATTCTCCCATTATCTTCCAATTATTAATGGGCCTTGGGCTTACATGGCCCTCACCTTTAAGGTTTTTGGGTCCCGTGAAGAGTAGGGCTCCCACCTAGGCTGCAGGGAGCTGGGCTGCGCCTCTGAACATAGCTATAGAATCAATATATTGGCTTAGTTTGGGGGGGGATATCAGAATGGGCGTTATTGAATCAGCATTAGGCACCAGGGGTCTGGGGCAGGGGGGCATGAGTTCATATTAACACTGGGGCTGCTTGAAGCTAGACAGTATCAAGGGAAAGGTGCATAAAGGTGGGTACGGCATGAAAGGAGGAAGGAGCCACCCCCAACTAAGAGATCAATGTAGTGCTTAATTTGTGCACGCAGATGAAAGGATACTGAACCCAAACAATCAAGGAAAGGAAGAAGAGATTGGACCATTGCATGGGTTTAGATAAACCAGTATATACAGACTGGGGATGTCTCAAGAAATGTATTTATTTATTTATTAAGGAGTTTTATATAGCGCTGGCCAGACCCGAGGGTATCGGAGCGCTTTACAACAGATTTAAAGCAGGAATCACACAAAAAGGTAGAGGTATACTTATTTGTTAGGAAGACCCAGCGTGCGGTGCAACATTGAGGTAGGGTAGTCCTGAGATAACCTCGATGAGTGCACAATGTCTTGGGCTGAACCTCATTCAGGGAGGAGGGAACGAGGAAGGGGTCGGGGAGCGGGGAAGAGGTAGGTTTTGATGAAACAGTGTGAGGGGGCTGCAGAGTGCAGGCTTGTGCGTTTCGGCGGCGGTTCTCGGTTCAGGAAGGCACGGTTGAGGAAGAGGTCTTTTAGGAGTCTTTTGAATTTTACAAAGGAAGGGATAGTCCTGATATCAGCTGGGATGGAGTTCCAGATTTTGGGCGCGTTTCCAGTGAAGGATCGTGCAGCGGTTTTTTGTTTGTGTGTCTTCATAGGGATGAGTAGTAGGGTGTTGGAGCTCCTGAGGTTTCTTGTCTGACCGGCTTTCTTGAGTTTGGAGGCCAGGTATTCAGGTTTCCCTGTGTGCAAGACTTTGTGCGTGAGGCAGGCAGTTCTAAAGCTGGCACGCATTTCGACTGGGAGTCATTTTAGTTCTCTGAGTGCGGGTGATATGTGATCGTATTTCTTAACTCCGGTGACCATTCTGGCAGCTGCATTGAGAGTTGTTTTGAGGGGAGCTAGGTGGGATTTTGCTGTACCGGTGAGGACTGCATTCCCATAGTCGAGTCTAGATAGCACCAGTGATTGGGTGGCTTGTTTGAGGTCCTTGGGCGGGATGAAGGGTTTTATTTTGTTGAGTAGCTTCAGTTTGAGGAAGGCACTCTTTGCGGAGATCTTAATGTGTTTAGCCATGTTCAGTTTTGGGTCTAGGGTGATTCCTAATGATTTTACAGAGTTAGCCAGAGTGAGATTACCGTTGAGAGCATCGATTGCTTTTAGCCATTCTACAATTTGAGGGTTTTCTTCTTTGTTGGAGATGAGGAGGATTTCAGTTTTGTCTTGGTTGAGTTTAAGGTGGTTTATTGATAGCCAGTGTTGGACTTCTCTAAGAGTGTTGTTGAGTCTCTGAATGTCATCAACGGAGGAGGTTTCCAGGTAGATCTGGGTGTCATCTGCACATAGGTGGAAGGGGATGTTGGCTTTTTTGAGTAGGGTGGTGAGGGGTTCCATGTATATGTTGAACAGTTGAGGGGAGAGCACTGAGCCTTGGGGGACACCTCTGCTGACGGGGTGTAGGTCGGACGTAAAGGTTTTGATTTTTATCCTTTGGGAGCGGTTGTGTAAGAAGGAGGAGAACCAGTGTAGGACCACCTCATCAGCACCTACTCTATCTTGGAGAGCCTTGATGAGTAGATTGTGATCAACCGTGTCAAAGGCTGCCGATAGGTCCAGGAGGATGAGTAGGCAGCATTGGTCAGTATCTAGAGACTTGTGGATGTCGTCCACGATGTTAAGGATCGCGGTCTCGGTGCTACAGTCTTTTCTGAAGCCCGATTGGTGGGGATCTAGCAGGTTGATGCTGTCCATGTGCTGAGTCAGTTGTAGGAGAATGCACTTTTCGAGGATTTTGGATAGGAGGGGGAGATTGGAAATGGGTCTGAAGTTGTTCAGATCGTTGTTGTCAAGGCCTGGCTTTTTCAGTAGTGGCGAGACTTGGCCGACTTTGAGGCAGTCTGGTATGATGCCAGTTTTCAAGGAGCTGTTTATGATCTCGCACCAGAAAGGGGCAAGGGACAGTTTCAACTTTTTGGTCAATTGGGTGGGTACAGGATCAAGGACGTGAGATGCGGGTTTGGAGGAGGAGATCAGTTTAAGAATCTCAGCTTCAGGTATGGGGTTGAAGGATTTCCAGGCTTTCGTGGGGTGCTTGCGTGTGCTGGCTTCGATCTCTGGGGTTGGGCTTTTGCTGGAGGGATTGAGGTTGATGTCTAGTGAGAGCTCAATCTTGGTGATTTTGTCGTTGAAGAAGTTGACGAAGTTGTCACACAGGTCTTTGGAGGCCTGGACTGGGGTTGCAGAGTGCTTGGAAGTTTGTTGCCTGATGATGTTAAAGAGTTCTTTGGGCCTGTTTTTCGCATTGTCCAGAGCGGTGCAGAAAAAGGTGTTTTTTTGTTGTTGATGTGTTTTTTGTATTTCCTTCGGGCTACTTTGAGTTGCTCGCGAAGGCTTGTAGAAGGGTTGTTCCTCCATAGGCGTTCTGTAGCTCTAAGTTGTCTCCTTTCAGCGTTGATGTCCGTGTTGAACCAGGATCTGGATGGAATGTTCCTGGTTTTTTTTAATTTCAGCGGGGCTAATTGGTCTAGGATGGACGTCATAGTTGCGTTGTAGTGAGAGGTGAGTTCCGTTGTGGAGAGACCATCTGGGGAGATAGGCAGGAGCGAGCTTATCTTTTCCTCTAGGTCGGCCATGTTGATCTGTGTTAGATTTCTCGTCCATTTGGGGGGTCTTGGGTGGGAGGTTGGTATGTGATCGGTTGAGTGATGTGGAATAGGATTAAGTGGTGGTCGGACCAGTCAACAGGTAAGATGTGGTCTATTGTGATTGTGTCGCGTTGGGCGATGATGGCATCCAGGATTGCTCCTTTGTTATGGGTTTCATCTGAGCAGTGTTGGGTAAGGTTGTTGCTGTGTAATAGCTCATTCAGGTTTTGGATTAGCGAGTTGTTTTTTTCATTCCAGTGTAGGTTGAGGTCGCCCAGAATTAGGTTGTTGGTGTCTCGGAGTGAGCAGTGAGCAACCAGGTCGGACAGGTGTTCAGTGAATGTGGTGGTGTTGCCTGGGGGATGGTATAGGAGATGGCAGTGTAGTGTATTGTTGTCGCTTGTGTTAATGTTGGCGGTTAGGCATTCAAAGGTGTTGTAGTTAAAGGTGTCAATTTCGGTCACGGACATGTTGTTGTTGTGAATGATTGCTATACCCCCGCCTCTTTGGTCTTTTCGGTCTTTGTTGATGATTGCAAAGCCTGGGGGCACGAGAGTATCCATGATTGGTGGCGAGCAGTCGGTTAGCCAAGTCTCTGTGATGAAGGCTATGTCTATGTCATGGGTGAGGATGGATTCTGCTAGCTCTGTGGCATGTTTGGTGGCTGATCTGCAGTTTATGAGCATGCAGTTGGTAGAGGGTGCCTCTTTTTTAGGTTTCTTTCTTAGGGGGGCCATGGGGATGTTGGTGAGGGAGGCTGTGGGTCTTGGGGGTTTCGGAGGAGAGTGGTCTCTTCTGAATCCAGTGATCACCTGAATCTTGGATTGAGGGATTGCAGTAGAGGGGGTGTCATACGAGGAGGCAAGCTCTGCCGCTTCATTTGAGAACATAGCCTCTCTAGTTCTTTTGGGTCTCAGTGTCTGACTCGAGAGGGGGGTTGAGATCCAACTGGGTCGGGGAGCCTTGGGGAGCCTTTGGTGTGTGGGGTTGGAGACGGTGGGAGTACCGTGGGGATTTTGGGAAGGCTTACAGAGCGTGGCGAGGTTGGTTAGATTTCGTTAAAGCCCTGTATTATAGTAGCTAACTGGCTTTCAAGCAGGGAGAGATGCTGCCCGTCTCTTCCGAGGTGGGGGTGAGGGGGTTCTGGGCAGGGTCCTCCCGAGGGGGAGATGGCCTGACGATGTTGTGTTGCCGTCTTGTTGTTATTGTGCTGTCCGTGTAGGCTTTGAGTCGGGCCGTGGGCGTGGGGTGTGGGGGGTCATGTTGTGGCATCTGCGTTCTTTTGCATGTGGGTATAGGGAGGTAGTTGGGAGTCTTTGACTGTGTATTGAGGTCGATTGGTGTTATTTGGGGGAGGTTATAAGCGGGGGGTGTTCGAGGTGACGGTCAGACGGAGGAAGGGGAGCCTTGTTCTTGGTGACAGAGGTGCGGGTGGTGTCTCGTGGTGGAAAGCTGGAGTTTTTGATAGAGGGCGCAGGAATGGTTGGTGTGCTCTGCTGGGGGGTCCGGCTGTCCGGGGAGAAGGGGTGGGTTGGGCGGGGGAGATGTGCATGAGAGGGGGCAGTCCGAAGTGAGGGGAAGAGGGAGTCAAATGCCTCTAGGTTGTCGTTGTTAGCTTGGATCAGGACTGTGTCGTTGGAGTAGATGGTCACAGAGGTGTTCCCGCTCCGCATCATGCGGTTAGGGATAGAGAATGACAGTTTGCAGCTATGGGGGGTGTTAGTAGTTTTGGTAATGTGGAGTTGAGATCTGAGGATGGAATTCCACTTTTCGGGTCTTTCAGTGTGGAAAATGAGATCCCTTTTTATCTGGCCTTTGGAGGAGCAGTGATATATGTCAGCAAATAGTGATTCTGGGTATTGTCTAATCAACTCTAGAAAGGAGGAGCGCCAATATCAATTCAAATCACAATCAATTATTATCTTTCTAATGATAAGTCCTCAGGCAGTAGATTCAATTGAAAAATTCTTCTTCTTTATTGATCATTCCACAAAAGTTTATTTCGAACAAATTAAATTTGCATTTCCAGTAGCCGAATAATATTCCATTATTTGGATCAATCTCCACTTTTTAAATCAGCCGGCGCCTGAACAGTCCCTGTGCTCAAATACCGGGAGACTGATCAGACCCGGTAATGAACATGGGCGTCCTCACAAACATGGGAGCTAATGCCCTAGTAACTGCATTCGTTTTCCCGCAGGAAGGGGAAGGACCATAACATCGATATCGGCGCCGTTTGACCAATGCTGAACGTAACCTTTTTTGAATACACACCCTCTACCTGGCGGTCAGGCTCACGCAAGAGGGACACAGGAAACAAACCTCACAAGCCCATTTTTAACTATCTAAAATGGCCTTGATAGTGTTGGAGGCATGTTTTGACCAATGCCGAACGAAACCTTCATTGAATACACACCCTCAACCAGGCGGTCAGGCTCACGCAAGAGGGACACAGGAAACAAACCTCACAAGCCCATTGTTTACTATCTAAATGGCCTTGGTAGTGTTGGAGGCATGTTTTGACCAATCGGGTGGGGCGATTGACAGTTACGCCTCCCACCAGGCGGACAGGCAGTCCCGTAGAGGGACACAGGAAACTCACTTAACGGGCCCAATTAACACTGATTAGCTCACTAATTAGTCACAGCTCTTTAGTATAAAAACCCTCTGAATCTCACCATTTACCATCAGCGGGGAGACAGAGAGGACGCCTCCGGGAAGAACGGCTGGAAGCACTGAAACTAGACAGTAAGAGTATGCCTGAAGGAATGCTGGTGTGAACTTGAATGAATAGGTGGTCCATTAGTTCTGGATTTCACCTTGTTATGTTTGCTTTAACTAAGAACGTTGGTCCTGGTTCTTTCTGAATACTGGTGACTAACCCTTAACTACCAGTAGTGATTTTATGTGTTTTTTTCCCTACAGAAAGTCTAAGTAGGTCCTTCCACCTCAGCTCTCCCATGGAGCGTTTAGGGTAGAAATACAGGATAAGAGTTGGTTTACGACCACTTTTTAACGGTGTGAGTACACGTTGCACCTGCCACGTGTCTCATAAAGACCACTTCACACCACCACGCGCGCTATAGGTATGACGCGGGATGGATGATGTTTTTAAACTATTTGTTTACATACTCACACGGTTTGGTTTGTATGTTTTGTTTTTGTTTTTCCTTTCTCTACAGAGTTACTCTCAGTGGTACTATACCAAGAGGGAAGTATCCACCTACATAGTGTTTTTTAACCCCTCCCCTGATCTAGCGACAGGATTTTCCTTCCATTTTTCACTAGTTAAAAGGAAGTGAACACATAGGGTATATAACCCCCCTTTTTTAGGTCCTGAAGAATGCTACGTACCCTTCGGGGACACCTCAGCAGAAACATGTCGACCGCATTTCATACGGTGAAGGGAGAATAATATCCCATACCACCGTTCACTTAGTTTTTAACCACCATACATTTACCATTTGAATAAAGCATAGCACATGGACTAATGTAATGGTTTTTAAATCACTTATCACTCCCCCACGGCCATCACTTAGATTTAGAAGTGCATCCCTGTCTCCAGGTGTATGCCCGCCCTCTATCAAACCAAGTTTTTAGAGGGCGAAGGCAGCCGATGATGAAGCATGACACCGGGCGGTGTGTGAGGCCAGTCCGTAACTTTTTATGAGATGCCCCCACTGGTAGTGCATCTCTATAGAACTCTGTAGATAAACATAGGAATTGATTCAAGGGGCAGCCCACTTTTGTGTATTCATGAGATAGTGGAGGCTGGCTCTTCCTTTGGCCCCGTGCCTCTGGTTCCCACCCTCAGCAACATTGCTGGGGTTAGTGTGTGTGGACTGCACTTCCTTAGTACCAGTTTAGCAACCAAATACAGCCATAAGCAACTGAAAGGTGACCAGTCAAGCTTTGCAAAAGCCGTCCACTGCGCGGCAACACGTGTTGATGCATTTTTAGTAACTTTTGATACGTTAGAGCTAGAAATAACTTTGTTTGTTAAAATCAACAGATTATGTAGCAGATGATGAATGCGGCAAATCTATAATTATGCAACAAATGTTGCTGCTGCACAATCTCAAAACTCCAATGGCCCTAACTATGGGTGAACCCCACGTATTATATATGCATTCATGTATACAGGGCAATGTCTTGCTGACCATGAACCTGGCCAGTTCAGAATTCAAGGCGCTGTGCATAAGCAATGGGCTAGCACTTTCCTACTCTCTGGCAAGCAGTTGAACAAACATTTGTGCACAGTAACCTGAAAACGTGAACTTCTGACCAGTCCAGTGGCTTGGGCTTGGTGTATCTGGCCAAAACATGTAGGCGCTTCGCTTAAATGGTTAATGTGGCTCTTTTGGTGAATGTACCCACCCTCTTCGCCCAGAAGCATTCGGGCCGGACTTTGCTCTCCAGGTACTTTGCGTTGCTGTCACTTCCTGGAGCTGCGCCTGTTTCCACTTGACTGTTGGCATCCAGACAATCGTTTGAGCAACCAGGAAATGTAAAAGGGCATCAGACAGAAAGATCAAACTCGCTCCTTGAAGCTCTCTTCGCAGACGCCAAGTGCAAGTGCATTAAGTCTTGGTTATGTGGGTGAAGTGGGCGCAGCTTGAAAGGTTGTGCCAAATGCTAGCCTGCGGGGCACTACAGAGCATTAAACGACTGCAGCTGAGACGTGCAGTGAACCGAAGGTTATTGGTCCAAAATCTAGAAAGGCCTGCTCACCACTTGCATCATTCTGTTTTCGGTGACTTGAGTACTCATATTGGTTAGTAATTACACCTTAAATTTATTGTGCTTAGAAACAGCAGTGGTGTGGTATGAAGTGCTATGTAAACCAACAAGTTATTATCAAGCAGTGTGTCAGGAGTGTGACATAAGGTGGTGGGATCTACTTGGGAAATGAGACGATTACTATTAAGGCCAGTGCCTCAGAAGGTCCTACGGGACTAGGGCAGAATCAGGGGCATGGCTGTACCCTCGCCTCACTGGATTTTGAGTCATCAGGCTCGTTGAGTAGTCTCCCAACGTACAAAGAAGGCATCAGTGTCTGACAGCTGATGTCTTGTTGTGGGGGCATTCCCAATGGAGCCTTGGCCACACGGGGAAATCAGTCTTTGCTGAGGTCTTGACACTAGCCTTCACTCGCACACTTTAAGGCTGGCCTCCGCCTGTGGCCCAGGTTAATATGTGATTTGAACCCATTGCCGCTTGCTAAAGGCCTCCATTGATGCTCACTTTTGTTGTCGAAGGTAATTCTTGGCTTATAGAGGCACCCATCTCAAACACTGCCACTGCCATACTGGGGGCTATTCTAAACATGATAGGGATCTGTGACAAAATATGGACACTGGCACACCGGAAGTAATATTTGGCATTTCAGGCACCAGCATATTGGATGTGATTCTTGGTATGAAGAAGGATGGCTGTGGAACATAGGAGGAGGACAACCCTAACAAAATGCTGGCCCTAACACACTAGAGCTCAATTTTGACATGGAGGGGACCCATGGTATATGGATAACTTTAATTGCAAATTTCTGGGACTGTCATATTGTATGTAATTGTTGGCATAAGGAGCACCCTTGGCATATGGGGGCACTTATGACAAAATGCTGACCCTGGCACAGTGGGGGCCCATTTTGGCATATAAGGGCACCCTTAGCACATTTTGAAAAATAGAGGATCAACCACCTGGGGGCGTCAAGTTTCATTGACTTGGCCGACCATGAGTGGAAATGTATATGAAAAGTTTGCTCTAAAGTGCACTATTTAACTGCATTTTTTCAAAAGGTTCTCAGGGGAGAACCTCCCCGAAGCCCCCAGAAGAGGTCGCACTCATTTACTTCACTCGCCACAGTTTGGGGCAAGTATTGTATCCTACCCCACCCCTTTCAGAGATCACGTCAGCACCCTAGTGCGGGTCTATACAAAAGAGGCATTTGTCTTGTGTTTTTATGGTAATCACACAGTTATTATGGAACTTTAGGGATGGCAATTCTGGTGATATCATCTGGGTTGAGGTCAGTTAACATCACTGTGTGTGAACATTTAGGGTCAAAAGGGAGAAAACAGTGGAACTGTACACAAGTAGCTACCAGGCCTGCTGCAGCGTGGTGGCCGCCTGGGAAAAACGAGCTGCATGCGGTAAAAATATTTTTAAAACGGCACATTATGTTCATCAGGAGGTCATGTTAGTTAAATAAAATGCGCCTGCCTCACTGAAAACAGCTGATGTGCTTATTACCAGAAATAAATATTTCAGTACGTCACTGTTGTACAGACCTCGACTCTCAGTTCCCCAATCCGTTGATTTAGGACCGTTATTTCATGTCACAGGTCATAACGTAGGACCTGCTGTCAAACTGTGGCTTCCAAGCGCTCTTCTGTGCCAACAGCTCCCACCCTACACATGGGCATCGCCACACTAGTGAGACTCTTCAGGTGGCAGAGGTCCGCTACTTGCAGTGGCCGTTGTCCAATGTTCTACAAAATTTGTAATGCTGTGTACCCCGCATGTAAAAATAAAAGTCATCCACCCACCCCAGAACAACAAACATTGTCTCACAATTATTCTATAAAATTGTCAGGTCTGAACAGATTTACCAATTCAAACATTGCAGTTATGCTCAGTTATCTTTTTTAAAAATACAACCAAGTATATCATTGCCAATTTACTATTGGCCTGTACTCCTTAAAAGTATCAAAGTATCCACAATGATCATTCATCAGAAATGAGGGGGGTGGGGGGGATTTTGAGGATTATTTGGAGCCCTCACTCCCTCCCCCACACTGACACCTACTCCCACCCAGGACACAGGGACAAAGGACATTACTGATGGCCCATTAAAGATTGGCTCACTGCCACCCTGTTTTCTTTCACTAAAAACACTGAACTGTGTTCAGCATGATGTTTGTCTCTGTTTCCCAGGGGCTTAGTAAATAATCGTCTTGGCAGAGCCTGGCGCCTCCCCTGAGATCAATTTAGGCCCCCCGTGGAGCAGGGGGAGGCTGCCCCTTCAATTTGAAGACCTCTGTTTTGCTGCACTGAAGGCATGCCAGTGCAATAACCCCACAGTTTCATAAATCCTGACTCTTTACTGTGGCTTCCATATACATTCTTCAATAGTCTGAAAAGGGGACATTCTGGGGAGGGTAAATGCAAGCCAGCTGTCGGACTTTCCCAGCTCTCAATGCTGAAGGGCAGGATTGTGGTGGCCAACAAAAGCACGCTAAGGGTGATGTTCTGCAGGTCAACATTATGGCAGAAACATGGGCCGGAATCACATTAGGATTCACTATCAGTGGCAGTGCTTAATTTGTAAAACAAATAAGTGTCAGGAGGTCACCACAGCTTGCACCACCCACTGCCCCTGCCAGCACTGCCAATGACAGTACCTACACAACTACTACCCATCACACTGCTACAAGTGTGACAATGCAGACAGTTTGAGACTCCCTAACCTATATGAATGGCTTGGGCAACAGGTATTAGTTGTTTTTAATGCATATTGAATGAATAAACAAGTGTTGTTCTGCTCGTCTCTAAGTTACACAAACAGCACCAACATGTGGCAGCTGTCATAAGTGCTGGTGCAGACAAATAAGTGCCGGTGCTGAGCACCGGAAACCACAGGCTCAAATTAAGCACTGCTCAGCGGCCATTCTGAGCACCCACACACCACCTTGTTGACCTGACTTCTGCCTCTGACCATTCACTAAAGAAGCTCCAGAATTTGAACTGGGAAATGGTGAGATTCTGGTCTGACCAGCAAGTAGCTACAACCGTTTTTGTCTGATACAAAACAAAATAAGAAGCTGGGGTTTTAAAGTCTGGTGTAAGCCAAGGCCTTTTGATTTTATCCAAATTACATGTCCAATATACCAGCAGGGACTTTCAGCCAGCCATTCTCATTCATTGGTTTGTTGCGTCATTTACGTTTTTCTTCTGTCCACTACAGCATACAGCATAGGGCAGTGGGGTAGTCCACTTAAGCCATTCGCTAACCTCATTGTGAGTGATGACATTCTGCTTTTTTTCAAAAGGAGTCTATCCACCCACTAAATAGTTCCATTCATGGCCAGGCCTGCTATGGCAATGTGTTCCTTTAGAAATCATAACAAAATATGCTTTAGCCATTGTTTGGTCGAGCCTAGCGCAGCGCGCATGCGTTGCTCTGCGAGGCTTCTTGTAACTACTCTAACTACTCTGTGTGGGTCTGACTCCCCCCACGCATTGGGTTGGCTTTTGCGTGTGTCATTTTCTAATCGTAGCCTGCAAATGGCTAAAGGTGGGTGCATGTCCCACCTCTTCTGAAAAGGTTCACTCCCACGACGTTTTGCTGGCGGGAGCGAGCAGCGGCGCGCAGGGCGGCAGCTGCAGTGCCTCCTTGTCTCCCCTGCACCACTCCCCATTGTCTCCCTGTGCCCGCCCCCACCACTCCTCTTGAGCTGCTTGTTTATTTATCTGGTGCTCCGCAGCCCCGGAAGGACACTGACGCCTTCATTATCTTCCAGGGCACCCTTCAGATGCGTTTAATGTTAATTACCTGCTCACCTTTGCGATTTGTATCGATGGCATCTGCCCTTCTACGTGGCTCAAGTTGCTGTTACTATGGGTGCGTCAAAGATGCAAACAATGCATTTGACTTTCAAAGCGAATTTATTTGGGGGTGGGGGACAAGTCCCCTTTTTTGCAGTTTTATCGCACGAAATCTACCCGAAGGTGTTCGAGCGCTTTACATGACTACCAGTTGCATCACAGATGGACACATTTCTTTTTAGGTACGGGAAGAATAAGTGATATAAATAAATACACAAAAGGGGAGGGGTGAGGGTAACGGACTCCTCTACTCCGGACCCTCAGGCTAAACTGTATACACACCAAAAGGAGTAGGAAGTGAAAAAATATCTCTGTCTAGTGGTGGCATTCGATATGTGTCTTAATACTGCCCTCACTCACACCATAGTGTGACATGCTTCATCATAGAAGGCGCGCCGAAGGCAAGCCCGTCTGCGCCCGTCAGCGTTCCGGAGGCGGCCAAAGCCAGGCATGCTGCCGGTTTTACTCTACAGTGTAAGCCTCCGCTAAAGTACAGTCGCGATAGGCTGCTGACGCTCCAGCCCTGTCCTTGTCAACCACCCGCTAGGTGGGATGTTCTCTCTCAATCCTCGAAGGTTTGCCAGCAATGTAGCTACAGGATGAGCTCTGGCTCAGCCACCCGGCAATATTCAAATGCCACGCACAACGATGATAGGAAGAGGAACCATATTAGAGCAGCTCTGATAAACACCCGCTCTTTGAGAAAACACCACCAGGATATTTTTGACCTGCTCTCGGATGACCGATTAGATCTTCTTTTTATTACCGAGACATGGCTGAATGAATCCTCGAACCCGGTAGTGCAGATGTCTATCCCAGAGGGTTTTAAGATTACTCGTGCTGACCGTCAGACGGGTAGAGGGGGTGGTGTTGCAGTGGTCTACAGGGATATGTGGATGTTTAATCGGGAGGAGAGCGTTCTGTTGGGGGAGGACAAATTCCTTGATTTTAGTATTAATATCTCACCTTGGTCCACATTAGGGGGAACCTTGGTTTATAGGCCTCCTGGACCAGCAGGGCCCTTTCTTAAAGTCATAGAAGATGTTATCATTCCCTGAGGTTTGCCCAATAGCTCTTTCTGGGAGACCTCAATCTTCATTTGGATCAGACGGATGTAGGGACAACCCAGGAATTCTTGGATTCCCTAGATCTTGCTCAGCTCACCCAGTGGGTTAGTTCTCCCACCCACTGTGGGGGCCATATTCTTGACCCCATCTGTTCCAACTTTCCTATGGTAGTTGAAGATCCGCTCCCCGTGTCCTGGTCGGACCATTTTTTAGTTCACTTCTCCTGACCCACTGAGGGTAGCTGCTGGATACCACAGGCTAGTGCTAGCCCGGCCGCTGCTAAAGTAGATCCCCTAGCCTTCGGCCAGGCTTTGGAGAAGCTGAGACCAGCTCTCCCCCCCAATATGGAGGGCGCCCTGGCCTGCTTCACCAGATGGATCACGCTGGCGATGGATAGTCTATCGCCCCCGTCGCGTCGCAGGCGGGTCAGGGAGTCACCGTCTAAACCATGGTTTTCAGCCGAATTGAAAGTACTTAAGCAACAATGTAAGAAACTGGAACGCTGCTGGCGGAAGGACTATTGCTCATCAGCAAAGGCCAGGCTCAGAGAAGCTCAGAAAATCTATTACACTGCTAATAGCAAGGCTAAGGGTCTCTATTATGCTGACCGGATAGAGTCAGCTAATAACAACTCTAGGGAAATTTTCTCTATTGTGCAGAGCTTTATGGCGCCGAGAGCTGAGACAACGAAGCTCCCTGCCTCTAACACCTGGTGTGAAAAACGTTCTAATTTTTTTATTAATAAGATTTGTGCAATACAGACAACATTTAGAGGTCAAAGCCCACCTCTGGTGGGGGTGGTGCCCCCGGCTGCTCCTTCTGAGGCGTCTTTCATACTGGAGGCTTTTACACCTATTGACCTATCTGACTCACTTAAAATTCTGAAAGCTATGAAATCAGGTTCTCATTCGGATCCTTGTATGGCGAGGCTCTTGGCCTCTGTGGCAGAAACAGTTAATTTAGAAGTTAATACACTCATTAGACTCTCCTTTCAGGAGGCGCTTGTCCCAGCAGCGTGGAAGCAGGCTAAGATCCTGCCACTCCTAAAGAAACCTTCACTAGACCCTCAGGATCCAGGGAGCTACCGCCCCATTTCCCTTCTCCCCACTGTATCTAAAATCTGTGAGAAAGCAGTTAATAAACAGCTCACTGATTTTATTGAAGGCTCAGGTTTACTCCATCCAGCTCAATCAGGTTTCAGAGCTGCATATAGCACTGAGTCCGTCCTGGTTGAAGTATCGGAAGCTATCCGAGGCTGTCTGGATGCCGGTGGAAGTGCTGCCTTGATATTGTTGGATCTATCGGCAGCATTCGATACTGTCCCCCACTCGCTGCTTCTGTCTCGTTTGATGAAAATAGGTGTCACAGGATTGGCCTGGAGGTGGCTAAAATCCTTTCTGGTGTGGCGTACACAATAGATCTGGATCCCGCCATTCTCTTCCCCGCCTCAAGGTGTTACCACAGGAGTGCCGTAAGGGTCCTCTTTGAGTCCCCTTCTTTTCAACATCTACGTCACTCCTCTGGTCCAGTTAGCGGAGGAGCTAGGAGCCAAGATCGTGGCGTACGCCGATGATACCCAACTACTGTTTACCTGGGAGAAATCGGAGTTTGACACTCTGAGGGTTAAGAACTGTCTGACAGCTGTCTTTCAGTGGCTCTCAGCGGCACAGCTCAAATGTAATGAAGAAAAGTCAGAGATTCTTCTTTACTGCAACTTTCCCACACGGTTCAGAGATATTCTCTGGCCGGCCGGCTTTCCGCTACCTTCTTCTTCTGGTCAACCCGTCAAGAACCTGGGTGTTTGGTTTGACAAGAATTTGTCTTTCTTGTATCATATTAAAAAATTGGCCGGGGCTGCTTTGGGATATTGAAGGACATTTCTCCCCCTGCTTCCCAGGGCTGCGAGGGAAACAGTGGCCAGGGCGTTGATTTTGTCCCGCCTTGATTACGCCAATGCTTTGTACATTGGCCTACCGGATTATTCCCTCAATAAGTTGCAGGTCGTCCAGAATGCAGCAGCCAGGCTTTTGTTTAACATCCCCATCAGAAGCAGCGTTAGACAACACCTGCGCATTCTGCACTGGCTGCCGGTCATTAAGCGCGTTAAGTTCAAGGCCCTTGTGGTTGCCCATTGTGCTCTGCACGGATCAGGGCCAGCTTACTTAAGGAAGCGCTTTGAGTTTTATACCCCTACCAGGGATCTGAGGTCAGCATCTCAGCTCCTTGCCCTGATACCTCGTGTCCGCCGTCAAAGAGTGGGGGGCAGATCTCTTGCATTTCGGGCGGCCGCAGCCTGGAATTTGCTACCCTACGCGTTGCGTAGCACTCATGATCTTAGTCTTTTTAAAAAACAACTCAAAACACTTCTGTTTTAATCTGCGATTTTTTTTTTTTTTTTTAGCTGCACCTCAAGGTTCGTGCCGGGACACTCCCAGGAGTATCTGTGCGCGTTATAAACTTCAGTAACATAACATAACATAGAAGCTACACGGCGGGAGCAGACGAGCGGTCTTTGGGAGGAGCACCCACCTTGGAGTAAGTGTGACTACAGGGGGTCTCTCCTTGCCTCTCACCATTTTTAGCATGGTATAGGGGTAAACTCGTACATCAACAGAGGAATTACCTCTCGTCCAGAACAAGGGGTTCTGACCGCTCTGATCTCAATTTGAGGTGAGAGAAAAATACAAACACTATAGGACCTGCAGAGGCCTGAGGAAGGCCGGCGTGACCCTTACAGACGGGCACAAATACACGGCCGAAACATGTCGACACAATGGCAGTAAGGAGAGGTGTAAGGAGCACATTACATCTCCCAATCACCACCATCCTTCACTTTTTTAACCCTGGCCGGAGGGTCCAGGAATAAATTTAGGCACATCGGCACCTCCGAGCTAGTTTTAATTCGCACTGCACTTTCACTTCCGGTGTTCCCAGTCACTTTCTGAAATTATTCGTTTCTGTGTTTGTTTTGTTTGTCTTTCCCCTCCCTTTTGCTCCACCCCAGGCGCTGGGTGCGCAGGGGTGTATAGTAGCAGCCCTATGATGAAGCATGTCACACTATGGTGTGAGTGAGGGCAGTATTAAGACACACATCGAATGCCACCACTAGACAGAGATATTTTTTCACTTCCTACTCCTTTTGGTGTGTATACAGAATAAGTGATATGCCAGAATCCTGAGTATGTTTGAGCCTCCTGCCAGACTCTAATCTTTCCATTAACAGCCCATTGCATTCTGGGACTCGTAGTTTTATGTGTAATGCTGTATACCCGGGCAGCGGCCGCGGTCTCAACGTTACTGTGGACTGGACTGGAGGGGTCGGACATCAGTTGCCGCTGTGCTGCCCTCAGCTCCCAGAAGCCTATACCAGGGCTGCAGTGAGCAGACTCCCCAAAAACCCGAAGGAACTGCCAGGCTGGCACTGGTATATTATGTTCATTTGCTGTTCAACATGTTAGTAATGCCTATACATTATAAACACCCCATACTGTTTAACAGATCACATACCAACACAGCATGACTAAGGTGCATTTATGTTTAGTTATATATCGTTCTACAAGTTGTTTTATATTCATAGACCTTCTGCATTTCTTCTTGCAGTGCCGGCTTTAGGGTGGTGCGACCTATGCAGTCGCACTGGGTCCAAAGGTGAAGGGTGGGGCTCACAAACTAAAGTGCCAACACTATATGATTTTAATGAATCGTCTCGTCATAGACAGTTAGATTACAGTCTTCAATTAAATTAGGGACGAATCTAGTACTCTTGAATATAGGTTACTCGCAGTTCTTTCGGAATATCACTTACATGAACACGGTTGCAAGAATTTCGCTGGACAACATTGGGTGAATGTACCATTCTGTAATGAACAGTAGGTTTACGTGCTATCGACAGTGAACTAAGAAACGCAGGGCATTTTAGCCAGATCTTTCTTTAGTTTATGTTATCTCTGCCCCACAGGTCATGCCATATAGATTTTCTTGACTGCCAAATAAATGCTCAGCTGCTTGCAGATGTTCAAAGTCGTAGCCATGTTAACGTCAGGTAAGTCATGTTCGCTCTTAATAAGATGCTGGGATCAACATCTGCCAGGTGAGCCAAACGCCTGTCTCTAAAATGGTGACCTCAGAGTGCGTTAGTCCCGCGCCTGCGCAGCTGCTTCTAATGGTCTGATGCCACTGGCTTCATGTGTAAAATTACTCTAAGAAATCTGCCCCGGTAATTTTAACCGAAAAGTAACTATTTGGATGCAACGTATTTCTTAAAATTTGCTCAAATAAGTTAGGATTTAATTGAAGTATAGCTTGATATTGAACGAAATTTTCTTCAACAACATATATTAGTATAGTATATTAATTAGAAAGTTTGATTTAAACAAGAAATACATATATTTCAAATTGCATTAGCTAATACCGTCCATCTTTCAATGGGCAGGAAAGCAGCAGGCACTGAAGCGATCCAGTTTCATTGTGGTTCATGCAGGGAAGGCCATAATATGAGTTTTATGCAGGGAGGGTGAGAAGGGTGGCCATCTTGGGGCACAATTTAGTCCTCCCTATTAATGTGTATACTCTTCAAACACAACGATTAGGGTTTCATAACTGGAAAGGTTTCATTTTGCTTATGTATGACATCTGCAGATTTTCAGTGTGGTTATCATACATGGCAACATTTTAGAACAGGAAAATGGGAGATTTTAAAACAATAATCGGAGCTTTCTACTATTTTGCTATTCTTGACATGTTAATAAAACTGCTTACAAAACATTTTTATTATAGCTTTTCAACATGCTACACAGCAGCCATACTGCTCTACAATATAGATTAAAGACTTTGGCAAAGCCAACAGCTCTGGCTAAACACTTCTAAGGCCCCAACGGTGAGACCTATTGGCTATGCCAATGCTTGTTTTTCATATTGGCAAGGACTTAGCAGCTTGCCCAACAATAAAGATTTACAAAAACCTTGACAGCACAAAACAGGCATTGAAAAAACCAAAAGGCTAGCTGTCAGTGTTATTCCTATTAGCTTTGCCAATGCTTTGTCTTTCCTGAAGGTTCCTGAAAGTCATACCGGGGTTGGTTGACCATAAGCAGGGCCACTGGAATTATGCGATTGTGTGGCTGCAGCGATTTTCACATTGTTATATATTTTCCGCATTCGCCACATAATCCACCATCTGCAGCATAATCTGCAGATTTTAACAAAAAATACATTTTGTTCGTAGCTCAAATGGTTCAAAAGTTACTTGAAATACACCAACACATGTTGCAGCGCAGTGGAAGGCCCTTTGCAAAGCTGGGCTTATGACCTTTCTGTTGCTTATTGCTATATTTGGATGTTAAACTGGCACGAATGAGCTGCAAACAATGCCGAGACAGTGTTACTAAGTTTAAAAATGATGAAATAAGTAATACTATTACACAATGTGCTGCATTATGCCACATCATTTGCCTTTTCTTGCTGCATAAATCACTCATCCCTGCCGCATAATTTGGTCCTCTCCTGCCGCATAATTCCAGTGGCCCTGACCACCAGTGCATGTTGTTTCACCTCTTGAATGTTCACATTTTTAGAAACGAATACATAAAGGCGTGTGTAGTCATGCTTCCTATCAACTGAACTGATTGAACTAATATTTTAAATTACAATGGTTTGCAAAAGAAAAGGCCAGGACTGAAAACATGGAGCCCTAAGGTCAATGAAAGGTTTGATCCTTAGTCCTCGCTACTTTTCAGTGTCTGCAGCAAGCCTCTGATATCCACATTAATGCTTCTTGTATAGTCAAAGACCTTTGCAAGGCACCCATTCACAGTCAAGTAAGTGTGAGCCACAGACGGTGATTGAAGCGGGCGAGATCTATTGGGAAAGAGGTTCCCAATCTTTTCTAATTTTACAGAAACAGTTTCTTACTTTTTGTTAAAAGAACATGTTCCTGAATGGTGACAAGTATGGACGTCAACGCCAGATAAATTTTCCAATGTTGGCGGTCTTCATTGAATCTCTGAGTGAGCCGGCTGTTATTTACACATGTAGTGCTGAATTCAAGAGCACAGTCATTCACTCATCCATTCATCCACTAGTGGGTGGTACAAGCTGTGGTGACTACCATGTCTGTAAAAAGGCAGGAGACTTCTTTGTAAATTATAGTGCGTTATTAAAGTGTGATTTATGGGTGATGGTCAGGACCTTACTCTGGACATGTACACAGACCATCAGCCAATGGAGGGTGATTGGTACAATGACATCTGTAAAGTTCTATATACGATTCTTTAGTTCTGCAGCAATATCATCAATTGAGCTAATGGCGTAATAGCCGCTCGCCTTTGTTTTCTCCCATATTCTGACGACACACGTTTGCCAGCTTGACCTCGTAAAATAACCAAAACTTTGCAAACCCATTTTTACAAAATGCCTGCCCTTCACACACACCACCAAATATTGCTTTCTACAGAGAGGGGCAGAACTGCTAAAAGGCATGGAGGACATTGTCTGAGAAGCCTGAGTTTAATAAAAAGTGGGGCAGCGAAGGTGAGAAGCGTAGGGAGAAGGACCTCAATCATAGGTGTTGGAACTCTGAAATATATCCGGCTTCTAGAATTGTCCTCAACAGATGTCTACCCGGCTATGGTCAGTTTGTTGTCTACCTGCCCCAGTAATCCATTTAGGTATAGACTGTCGGGCAGATGGGCGGATCCTATTGTTGGTGATGACCGAAGTTGGGAGTTCTATCTGAGTCTCTCGAAGAAGTCACATCTTTCTAGTTTCTCTAACAAATAGCAATCGTCAGACTATTCAGGATGGAAGAATATTGCAGAACTGTTGATCCATAGCTACAACTCCCAATCATAATACGTAGATTGTATGAGAGTGAGCAGTGCTGTGAACTGCAGGCAAGCTTACTAACTGCATGCCTTGCTAAGGAAATGTGAGACTTAGAACTTAGAGAAGTCACAGGACAGAACTATTAGTCAGTGTTCAGAACTACTCAGCTCATTCAGAGTCTAGAACCACTGAGTTCAGGATCCACATCTAAATTCCCAATACCCAAGATGAATCAAAAAGCATAGAACTAAGCATTCAGCCATCACCCAAGAGTCTGACATAGAGAACCCTGGATTATGGAGAAGCAGAGGCCAGTCTTGATCAAGAACCTCAGTAGGTGTTTTCAGACGCAGAACTCAGCCATAGCAGGGAACTCTATGTGGATGTGCATTTGTAATTACAGAACACTAACCTAGCTACAGGGAAACTGAGGCTGTGCAACTTGGTGCATAGAAGATATAAGATTATGTACACAAGGCATGATAGCAGTGGGAGAATGAGTCTCAATGGAGTGGGTTGTGGGTGGACAGAAAGAACCAGTATTTATCTAGAACCAGTCATTCATGCCAGTATCCTGAACTGCATGGGCAGTATTAAAATCCTTTCAGTATACGTCAACAGTGGATCAACCTCTGAAACCCGCCTTTGTCTAGAATCCTAGAGATGATTCATCACACAAACTCTGAGGTTTAGCCGCTCTCTAGTCCTCTGTACATCATTCATTGCACCGAACCTAAAGCTCAGTCAGTATCTAGAACCACCGAGAACATTCATCCGCAGAATCCCAAAGCTCAGCCCATGTCTAGAACATCTTAGATTGAGTTGGCTCAGAAGCCCCAGGGCCCAGGCAGCCGTCAACCCTCAGCCGCCTTCTGCCCTAGGCTGGCTCTTCCTCAATGCCTGCATGAACTACTTCTGCTTGTGTTTACACCATGTTCAGTATTATGGGCCTTGCGGTTCTGCGACAGGAAGAACGCACTTCCTTTTAGATTTTGTAGCCATCACACTTTTTTGCAATTAAGAAGTATGTGAATGAAGACGAAAGGAAGGATTTAGAGAAGTTTGTGTAGATATGTTATTGCTGTTTTGCAGATTAGTGCCACCTTGAAAAAGCCGTTGTGCAGGCCGGCTACATATGAGAATGCTTTTTTGGACAGAAAATCTCCTGACTTGAGCTCATCATAGTAAACTGTAGATTTTTTACCCCCACTACAGCACACAATTATGGAGGTGTGCTAGAGACGTGTATAACCCAGATTGAGACACATAATAGAGGGCTGCGGTCTGTAGGGGCACATCATATGCACCCTAAATAACAACATTGACTATCATCAGCTTGCTGGGCTGCAGACAACTGACAGTGGTGACAGCAATAAAGATTATAGGGCCAGGCTGTCATTTTTGCCTGTTTTTGCCAAAGAGAATTTCCTATGAACCTCTTCCACCTTTTTGAAATGTGTCTGTCCCCAGCAACAGGATCTTTCTCACATCCATGTGGGACATGGATGTCACAGGTCTATGCTTGGGTACTGTGTAGAGAAAGTGTGCAGAGCGTGTGTGATAAATGTAGCCATAGCCACACTGGAATCCATTTTGTATTCCCTCCATCTTTGTGTGATGCCTGAAATGGAGGGTTGGAGGTAGCCCAGAAAACAGATGTGAATTGAAGGGTTCCTTCAGGTAATTTCAGGGATCCTTTGTTAGAGGGCCAGACTCTTGGATGCAGAGGAGAGGAGTAGGGTGCCCCCTTGAAGTTAGGGAGTTTCCCAAGACCTTTCCTGACCCTCAGTTCACTGACAAGACTACCACAAGTGGTTAAAAAGCAGTTAAATGGGCCAGCCTCCCTTTGTTTTTGTTTTGTACCCCTAATTTAGGTCTCTCCTACCAAGAGACTCCCAGACAGCTCTGTCCCACTTTCCTACTAGTACCTTGTTGTAGGAAGGTAGGATCTGACTGCATGGTTACCCTCACTTTTTGCCTGGTGTTTTGCTGGTTTTCGACTAGTTTGACTGGGATCCTGCTAATCAGGACCCCAGTCTATCTGCTTTCTCCCTTAAATTGATGTACATGTACTTTGGTACACTCCATATTGGATACTGGGGTACCCTTATAAGTCCCTAGTATCTGGTACCCATGTACCCAGGGCATAGGTACCCCAGAGGCCTCCCATGGGCTGAAGCATGTATTATGCCACCCATGAGAGGCCATGCAAAATGGAACTCCAGGTCTGCTACAGCAGCCTGTGTAAGCTGGTGCTTGCACCACTTACTTTAGATATAGGTTCACTATATCTATAGGTCACTACACTTAAAACTTATAAGTCACCCCTACAGCAGGCCTTATCAATCCTGAAGGCAGGGTGCTGGGTTTTTAGTGAGAGGGTGCCCCTGCATGAGCAGAGCCCCTCTGCAGCCTTCGGGGACCATTCTCCCGGGTTGTCTGTGACTCAGCCGGACATATAGGTAGAGGTGCATTATAACCTTGCGGTAAATGCTATCTCGAAAACGGCTGCATGGAAACATATCGTGTTTGGTATCAAACACCTTGGAATCATACCTCCACACCAGTAACTGGTGTGGGAGGTATGATTCCACCCTTCTGAAGCGAGCTTCGTGGGGTCACTGGTCTAACCGGTGCCAGCCTTCTCGACCCGGACAGCACAAAATGGATGCTGCCGACCAGAGACACATTTCTGCTAGCCTGCTGCTGAGCCAAACTCGAGCAGAGGAAGGCAGCACAATAAGCATCCTGTCACAGGGAGGTGTGACCACCTCCCAGATAGGATTTGGTGTATTGGGGCTGGGTGGGTGCACTCTGAGTGCCTGAAAGTCTGCACTTGGGGTACATTTTGTGTCCCTGTGCATAGTCCAGCTCAAACCAGTTCTGGGAGCCATTGGCTCCTGCTCTGGCGCGAAACTGGACAAAGGACATGGGTGTAACCACCCCTCTGTCCTGCCCCTCCCCTAGGAGGGTCCCTTGAATCTGTCCAACCCTCTCCCGTGGGTACAAAAGGGCTTACCTGGCTGTAAGACTTTAGATTTTAGGTGGACAAGATTCTACAAGAAGAAACCACTGACCTTTGACCGTCTGGACACTCTGGACTTCGCTGGACCTCGACTGGGCTCGACTTCGTCCCCCTTTCCGTCTGAAGCTTAGTTTGTGCCTTTGCTCCATACAGGCTCCGTGCAGGACCTGTGGTGCACTTAAGACAACTGAAGAATCTCCCTTGGAGTGAAGGAGTCACTCCCCTGCATTCGCAGGCACTTAACCGCAACTGACCGGTCTGCTGCTCCTGAGCTCCTGAGGACTCCGAAGATTTCAGCAACACAGGAGGTGGGTTTCTGAGGATCCCTGAGGTCGATCTGCCTTCTCACCGAGTTTGAGGCCAGTATCCCTCGTGGGGACTGCATAACCCGAACCCCTGTGCACCGCGTCCATTTGCAGTTGCATATGCCTGTTGGCGATTCCCGAGCTTGTGCATTGGACTTCGTGTAGTCCTGACCCTGAGCAGTATTTGCACCAAAGAACTCTGGCCTCCTCGCACCGAGTGCTCCGTGGGCTGGTACTTTGCAATCTTGCTCGAGGTCCCCTCGCGACTCCTGGTCATTTGGCCTGTGGGTCCTCCTGAGGGTCTAATTCAAACAAAGAAGGGACTAAGGGGCAAGTTTACCGAGGTCCAACGTACGTGCCCCAACAAGGCTGTGTACAAATCGAGTACGAAGTTCCTCCAGGACAAGTAATGGAAAGGAGTAGGGCTCATAGAGACAATGGAATCAAAGCAACCGCTATCAGGTTATTTAAGGAGAAGGAGTTCTCCTTGTTGGAACTAGGGCTCTCACACACCCAGAGAACTGGGTGTCATGCTTCATCATTTGAGCCTGCCCCTCGTCAGGTCGGCGCTGCAATTCCTGACGGGCACCCGGAACCGGGGCTCTTTGTCGGGGATCTTTTATTCCTGCCGGTGGGTGCAGTGGGGGTAAGGGCCCTAGTATGTGTAGATGTGGAAAGACATGTGAATTAAAATAGGTCAGTTAGTCCTAGTCGATATTTATTCAAAAGGTAAACTGCCTAAAATAAGAAAGTGTGAGAGGGGCAAAGGACTAGACGTAATGTTACTAGTGGTGTGTGCCCTGCTCTCAAATGATCGACATGTTTCGTGCCTATCGTGTCATAAAGATCTGGGCACTTCCTCAGGATCAAAGGGACACTATCTACACTGAAAAATATGTATATAGGTAAGTGAATACTACATACCCCGATCTCTGGTATAATCTAGGTTATCCACAAGTACATGCTTGCTACAGCAGTCGGCGGTAATAAAAGGACACCAATAGGGTCCGATAGTATCACGTAGTGCGTGATTGACCTACCCTGCCGCCGACACCATCCCGGTGTCGGCGGCAGGTGATCCTGAGGAAGTGCCCAGATCTTTATGACACGATAGGCACGAAACATGTCGATCATTTGAGAGCAGGGCACACACCACTAGTAACATTACGTCTAGTCCTTTGCCCCTCTCACACTTTCTTATTTTAGGCAGTTTACCTTTTGAATAAATATCGACTAGGACTAACTGACCTATTTTAATTCACATGTCTTTCCACATCTACACATACTAGGGCCCTTACCCCCACTGCACCCACCGGCAGGAATAAAAGATCCCCGACAAAGAGCCCCGGTTCCGGGTGCCCGTCAGGAATTGCAGCGCCGACCTGACGAGGGGCAGGCTCAAATGATGAAGCATGACACCCAGTTCTCTGGGTGTGTGAGAGCCCTAGTTCCAACAAGGAGAACTCCTTCTCCTTAAATAACCTGATAGCGGTTGCTTTGATTCCATTGTCTCTATGAGCCCTACTCCTTTCCATTACTTGTCCTGGAGGAACTTCGTACTCGATTTGTACACATCCTCCTGAGGGTCATCTTGATTTCTGTTGGTCTTTCCTGGTTTCTCCAGACGTGCCCTGACTCTCCATCGCTTGGGGAGCCCACTGGACCTTGCTGGTTCACACCGTAACCTGCTTGACCTTCCTGCGTGGGTTGCTTTTGCTAAGACTTGTTGGTGCTCCCTCAGCACTTGACATCCTTCGTGGGACAGCTCACCTTCAGCTCCTGGTCGTCCTCGACATCTCCTGGTCCTCGTGGCTGCAGAGTCAAGCATCCCTTCTTCGCACCTGAAGCACCCGACATCGGTGGGCATTTGTCTTCCGAGCCCCTGGTCACTCTGAAGTGACCCAGACTCTGTCCCCTCTGCTTTCAGGTTCCTTCCTCCCAGAATCCAGGCTTGGATTCCACCGGACCCTTTTCACCTTCACAGCAGCAGTACTTCTTTGCAGCTCTCCATTGAGAACGACGGCAGTTTCCGACGCCACTTCAGATCTATGCACCCGGCTCCTCTGGGATAGGTAACTCGGGTACTTCGGTATCCACTGGTGGGGTGGCTCTTCAAACTCTTAAGTTCCAAGGGGTTCGCTCGAAGTCCTCCTAGAAGGGTCCTTAAACTTTAAAAGTGTAACCGCGACTTCCCCATAGAATTGTACGGAGCCCGCGGTCGTGTTCCCACACTGCACCCGGCCTCTGTGGGGTCCCTGTCTACTCACCTTGGGTGGTTCCTTGGGGTCCCAGCGATTCTACGTGCTCCAGACCTTGTCTTGATCTCAGTCGTGACTGTTATACCACTATTTTAGTATATGGTTTGGTCTCCCCCTGGAGCCCACTGTGTATTGTGCTACTTACAATTGTTCTATTGATCTTGTATTGTGTGCTTTGTGTTCTATCCTCGTGTAGAGGATAGTAGAGAGTGTTATATTAATAAATACATATTTTTATATAACTACTGTGTGGTTCTCCTTCATTTAGTCATTCAGGAGGTGATATTCTGGTAAAACAAGCTGCTTTACATTCCTTCAAGATTAAGCCTGAAGGCGGCTCTCCACAGCTACCACTAGGATAGCTTTCTAAAGGTTATCTTTGACCTCATACATCATAAGGGTCGTTTGGACTGGTACAAGGTGCCCACTTTAACTAGTGGACAGCATATACCAGGCCAACTTCTCACACTTGTAACAAAGATCATGGTCTCACCAGTGGCAACAGAGCAATTGTTCTGATCTCCATGGCCGGGGTATGCATCGCCAAGTCACCTCGCCAGTTTCAGGACCAGAACCAGGGGAAGCTTGACAGCTTGACAGGAAAAGCTGCCCTGAGCAGATCAATTGCTGAGGAGTGGCATTGGCGATGTCTTTGATTGAGAAAGATGCTGCCTAGAATAGGATGACAATAAAGGAAGCTGAGGAGGCGACAAACTGTGACAGCCACTGTATCTGGAGAAAACCTGCACCGCTTGTGACAGCCATTAATGAAGTGCTCAGAGAGCACCCCTCTATCAGAACCTACCGCATCTAAGCAATGGTGCTAATCAACTTACAACTGGCATCAGCTGTTGCACTGGACTGAACTGTGCGAATAAGGAAGGCCGCCCCCACTCACGGATGAGGACATCAGTTGATGCCCTACTCAACCTTGCAACTAGCTGGAGAGCGGCCCATACTCACAGATGAGGGCATCAGTTGATTTCCTATTCTACCCTGCAACCGGGGCAGACTTCTAGCTTGGCATGGGGCGGGGGTTGCTGTTTGGGTCCAAGGAAGAAACTGAGAAGCAGGACTCATCACACCACAAACACTATGACTGCCTCACTGTTGCTTCACTGCCAGTACTGGAGCTGCCTATATTCACCTAAGCAGGCGTATGCTGGTGCATTACCACTGATTTCAACCAACCGTGGCTGGTCCAGGGAGAAAAATAGGCATTCCAGTCAGTGGCCGTGTGCAGTGTACCCCATCTTGATTGGCAGGGCCGCCAACCAATGGCGAACTTCAGGCATGGATGCCAGAACTAAAACAAAGGAAAGAAAAATGCTGTGACATTGTAACCCTGAATGAAGGGGGGGATAATCGCATTTTTAAGGGAAGGGGGCTAAGGGGTGATGTGGAATACTACATAGGACCAATTCATATGGAGCAACGTGGACTATCACCTAGATGTATCCTTATAACACTTGTGCCTTCTGACAAGTGTGTACAGTAATTAATTCCTTTGTGTTAGCTATAAAGTACTTTTCTTCTGGCTGGACAGTATTAGATATTTTATTTAGATCTGAACTTCTAACCTTCCACCTCCCACCTGAGTAAGCCTTGAACTGTTTGACTTTCTTACGTTGAGGGTTAGGTTCTAATTGTGTGTTCAAGGTTCTTGGTTTTGATTTCAATAGTAGGGTTAACCCCTTGCACAGCAGTAGTAAATAGATCTGAATGGTGCAGTCTTAGCCCAGTGACCCCTAACTGCCTGGGAGTCCTGAAAAAGTACCCACAGTGATTCGCCAGTGATGACAATGGAGGCGGAAGAAGATAAGCTGCTCTTGTCCAAAGGTTAGGGTTTGGTTTCACTTTTCATCTTCCTTGCCTGCGTGAGAGCCAAAAAGAGTGTTCCAATAGAAAGGGAAGATGTGGATCTAATGCTGAGGGCTGCAGGTTTGTGAACTGTCCCATACGTCACATTATAACAATCATGCAGGGCAGTAGAACTTGCTACCCTTAAAAATGCTGTTCCCGTTAAACAAATTTGCTTGCCTAGAGAGGTCATGCGACTTCTGTCTTTGTCTAGATGGGGTGATGGAGAAGAAACTGTGTGAAACCTTAGCATGCTGCAGAGTCTATGAGAGAATCTACAAGTAGAGTCTGTGTATAACATACTTGGAGATTCAGTGGATGTAAATTGTATTGCTTGCCTTCTCTTAGTCAGCTTGGCAGCCTTAGAAGGAAAACAGCTGACGAGAGAGAAAGGCAGGCAGAAAGGCAGGCAGAGAGAGGCATAGGTCAGAGCAAGGGAAGGTTTGCAATATAAGGAAACAGAGATGCCGACAACAACAGAGAGCAGTGCCCGAGAATCTACCTACTCTGAACATACTCTGCGCCTCCAGTGGTCGAGCCACCAGAACACAATGGCCTCCTTGCTAGAGCTCCTCACGGTGGACACATTTCTCAAACCACAGTCTGGTTCATGGTGGAGCACTGGCCATTCCCTGCCAAAAACAGGAGGAACGCAGCAGCCTAATCTAGGGTGAGCGGTCGCCATCATGTTTGGTTGTGCTAGCCCTGTGAAGGCCGCCTCAAAAGTGTGGCAAATGTATGTGAGACTAGACATTTGGGTAGTGACAATGCACCACTTCCTGGGCAGTATACAGTCCTAAAGTGTAAATGTCACTGTGGAGCTTTGGTTGATTTTCCATGGATGCCCACCCCCATTCAAACTCAAGCCGCCCCCCCCCCGTGACTCGTCCATGGCAGAGACAGCAACTATGTTGCAGAAACTATCTTCTGACGCAGCTAATATCCCCCACCAGTGTGGTGTAAGACTTACATCAGCCAGACTGGCAGGGGGAAATTATGTCATCCGACTTGGTAAGGCTAGACTAGAGGAAGGGAGTACAGCTTGGGTTAGACAGAGTTGCAGAGTACAAAGAGGAAAGTGGTGGAAGAGAGGCTGGGAAACAGCTGAAGGGGGGCGACACGTGACAGACAGACAGACGGGCGGGAGGGTCTACAGGAGATCTGGGAGAGGAGACGAGCGGGAGCTGCAGACAGGAGGGCCAAGGGAAGGTCGGTAGGAGGCAGCCTTCAGTGCGGGTGCTTCTGCTGTTACTCCCTCCACAGCCTTGGCTCGTGGCCTGCAGGGCTCCGGTCCAGGGACTGCGCGCCGGTCAGGGAGGCAGGAAGCAGCCGCTTAGTGCTGCAGGGACCGGGGGATGCAGAGCCAAGTGGGTGACACGGGCTCTGGGGGAGTCGGGACGTGGGCTGCGCGGAAGTCCGACGGGAGGCGAGGGTGTGGGCCACTGTGCGACCAATGCTGCGAGTATGACTTCATCACTGTGTGTCTGTGTAAAGTGTGCATGAGCTTGTGTGTGCGAGTCTGCACCAAGATGTGTGAGGGTAATTGCAACAGTGTGTGTGCGTGCAGCGTGTGTGTTTGTATGTTGCACTAAATCAGGGTATGTGTGAAACTCATAAAGGTATTTTTGTGTGTGTTTCTAAAGCTGCACTTACACGTATGTGTGTGTGTTTTGTGTGCGTGTGTATGGTGCTGTGCTACACCGTTCCCGCCTGAATGAGAGAAGCCTGGTCTGCCCCGACACTTACTATGTCTGCATGAGAAACATAAGCACACATGGAAGAGACACCCCTCACCTGGCCATCTAACAGTGGATGGGGGATGTTTAAGGGTCAATGCAGTTGGTGGGGGAGAGCATGGATGGACTGTGAATTCAAAGCAGCCCTGGCAATTTTATCGGAGCAGACCCCCGGTGGGCAAGTGTGAAGCATTGCTACTTTTGTTACTGGAGGCCGATATTGACGCACCGCTGCAAACCCGCCCCCAGTAACATATCCGGCCTCCACCACTGCAAAACCTGCCCCTATCCTTCCAGCCTCTCGAGGAAATGCCCGTTGCCCTATACGGCCAGTCCGGCCTTGGGTGAGAGTTATGAAAAGTCTACCACTGACTTAATCCGCTTCCTCCCTTCTGCCTTTCATGTTAGTGGGAGGTAAGTGTGGGAGCCTTATGTTTTCACTGGTCACACCACTCACCCTCACCTGAATCACCTATTCAGATGCTAAATTAGAGGTGGGACACCAAGCCTGTGGGGAGGGAAGAGGGTGCGAAGGTGACGTAAGGAAGGTGGGATAGGCAAAAAGCGGGCGATTAAGGAGTGGTTTGTGATAAAAAATAAATGAATGAAAGCAGTTTTTGAGGCAAGCCCAGTGTTCTCCTATGACACTAAGCGCCCTGGCCCCAGCTCGCCCATGTCAAAACCTGGCCTGTGGACACCAGTGGCGTAACAAAAGCCCCCGCGGTGCGGGGGGTCCCGAGCTCAGGGGGCTCCCTTGGCACTGGCAGGTCCCTTGCCTGAGAGCTCCAGATTGGGTCCAGAGCGTGGGGGGCCACCTGCATGTACTTTGCGGGGGGGGGGGGGAGGGGGGTTCTCAAGTTTCGTTATGCCACTGGTGGCCACACATTCAAAGACGCTGTTGAGGTCAGCTCCGTGTGCACTGTTTTAAATCTTGGCGTCCCAGAACTGGGCCTAGCTCGCCTGTGCCTGAAGTCAGTCATCCCTGTGTGAGTATGTGTGCTGTAGTGTGTTTGTGTATTTGTCTCCTCTATCTCAAGCCTCTTCTGTGCGTGTGTATGGGTTCGGGGTGCTGAAGCACCCCCAATATAATCATGCTGGAGTTAAGAAGGTGTATAAGAAATAAAGATGCCTATGAAATGTGTTTTATCTTGTCACATTTCCTGTGTGTTCAAAGAGAGAGGTCAAATGTCAGGTCATGACTTCTGACAAAGTACTGCTTATTCTTTTATCATGTAGATTTGTGTTTACTTGTCTTTCTCTGATGACAAAGTGAGAGATGTTTGTAAAGTGAACTATGTGACAATCTTGCTGGGGTACAGAGTGTGTGATAGAAAAGGCTGTAGGATGTCATTTTTTTCAAAAACACAAAATTTAAATACCGTAAATGAAATGTAAAAATATTTCAAAATATATCAGCATTAAGGAAAGCACAAACAAAATACATTTTAATTCTGAGGCATGATGGAAACAAATATTTTAATAGGATCAAAACAAGTCAAAACACTTTGTGATTTACAAATGATAAATATTTGCTGAAATCCGCATGTTACTTAGTTTTATCAGTAAAACTATGTCTGTGCGAATCTAGTGGCCATTTCAATGGAAAATGTGCTGTCTGTAAATGACTGTGCGCCACCACAGCATGCTTTGGCTATATAGTTGAGTTGGTATGCTCCAGAATGTACCACCAGCTACATACTATACACTTACAAGTCCTATACCCTTAGGAGTCTCCAACTGAATGAACGTGGCTCATTAGCTATACTTTTTTTCTGTGACACTTGAACTTTTCACAATCATCCCTGACTTCAGTGATGTAACATTGATGGCAGCACCCCCGCTCTGAATATTGTTCCAGCAGCACTGATTGCAGCACGCCCTGGCAGCAGAAGTGTAATGCATGCAGCCCTGCCCTAAGCCTCTCATATCTCACAGATATTCATTGACCTTGGTCTGAAGGGGGTCCCCTAAAAGTTGCCCCCCCCCTACCACTGGGACTGTAGGGACCTGTGTCACGCTCCAGACTGGCAGAGCCCTCTTTGACAGAGGTTATGGAGTGCAGTCACGCGCACACAGCAGAGAGGGAATCCGCGTGCGTCTTTCTAACCGTTACTGAAGCAAAGCAAAGGAGCGGAAAAGAGAGACGAGTCACTGTGAGTGAGCTGCTATTTTTACAGAAGTTAATACTTAAATGCTGGCTAGTCTCCAAAAACTACCAATTGTGAGGGAAAAAAGGCCATTAAATGATGGGGACCACACGGTTTGGCAAACCAGATTTATAAGTCAGAATTCAAGCATCGCCAAGCCCGTCAGACCATATCTCCTTTCCTAGGAATTATTTACTGTACGCGCTGGGAACCGGAAGGAGTAGGTGCGTGGCAGAAGGCCAGGTGTCTGTGGGAGTGACTCCAGGAATGTGAGGCGGGAGGGGAAGGGGGAGGATAAAAAGAGAGTTCCTTGTATCAGGCAATGATATGGAAGACTGCGAACCAGACTTTAGTTGGTTTTATATTTAAGGAATATAAATGCAAAAAGACCATGCTGATTCTGTTCGTAATATCAGCAGCTGACTTTGCATATGAAAATTGCATGCTTCATCTAACAGTGAGCAAAACCTACCGGCAAAGACAATTTTGCTTGCGGAGTGGATTAGCTACTTTATTCAACTGCGCGGATTTCAACCAATTGTGTTGAATTTTGCAGTTTTCAAAATCTTTTTCAGCCTTTCCATCTCCATATGAACTGACAAAACACTGCAAGCTAGCATGAAACACCACACAATATAAATCACCAAAATTTCTCAAAGGTGGAAAAATCGATTTGTTGAATTTATTTTGCTTCGGTCTTTCACAAAACAAAATGTAAAAAGCCCTAGGCTATCTGCTTCTATGTGAGTCCTTTTTAAAAAATTCAAGCTGAGGAACTGACATTGACACACAGCAATATGCCAAGATCACCTTATGCCAAAGGTCAAGGGGAGATCCTCTCCCCAATGCCAAACAGCTTACCTTACCAGAATTAGTCCTGTCCTACTTTACTCCGCTGCCTTTACCGGGTAAGAGCTGACACTGAACTTGGGCTCATACTGTTGACTGCCTTGAAAAGGAGTCGGTGTGGCTGGGGGCACTTTGTGAGTGGCTGAGAAAGTGAGGAGGGGCACCCACTAATGGGGCGAGTTGGGGCACTTTGTGATTTTAACCTTCTTTGACATTTTGCTGCACTTTTAGTGTTCAAAACAAAACATTTGTGTATACTTCGGTGCCGGAAAGTATGGCATGAATGACCTGAGTGGGCTTGCCCCGTTACGAGTCTCTGGCAAGAAGGTTTCAAACGTGAATGTCCGGATTGCTCACTTCCTGAGGGAGAGTGGAGAGTTTTCTAGTGGTTGCTGTCACATCCCACTGTCTTACAACTACCCCGGGAGTCCATGCTTCTTTGTCTTAGGAACTCAGACAAGAGTCATAAAAGACCGTCCTATGAGGATCTTATCATAATATTTTTCTATTGTTCAGCAATTTACTTCCTAGAGGTTGATGTCCCGTCCTCCTGTCCGATGACTGTGGTAGCAGTGACTACTTCTTGTCGTAGAAGCTTGTACAAGAATCATATAAAACTGTTCTATATAAACCTTATCTTGGTGGTTTACCACTGTTCACCCAGGCATTTCCTGTTCTTGCTATTAGAACTCCATGGGGATCCTCTAGATTCATAAAAGCGTCACTTTGACGATCACATGCAGACAAGGCTGTGGTCTGTCGGTGCAACGCTGCCACACTGTCTTGTTCCACGCCTGCTGTACGTACCCATGTGCCACTCAGGTGTGTCCACCTGTAGCCTTGTAATGTACAGCAAACTGTACCACTGATGCCACAAGGCTCTGATAAGAACATCTATCAAGCCCACACTAACCTCCACGACCACCACCAACCACGCCGAGGAGCAGAGGCACCACAGACCCCTCTTTGTTTCCCTATCTGACAGAGCAGGGTGGGAGTCACTCTAATACCCCACCGATTTTCACTCAGACAGGGTTCTGACTGACTACTTCAAGCGGGTTTCTGTTTGAGATCTGTTATAACATTTTGGTGTGCTCAGAGGGGGCGGGTGGATCTGAGTAGCTCTCCTGATCAATACAAAGATAAAGGCCTGGGGCAGGCAAAGGTTTCTGTCTTTGTTTGGTTTTGTCATCCTTCATGGAACCTTTCTATTTTGACCCCGTAATAGATATGCGCAGTTTAATAACTGAAATATCAGAGCTACTCGCCACCAGTTTCAGAGCAGAAGAACTGTGACAGAAACCACAGTAACCCACCGGTAGCCTTCTAACCACAGACTATCCCTTACACTTAACTAATGTATGCACAGCGACTTTGGGGGCAGGCACTATTCATCTAAAGTACTGTTAGAAATGGGATCTCTAGTTGGCAAGGGCTTGCACCTTTGTCCAAGTAGGGACCCTTCTTCCTAGTCAGGGTAAGGGTGTTACACTCGTGAAGTAACCCCTGCTCACCCTCGTGGTAGCTTGGCACGAGCAGTCAGGCTTAATTCAGAGGCAGTGTGTAAAGCATTTGCACATAACCAACAGTAATACAGTGTAAGCACTACAAACGGACACCACACCAGTTTAGAAAAATAACCAATTTTTATATACTCAAGACAAGACCAATTACGACAAAAATCCACAATACTATACTTTAAAAATGAATGCTTGATAAGGTAACTTCTTCTTTGCAGGAATAGTTCAAAAACAAAGTTCGTACGAGTCGGTAGCCCCGTCCGGGCCTACCGCGATGCTGAATTACACAGAGTCCAACAGTTCCAGCCGACCGCGTCGCTACGGGCCGGCAGAGTCGTGAACAGACTCGGTCACAGTACCTTTCTCGTTGTGGCTGGTACGGAGTGTACGAGCCGGTCGGCGTTCGTCGCGGTTGCTGTGCAAGACGGAGCGATGCAAGGTGCGGTGTCCCTCGATGCGGTGCAGGCAGCGGCTCGATGAGCGTCGTGCAGACGGAGTCGGTGAGTCCCAGGCGTGCGGTGCAGGGCGAGACGATGTACGATGCGGTGCTGACAGGTTGCGATGCAGGCGACCAAGCCGGAGTGCGGGAGCTGGCGTCGGACAGCGGTGCGAGTCGGAGCGGTGCGTCGCAAACGTGCGAGCAATGCCCCAAATGCGATGCGGTCACGACTGTTGAGCCAGTTGCAGCGTCCGCGTCGGTCGGGTCCGGCTGGTTCAGTGAAGCGATGCGATGCGAACTGCGGTGCCCACAGGTCACGGTGCAAGCAGCGGCTCGGTGTTGACGGCGTCGGACGTCGCCTACGGTGAGACCAGGGTTGCGATGCGAAGCGGGGCGATGCGGTCTGCGGTGCAAACAGGTCACTGGTCAGGGATGGATTCGGTTGACGGAGTCGGTTGCAGTTCCCTTCCTCTGTGGCAACTGAAACAGCGTTCCAGAAGCGGTACCCAGAGGCTTGTGAAGTCTTTGCAGTCCCTGAGACTTCTTAACAGGAGGCCAGCTCGGTTCCAGGCCCTTGGAGATACTCAGCACAAGTTTGTAGAAAGTTCAGTCCTTCCCTGCCCAAGGCAGAAGCAGCAGCTGCAGGCCAACCCAACAAAGCAACAACACAGCAAAGGGGCAGTACTCCTCCTGGCAGCTCTTCCAGCTCTTCGTCTTGGCAGGCTCCTTGATTCCAGCGAGATCTAAATTCATGGGGTCAGGGCCCCAATATTTATATCCCAAATTCCTTTGTTCTCTGAAGGCAGAGAGGCCTTTGCCTAGTCCAAACCAGTTCTGGAGCACTTTGTTGACAAGTCTCCGTCCCTTCTTTCAGTGAGTAGGCCAGGGACATCAGACGCACCACAGGAGGTGGAGCCAGCATTGTGGAGGGAAGGCACTGTCCTATTCAGGGCCCAGGTGCAACTCCTCCCACCCATCTACATGTAGATCTTGCTATTCAGCCCTGCGCTGACTCACCCTGTCTCCTGGCATCCCCCAGCCCCTGTCACTCACACTCCAGACAAGGAATACACAACCTCGCAGAGGCAGGCTTGGATGGTTAGACAAGAAAATACCCACTTTCTAAAAGTGGTATTTTCAAACACAGAATGTTAAAACCAACTTCACTAAAAGATGCATTTTATCATTCTGAGTCCAGGCATACTAAACTCGAATTTCTACCATGTTCCCGGGGTCAGTTAGGATTATAAGCTGTAATAATCAAAACTGCCCATTCTGGCCTAGGGGGAACAGGTAGCCTTGCAATAGTGAAAAACGAACTAGGCTGTAATTCACTATCAGGACATGCCACACACACCAGGGCATGTCCTATCTTTCGCATACAACGCACCCTGCCCACAGGGGTACCTTGGGCCTACCTTAGGGGTGACTAACATGTAGAAAAGGGAAGGTTTAGGGACTCGCAAGTGTGTGCACTTGCCAAGTCGATATGGCAGCCCCAGGCTGCGCACGGGCTCTGCAATGGCAGGCCCGAGTTACACTTTACGGGCTGTTTGCGTGGTTGGCACAATCCAGTGCTGCAGCCCACCAAAAGCATTTGGTCTATAGGCCCTGGCACTCGCAGTGCACTTTACAAGGGACTGACACATAAACCAAATAGGCCAATCATGGAAACGCCAATCCATAACACATTTTATACAGGAGCACATGCACTTTCCCACTGGACAGCAGTGAGGAAAGTGCGCAGAATCATTACACCAGCAAAAACAGAGTCAAAACCAGGAGGTCAGAAAGCAAAAAGTCAGGGGAAACACGCCAAAAGATGCCAAGTCTAACACATGTCCCCTCCAGCTGAAAGTAGGGAGAACTACCCAACCCCATTGGAGTTCTCTTCACTAAGGCGGAAGAACCTGGACAGACCATCTGCGTTGGCGTGTTCTGTACCAGGACGGTGTTCCACCGTAAAGTCCATTCCCTGTAGGGAGATGGACCACCTCAGCAGTTTTGGATTCTCACCCCTCATTTGCATCAACCATCTGAGGGGCCTGTGGTCTGTCTGAACCCGGAAGGGAGTCCCAAACAGGTATGGTCTCAACTTCTTCAGCGCCCAGACCACAGCAAAAGCTTCCCTTTCTATGGCACTCCACCTCTGTTCCCTGGGAAGTAGTCTCCTGCTAAGGAAGACTACAGGCTGATCCAGGCCCTCTTCGTTCAGTTGTGAGAGCACCGCTCCCACACCATGCTCTGAAGCGTCCAGTCTGCACGACGAATTCCTTGGAGAAGTCAGGTGCCTTGAGCACGGGCGCCATGCACATGGCTGCCTTCAGGGCATCAAAAGCTTTCTGGCAGGACTCAGTCCAGATCACTTTCCTGGGCTGCCTCTTAGAGGTCAGCTCTGTTAAGGGGGCAACAATGGTGCCATAGCCCTTAACAAATCTCCTATAGTAGCCGGTGAGACCTAAGAAGGCTCTCACCTCTGTCTGGGTCTTGGGGGCTCCCAAGCCAGAATGGTGTCAATCTTGGGTTGTAGGGGCGCCACCTGGCCGCTTCCTACCTGGTGTCCCAAGTACACCACAGAACCCTGCCCGATCTGGCACTTACTGGCCTTGATCATGAGGCCTGCACCTTGCAGAGCCCTCAACACTTTCTGAAGGTGCTGTAAATGTTCTTCCCAGCTGGAACTGAACACAGCAATGTCATCCAGGTAGGCGGCACTGAAATCCTCCAGCCCAGCCAACACCTGATTGACCAACCTCTGAAAGGTGGCAGGGGCATTCTTCAACCCAAAGGGCATCACCCGGAATTGGTAATGACCTTCTGGGGTTGAGAATGCTGACCTCTCCTTGGCCCCATCGGTTAAGGCAATCTGCCAGTACCCAGACGTCAAATCAAACGTGCTGAGGAACCGGGCAGCTCCCAACCGATCAATGAGCTCATCAGCTCTGGGGATGGGGTGCGCGTCAGTCCTGGTGACGGCATTGAGCCCACCGTAGTCCACACAAAACCGGAGTTCTGGAGTGGCACCGGGCGCAGCAGCCTTTGGGACCAAGACCACTGGGCTGGCCCAAGGACTGTGGGAGGGCTCAATCACCCCTAACGCCAACATCTTAGAGACCTCCTCCTTGATGCTGGCTCTGACCCGGTCAGTCAACCTGTAAATCTTGTGCTTCACAGGAGGGCTGTCACCCGTGTCCACGTCATGGGTACACCAGTGAGTAACACCGGGGGTCAGAGAGAACAGTGGGGCGAACTGTCCCAACAACTGGCGACAGTCCCCCTGCTGCTCCTGAGTCAGAGTAGGGGAGAGGATCACACCCTCTACTGACCCATCATGCTCCTCGGTAGACAGGAGGTCAGGGAGAGGCTCACTCTCCTCTTCCACCCCATCATCTGTCGCCAAGAGCATACTCACTTCGGACCTCTCGAAGTGGGGCTTGAGGCGGTTCACGTGAAGGACCCTCAAAGGGTTCCTTGGAGCCTGCAAATCCACCAGGTAGGTGACGTCACTTTTGCGCTCCTTTACCTCATATGGCCCAGTCCACTTGTCCTGCAAGGCACAAGGTGCCACTGGGGCCATGACCCACACTTTTTGCCCAGGTTGAAATTCGACCAGAGTGGCATTCTGGTCATACCATCTCTTCATTTCTTCCTGGCTTGCTTCTAGGTTCGCCTGAGCGAGTTTCCTGAAGCGGGCAGTTTGGTTTCTAAAGGCCAGCATGTAGCTAAATACATCCTGGGGAGTTTTCCTGGGAGCCGCCTCCCAGCCTTCCTTTACCAAACTCAGAGGTCCTCTGACAGGGTGGCCATACAGGAGCTCAAAGGGGCTGTACCCAAGAGACTTCTGAGGCACCTCCCTGTATGCAAAGAGTAGGCATGGCAAGAGGACGTCCCACTTACGCCTCATGGGTTCTGTTAGACCCTTGATCATGCCTTTCAAGGTCTGGTTGAATCTCTCCACCGACCGTTTCCTTGTGGGTGGTAAGGAGTGATGAACTTGTAGGTTACACCACACTCCTTCCACAGGGATGTCATATACTTGGATATGAAATTGGTCCCCCTATCAGAAACCACCTCTCTGGGGAATCCCACACGGGAAAAGATCCCCATTAACGCCCGGCCCACCACTGGCGCCGTCGTTGTCCTGAGAGGGATTGCCTCCGGGTACCGGGTGGCATGGTCCACCAAGACCAGGATGTACCTGTTGCCCATGGCTGTCTTGGGGTCCAGTGGCCCCACAATATCCATCCCTACCCTTTCAAAGGGTGTTCCAACCACAGGAAAAGGTTGGAGAGGAGCTTTGACCTTCCTCCCACTCTTACCACTTGCCTGGCAAGTTGGGCAAGACCTACAGTGTGCATCTGACTGCCTTCGCATTTGGGGCCAAAAGAAGTGGGTGACAAGCCTGTCAAAGGTCTTGTCCTGCCCCAAATGTCCTGCCAAAGGCACGTCATGAGCCAGACCCAGTAGGAAGGTCCTGAAGCGCTGGGGTACCACCAGCACACGTGCTGACCCAGGCTCAGCAACATTAGGCTCACTGTATAGGAGACCACTCTCCCAGTAGATCAGATGTGACCCGGACTGATTACCAGCTGCCTGGTCTGCAGCCTGCCGCCGCAGACCCTCCAGAGTAGGGCACTCGTTCTGCTCCCTGCAGAACTCCTCCCTGGTGGGACCCCCTTCTTGCTGCCAATGGGTCAGCTCAGAGATGTCTCCCAGTTCGGCTACCTGCTCCCCTGTAGGCACCGGGGCGTCCCCCTCGAGGTCCGCCTCCTCCCGGTCCGTGGGAACTTCGGGGGCCGGTTTCCCGCGTCCCCTGCCCTTTCTCTTGGCAGGGACTTGGGCCACTGTTCCAGGCTCCAAGTCCTCTTGATCACCCTTTCTGGCTGCCATTGACCGAGTAGACACGCATGCCCACTCTGGCAACCCAAGCATCTCCAAGTGAGACCTGAGCTCAACCTCCTTCCATAAGGACTGCTCCAGGTCGTTTCCTAGCAGACAATCTACAGGCATGGTAGGGCTCACAACCACCCTCAAGGGACCTGAGACCCCCCCCCATTCAAAGGGAACCTGCGCCACCATACATTGGCGCTCTGAGTTGTCTACAGCAACTACTTGGTGGAATGTTCCGGGGACTACTTGCTTCTCAGACACCAGGTGACACCGGACTGAGGTCACACTGGCTCCAGTATCTCTGAGAGCCTCTACCCTGTTCCCATTAATGGTCACCCAGGTGCTATATTTCTTTGTGTTAGGGGGCACCTGGTTTCCTGGGACCATCTCACTGTCCCCTAGTGAGACAAGGGTAATTTCTGCGGGATCCCCACCCTCTTGTGGGCACCCCTCCTCCCCAAGCGCTACACTAGCCAACACTTTGGACTGTCCACCGGTGGGTGGCTGTGTCCCCTTTGGGCACTTGGGGTCCCCCTTAAAGTGACCTACCTGGTCACATGCATAACACTTGCGGGGGCCGGTCTCAACAGGCTTCCCTGTAGAGACCCCTTTCTTCTTATCACCGGGGGCTGGGAACCTTTACCCTGGGTACTAGTTTGGGGCCCTTTAGAGAACTCCTGTGCTTTACCCTTGTCCCCCCACCTTTCTGCTGGGGACCCTGCCCACCTTTGGCTGAGTCTCCCCCAAACGCTTTCTTGTGGACCCTGGTACTCACCCAGCGGTCCGCTTCCATAGCAAGCTTCCTGGGGTCAGTTAGCTTACTATCGACTAGGTGCTGGCGCAGATCTGCAAAACATAGACTAGACAAGTGCTCCCATGCAATCAAGTTGTAGAGCCCCTGAAAATCTGTTACACTACTGCCCTTTACCCAACCATCCAGCGACCTGCAGAACACATCCACACATTCCAACCAAGTGTTGGCATCAGACTTCTTACTGGACCTGAACTGATCCCTGTACTTTTCAGGAGTAAGACCATACTTAGTGAGAAGGGCATCCTTCATGTCAGCATAGGTGAGGTGATACCCCTTACCCAAAGCTATCAGAGCATCCCTTGCTTCTTCAGGGAAAAGTGGCCACAATCCTGCTCCCCAATTCTCCTCAGGGACCCCATTCATGTGTATGGCTGCCTCATAACCCTGAAACCACCTTTGTATGTCATCCCCCTTCTTGAACTCCTTGCCTACATTCTTGGGAATGTGCACAATCCTGTCTGCCTTTCTGGACGAATTGCTGCCACCATCTGAGCCTGACTTACTCCTAAGTTCTAGCTCCTTCAGTTCTCTCTCATGCTCTAAGAGCATCTTCCTCTCCTCTATGGCCAATCTCTTCTCCTCCCGCTCACTCTCCAGCCTGAGCTTCTGCAGCTCAAACGGCCTTGCCTCCCGCCTGTCCTCCAGCTCCTCTGGGGACAGACTGCTGCTGCCTGACCTGGCGGGTTCCCCCTACCCAAAAGCATATCCACCCTGGAAATAGGCTCCTCCACCTCCTCACTGAGATTACCAGGCTGCCCACTGGCATGTCTGGCTGCTACCCAGGCCCTCAGCGCCTTCTGTAGCTCCTCCTTCCTTGTGAGGCCTTTAATTTGGACTTTCAGGTTTTTACAAATTGCTCGTAGTTCCTTTACGGCGTAGGTTTCCAACCTATCCTCCTCAAAGATAATTTCCAGAGATGCAACGGATGATGCAGCTGTGTCAGGCATGACAAAAGTAGTGAGTTGAAAACTGGCAAGATCAAAAATAGGCCAAAAGAAAAAGAACCAGTATGTGGTACGTAATGGTCTGCGATATGGTAGTAGTGCACACCAATCACTGCAAGTCAAGTGCAAACACAAGTCCTATCCTCACCGCTGACAACCAATGTTAGAAATGGGATCTCTAGTTGGCAAGGGCTTGCACCTTTGTCCAAGTAGGGACCCTTCTTCCTAGTCAGGGTAAGGGTGTTACACTCGTGAAGTAACCCCTGCTCACCCTCGTGGTAGTTTGGCACGAGCAGTCAGGGTTAATTCAGAGGCAGTGTGTAAAGCATTTGCACATAACCAACAGTAATACAGTGTAAGCACTACAAACGGACACCACACCAGTTTAGAAAAATAACCAATTTTTATATACTCAAGACAAGACCAATTACGACAAAAATCCACAATACTATACTTTAAAAATGAATGCTTGATAAGGTAACTTCTTCTTTGCAGGAATAGTTCAAAAACAAAGTTCGTACGAGTCGGTAGCCCCGTCCGGGCCTACCGCGATGCTGAATTACACAGAGTCCAACAGTTCCAGCCGACCGCGTCGCTACGGGCCGGCAGAGTCGTGAACAGACTCCGTCACAGTACCTTTCTCGTTGTGGCTGGTACGGAGTGTACGAGCCAGTCGGCGTTCGTCGCGGTTGCGGTGCAAGACGGAGCGATGCAAGGTGCGGTGTCCCTCGATGCGGTGCAGGCAGCGGCTCGATGAGCGTCATGCAGACGGAGTCGGTGAGTCCCAGGCTTGCGGTGCAGGGCGAGACGATGTACGATGCGGTGCTGACAGGTTGCGATGCAGGCGACCAAGCCGGAGTGCGGGAGCTGGCGTCGGACAGCGGTGCGAGTCGGAGCGGTGCATCGCAAACGTGCGAGCGGTGCCCCAAATGCGATGCGGTCACGACTGTTGAGCCAGTTGCAGCGTCCGCGTCGGTCGGGTCCGGCTGGTTCAGTGAAGCGATGCGATGCGAACTGCGGTGCCCACAGGTCACGGTGCAAGCAGCGGCTCGGTGTTGACGGCGTCGGACGTCGCCTACTGTGAGACCAGGGTTGCGATGCGAAGCGGGGCGATGCGGTCTGCGGTGCAAACAGGTCACCGGTCAGGGATGGATTCGGTTGACGGAGTCGGTTGCAGTTCCCTTCCTCTGTGGCAACTGCAACAGCGTTCCAGAAGCGGTACCCAGAGGCTTGTGAAGTCTTTGCAGTCCCTGAGACTTCTTAACAGGAGGCCAGCTCGGTTCCAGGCCCTTGGAGATACTCAGCACAAGTTTGTAGAAAGTTCAGTCCTTCCCTGCCCAAGGCAGAAGCAGCAGCTGCAGGCCAACCCAACAAAGCAACAACACAGCAAAGGGGCAGTACTCCTCCTGGCAGCTCTTCCATGTCTTCGTCTTGGCAGGTTCCTTGATTCCAGCGAGATCTAAATTCATGGGGTCAGGGCCCCAATATTTATATCCCAAATTCCTTTGTTCTCTGAAGGCAGAGAGGCCTTTGCCTAGTCCAAACCAGTTCTGGAGCACTTTGTTGACAAGTCTCCGTCCCTTCTTTCAGTGAGTAGGCCAGGGACATCAGACGCACCACAGGAGGTGGAGCCAGCATTGTGGAGGGAAGGCACTGTCCTATTCAGGGCCCAGGTGCAACTCCTCCCACCCATCTACATGTAGATCTTGCTATTCAGCCCTGCGCTGACTCACCCTGTCTCCTGGCATCCCCCAGCCCCTGTCACTCACACTCCAGACAAGGAATACACAACCTCGCAGAGGCAGGCCTGGATGGTTAGACAAGAAAATACCCACTTTCTAAAAGTGGTATTTTCAAACACAGAATGTTAAAACCAACTTCACTAAAAGATGCATTTTATCATTCTGAGTCCAGGCATACTAAACTCGAATTTCTACCATGTTCCCGGGGTCAGTTAGGATTATAAGCTGTAATAATCAAAACTGCCCGTTCTGGCCTAGGGGAACAGGTAGCCTTGCAATAGTGAAAAACGAACTAGGCTGTAATTCACTATCAGGACATGCCACACACACCAGGGCATGTCCTACCTTTCGCATACAACGCACCCTGCCCACAGGGGTACCTTGGGCCTACCTTAGGGGTGACTAACATGTAGAAAAGGGAAGGTTTAGGGACTTGCAAGTGTGTGCACTTGCCAAGTCGATATGGCAGCCCCAGGCTGCGCACGGGCTCTGCAATGGCAGGCCCGAGTTACACTTTACGGGCTGTTTGCGTGGGTGGCACAATCCAGTGCTGCAGCCCACCAACAGCATTTGGTCTATAGGCCCTGGCACTCGCAGTGCACTTTACAAGGGACTGACACATAAACCAAATAGGCCAATCATGGAAACGCCAATCCAAAACACATTTTATACAGGAGCACATGCACTTTCCCACTGGACAGCAGTGAGGAAAGTGCGCAGAATCATTACACCAGCAAAAACGGAGTCAAAACCGGGAGGTCAGAAAGCAAAAAGTCAGGGGAAACACGCCAAAAGATGCCAAGTCTAACAAGTACCCTTTCTCGCTCCACTTAGTGATGCAGAAAGTCCTACCTGGTGGAACATCACAGTGAGTACCTCAGCATCACGGATCTTTCCAAATTTGATGTCCTCCCAAGGCCAAATATGAGGCGTTCTGGAGGTCGAGCAAAGGGGTGTTCCTTGAAGAAGCCCCATGTGTTGTCAAATGTTAATGTTGTGACTACAGCGCTCTTCACCAGAGAACGTCCTGATTTCTTGTAAATGAAAAATACCAATAAAAAATTATATACATCAGTGTTACCGAGATGTTAGTCAGAAGGGGGAAAATTCTGCCACAAAGAAGTGCATCTCTTTTCTCCCTAATGCACCCCTCATTCAAGTCAGGATTTTACAAGATGTAGGATTTTTGTTTTGGCAGCACTTCCTTATGGCAAGTCACACACAGGTGCTTTTCTAAAGGTGTGCATCAGCCACAATATCTGTTAGATAGAGCTTGTGTGATCCTGCAACAGATCATTCGCCACAGAATTACAGCAGGGTCACCCACCTTACATCTAGAGTGGATCCTTTGCCTCGTAGAGCTGCCACTGGATCTTCTATTTCTTGTCTACTGCTGGATCCTCAACCTCTTTGCTGTGGCAGGATCCCGCCTCTTACAGAGCTACTGTGGCATCTTCCGCCTGACGGAGCTACTGCAGGGCCATCCACCTTACATATACGGCGGATCCTTTGCCTCACCGGGCTTCCATGAAACACTTCACTGCACAGTGAATCGGATCCTTTACCACAAAGCGGCAAAAAATCCTTGCATGCACTGCTGGAGAGGAAAGATTTGTCATGCACCTATCACCAACGTATTCACCCCACAGCCGCTCCAAAATTATCAACGAAGTACAGTGAATCCTGTCACCATCCAGCCACTGTAAAAACCTTTGACAAAGTACTGTACAGGCAGTGTGAAATCCTTCGACCAAGTACTGTGCAGGCAGCGTTAAATCATGTACAACACAATTAACTACAAGCTTGTTTCTGTAGCCCAAATACTGCGCTGAAACCTTCTCCCACACGCACGAAGGGGGACAACATTACAAAGCTGTGTTTTACAGGGATAACATTACAACCAGAATGGGGGGAAAAAAGCTTCACAGAAATACTTAGTTAAAAAATCCTGTAATATTCTGGCATTTTAGATACGCATAAAAAATAATCTTTACCGTCTGACGAACACTCATTTCTAAAATCGGGGATCTAAGTTGGGTGTGACATGAAACAAGCCATTTACTGTACACCCCCTCCTATGTCACTGATGAATGAGATCTGATGAGGTTGGGACTGCCTAGACTTCCCAAAGAAGTTCTGGTCAGACTCCGGGATGACTCATTCAGCCACCATACGTCTGCAGCCAGAGGCGAGCTGGTCTAAGGCTAAATAAAAGGATTCTGTAGTAATAAAGGTCCAAACAGGTAGGATGTAAGTTATGAAGTTTTATTGAAGTAAGTTACATGTAGATATGTTCCTATGTAGCAAGTAGTTGAGTTCTGTAGAGCAGCCCCACCAGGAGCAGCCTGCCTGCTGCTCAGCCCATTCTCAACTGTCACACTTTACCTCTCAGGCACCCAACATTCCAATACGCATCATCACTCCAACATTCCATGCAGCACACAGCACATTCACACTGGCTGAGCATGTGGTGAAAATGGCAGAACAATAACATGAGCAGGATACTACATATCCCCCTTTCTTATACAACAGAAGCATAAGTCCTATACCATAAATAAGATATAACAATAAGAACCCAAGAAAGGAATAAAAGAGAGGAACACTAATGCAACAGAATAAATGTAATAGAAAAGAACAGATAGGAAAGAATGAAGAGATAGGTGGAAGAAAACTAAGAGGAAGCAATGGGTAAATATACACAAATGGAAATAACCCATAGTCTCCAACAAAGAAAAACATAAAAGAAGAAAACAGTGATAAGGCGGAGGAAACAACAGGTAGCAGAAAAGCATAAACGCATGGATGACTACACTCCAAACACACCCACTGGCCAGACAGGCATGCAAGGAAGAAAGACATAGCACGACACGAACTGAACACCAGCTTTACACCCAGACACACAGAGAAGTGAGGGACGGATCCCCTCCTAAACAAGGAAGAAATAGAAAGAAACTACAATGAGGGAAAGGCTGGGGACAAGGAAGACTAACAACCAAATTAGTACAGATACCAAGGATGAAAAGAGTATGTAACATCACGAGGAGAACTGGACAGGAGAGAAAACAGAGAAGATAAGAAGAAAATACAATGAGTATAACTCATCCTCCCCTATTTTCACAACTACAATATAATAATATAAGCATAACGTAAGGTATAACTAACAGCAAAGTCTTAGTCTAGACTGAACATAAACTGTACCCCAAACAGGGTTAGATAATGTAGACAATGGGAATGAACCCAATAAGACACACCTTGTGTGAGGGTAACAATGTACGAACGGTACGTGAAGGTGGGACTGAAACCCATAGGCTACCCCCAACATAAGGGCGAAAGCTAAAGTAAATGGGACTGACACCCATGACCTACCCCTGACATGAGGGCATAAGCTAATGTGAATGGGACTGAACCCAATAAGACACACCCAATGTGAGGGTAACAGTGTACGAGAAGATGGGACTAAAACTCATGACCTACCCCTGACAAGAGGGTGGTGACCTAATGTGAATGGGACTGAAACCCGTGACCTACCCAAGACATAAGGATGGGTAGCTAAAGTAAATGGGACAAGACCCATACAACGATGCCGTGTGTAAGGGTTGAAAACGTTAATCACCCATGTAGGCAAATGTACTAAGAGAGTGTGGGGCTGGAACCCATACCGATCCCTCATGTAAGGGAGAAAAAAGTTAAATATAAAAAACATGCGAAAGGAACAATGTAGCCATACCCATAGAGATCAGGTGTGTGCACAATGACCCAAGATGTAAAATAATGTGCACTTTAGCCCACCAATAAATCCACGGTGTATATTGTGGGATTCTAAGGAGCTATGTATAATCATATAAGTATGGCACATAAAATAATGAATGTCAAAAGACACCAAAATATTATTGCCAAATGTCACAAGCAAATGCTTTTAAATATGGCGCAAATACAAAAGATTGAAGCATTACTGTAAATTCAGTCCAGTACACAATAGGCCAATAAACAGAAGAAAAGAGACAAATGCTGGCAGACAAAGTTTAGGATGTGCGAGGCACCGCAATCCTGGGTTACACGTCGAAGTTCTTGAGTAGAAAAACTTGCCTCTAGCCAAATAATGTGTGCGTGTCACCGATAACAGCAAGACACGCGATAAACCCACATCTCATCCCAAATGGTTCGATGGAGTAGTAAAGTGATGAGCCCACTCTTGTGGCAGACACGTGACTGTGCTACTCGTCAGCACAGGCTGTAGGAGCAACGAAGCTCAATTGCAAAGAAAAATGGCGGCACGTAGAGAGCGCAATCCCAGATGGCTCCCCGCACGTCTGTGCGGAAATACGTCCTCGACCAGCAAAGGCTGAACACCACAGAAGACGTCACGGAGGATCCCTTTGCGATACCGCGCGACTCCAACAGTCAGGTAAGGAGTGCGCACACCCCTCACAGTTTGAAAATGTTGCGAAACTGCCAAACCGCCAAACCAGCCCAACGGATGTCAGGCAACAGTTGATGGTAACGTAAAAATACGATGATACTTACCACAGTGTTTGTGATACACATGCGGCCCGATACAACTGCCAGTACAGAGACCGCATACTACATGGTAAATGGTGAACAGGTCACAGTGACCGTAATTCACAAAATGTAATCCGCATAAAAAAACAATATGTCCGTGCAATGGCAGACTTTAAGTGACTGACAAACTTTCCTTCCAAGACAGAGTCAATTAAGGCAGAATGTTGGGTAGAATTTCTAGCAAGTTCTAATTTTGAGGTAACACAGACGCTTGACCTTCTTGTAAAATGCCTCAACCGCACAAATTCACAATTGTAGAACACCGTCACAGTCACATGGAGACAAAAACTTCACAACAGAGTGTTCTCCAGCCCGGATGGGCTGTAGTGCTTGATCTCACAGAGGTTGACACAGCAGCAAAGCGCACTGACCTCCAATAACACATATTGGCTAAATGCAGCTAGGCGTTTCCCAGACACCGAAGCACCGTAGTGGCAGGTTGTAGCCAGCAGCGAACACTCTAAAGTAGACAGGATTCATTAGCGCTGCGTCCCTTGCTTTTGAAGATTGTGGGAAAAGGCAATTCTTCCCATCCTTGTTGACAAGCAGTAAGTTGGAGGGTAAGATGACCGAATCACTGCTAGTAAAATTCTTAGTCCAAAGAAAGTAATCCAGATGAGCAAAGCACGCCTGGGCTAGGGCTGTCTGATGGTGAGGACACTGGTGGGGCTGAGAGGCGTAGTGCTTCATCTTCTTGGGTTTCTTGTGAACATCTTTGCTTGTTTGTGAAGAACTCCATGGTTTCTTTTGGACGTTTTTGCTGTTCTGTGTAGAACTTCCTTGTGTCTTCTTTGGAGTTTTCCTTTCCTGTGGATACCTCCTCCTGTACTTTGTGTTGGCAGCATCAGCAGGATCTGTAGGTAGCTTCATCTTCAGGTCCTCTTTTGTTCGCCAGGTCCCTGAAATCCGGTTGTAGCACGTAGGTAGTCACCAACTCGTCGCCAAAATGGTGCAGTAATGAAGGTCCAAACAGGTAGGATGTAAGTTATGAAGTTTTATTGAAGTTACATGTAGATATGTTCCTGTGAAGCAGGTAGTTGAGTTCTGTAGAGCAGCCCCACCAGGAGCAGCCTGCCTGCTGCTCAGCCCATTCTCAACTGTCACTTCACCTCACAGGCACCCAACATTCCAATAGGCATCATCACTCCAACATTCCATGCAGCACACAGCACATTCACACTGGCTGAGCAGGTGGTGAAAATGGCAGAACAATAACATGAGCAGGATACTACAGATTCCTTACAGGTCAGTGTTTCTAGACAGGTAACAGGGTCGGACCGACCTATGGGGCAATCAGGCAGTGACCGATGTGCCGGTCTGAAAGGTCAGTGTGTGGGCCGATTTTTTGGCTATTTGTGTCCAAGCCATCTCAAACTTGCACCGCGAGACAGCCTGATTAGTTAAGTGATATTGGCGCTAAGCCTACCACATTATACTTCTACAAGATGTTCTGGTTTTATTTAACTTATGTGTATTTGTTCAGAAACTTAAGGAGAAGAGGAGAGAGACAGACAAACAAATATCAAAGACTTCTTCTCCACAATTTATATTGCTCATGCATTGTAGTGGAGAAAATGAGTTTTTATGTTTCAACAAAAATGTCCTACGAGTCAGTACTTTAGCTCTGATGCATTTACATCAGCAGAAATGCCCAAGAGACACCCTATTACCACAGGTAAGCAAGCGGACGATAAACACAAAAGCAAGAACTACGATGGGGTGATTTTTACTTGGATAATCGGTTTACCAAAGGTTTTGACTATCAAAATATCACCTTTAGAGCTGCAAGGTCATACCAACTGCAGAATGAGCGTTATATAACAATGAATGACATAATATATATAAACATAATAAAGGGTGTGCACTTTCCCTAGTTTGGCACCCAGACAAAAAGTTGAATCCGAAGTAAATAGGAAATTGAAAATTATAAGGACTACCCCAAAGATAAAATGAGCAGTAACATTTTCAGTTTCCCATTTTGGCCCATGACCTGGTGTTTTGTTAGTAGTGTTCCACTTTGTGCTCTCATGAAAAAGGTTTTTTTTCTGCTCACCCCTAGAAAAGGCCTTCTTCAGTTCTTCGCATTTTCTGACTTTAGAGTCGAAGTAATCCCACTAGGTCCATAAGTAAAGGTTAGTTACATTCTTCAGCCCGGATCCATTCAAACATTCACTTTTTGAATTATTGCCCCTTGTCAGGGCGAGAATCCTGGTTAAAATGAAATACATGTCAGTATTGAAACACATACATTTAACGCAATATTGTCTGTAGCCCATCTACCTCTTTGTTTTGGTCTGCTACACAGCCAATAAGATGGAGACGCTTAGAACTCCACTGCCCCGGAAGACTTTAATTTCCCTTGGATTGGCAGACATGCAGAAGGAATGTATTAAAAGCCTCAGAGGGGAGGAGAGAGAGTCGCACGGCAATCTGTGAAATATTCCCACACTGTAAAATGTAGGTAGCGGTAAGTAATGCCTGTTTACCACATTGTAGCTGTTGCTTATATTCTGGTGCAAACATTGTCAACATAGCTGTAATCCACCTGATGGAGTGTCAACAAACTGTCCATGCGATCAGTGGACCTGCTTTGTAGAGGGAGAAAGCCTTTCAGATGGAAATGGAAAATTCCTTGTTTCAGTAGCCAAAGAAGACAGATAGTTGATGAAGTTCCTAAACACCCTGCTACTACAGTGGCCAAAACCGAAGCACATTTTAATGTCCAGTAGATGCAGACATTTCTGTACCATGGAGGAAGGATCCTGAAAAGATGCGGGGACCAAAAGACTGAATGAGGGGCAATTATGTATGAATGTTTAACTTGCTTTGCGATTTGTTCCTAAAGAACTCATCATGCTCGAAGGATTTGATATTGAGGTCTTGGCTCTTGTCGCAGTTGTTGATCTTGCAGCTTTCACTCGTGATATGTATTTTTTTGTCCCTGCTGAGGGTGTCTGCTAGGAAGGTGGACAGATCGGTAGATGTTCTATTGATGTTGAAATGTTATACTGAAATGGACAGGAACTGATCCAAGTCTTTTGAGCTTCAGGGGCCGGTGTGTCCTTGTCTCTCCCTGTTTCAAGAGGTAAATCATGGAGGTCATGTTGTCAGTCCCTATTTCTGTGAGGAATGTGGATTCATGGGGCAGGAAGGCCCACAAAGGTAACTGAAAGCACCTCAGCTGTGGTATGTATGTTTATATGCAGTTACCTCCTTTGGTCTTGATTTCATAGAGTTGTAGATGGGCACCCAAACTTTCAAAGATGCATTTGTGCTCAGAAACAATGGTGGTTCTAGTTTCATCTAGGGTAGACTGAACAGGAGAATTCGAGTATTCAAAGAGTAGGCAAAGGTCACTATTGAGACCAAGCTTCCCTCAACGTGACTGTCCCAATGTCTGATGACACTGGTTGTTGTTCTAGTAATGCCCCCCTGTAAAATTTTAGGTGCAGGCATAATTTCAATTACGACGCCGCAATTTGCATAATTTCCGGCATTTCATGTTATTTTTTTTACGGGAAATTATGCGGTTACGCCACAAGGTAAAATAGGGGATTGCTGGCGTAAAAATCCTATTGCAGGAATACTGGAACAACACGAACAGACAGAACGCGAGCAGCTCTTGTTAATGGCATTTGTTTTTTCACGCTACTTTTTAGTGGGAAGTGCACCCTGCCATTTTTGATTTAAGACCACACCACTCTAACAAAAATAGTGCAATATGCCAGATTTGTGGTTCACGCTATTGTGCGTAATTTTGTGTAATTTTTCCACAATTTTACATGACTACGAAAAAAGGAAATTACTCAAATTTCGCACACCCCTAACAATTTGCGGTGCAGTCAGAACCAGCTGGATGCATGATTACAGGGCCCTTGGTAAAGACATGGACTAGTGTAGTGTGCAGAAAGAGCTCCTGATGAATATAGGGCAGGGTTCTTCTCGCCATGGAAAGGTATACCTTAGCTTGAAGCAGCAGAGGAATGCTCCCATGAATGCCTAACTCAGCATCAGGAAGGGCTATTCTACATTTAATGACAAGCCTAGGTGTTGGGGCGGGTTCAGACTAGTAACCATCTCTTCTGTGAATCATCTATCGATCATCTGCAAATATTTTCTAAAAGCAACACTATGAAATACTTGAAACAAGAAAGACTGTTTATATCAGTTGCCAATCCTTTGCAAAGGAGCTTTGGGTGGGTTAGGTGGCTTGTGGTTTGTGGATTTTCAAGGGAGTGAATATTTAATTCAGTATTTAAAGAATAGTAGGGCTCCCAGCAGTTTAAAGATTTTTTTAACATTTGCATCTGTATTTAGCCATATTTATTTTTCGCTCATGTTGTCGGCCTTTGTGAATATCTATGTAGTATTTTTGTGAACAAATTAGGTGGCAACTAGTAGTTTTCTACATTTCATTTACCTTTGAATGCTGGCCAAATTTTACAACTATTTGCAGAGCCATATTTTACAACAAAACACCCATATGAAAACATTTGCATTATAATGAAAACATGTATGCATCCATATTCATTAAGGTAATCTTATCTCCTTTTTAGCTCCAATGTTGTCAATCTACATAGATGTAGCCTGGCTGCCATGACTGGAAGCATGGAAAGTAATCCAAACACTTTGATGCCCAGGCACAAAAAAGACCCCTATTTACGCCTGCCATGAATTCTCATAGAGATTCCTGTCAGGCATGTATAGATTTATTACTGTGGATTTTTCCACCACAAGTGTGGAAAAAAATCTGAATTCATAAATCCCGCTCAAGGAATAAAGGGGTGTTCCAAGACGTTGTTAACCCTCTAAGTATTGGAAAGCCGGCACACATATACATTTGTGGCAATTCCCAAACCCTTATCAGACTCTTTGCAACTTTTCCACCTTGGAAATGGTGTAAAGTTCCTCCATCTAAAAGCTGGAGTAAATCCCCCTTCAGGATGCAGAGAGGAACGGACCCTCCCCAGATTTTCTGAAGCGTGGGTGAAGGACTTTCTTCACAGGGAAAATAATTTTCCCTGCAAAGAAAAAGTTTACAAAAAAGCAGAGTACACTTTGCAGATTTCCTCACAAGGTGCAGTTTTCCAGGTGTAGATCTGGGAATCCTGGGGGCCTATTCATAAAGGCATTTTGGAATAAGTAAAGTAGCACTACTGTCATGTGTTTGTGAATTGGCACCAAAAGATCTAAAATGGGAATATTCATATACAATAGGTACAAACAGAAAACAATGTGCCCTCTTTGAACTTTTATTAATAGAGAGTTGGACGTTTTGGGACAATTTATAAAGACATGTATGACTCTAAAGAGGACTACCTGTCGTACTCATAAATGCTTTTGTGAATCGACCCCTTGGTGACTAGAAAAAAACATAAAAATACATTCAGGCAGAGATGTAAATCTCCGCTTGCACTTTTTAAGTTTTCTTTCCTGAACAGGGCCTACTGCTTCCCGTCTGTATTTACGTGTACAAATCATTAGAATGGAAAACTGAATAATATAAAATGGGTGTGAGCTGCCCAGGACTAAGGAAGAGGCAGTTCCCAGTTCTGATGACAATTAAACTATATTCAGCTTGTTATCACATCCCTTTGTTTGCTGAGACAAACTGAAGGCGACAGGAACAACGTGTATAACTTTAATAAATCAAACAAAAGTACAAAGACAAATAGGGAAGGTTACAGTCAAGTTATGCAGACTCTGCGGTCCCTACAAACCGCGCACTTATTTTGACTCAAATGGAAAGCCACATCACAAAATGAGGTGAGGATGAAGAGGGTGCTTCGTCGCTGCTGCAGGAGGTTTTGGTTAAAAGCCCACACAGTGAGGAGAGGTCAGACAGGAGAGCAGGGCTGTTACCGCACTTTCGAAGCTGCTTCATCTCTGATCAGAATTTTCACTCCCACTGAGTCAGTCATCCTGTAAGAGGGGCCAAAGTGGTTCTAAAGGTTCATGGTGCACCGATACCCGACAACGCAGTATGAGAAGATGACACAATGCAACTCACAGGGGCGTAATCCAGGTCCCTGCAATCCCTGTGGTGCAGGGGGGACCACCCCTTCAAGGGGCTCCAACCCTTCTGGGGCCCAACCTTCAGCGGGCCTGCATTCAGCCCAGGGCCAGTGTATATCTGTGAGGTGTATGAGACTGAGTGGCCCTCCTCACATTCTGCAGGGTGGTCCCATCATTCTGCCTTATTCCACTAGCAACTCACCCATGAGGGCTGAGGTACTACTTGTAGAAGAAGTGGTAAAACAAAACACGCACTCACAAGATGGAGGACATGATATCGATTCATAAGATGAAGGACATGGTAGAAGCTGAAGGGAGGCGTGTAGGACCATGGTGCCAGAGACGTGGACCCGGCTGGCGCTCCTGGGCAGCTTCTCCTAGCATCGCATTGTTCGATAGAGCCTCTTGCAAGGGTGTTTACACACAAGGCGATGAAGAACGACCGTTCCATGGCTCCTTTACTGGCACTGTATTTGATGCTTCTAGGAGCATTCAGGCACCCCCTGTGCTCCAGCGCCCCCAGGCGTCAGCTTGGTACTTGCCATGTCGTTGAATCTGTCCCCAAGAATGGACTGGTGAGGAATGCGGCAGAGTTCTGCTTAAGAGGGACCATTACCACAGGACAGAAAGGCATGACTAGATGGAGGCAGCTAAGATCGCCTCCGTGCCAAAGGTAGGCACCAAAATGTCATATAAATCCAAGCCCTTGGGACAGGGCTGTTTACTGCGAGGTCTCTTGGGACACATGGGAGCAAACCCTGTGTTTACATACAGGCAAAGTACAATGTGTAGTGCAGACTGCTCTGGTTACACCCTCTCCAGTAGCTTCAGTAGTTCTAGAAGATACCGAGGTGAGTTGTTATGTCACCTACGCAAACTCTTTGCTTCATAATAATATTTGGAATTCAATGTCTCCAAAGAGTAAAATCTCAGTTCTGTTCTCAGGATAGGCCTCCCCGAAACTTTTTTCCTCAGCAACAAGTCATTGAATCTGCCAAAAAGTCTGATGCGATCTCGAAAGGGAAGATAGTCATCTAACTTGCTTCATATTTTGTAGGGTGAATAGAGGGTTTCTCAACCTCAGACAGGCACACAAACTGTAGTTCCCAGTGTCCAAGCAATGCAGAAGCCCAGCGACCGTGCATGCTTGTGAGCATCAAGGGCATAGACTAGGCTGGCCTGACAAGAGAAAACTCCTCTGTCCCATCCTCACTGTTGTACATGCTTTCGAAAGACATCACTGCAATGTTTTAAAAGTTAGATAGATTAATGTGATTGAAACAGTAATAATGAACAATAATTCTGTAAAAAATAAAAAAGGAAGAAGTCTATTCCCTGCTCCTGAAACGCCTTAGATATTTCGGCTCCCCACTTACATATTTTTTATCTCATATCCTGTATTTATTCTAATATTAAAAACAACACAGAATATAACTTTTGGACCTTAATTTCAAGATACTTTTGTTTTACGTGGCATATGATTATTATAATGAATGTAAAAGGACTCCTGAGTATCAGTTTCCTTCTCTATATCTATATTTATAAAGGAAAGACCCTCAAGACCTATGGTAAACTTTTACCTTGCTGGCAGCATTTAACATTTTACATGGTGGGTTGTTAAAAAATTGAAAATCACTGGTCCAGGAATGTATTTATTTTTTCACACATTTATTTCTTTTGTGCCTCGCAATGTGACCCAAATTCCCTGTCCCCGCACTGTATGGCATAAAAGGTACTGTTGTGATGCTATGGTGGGCGTACGAAGCATAGGATCACCCCTTGATCTTTGAGACATTGACAGTGATTGGCCCACTAGGAGATCTGGGACTACCAAAGGTCTGTCCTGGGCTGTGGAAGAAAGCGGCGACTAATTGGTCACTGAGCAGCAAATGTGCGAACATTATTTTTGATGATATCCAGATGTACGACTCTGTGTGTTTTTTCCAGAAAAAAAACCCGAATTATTTGTTCACAGTTGGCAGTGCACATGTAGGTAAATAGAACTGTTAGCTTCTGAACGCTGGGTGGCTTCAGACTAGTGGAGCTACATGCTCTATAGGGTGTAAATACTTTCAAAAGGGATTGTGCAGGTGAAATGCATTCACCAATAAGTGTACTCGGTACGGGAAGTAAAGTAACACATGCTGGCCAATAGTAAAAGAGATTTGTTATGTTATGTTAAGTGTGGATGTGAGGCTAGGTGTGCGAGGCTGTTATGTTATGTTATAAATTTGAAATATGTTATGTTATGTTGTGCTGTGTTGTTTTGCGTTGTGTTAAGTTGTGTTGTGAGGCTTGCCTCAGGGGGACTCACTCGAAGAGCCAGGTCTTACGCTTCTAGAAGCAGGCCCGGACTGACCCATATGACTCTGGATTGTTTTACTTCGAACGGAAAAGAGCAAATGTCACTGTCTGTTTTTGCTTTGCAGTTTGTGCATTTGTCAGTCAATGTATCATATCTGTAAGGAAGAGACAGCATGTTGACGTCATGCGTCATACGCTGGGCACTCACAGCTGCAGTAATTGAGTCTTTGTTTTATGTTGCTGTTTTTCATATCCCAGCAGGGTGAAAGTCCTAACTGCAGGAAGACAAACAACCCTTAGATAAAAAAAGGCTGTAAAGTTGCTATTCTTGAAAAGAAATTATGTCACATTGCAAACAGAGTCGTTAAAAAAGTAAATATAGGCTAGGAAAGTGCAAACAGCCTTAGAGGAGGTTTATAGCAGATTGTTCAACTGACACCCACCGCGCTCACAGGACCGCGGAAACAACATAAGCACATTATTTTTCTCGGAGTCTTCAAATCAGCAAAACCCAATTCACCCACCAATCAACACAAATCACAGAAATCCACCCAAACACACCAAGACAGTATTGTCTGCAAGGCTCCTTGCAGTAAAATATCACTCATTCTCCTGCAAACAAGATTTCACCCAAGCCTCTGCGCCAGGAATCACCTCACATTTTTTGGGGTTCTTTATGGCACTATAAGGTGTTGTAGCCAATAACTAACCAATTTAAATCCTTTGTTTCTTGACTACGGTCATGGAAGTAGAAGCCACTCACCTGCAGCAATGCTTCGTTGCTCTCTAGCTAAGGTTGCACTCACCAAAAACCACTATAGCCACATACTTCTATTGCTCCTCCCTTATTGGGGTAATCACCCAGCTTTTAGAAATCATTTCCCGAAGAGTAGTAGGGAGGGCCTGCAATTGGTGGCTTCCATACAAAAAGATTGCTTGCTGTTCCGCACAGATGGCCTAACGTTCAAGAGGCGTGTGGAATGGGCTTTTCAGTCGAACTAGAATGTCAAAAATGTCGTTACCTGTGTTTGAAGATGAGTCTCTTCAACATCAGCTTATTAGTGCGAATGGCTCTGCCTTCCTATCCAGTAGGGTCGTCTCTACGTAAACGATTCATGCAGCCACCTTTCTTTGGTTTCAGTGCCTCATGTATGTGTTGCTGGTGTTGCTTGCTCGGTTTTACACTGAAGGTTTGGCTGGTGTTGGCATCTGTGCAGGACGTTTTGTGATCATTTTGGTTTGGGTTGATCTGGTGGGCTCCGAGGCAGAGCCTGTCCCATAAAGACCTATGTTCCATAAGGGACTGAGTAAATCCTCGTTCAGGTTGGCGAGAATGCCTGGCCCGTTCACTGGCATAACGAAACGTGAGGGCCCCCCCTGCAAAGTACGTGGAGGGGGCCCCTCTGGACTCACTAGGGAGCTCTCCGGCCAGAGTAGTGGGCTGAGGCAGCCCCCTGGAGCTTGGGGCCCCACCGCACCGCCTGTGTTATGCCACTGAGCCCATTGGGTTGTATTTTGTGTTGTGGTCTGAGAACCTCTTTGTTCGGGTCAGAGAAAACACCAGCCCATGTGTGTCCTTGGTTACATCAGGCACTTGGAAAATGCTTGCGATCACGGACCGAAACCTGAATCCCTCTGCGACTGCGGAGAGTCTGCACACACCTTACTACTTATGTCAAATATTTAAATAGCGGCAACCCTAAATGTAGCAGACCATGAAGTTTGGCGGTACCACCTTCAGCTACCCATAATGCAACACTGTGCAAAATGCGAGCAGCTTCCCTCCCATTGACCAGCTGGATCTTTCAAGGGAGCCTAGACCGAGTCAATTCCAGCTTTACTCAGGGTCAAGAATTTCTGGCCCACTTTCGGGAGCAGTGCGCAAAAGTTATTGTGCATGTCCTTTGTCTGGCTTCCCCAATAAGACTCCGCATGTTGACCTGGAACTGAACCTTTTTGGCCACTCTCCAAAGAAGCCTAAAGAGAGGAACGCCTCCAGCTGCCGGAAGTGTTCCCAGGGCCAGGATTCCAAGACAGAGGCTGTGGTGAAGCCTGTTGGGCGCAGGCAGGTTGTTCCCACACACCACAGAGAAACAGTCTCAAACACAAACTAATTACATATAATAAAATAAAATAAAATTATTTAAATAAACACGACACAAAACTGGAGGAGCGCGCCAAATATGGAATTGCTCCAGAAGGAAACGTTTAAGAGCTGGGAGCAGCCAAAGGGCATATTTAACACCAGCTTCTTATTCAGAAGTCTTTGTTAATAAACACAGCGTCTGCAGCACAGTGTCTGCTTTCGCCTACGTGGAAAGGTAAAAAGTCCAGACATCTTTAAACTGAATTTAAGAGCGTTCTTAAATACCACAGTGCTGGACACTTCTAGACTTTGCCATCAACAATATACTGTTAAAGTAACTGACACTGTAAAGAAGGCTAACTAACGTTCTAGCTGCTCGAGGGGTGTTTCTTACAATGAGAACATGATTTTTACTGACACAGCTGATTTCTAAATTATCTTTCGCATTTAGCATTGCGCCATCTGCATCTTCATTGACGTCACTAACTTACTGGCTTTCTAGGAAAGCAGCCTGCCCGTGTCACATGTGCAACAATTTGTCTTGTGACCAGTTCACCCCAGTGTCTAAAACAATGTCTTCTTAAACAAACCTGCGAAAAGAACCACCAGAGCAAAATGTCATAAGCATGAGAGCAGGAGGAGAGGATGGGCTGCAGCCCTGTCTGATAAAGTGCACGTCGATCAGCACAAGGAAAGAGGAGCATACATATGGAACGACTTCTATCCATGGACGTTGATTGGGCTTTGCCTTGGATAACATCTGCAGGCCCTGGCTTGCTCTTCGGAGCTGCTGGCAATCAGTGCCCTTGCTACTCGCTTCTCAGAGACCTTGAAGGCAGCAGTTGAAACACATGACATACAGAGCTTTAAGAGCCAATTTTTAGGTCTAGCCTGAGACTGCGCATGTACTGTCCCTTGCGAGACATTTTGTTTATTTACGGGGGTTTAGAGGCTGGCCATTTCTTGCCATTGGTTGGCTTCATTGTCACTCTCATTTGCTTGCTTTTCATAATGTGGGGCGTGTGGCATTCACTTCCACTTGTTGTGTTTGTGCCTCGCCTGGAGAATGGCCCAAGTACTTGTGGTCTTCCACCACTCCCTTAATAGGGCGCTAGATTTTTCTTTTTTTGTCGGGTCACTGAACTATAGTGTGTGTCATTTCCAACAGTCTCCCTCATGTACTTGTCCTTTGTGTTGCTTCGGGCCCCCTGCCCTCCATGTTGCTTTTCCCTCTGTGTTAGTCGCCCCCTCCACGCTGTCCTGGTTGTTTCTTACCCTCTCCGACAGTCGGTGTTGTTGCTTTCCCCCTCCCGCTGTGCATGTTGTTGCTAGGCCCCTCCCAAGACCCATGTTGTTATTTGCCTCGCCTGTTGTCCATGTTGTTGCTCTCCCTCCCACCTCATGAGCAGGCAGCACACTACTAACGATTGCTGGTTTATACCAGTAAGTAGAAGCGTTTTTACCTGAAATTCAATGTGAAGACTGCCTACTGGGGCTCTATTGTAAATCTGAGGAGTATGTCATGACTTGGCCACCTCATTCATCCTGAATGTATGTGCAGCTTGAATTTTACTGCTTGGGAACCTGGGAGGTAGAGTACCCATGCTGATGTTCACTTCCCCCATGCGTATGAACATCCTCAGGGCATGTGACTGGATGCTGAACTGCTTGAATGGGGCATGTCTTCTCCACTGAGCCGTGTTTCTTCTGCACCTGAGAACCCATGCAAGGTCATGAATTTCCTCCCAGACTTTATACTGAAGAACCCTGCTCCCATTTTCAGGAACTGCTGGCCCTGATGTGGGGACCATTAGTCCCCACCCTGTTATGCCTGTGACCATGACCAGATGCAAAGAACTCTCCGCCCACTGTCAAGCGGAGCAGTCCTCCCATATACAGCCTGACGTAGCCACCCAAACGAGAACTTTGAATCAAACTGAATCAACTGTAAATGTGAATTCAGAAGATCATTCTTTATACAATCAAACTTTTCAAAGTTTGTGAACAAACATATCCATAACAAATAATGACATTTGTATATCTTTCTACAAAACGAATAACACTGCTTGGAAATTATTTTTATTACAAGTTATACTTGTGAAGCCTGTTATACCCTACAGTATGTACTCTAATAGTAAGCCTTGATTGTTCAACATTACTATCTTCGTTATTACCTACAAGGGAGGTGTGTGGCATTTCACTGCGCTCGTTATAGTATCTGATTTCTGTGCTCCCAAGACTAGTAGCAATATTTGTCACAAGGATTGCCAATCTGCAGTGGCCTAGCTAGGGGGGAAAGTCCATCCCGGGCGGCCTTTTTTGGGGGCGGCGGTACTTCACATGAGGTGAGCAATCTTGGCGGGCGCTAGGTAAGCGTTTCTCTTTTTTTTAAATTTTATTTTCCCTCGTCGTCATTTGTTGACTACCACCCCCGCGCTCTTACCTGCACCGGCCGTCACTGGGTGGCAAACTCAGGGACCGCCCGGGCAGCAAAAGCTCTAACTACGCCACTGCCAACCTGCCCTTCAGTTGTGCAGGATCCGAAAAACTGACCCAACACCAGGATCGAAGGGGAGATCCCATGTCATAAGAATCAGCAACTCTAGAACTAAGCAACTATTGAACAAAGCTGATAACAGGAAGGCGCAGTTGGTTTAAACCAATCATACCTCTTTTGCCAAATGACAAAGAAAGCAGAAATACACAAAAATGGACCTCAACAAATGGACCAACTAGGGGGAAAAAGTGGATTAAGATCATACAGGAAATAGGAGATCATGATTTCGCAAACAGCTCATAACAAATTGGGCCCTTCCTAACATCCTCGTTGAATGTCTCGGGAGGCATGCCAATCATTAGACTGAGATACCTTTGAGGATACGGAGTCTCGTCGTAATCTAAGACATAAGATTCTGTTCCTCAGCATGCCTCACTTTGGGTAACAGAGACATGTATAGTAATGTATAAAGTATAAAGTATAGCTTTGGACTGACAGTTTCTTTTATTCTGACCAGGAGGTCAGTTCAAACATGAGATAAAGTTTACAGAAAGTAGTCTTTCTGATTTGTGCCTGTATGCCGAATATCCATAAGGAGTTATGATCTTTATAAATTCTGGTTCAATTTGTGGAGTGCCAAACCGTTCTTTGTGCCAAGATTATATCAGAAAACTCTAGGTCAAAAATCCTGCAAGAGTGGTTAATTTGTAAAAGAATGAGTGCCGGTGCCCAAACCTCTGCTCCGGCAGTGTTATTAAACAAGCATTGGCATAGCCAATAGGTCTCGCCTTTGGGTCCTTATAAGTATTTAATTCTGCAGCACAATATCCTTGGTGCAACATCAACAGTTGCATGGCTAATCACTTATAATGTCCCAAAAGCGAGACCTATTGGCTATGCCAATGCTTGTTACTGAATGTATGCGATTTAAACTCTGATGGTATTCAACACGCCCCTTCCTAAGAAATTGCAATAGAAAGTTGGTTAAGAAGGTAAAAACGACTCCAAATATCCCGTATTGTTGGGAGGTAGGGAATCATCATCGATTCTCGTTAGACAACAAAGACGGTGCAAGTTGTATATTCTGTTTCTGTATCTTAAGACAATGAATTATGACCAGGGCTTTAAGTGGGATGAAAAAACTGGGGGTCTCTCAAAGGGGCGTGGCCAATGTAAAAAAGGATGTGGCTTAAAAACACGTAAGCTAAAAATCTGAGTTTAGCATAGTGTGCCGCCCGACTTGTATTTTGCGGTTTCTGTCATTGCATCCAGATATATGAAACAACAAGTAACATCATACCTACAACAAGTAACGACTATTGGCTTTGTCAATGGTTGTTAGCTTCAAAAGATAAATAAGCAAAACTATGGCTTGTATATAATATTGAAAAAGCTTCGATTTACAGCCCTGGTGACACCACGACATTGTTGCTGCTCCTGACTTTCAAAAGAGAAGGAAATCCCGAGAGCAAATGACTCTCTTTAAAGGATTTCCCTTCCCCTAGCAACGCTCACGTCATGGGGTAACTTCTCCACTAGTGAGAAGTGAGCAGTGTGAGCAGCGCACATCGATGTGCCTGCTGTCACTGCAGTCCGGAAAACGGACCGCTTGTGCCAGGGCACAAAACAGAGACCGATAGGGACCCGTTTCGAGGCCTCCTTAAAACAAGCATTTGCAATGCAATAGGTCTTGCATTTGGAAGAGTTAGAGCTGTTGGCGTTGTAAATGACAACGTCTTTTACCCATGTGTCTGTTTGGTTTTGAGTGGAGTGGACGTATGTGGTTTGAAGTGGAATTATGTGGGTTGAACTGGAATTGTTAATTGTGGAATTTTGTGTGGTGTGGAATTATGTGGTGTGTAGATTATTTGTGTAGTGGAATTATGTGGCATGGTGAAGATGGGGTGAGAGCTGCACAGAATAGATCGAAACGAAGATAGAGAGGGATAGGTAGTTTGTGCACGAAGTGGTGAATGAACTCCAGACAGAGGAGCAGAAAGAGTGTGTGAAAAAGAGAGAAAGGTAGAGCAGGCCACAGACACATAAGAGGGACTGCCGGTGTATGCAGAAGACACCACAAGAAGAGGAGGAGAGCGTAGGTAACGTAATGAATGCCCGCGAGACAGCAGTTAAACCAGTGCATCGACTGTAGAGCTCTTAGTGTACACTGAAGGTGTCAGGTTGAGCTTACAGTGGGGCCATGCAGCCTTTCATCCTGCCAAGCTTGATAAAGAACAATGTTCCTTTGAATTTAACCCCCTTATTAGAAATAATCTTCATGAAGTGTGGTGCTGTGTGAATGGGCTAGCTGCATAATAATGTAAAACGTTTAAGCAGCCTCTTCAGCCCTAGGGCACCACTCCCAGCATATTTACCTCGAAGTTTCTAGGATATATTGTAAAGTTAAAAAGTTGCCTCTGAGGGCTATTCCTTTAAAATAAAATTCTTATTACCCTTCTTCAAAAGAAGCCACACATCAAACAACATATCCTCGAGTAAGCTTTTTGGAAAAATTATTATCCCTTTGTCAACCTAAATACACCTGACCAACATGCTGCACTAATAGATAAAGCACAGCAACCGTGAGATGGCTACCATGCAAAGTAAGAAATTTAAAACTCAAACACTGTGATAGCGGTCCATTTGGAACATATTAAAGTATTATGTTTACTTACTTTGAATTAAGTCTTCCTGTAAAGAGCAACAACATAGCAAAGAAACAATGGGCAATAAATAAACAACAGAAATAACTTATGCATTTAAAAAAAAAAAAAAAAGAAAGGTGTGAAGCACTGCTACACCATAAAGTAGCTAGTTGGCGCACAGACACATACTGATGTACTTAAAGCGTGCATGGGGTGCAGAATAATATGGTAAAGAGTAACACATAAGATGGACACTTAAAAAGTAACAAAAAAGTGTCCTGTAAGTAATTCACTAAGGTGCACATGAAAATAATACAGATTTTCGCGCAATGGAAAAGATAACTGTTTAGTTTTATCTTCCTTACACTCTTTACTTTTAGATTGGAAACTAGCCCACTGCAATTGAATAGCTTATCCGGGCCAGGTATTTTCTTTGCATTCTGGGACTTGTAGTGCCCATGTCATAAGGACTACAAACCACGGACTGCACCGTTAAATACTTGGACTGGGGGAAATACACCCGGGACTAAGACTAAGCATCTTGTGGATTAGAAAGCCATGACACTACACACTAAAAGTGCGCTAATGTAGAAACAGTAGGGACTGCAGAAACACATAGGAGACCGCGCGCCACTGTTCAAAGCTCTTGGTGCATCTTGCACCAAGATGCGGCAAAACCGCCTAAAAGCTTGCACACGCGGTTTAACCAACTCTTGGAGCCGGCTTATTCGCCTCATATTTGTTCATGGCCTTTTCGCAACAGAAAGTGATGCAAATACTATAAAGATGTCATGGCTCAAGATGAGCATGCTCGACGATTCGACTCGTAAGTCATGGCGATCCGGTCATGAATGAGAGCTACTTACACAAGTAAACAAAGCAGCGACGGGTGTGAGGTGGTGGTGTGGGGACGGCACGGCACGGGAGATTAAGTGAAGTGGGAGCAAACTAACTCCATGTTTGCACCACAGAAATGAAATGTTTCCGACGGAGATGGCCGCTGCGTTTAGGGAGACGATGCAATGGAAATGCAAATAAAATTAAAAGGGAGAGCCGGGGGGGTTAGGGGCGGGGTCATTAAAAAACATGACAAGATCAATCCAGTGAAAGGACACAGTAAGTCCAATAAACAAGCATTGGCCGCGCGCTGTGGTGGGGGAGGGGAGGAGCGGGAGAGCAAGTGACGCGCGGCCGTGAAAGTGACACGGCCGCGCGGCTGCTAGACGCGCTCTGTGGTGGGGGAGGGGGAGGAGGGTTGGAAAGGAAAGCCAGATGGCCTGGAGCATGTGAGGAATGCGCGCGTTACTGTGCGCGTACTCGCATGCTCTAGGCCAGGACAAAAAAGAAGTGGTCGCATTTCTGAAACCGACTACTAAATGTCTCGCCAGACCAGCGCATGCGCTGGCTCAGGCGAGACCTAAAAATGGCTCGCCAAATACCAAGGCTGCGTAGAGCAGGCCTATTTAATTCACTACTAGACACTGCTGCCCCTTTATTTCACTCCTGCCAGTCCCTACTTTTTGCCCTTTCTGCCCTTTTTCCGTATTTTTCTTTCTCTTTCTTTCCCTTTTGTGTGTTTTTCTTTCTCTTACTCACGGCTAATATCTGATTAAGATAAATAAGTGTCGGTCCCCAAACATTTGTGGCGGTGGACCCCACCGACAACGACCCGCTCAAATTAAGTACTGGTGTTATCCAGTCTTACAAATGTGTCACGTAAAGGTGATTTGAGGATACAAAAAAGAAGCAAAACTGAGAAGACACCTCTTAGCTAAATGACAGAAAACTAAAACAAACTGGAAGGCTACAGTAGCGCAAAACATATTCTATATTTGGCAAAACACCTCATGTCCCTAATGTTGAAAATAATTTTCGCCTTCAAGTTTACATTGCTCAGTGTATGAAGAATATGGCCATAATATACATCTGTCTCTCATTATGCATCATCCTAATCCTAACACCATGAGAAGAACAGGCCATTTGTCTCACCGATCAAGGATTTAGGATTGTTTTTCAATAGTCGCCTTTAGGTGACTGCGACTAGAGGAAAATCGCCCTCCTTTCTGTGTGGACGATCAGCTAGAAACATATCGCTAGAACTGACATTTTCCCTGCTGCCTTCAGGATGAACGTACAGCAGCGAATGGGAGCTACCTCACGCTAAAAAGAATGAATCCAAGAAGATAGCTCCATCGTTAACCATATAGGTGTGTTTCTATACTGCACAAATGTAGCCCTTCTTCCAAAGTTATGCTAGTTAGTGAGCACCTAGTTTTGGAGAATGGTCTAGCTACAGAATTTGCATTACTCTGTACTGAACCAGTTTCACAACTTGTTCTGTGGTCGACCCCATCTTCTAAGAAAGGGCATCAGTCAGTCTAGTACTTGGAGGAGAGAACCTGCCAAAGTTCATCCTGTAGGAGATGAGGGGATGGGCGCTCAGTCCTCATGGACAGTAGAGAGAGGGCAGCTATCAAGGAAGGCTCTACAGCCTCTGAGATCTCATCTTGGAACCTGCTCACTTCCTCATCTTAAAGTGCTCCTTATCATGGACTAACCAGAGAACCAGCAGGCCAGAACCGGTCTACAGAATGTGGAGACTTGGTGCACGGTGGTAGACCCCAACTTCTTTTTAAACTCTATATTTAGAATTTCACTGTACATGAATTCATCCAGAGTAGGTTGTAGAGTCCAATTTACGTCTCAATGCAACCACAAAAGCTGTGAGTCATCCGCCTTACAGCTGCTTTGGCTGTTTATATACCCGTTAACTCACAGCTTGACACCATTGAACACTGCAATCTCTATCATATCCCTCAGTTACGCAGCTGTTCATCATCAGTCCTTCCAAGCAGGGAGGCCACAAATGGGCCCAGATGTTTGTATGGTGTGATCTCTGGGGAGTCTCTTTTAGATAGTCTTCCTCAAGCTCAGAACATTTGGAGAGCTCAAGCAACCAGTCCTCATACTGAGTCTGCTTTTTCCCATCCCAGCAAAGAGCAATGTTACAGTTTGCCATACAGAAAGCAAGTGATGCTAATCTCAGAATCCCAGTGATTCCACAAATATCACCAGCAACCAAGACAATAGGCTCACTATGGCTAAATATCTTCAGCATACCTTTGACACCCCTGCCTACCTCCTGCTCACACCTCAGAGCAACTCCAGGACTAGTGCACAAAGTCAGCCTTCTGCAAACCGCACTAAATACAGTGACTGGAGGAGTCTGGAAACATTACAATGAGCTGTGCTGCTGTGTAGTAGAATAACTGATGTAAATAGTTGAAGTGCAGGAGTTATGCCTGTAATTAAAATAGACCCTCTTGGTTTGCATGTGGAAATAAGGCCACTGGTCATCTGAAACTGGTTCTGACGCAACCGCTCTCCATCCGACCCTACACTTCCAGCTTATTTACAAGCCTCTTGCGCCGCCAGTGCGTCACATTTAATATTGGAAAAAGTGGCGCATGGGTGGCGCAAGGGGCTTGTAAAAAAGCCTGTACGTCTCCTAGGAAGCCCAGGACAGTCTTATATCAGATTGAGACCAATTTCCCTTTGCCAAGGATAGCTAGACTCGTATGTATCTGGAACCCATCGACCCCAAATTCTATGAAAGGACAGTGGTCAGTTTAGTATTAGGAGGAGAGAGCGTGCCACACTGCATGCTGTATGAGATGAGTGGAGAGACCGTCGGTCATCAAATACAAAACAGAGTTGACACCTCTAAAGGAGAGCTGTGTCATCTTATTCCTCTGAGACCACATCTTGGAACCTGACTTCCTCCTGTCTTCCATAAGCGCTCCATCTTGTTGGAGAACCAGCAGGCCATTGCTTTCTGAGGCAAGGGTTGGTAGTGTTGGCAGAGAAGGCACAAGGTAAGAAAGACAAGACTAAAGCATTTTAACCCAGATGATATCATGGAAGATTTTTAGTCAAAATCTGGTGGACTGCAGTCATGCCACCCTACAGGTGTGAAGCGGAGGAGATGACCATGCCGACAAGAGCCGCAGAGAATGGGAGAGAGGATACGCAACAAATAAGATGGCTGTCTGTGAGTCTGTCACCAAGCCTCATTAAGATGGGATTCTGTCAGAAAGACGATCATGCTGGGAAATCAAACGCAATGTCATAGCAACGGAGACTACAATTGCATGTAGGGGGAATCCTGCATATTGACTCAGTAGATGTGACAGTACGCTTAAAGGAAATACAATGCTGTGTCCTAGCAACAGTGGTTGCACACATACACAGGGGAAATGCGACACAAGATCATCAGATAGATTGTGCATGGAAGATAATTGAAAACCAGTGTCCTAGCAACGGAGATTGTACACATCTGTAGGGGAAATCCAATGCAGTGCCTCATCTGGTAGGACTGTAAATGTAAGGGAGATCTAACATAGTGTCTTAGCAAAAGAGGTTGTACACACATGAAGGGAAAAACAAACACACAGCCCTCCCAACAGAGACTGGCAACTCCAATCTTGGGAATGTAGGGAATAAGAACAGTAACTGAGATAGCCGGAGCTCCTAAAGGTGGTGATTTAAGCATAGCAAAGATCATTCAGTCAAAAATGCATAGATTATGGAAATTGAAAATCTGATATTGAGCAAAGAAAATTATAAACTGCATGGAAGATAATCTATAAATGATCCAGTTTACAAACAATATAATGTAATTGTGGTTGTAAGTATACAATGCAAAACATGTCACCTCGCAGCCCCATCAGAGCGCTTTGTTACAACTGCAGTGTACGTGCAGTTCGCGAAGCAGACATAGGTAGATAGTACAACCCATGAGTCACAGGGGGTGGTGGTTCGTTCGAGGACAGGGTACTTTCTTGTGTGACTGTTAGTAATTTACAGGTGAAATGGGTATGCAGATAGCTCACAATCAACTGAAGAACTCTATAGTATCAATGGGCCGGTCACATAATTAAGAAATGAACACGGCATTAGAGTGTCATCTCAGAAATCTCTCCCAAAGTAATTTATTTGGTGGGAGTTTTCAGTTGGTTCACGCGAGCGTGGAGATATCAGAAAAATTAATCAAATGCTCGAACCCTCCCATTGAAAACAAGGCGGAGACCGTCAACACCCAGGTATACTCCAATCTGATGCACACTGGACTGTTCAACAAATACAAGGACCTCACAAAACTTAATGACCATCAAGCAAAAAAGAAAGATAAGAAGAGCAAATTCAGTGAAGAAATTCATCTGCAGCAGAAGGGAAAGAATAGGAGCCTGAGAAAGAAAAAGCACGCCAAGAAGCCAATTATGCTATATCAAGAGGGAGATGCTTGAAGCAATCATTTGGTAGTATCAAAATCATATCCAAAAACATTGACATGCCAGGCATATATGTCAGAGTCGCAGTAGGTTTAAGATCCCAAAATCTTTTTTTCTTATCCCATACTTTCCTTGTTTTCTGGTCCACTGTCTTCATGTGACCCAAAACGTGAGTTACCGGAGAAACGAAGGGTCATAACTTGTTGTGTGTGCGGTCCCATCCCAATAGACTTAACCAAGAGATATATTCCTGAGGGGATTTCCTGCTAGTATTTATTCCCTAACAAGTCATAAATGTCCCTTGTGGAAATGATGATGTGGAGGGAGACTAAGAAGACTTTGTTTTAGATTTCTTGAAAATCCCTGTGAAAATTCTGAGTTTCTGAATAGTTTCCTTTTGAGCTCGCTTGCATCTTCCAACCAGCAGAGAAGCAGGCCTCCTCTAAGCAGAATTGAAAACTACAACCTTGAGCCTGTTTCTGAGGCATAATATCTTCTAGAGCCTTCCATCTTGTCACCAAGACAGATGCCCTCAGTGCCTTAGAGGGTTCTTCCAGACATTTCGGGATGAAAGGAACACTCTGATAGGAGAACATGTTACATATAGAGTATAAGTCTCATTGTCAAATGTCTTCTTTCCACAGTAAAAGCACCTCACAAAATAAGAAGGCCTGATGATCATGAGCAGACAAAAAATAGAAAAACTATATACAAAGAAGTCCTTTTCAGTTAAAATAGAATGAAAGAATCAATAGACATCATACAACGTCGATTGAAATCAAAAGAAGTCGACAAATGTCAAATATTTCTCTCTGGGAAATTCTGAAAGAGCAGTTTACAACGTAGTGTTATTTACTATGAACCCACCCAATGGCGTAGCCAGTGCGTCATGAGCCCTAGTGCGGGGAACGAAATGTTACCCCCCAGCTGTTGTTTGAATTGTAAAATACAACAATAATTAGGATTTAATGGGCCCTGGTGCCACTGCGCCTCCTGCACCAATGGAAGATACACCTGTGAACCCACCGTTTAACTGCCTCCACTCCTTTCCACTCCTTTCATGTTTCTTTCAAAAAATAACTAGAAGCCAGAGAATATTTTTTGCAAAGGTTTTTTAAGGAAAATTAAATCCATTTAGTTAATGGCACATGTGAATAGGCATTTAAAATGATGATTTAGAAGTTATGTTTTTTTCCTGTTTAGGTGCTTGGGAATTCAGCACAAGGCTGGAGGTATTCATTGTTGGTGACTATCACTGAAAATCCAGTGATGAATAAATGTTGATACAGGCTTCATTTGTAAAAGAATAAGCGTCGGTGCCTACAGTTTCTCTCAGAAGCTTGCCGCCAGCATTTCTGAATGCCTGGGGCTTGATGCCACCTTATGCTTGTTTTAACCACTGCCCTACTTGTCCTTCCTGCCCTTATATCTCACACTGCAGGTTCTTGTCCATCCTTGCTTTCTCTCTCTGTCACTGTTTCCTTGTCTTTCGCTTCACCTCTCGTTTCCCCTTTCCTGCCTTTTTCTCTCCTGTTCCAGGTCAATGACTGATGATGAACAATAGGTCCTGGTACCCAAGAATGAGTGCTGGTGGGCCCTACCTACAACCACCGACTCAAATTAAGTACCGTCGTACAACACAGTGTCTCTTAATCATGTGGAAAAACAGGAAGATCTCAAACCTATTTAAAGAGGAATTAAATGGGGTAATGTATAAAAAATATTCAAGGATAAACTCCTCAAGCCTAGATTCAAGGTCCAACAATAATAAAGTTGTCTGTGACCACACACTAATAATTTCAAAGGCCCACAAATTATTTAACCTAAAATATTGGGGGTAATCTGTACATCCAATCATACAAGCCTGTAACCTCAAATGTAATGTCACTTTTATGGACGCCAAGGCCATTTAGCTCAAACAGTGAGTGGGTGGGGGACATTGGAGACTGGTTGTGAGACGCTAAGACACCTTTGTCACAAAGTATCAGGTTTGTGGGTAACAGATTTTCCTAGTTAATCCGGAATAAGAAAAACGATTAAACTTGTTTTGTAATACCGAGCCTCTGAAATGATTGGTAAAATTGTCTTGTTCAGCCGCAAATCACTCTCATACAAGTGAAAGATGTCTGCTTGCAATCAAAACACTCAGAGTGAAAGTGGAGTTCTCCCAGCTAACGCATGGACGGCATTGACGTTTCCTCTGTAAATAAACGTTTGAAACGCAAATGAGCTATATACATCAGCTCTTCTGTGTTTAAGAAGATTCTAGCTCCTACAGTGTCACAGAAAAACAATCGGCTGAATGGTTAGATGAGCTTTGGCAATGCTCTTCCTAGGAGCTACTATTAAAATATCAGTTTGGCTTTTTGCATTTTTTAACAATGATATTCAAATCCTATAAGATCGCTCAGTATGTTCTAAAAGGTAGTTTAACATTAGCAATTCTTCGTTTCAATTATTTTAAGAAATATAATAGTGTACTGTTTGACGTACTGCAATGCATGATGCATTTAAAGTGTAGTACAAAACATCTTATAAAACCTGCAGTAAAATCTGTTGTTTACCAGCTCACAGAAGAACATTTTGAGATTATTCGACTCTTGAGATTTTGAAGAAACTGCTCTCTTTTTTACAATCCACGGACTAATATTTAAGAACAAGTGGGTTTTTAAAGTTTTTTTTAAAATGAGATCCTGTATGTTCAGTTGTTTATGACAAACGTTATCTTTGAGGCTTGACATCACAAGAGAAGGCTGATGCACTAGAAATAAGGTTTTATTATCTTTTTGATAGCGATGTGTGATGCTGAAGATGTCACTTGTCCAAGCCTATGATTGTTATCCCTCTTATGATGTCTATGTGCTTTTACCCACATGCACTTTTGATTATAAATTATGTGAGGCTTGATATTCTTTCCTTTCGAGTTTTTCATATTGTGATTTTTTTCTGTGTTTATGAATGTATGTTTTATGGAAAGGTTCTAACTTTCGAAATAAACTTTATGACTGATTGAGAAAACATGAATATAATAGCTTGAAAAATTGTTATTGGATCCTACCCACCTGCTTGCAAGCGTTCAGAAGTTAGCATTCTAATAATTCAATTCTGATAATAATATATCAGAAATAAATGTTTCCATATTTCCTAAACTTTACTTTACTGAATACAACCGTGATAAAAGACAGCATTGTGTGCAGAGGTAATTTTGAGCACTGAACAGTGCGGTTATAAGAGTCCGCCAACAGCAAACAATGTATCAATGTATACGTCCTGATGTGGGAGTCAGTAGGAGCCCCCTTTGATTAACAGACAGTTCAGTACAGGCGACTGCTTTCGTTTATTTACGTACATAATGGAATTTCACGTGCACAGGAAGCGACGTCACGTAAACAGAATGTAGGCTCTTGCTCCGTTAGTGAGTATGCGCGGAAAACAAGAAATAATACATTGCCCTTAATTCTCTCTCCGCCCCCGTGGTTTTCCGTTAGCCTGTTATTCTCACTTCCTCTTCCCAGCCCAGGGGGGAAAGAATTGCAGACATCTGTGTTAGAAAGGAAGCAGCTGAGGGAACCGACCTCAGAGCCCCAGACTATTTCAGACGGCAGGACTCGGGAGGAATACCCCTGCAGAAAATGTCACACTGCGACATGTTGGAACTAACCGTGGGGAAGCCCCGGCCGGGCCTCAAGACTTTAGAACTCACGGGTGATTCAGGAAATCACGTGATGTGTGTACAGTCAAACCAAGTCCCTAGTGACTCACAGCACAGGTTAGAACTATTGATTATGCGGGCCTCAAACACAGAACACAACCACCCACATTGATGCCAACATTTGAAAAAAAATTCCAGGGACACTTTGCAGCACAGCTATCAATTACGTACTTGAAAATGTAGCACACCCACTGCATAGCTGCCAAGGTTTCAGATTGCTATGTGTGACATTTTCATAATTTCAGTGTAATTATGAGTGACATTTGAACGACAAGGAGTGACACTTTCTGGCGACAATAATAAAGCAATGAAGACTGGGCAAACATATAAATATCAGAAATGACACCCATTTGAACAACAAAAAAACTCTTAAGATGATCTAAGCACCAGAAATCGAAGGGCACTAACCTAGTCCCCCTGTAACCTGATCATACTGTTAAACAAATGTGTAACCATGATATTAAACAAGTTTTTCAGAGGCAGTACTGTATTAAAATTAAAGTTCTGTGCACATTTACAGGCACGTGCAGTTAAATACAAAAGATACCAAGTCAACACAGTCAGCTAACTCGCGGACACTTACAGGCACTGGGCATTCATTGGGCAAGCCTCAGGCTGAGGCACACACAGTCACATAGGTTACTCACAGCCGGCAGCCAGGGCCCGCTGATCTAATGTATTATACTCTCAAAATTAATTAATACCCTGAAGTGGTCCCATCTGCACTGGTCGGCGCGCAGCTACCTGCCCAGCCCCGCAGCCTGCAGCACAGGTGAGCTGTCTAAGCAATTTTATTAAGTCTAGTGACTCTAATTAGTCACACACAGTCAATACTCGTGGACTCGAACACCCGCTGTGCATTGAGGGCAAGCCTCAGTCTGAAGCACACATCATATGTGACGGTCACATCATTTATAAAAAACGCACAAATTTATAAGCAGTTTGAGATTCCAGGCTGAGTCGCAAACCACAAACGTGAAGAGGTCGAGCTACATTTCATTTGAAGAAAAATTGCACACTTCTTCATCGGGTTATACCCACTGAATTTAGAGCCTGCTTCTTTTCAGGAGAATAGCTATCAATGGTGCAGCAGGTGCAGCGGCACCAGGGGGCAAAAGTCTAACAGGGCCCCAGTTATTGATGTATTTTACTGCATGATCAGCTGTCAGGGCACCACTTTACTTGCTCCCGCTAGTGCTATTGGCACACTAGTGCATCTTTTATCACTTTTTTTTAGAAGTGCTTTGAATGAGCAGGTACTGAGTACCTCCACATGTTTAATTGCAGGGCTGAAATACTGCAGTATTGTAGCGCTGCAATCGTTTTAATGGGACAGTACCGCCCCTGCTCTTTACAAAATAGGTACACTAGGATAACGAGTACCTTCTGGGTTTCCAACACAGCTTTGTAGGCTGTGCTCATACCTTGTATCTACCACCCAACAGAAATATCGAACTCAAGGTCATCCACGTGCTTTATATAATATTTTTTTTATTGGGCTACCGACCCTGCGTGCCTCTGTGGGGAGGAAGCGCTGTAAAAATAAGGGAAAAAACGAAAATTCCCAAAACAAAAACAATCGTCTTTAGACTGGTGAACAAGTGGAAAGAATGAATGGTTCGCTGTATTGTGATGACCTGGGGTCCGGCGCATGGCGGAAGTCAGTAATCATGGAGTCTGACTCCAGCACCCGCTGGGCATTGAGGGAAGCCTCAGGCTGAGGCACACATGATAGGTGACAGGCGGTCACATAATTTATAATATAGCACATTTTTATTTGATGAGTGAGATTCCAGACACCCACTGTCTGACTCACCTAGCAAGGCGAGCCGCTGCAATTTGATTGATTAGGCCTCCTCATGGCCGCGACGACTGACTCCTGCTAGGGAATTCAGACTCTGCTCAGCCAAGCAGCTCTGCTCAGTGGTGTGCTCTGGGCTCCTGGCCCCCCACCGATGGGTAATTTCGGTCAGGTCACTGCGGCTGCGGGAAGGATCAGCATTGATTTTAAAAATGTACTGCATCCTTCTAGAAGTTTTGAGTGTAGCTGGTAATGCTCTGGTGGTAACACAGGACGTCATCGCGTAACCGGAAACATCACACAGTTTCTTCCTGCCACGTGATCTAGTGTCAGCCGAGGCTGTGTGGAGATGTTTGGAATCGCGCTGTAGCCGAACATCTCTTGAATAGAACTGCTACGCGAATGTTGATAATGGCGTCCTTGTTATCAGGCCATTCTCTGCAGCCTGTCACGTCCTCATTCCCAGGGCCCGAGTTAAGTGCAAGTAAAGATCTGTGACCTACGGAAATGCGTGACTTTGCATTTCAGTGCGGTGATGCGGACCACCACACTGAAATGCGATAGAGTCACGCCTGATGCGTGACACTTGGCAGGACTGCCACTGCCCCAGAGCTCCGCCCACTCCACATAATTAGCATAATTTAACTCCGCCTACTTAAAATACTGCCACGGATTGTCACTTGAATTTTAAAATAAACAATGTGCTATTAAAGTTTATACATACATGCAGTCAAAACCAATAACGACACCTTCCCAACTGGACAAAACTATCAATCTCAAACATCACAGCGACAGACATTACTTACTCACTCTCTCAGGACCAGCAGATGTCGCCCAGTGCAACAATCTTTTTTGGTGCCCCATGACCTCGTTCTCCACGGCTTCCCTCACAACCACTGGCCAATAGTGTCCCTCATCTCTCCGTAGTCCCTCTGTCACAAATATTTAATTTGATTACAGGGTGTCAGAGCACTTAACATCGCAGACACATTACATAGAGACAATGAATCATACGTGTGTAAATCAGTCTAGGAAATGTTAAATAAAACCATGAGGATTACAAGGTGTAGGAGTCACATGTCACAGATACTAGGAGGCAGTATAGTTTAAGGGTGTTTGGTATGGAGAAGTAGAAACTCAGGTTTAAAACGTACCACAGGGTTTGGGGTTAGCTTTACTAATAAGAATGCATTTGCACCCAAACTAACTCATTTTAGCAACATTAGGTTCTGTGATATGCATGATACACAAGACTTTTGCAGCAGGCACAATTAACCGTCTGCACCGTCCTGCCCCCACCGTCCACTCTCCACCCTCACTCACTGACCAGCCCCTGCAGCGCCCCGGGCAGAGCACTCAGCCGGATCCACAGTTGCAGGTTGTTGGCCGTGAAGTGGGTCATATCACCCTCGTGGCTTACGGTGCCCTCAAGCTCCAGGGCGCTGGAGATGGTGGCTCTGTGGCCGGGTTCGACTTTGCCCTAGCCGGCGGTGAAGGCCCGGCTGATGCCATCTAGGCTCCGGCTACCCTGCATCCTCCCCAGGCTGGCGCGGGGACGCGATTGGGCCCCACTCATCTTGGGCACCTGGGAACAACCACTCCTGTTCTGGATGCGGAACTCGGCCATGAAGTGCTGCCCCGAAGGCTCCATGGGGCTCACTGCCGCCCCCTGGCCCGGATAGCACAGAGGTCGCACCGCCTCCCCATGAACCGGCCCGGCAGGCAGCTGTTCCTCCAGAGCTCCCTGGCGAAGCTTCTGATTAGTCAAAAGGAGCTACTTCCTGTTCACATCCCATGCCAGACATCCGGTCTGAGAATGTGTTCATCATAGAGAGGGCGAGACTGTGCTAGACAAGACCCCGTGACCCTCCGGAATTCTGTGGGTCGGGACATCCTGGCTGTCCTTCTAATCATCATAGAGAGACATGGCCAGCTTACTTGCGGTAATATGGTACAGTGACTTAAAAATGCGTTACTAATGCAAGATGTGTCACACTTGGCAGGGCTGGAAGTGCAATTGCCGGGACTGTCCCGAGATAGTGAATTACCCAGGACACTCTCCAACGTGCCGGGACTGTCCGGGCAAAACAGGACAGTTGGCAGCTATGCACCCAAGTCACCATTATGTCAGCTGAATAACAGAGACTGTTCATGCAGGGACTCGTGGTTCGCAGAGGACAGAATAACACCCAATCCTCTGAAAGTAGCATGGTATGCAAGTTACTCAACATCCCCCTCTGGTTTTGGCTTTTGTTGATCCTTGTTTTGAATGTTGCAAGATGTCTTCGGCATCCTGTCCATCACCTGGGTGCCTTCCTTGCCAATGTTCTCACTCACAAACATGCCTGGGGCAGCTCTTCCATTTCAATTATGTCCTTTCATGACAAACGAGCAGTCCAAACTTCACTGACTATGGGACGGTGCAGCAAATCTCCATTTAGCTCTGTCATTTCAGTCCTGCTGTGCCTTACAGGTGGCGCTTCTGTAGTGTTTTATAGTACTGCTGTGTGTAAGCAGGGCTTCAAATTCTCTTACGCCAGAGATCATGGACATTTTAAGGACCAACTGTGTAGGCAAAGTGCCGGGTCTGATGGCCATCAAGATGTTACAAGCAGTCAACTCAACTTTATAGGAAAGTCATGCAAATACTGAAATGCAACTTCTATTTACATGTTGAAGGCTGTTGTAAAAATAGGCCCAATGACTGACTGAAAGCGTTCGTTTGGACAGATTTTCCAAATGTCACCCTGTGGCATCCTGTAAGATGCTCAATTGATGTTAGATGATCACCGTGATCTTCTGCCGACACCTACTCCAGATCACCACTCGCTTTGATGTAGTTCAAAAATAACGTAGGTCATTGGAAATCCACGAATGCCTGCCTTGGAATGTGCTCGTTATACCCAAAGTAAAAGGACATTAGTTCTGGCTTGTCAATGGGCCCAGATCTCGTAAATAGAAGAACCTTATGATACTTCAGCTCACAAAATTATAAGTCTATTCATCCTATTTACAGACACCATAATGTGGAAGTGATCGTTGTCAAGAGCCAACTTATGGGATGACCCCCACATTGGGCCCGTGACAAGAACAAAATCCCCTGAATCAGGTGAATCAAGTCTTGTTCTGGATTTTTGTCTCGATCATCAAGTGTTCTTCAGTTTCAAATCAGGTCTTCTCCTAGAAAAAGCACTAAATAGATAAATCCACTGCAGTGGTTACAATGGGAAAGAGAGCGTGGTCGTTTTTTGGTATTATAACAATAAGATAAATTAATTTGTTTATGAAGGAATTCAAGCGTAATGAAATATTGGTAAATTCAGAAATTCAGGTGGTTCACTATGCTATTCAAGTTAAGTTAGACACCAAATTCTTGGACTCTGACTTAATAAGATAAGGGGTCTCTCATTTTAATGTCTTAAGAAGGTTTTGAAGTTATTGCTGCTAGACACCAGTTCTTGAAAAGTAGAGAATGCTTGTGAATCTTAAAAGCACGGACCAGGCCTTCCCTGTAATGAAGCAAGTCCTTCTAATAGTGTCTACGAGCTCCACAGACATCCAGATTCGTAAAAGTAAGTTTGAGAAGCAGTGGGTGGAATCACATCCTGTAATGTCTGTGCATGTTCAATAATACACCACTGTGGAGACAGGAATTTGTAGTTGTGGTGGAAAGCCACTGTAGAAAAGGGATACATTAGAAAGGGTGCATTCTTCCTCTAAAAGCTCTCCTTCATTTCTCGCTGCACAAACACAGGTACATATATATATATATCTCTACTATAATAAATGTATTGAAGATGTGAAATCAAAGCATTCAAAGGGGTCATCCCGTAAATGATGTCAAAATGCATCTAGAATACCTATTGTTGGTGATAGAGCTACAGGATTAGGTAAGGAGAATTGTTTTTCCTCTGCACTGGACAGGCCTATTAAATTAAAAAATATGTGGGCAGAACCACCATATTAATTAGATTGGCATGTGCAGCTAATGAGAACCCAGGTTATAACAGCACAGATCAAAAACTTGTGCAGCAGGAAAAGATGGCACCTCACAACTGTCTCTAGACCTCTCTGCTGACTAATTAAAGCGGGGAATGACTATATGGGTTGCAACTGTGAATCAAGTGTGTGTCTGATGAAAATTGTGAGACATCTAAAAGAATGAAAAACTCTATGCTACGCGGATGGTTCATTCAATACCACCACTATGGAAACTCACTTCTCTCATGGGTTCCACACCATGTACTCCTCTTTAAAGAAATGCAGCATTCTGTGCACAGATCTGGTGCTTTTAGCACCAATGTCTGACTGTCTGGCTTGCATAGCAATCCACTTAATTGTTTCAGCACTCTGGCACTGCTCCTACTGGACTACAGCATCTATTGCACTCAAGCAGCAGCCACTCAAAGATGCATACTTCAGCACAGCCCCTGCTCAGCATGGGGCGCAATGGAAGGGAATACTTTTTTACCAACCACTACCATATGAAGGAAAACAGTGTTGGCCATAGCTACAGCTGCCAATAGTATAGTTGTGGGTGAACATGAATGAGTAAAGGTTTACCTTTTTAGGGCACAGCTATTTTTACAACCCTTAGTTTAATTCTGGCATCAACGTGGCCCATGAGTAGAGGCTTCTCCAAGGCAATAGAGTTTCTGTGAACAGAGCTTCCAAAATGTTTGTGCATCTCCTTTGTGGAGAGCGATATAAGGAATGTGACACCAATGAATATAGGCTGCCAGAGGTCCATACCCTTCCACTGTCACCTGCTCTTGGTTCATCTAGATTCTTTCTCCATTTGATTCTTGCGCAGTGTCCTATCACTCTAGATCATTTCCGGCTCACTATTTATTCAGAGAAAGAGGTCACTGGATAACCCTACTGTGGATGTGATGGTTCACACTATTAGTGCAGTCCTCTGTCTAGCTCTTCTCATCCTTCCATGACATCTCTCAGTCTTGCAGTGACTTATTCAAATCCTCTGATGTATTTTTCTCTTACGTCTACCTCCCACACTCTTTCTCTCCTGTTATCCACAGCGAAGGTGTGTGACAAGGGGCCTGTACCTCAGTCTGGATGGCACTCGTTAAAAATAAATGTGACTTTTACTATGATTCCTGGAAATCTGTTGTGAGCAGAAGGGTAGTAGGTCAACTTCTGATCTACAAAATATTCAAAGAAATGGTCACCCCAGTTTAATGGTCCCATCTAGGAAATGTTTCAGGGCTTTTCTGAAGAACAACATTGTGACAGCATCCTTCCTGTCCACTAACTCTTCTCAGTTCACATCCCAGGCTACCACCAGCTGGTTTCAGTGAGTGAGGTATTCCTTCGTCATGACACAGCCAGAATTAAATCCAGATTCTACTGTCCCAATCCCACAGAGAGTCAAAAAAACATCTCTTTGAAGGATATCTCTACATGATTTTATCTGGATCATTGTGACATCTTAAAATACTGCAAGCAACATGAAGAAAGGAAGATGTGATGAGGTATGCAAGATGTTTGTGGGTCTTTTATTGTAGGTAGTTAATCTGAAGCAGGAGTATATGTAGCTGTCATTTGAGAGGCAGAGTATTTTGAAGGGAGTACAACAGGTACGACGTTTCTTGTTCTAGATGCTGGCAGAGATGGTGGAAGGTAAGTGTCTATAGAGTTAACGTCTCAGCATAGAGATCAAAATTACCAGTTGTAATTGTTTTTATTCCAGTGCCGAACTAGTCACACTTATGTCTTTATATAAAGTCTTTAGGATTCATGTGAGGATTTACAGTGAAATGGATTCCTTCTGAACAATGAGGTATCACAAGTTATATTGAGAGAAATCACCATAACAGCTCTTTTGTGAGCTTTACCCAAACTTCCCCCAAGTGAGCGAGGTGGTGTAAACTTACAAGTGGCTGATGAAATAATATTCACAAAATTTGGATGAATTGGAATAAAATTCTAAAAACATGGATTACAAGATTGGCATTGAGTATTTCTGCAGATTCACGAATTTCGCTGTGCGACTGGGATTGGGGCGATAACAGCGCCCCACAGTTCTTTGATTTATTCTTGCGCGCCATAGGGGCAAGGCACGCACCGAGTCAGCACGCACGAGTTGAATACTAGTACTGAAGTTATTGTATAAAGGAGAGGAATAATGAAATCTAAGAAGGTGTGCATTCTATCACCGACCTGACATGAAACTGATATTTGCCCCCCCCCCCGATCGTTTGCACCCAAAAGAATAAATATGGTTTAAACAGGACTGCGAGCCACTTGTAAGAAGCAACATTGAGTTCATCAAAGAGAGTCATCATCGTTTAATGTGAATTACTTAGAGCGTGTTTAAAAATGACTAGTTTTTATTGTTAACATCCCCTTTTTTTCGACTTGTGATTAATGATGTGTTAACCACCGTATACGTGAAATTTTGAAATGCGGTAAATGAATCAACAATCGGGGACTCGGACACCACAGCGTATAAATGAGAGTGACACAGTGTTTTATGGGAATTGCAGTTTGTAAAACATGTAGGAGTCGACACGGGGTGGTTTCAGTTAACTCACTAATTGGTACACACCTGGGAGGGAGCGGTCATGCTCGCTGAGTTCAAAAACTAGAGGCACGGGGAAATGGCAACGGAGCACTTTCATGGTAGGATCTTGTAAAGCGGTTGATGCCGGGGTATTGTTGAGCGTAGGACTAAGTTTTGGCAGGTAAACAATTATTATTATTATTGCTGTTTGGGTTGATACATGCAGAGATATTGTTTGGTTAGTTTTTGTGTTTTAACACGGCGTGAGCGTCGTAAGGGTTACAAGGCACGTAGAGGATAATGGGTGGGGGAGAATTTTAGAGCATCTGAGCTATTGTGGGTTTAAGTTATCACGTAAAAATACTGGAATATGAGGGGAAGTCCTTTGAAATGCTTACTTGAGAGAACCGAGATCACGCTATGGGGGAATGGTAGTTTATTTCACATGTTAACAGTGACAACAATAAGTAACGTTGGTTTTTTTCACATTTGTAGCTACCCCTGAAGAAGGGCTATGTTCAGCCCGAAATGCATTGGGTGCATGTTGACTGTCTTGGATAAACCATGCATAACCGTACATGCTTGAGAAAAAGGCCTGGATTGGCATATCTCCAGCATTTGAAGCAATGGGAAAGCAAGTAAACTTACAAGTGGCTGATGAAATAATGTTCACAAAATTTGGATGAATTGGAATAAAATTCTAAAAACATGGATTACAAGATTGGCATTAAGTATTTCTGCAGATTCATGAATTTCGCTGTGCGACTGGGATTGGGGCGATAACAGCGCCCCACAATTCTTTGATTGTAACATGCAGTCCCCCATACCTTGCAAAACTCCTATATAGCGTGCCTTTACAAGTTCAAAATGGCCCCACTTTGTAAATGTGGGCCATTTTTTAGCTATCTGATTTGCCAAAGAGGGCCTTTTCTATTTTGGACAACGAAGCCTATTTATTGCCCCAGTCTGACCCTGGGTGACAGTAAAAGTAATGCCACTGTACTTAAGAGAAACTGTTTGCAGCAAGGAAGAAACGGAAGGAGAAAGGTGGTACTGCTCTGCGTTTCATCATTTTTCAACAGGATGCTGATGAAAATTAGTTGTTAGACTGTTTTTACAAGCAGCATTAAAGCGGGAAGATAGTGCTGCTTCCCTGTACTGCTTGTTTGGGTATATGTGTTTCTGGACGGCCCAATGCGCACCAACATCTTACTAGCGTGAGTCCTGTTTTCAAAATGAATTGTGTAGCACCTGAGCGAGGCTCCAGTCCAAAAGACCCTGGGGCATATTCTCAAGGACACATCGCTGATTTATCGGCACTTTAGCGCTGCAAAAGTGGCGATAGATTTTTCGCCCTATTCTCAAGCTGGTGCAAACTGCCCATATCGCCAGTTTACCAGCGATAGCTGCCGCAAAAAACATCGCCACGGATGAGAGCGACAACTAACGCTAATGATATGCAGAGTAGGCATACCCGTGCAAAAACACACGAAAACACCACTTCGTGATATTCTCAACGACCAGCCAGATCGGCGAAGCGATCCAAAAACAGGCGATAAGGCGCGTTAGCAGCAGGGACTTAACACCTGCCTATTACTGGTGCTAAGCAGGACGACAACCTGCAGTAGAAAGGGAGCACAGCCCAGAGCCACATCTGAAGACCAACAGATGCCATGGAGCCAATGATCATGCTGCTTGGAGACCCAAGAGGGCCACAACACCCACCGCCACCACCCCCAGGACCCCCCCCCCGGACTACCACCTAGGCAGCGCAGAAGAAGACAGCCGACGTCCCTAAAACGCACCAGCCGCAGACACTCAACGCCAGAGGATGCCATTGTCCACTACAGGCTCAAAAGGACAACCATCCTCCGCATCCTGACCCACATTGCCCACAGTACCAACACAGCGGAGAACCAACATCCCTCCGCAGACAAAGCTGCTGGCTGTGCTGCACCTGTTGGCCCCTGGTACCTTCCAACTAACAACTGCCAGAGTCGGAGGAGTCTCACAGCCAGCCCTATCAAAGTTCCTCACACCTGTCTTGGATGCATGTCCACAAAAGCAACGGCGGGCCCCTGTATCCGCACCACACGCCAGTTCCAATTCCTGGTGTACCTGCGCAACCAACCCCAACGCCAGCCGTTGCTTGACGCCTCTGTGCTCCAGATCCAAGATTGTAGTCACTGAAATGGGGGTGCGCCAGGTCACGAAGTCCAGTAGACAACAGAAGTGTAAAAACAGTTCTTTATTACAAATACATAAATCAACAATACGAAAAGCTCAGCCAACGCTTTCCATTCCCAACGGGGAACTTCATCAGGGCAACGTGTGGATTCAATCAACTGCATATGCTGCGGGAACTCCCCCATACAATTCCATATTCCGAAAGCCAGTATTCAGAAACCTGTTGGATAAATGGTGACAATGGTCAAGCGTACGCATCGACACAAACGTAATCTGGCACAGTGTAATGCACTTGGACAAACCAAAATGCTGACAGGCATGATAAATCCTGCACAAAAAAAATGTAACAGAAGTCCGTGTGGTCGTAACCTTCATAGGAAAGAAAAGGAAGGTTACGACCACACGAACTTCTGTTACGGTCTTATTATGCAGGAGTAATCGTACCTGTAAGCATCACGGTTTGAAACCGCTTGATACCCCTGCACCTTCACTTTCCCCACACTGCGCAGGAACAGCTGGAGACCAAGCAAGGGAACTACGCCATAGCTGGCTTCCCGCACGTGTTGGGGGCAATTGACTGCACACATGTACTACTTGTGCCCCCTGCCGACACTGCACACAATAACCGCAACAGAAACCACACGCATTCCATCAATGTGCAGGCAAAAGTGGACCACTGGGGCCTGTCCACGAATGTTGTCGCAAACTTCCCAGGCAGTGTGGAAGACCTTGGACATGTAGCTTTGTCGTCCCCCCCTGTAAGCGTGAGCGGAGTGGCCTTGGCCGGCAAATGTCATGAATAAATAGCCCGGGGCTCTGGGCGTTGTTCAGTTCCGGGATGGCCACCAAAGTAACTACTGCGTGTGTCTCTGTGTCCGCCATATCATGTCCATAGGCCTACACACACGTGGCTGACCACCTCCAACGGCCAGATTTACACTGGAGACGAGGTGGCTACGTCCCAAGCCAACCCGCGCACATCTCGTCATCGCATGCAGGGTCGTGTCTACCAGGGCGGCGCCCCCCACCCAACCACGAGGCCGCCGCCGTGACCGGTGGTGCCTGCGCGATCCTGTACGCCTGCTGCACCCCAGCCCTGGTCCTCAGACCGGTCCGCCGCCCAGCGATGACTGGCCGCCCCTGCGCACCCAGGCCTCAATGCTCACCTGCCGCCACCAGCGTGTCTCCAAGAGGGCCCACCACGTGCCGGTGCAACCTCCTCAGCCGGTCGCTGGTTTCCGCGCCACAGGCCCCCAGCGCACCCTGCGGCACCGCACCGCGGAGTCACGTGTGTGCTGCCAGCTGCCTTCGGCGTACACTGAGGTCCAGCAGGGCTCTCAATCCAAATCAAATCTTGATTGGCAGGGTGGCGTATCGAGGTCTAGGCATCATCGCAGGCTGCACACCCGCTCAGCTCTTCAGGTGCCCCTACCTCAGTGCAACGCAAGTCATCGTACCGTGGCGGTAGGCCTCGTGCCGGCCGCAGTGCATCGGGTGCCACCAACTCTGTGCAACGCAAGTCATCATCCCGTGGCGGTAGGCCTCGTGCCGGCCGCAGCGCATCGGCTGCCACCAACTCTGTGCAACGCAAGTCATCGTCCCGTGGCGGTAGGCCCGTGCCGGCCGCAGTGCATCGGGTGCCACTAACCCAGTGCGCCACAAGTCATGGCCCCTTCATGATTGAGTCTCGTGGTGCGGACGCCATCATGTCACCTCCGGCAGTGGGGAATGTGATGTGGTAGGCCCCTTTTATTGGCAGGGTCACATGTCCTGTGACGCCTGTGCTGGATGGGTGTGGTGTGGGTGCAAACCAGCCCTCAGGGAGTGGCTGTGGCATGCTGACAACTAGACCAGTGATCAGCAGATCACTACAGGGGAGACCTGGGATATGTAGCTTTGTGGCCCCCCCTGTAAGCGTAAGCGGAGTGGGCTGGGCTGGCGTATGCCGGTCCAGTGTAGGGTTGTGAACAATGAGCCCGGGGCGCTGGGCGTGGTTCAGTTCTGGGCTGGACAGGAAAGTGACTGATGCGTGTGTCTCTGCTGTAGTGTCGGCGCCACCCGGACCGCAATCGGCAATGTTGTACCCTGTGACTCGAGTCCCACAACATGGGCAACATGGATGTAAGGGGGAATCACCGACCCTACATTCATCCATACTTTCACACTTGAATGATCATAGACATGACACATCTGTGTGAATTTTCCGTGGAGTGTTGAAGCTGGAGCAGTACAAGGCCATGCAAACCCCACTTTACATTGTTGCTCCGTGGAGGGCCAGCCAGAGTCCTTGAGTTCAGTCCGCAGTGTGATTGCTGTGTCATTGGTAACCAAACAGAATATGGCAGTCCATGTTGAGGTCCAAGGTGAGTGTGTATCGGGTGACAGTGGAAAGTGATGATGCAGAGAGCAGAAACAGGCTTTATGGCAGAGATGACTTCTGTAGCAGAGTCAGCTACTAAACTACACCCACAAATGCTTTGATTAAGCAACTTTACATGCTAAAAAGCATATAACCATTTCACAAAAGTGAACTTTGAAAATGACAAAGATCAGGCAATGAGAGAGGTGATGATTTTGGGGTCCCCCCTAACCTAGGGGGAGGACCAAGCAGATGCCTTGAACACAAAGAGCATATCATGCTGAACGATTCAGTGGTGGTCCCATCCTCTTAGGACCACCCCAAGCACAGTTATGGGCAAAAATACAATCCCAATCAAAGGCCCTGCAAAGCATTATGGGACGAGATTAGCAGTGGGCAGTGAATATTATAGTATCCAATATCAAAATAATTCTACAAAGAGCTGCAGTTCAACTAGTCGTTACTAGGTGTCCCTCACGAGTCAAATGCAAAAGCATTGAAATTATTACATCAAGCTGCAGTTCAACTAGTCGTTGCTAGGTGTCCCTCATTTGACTCATGAGGGACACCTAGTAACGACTAGTGGAACTGCAGCTTCATGAAAGGGTTTCAATGCTTTTGTATTTGACTCGTGAGGGACACATAGTAACGACTAGTTGAACTGCAGCTCTTTGTAGAATTATTTTGATATTGGATACTATAATATTCACTGCCCACTGCTAATCTCAGTCCCATAATGCTTTGCAGGGCCTTTGGTTGGGATTGTATTTTTGCCCATAACTATAGCTTGGAGTGGTCCTAAGAGGATGGGACCACCACCGAATCGTTCAGCAAGATGTGCTCTTTGTTTTCAAGGCATCTGCTTGGTTCTCTCCCTAGGTTAGAGAGGATCCCAAAATCATCACCTCTCTCACTGCTTGCTAAAGTTTCATTTTCACTTTTGTGAAATGACTATTTGCATTTTAGCATGTTAAGACAGAGATTCTTGATATTTTGCCAAAAGTATATGAGGTTTCTGTTTTATTAATTGGGAGTCTGAGTAGTAGTACTCTGCAACCTAGCGGGGATGTGGATGGAGTAGTAGCATAAGCAGCATTCATCTGCGCCAGGACTTGTGGCAGCAATGCCATGATGAAGATCTGCAGGGCATGGAAAGACCCAGCTACATTTCGCTAGTGTGCAGTCGTGGCAGCCATTCTTTCCGCATGCATCCGCTCCATGAGCCTCCGTATGTGTCCCAACTCCCAGCTGACATCGCTGGAGCCACTCTAACTAGACAGTTGTCCTTGTCTCAGAGTCAGGACTCCAGCGATGTCAGCCATGGATCGTTGGAGAGCATGGAGCGGACTGTGGGTGTCCATTAGGGTCTGTAAGTGGTTCCTGATGGGACTTAGACACCCATGTATGGCATCTAGTTGGCTGCCATGAGGTCGAACCCCACCCGCACCTGATCAGCCATCTCCTTCTGGCCCTTTAACACACGGCGTTGGAAGGCCAAGTGTTGTTTGTGGGGGTCCTGGGAGACAGCCAGGGTGGTGGGTGCTTCCTGATGTATGGTCTGTGCAGGGGGTGGGGTCTCCTCGATGCAGCTGGGCTGCCCTGCTCCTGGAGGTGAGGTGCCGAAGCTGTCCAAGAGCTCTTGGAGGGCGTCGGTGTCGAAGGTGAGGGGTCCTCTTCGTCATCAGTGTAGAGATGTTCGGCCTGCTCTGCAGGAGGTGATGATTCTCCCTCTGCAATGTGAAGGGGAGATGCAGTTTAACATTGTGTAGACATGTATGTTGACGCATCGTACAAGTTTACATACAGCCTGCATGGCAATGTTCATTGAGACTGTTTGGGAGGAGCTGCCTATTTGATGCGGGACAGTGGACATTTCGACAACATCACGGATGTGTGTTTGTACTTGTACATTATCATCTCACATTTCCCTGCTATGCCAAATGTGTTGGCCAGTTTCTACACACAAGCGGCAGCAGTTGTGTCCTCTGTTCTGTTGTGAACGTGTTGCAGTTTGTACCACATTGTTGTCAAAGTTGATGTGCTCTATATGTTATGTGTGTGTGCTGCATTTTGGGAGAGTCGCCCCTGCAGCTCTGATTTTGCTGCCCCTTATCCCTTCCAGGCGGTGTGCCTTTGACTTCTGTGCTCATACAGTGCTGAGATGTTGCATACTTGGGTAAATTGGGCTCTTGGTGGGAGTTGGGACTCTGGGGCATGGTTTGTCTGCAGATGTGTTGTTGACGTCAGGGGTTGTTTGTGCACGTGGATGTGTCAGAGTGTGACCTGCTCCTTTACGGATGTGGTCCACACTCAGCCACCTCAGTGTCGTGGCGTTCAACATGTCATGATATGTTGACTGCAGCCATGCTATCCGTCATGCAGTGTCACTTGCATTGTCAGTGTGGCTCACAGACACGCCGCTTTGCTGGGTTTGGCACATGTGCATGGGTTGGTTGTGTGATTGGTGATGTGTGGGAAGGGCCCACTCTGGGCACATAGTCGATGGGGGCCTACTTGCTGTTTCTAGGTGTGCTGCAGTGTTCCAAGGGGATCAGGGACATGATCCAGAGTCATTGTGGGTGTGCACTGTGCTATACTTAATTGCGCATGTGTGCCATTGGGCCCATCTCCCCCCGTCCCCCCAGTCCCTGGTCGTTACTCACCCTGTTGCTGTTGTGTCAGGTCATGTTGAGCAGTGTCCGGTCCCCCAACTCCTGCCACCGTCTCCACACTGATGACTGTGGACACCATTTCCTCCATCTCATCCAGCTCCTCCTGTGGCGCTGGACTCCCACCTCCAGTCTGCATTGCTGCCTTCTGGTTTTTGTCGAGTTTCTGCTTGGTTTTGCGCTTGACATCATTCCAGCGCCTCTTGGCCTCTTCCATTGTCCTCCTCAGCACTCCGACTGCATTCACCTTGTCCACAATGGACTGCCATATTGCATTTTTTGTTGCCAATGACACAGTGGAGGTGACGAACAGTTGTTGATGGTGTTCTATCACCTCCGTTATCAGGATCCTGTTTTCCTGCGGACTGAACCGCGTCTTCCTCTTCTTCTTCTCCTTGCCCTTCCCTGACCCCGAGGTCCCAGGCTGGTCCTCCGTGGGGCTTGTGGTGTTCTGGTTGTCCTCTGTACTTGCTCCGGCTCCCTCCATTGTGCTTCGCAGTTTTTTTGTTTTTGTTTGTGGTTTTTTTTTCCGGCTTTTATAGTGATTTTTCCGGCCTGACGTGTGTGAATTGCAGGCCTGGCGCAGCTTATCGCTGATTTTTTTATCGCGGTTGGCCCATCGCAACTTTTTTCACGTTCAGCTATGGATTTTTATCGGCGTCCCGGTGATTTTATCGCGGACATTTGACGCGTTATCCGGAAACTATCGCATGTTAACGCCGTGTTGGGAATACGACGTTAACACGGCGTTATTTTCCCGCGATATGTAAAATTGCGTTAACCTATTTTGGCGATGATTATTGCACGTTCTTGAGAATATCCCCCAGTGTTCGGCATTCTTCTTAGTGCGTGCCCATTGGTTGCGTCATCGCCTAGCAACCCCGGATGTCTTGCCAATAGCGAAAAAAGCGACCGACTCATATGTCGAAAAAGCTGGTATTGTTGTCAATCTGAGACGGTTTGGAGTGCCAGGCAAGGAAGAGTGAACTGTTTCACAGAAACTGGACAAAAAGGGTCTGAATAACCCTATTTGTGCTGGGAAATGGCATATGTCCTTGCCATTTAGAAGACCATGTGCTTGCCATTCAGAGTTTCTCTGGTAATACTTGTTGTTTAATAACTGGCATGTAAAATTGCAATTCATGATTTCGAAAATGCAAACAGCGTTTTTGTTACTGTGCATAGACCTTTTTTACAGATACATGGCAGAAAGTGTATGCTTAAGACACACAGATGATGGACGGAATGCAGAGCAAATCAAACATTTTCCCCCAGTCAATAGATCTGAGTTAAATCCATCGTTCTTTTGCTGACCATGCCACCCCAGTTTAGAACCAGCCATATGCAAATCAGTCTTGACCCTGTGCCTTATGGTAAAGTGTATGCATGCTAGTTTGTACATGCGGTTGTACTGCGTAAGGCTGTTTTGTGCTTCGACATAGTGTAATGTGCAGTTATTTTGACTGTTTCATGTGCCGGTTTAGCTATTTTGAGCAGTACGACTTGTGTGTTAAGTCGAGATGCACTTTGAGTGATAGTTGGATCAGACTGCTACCACCGCCATTGTATTTATTTCAGAGTTTGACAGCAAATGTGTAACATGAGGCTGGCGTGCAGGGTTTGTGTATTTTTAGGTGTATGCTTTGTGAATTAAGTGCTGAGGATGGGTATCTTTGTTGATGAAAGATCCTAGTCAAACAGTCGGAACCACATTCAAGGTGTGCATGTTGTCGAGAGAACTTCGTGAAAATCACAGGCACCTTAGAGGCGTGCGCGGCGCGCGCCGGGGCAGAACCACCTTGGCAAAAACATGGAGGCATATAGAGGTGGGCGCGACACGGACAGAACCTCGTGAAAAAATCAAAAACTCTTTAGAGGTGTGTGTCAGGTAAACAACCGTAAGGACAGATCTGGGGGTTGCTTCAGAGCAGTATGGCAAGATGGCGAAGGGTGTACTATCTGTATGTAGTAAGTATGCTGAATGAAAAAGGATTGCAGGGATGTGTTGAAGGAGGCAGGAGAGTGTACCGGCGTGTTTATATTGTTGAATTAAAGTGAAGAGATGAGTGGTATCCGTGTTGTTTTGTCTGTGGATGAGGATGCTTAGACTAGCCCCTTGCATCCACGCTTGTGTGAGCACAGTGTCACCTGGGGTGTTCTGTGTCTATGGTGTGACGGGCCAGGACAGGCATAGCTGGTGAAGCTCTGGGCTGAGTAGGCTGTGGGGCTCTGTTGCTGGTGGGGCTGTATGTTGCCTTCTGCTTATCCACCTACTCCTAGAAGTCTTACCTGTTTTCTAATCAGTAGCCTATAGAGAACCTGCAGTCTCCAGTGTATTCTACAGAGTGCAGCCTCCTACCTGGATTACAACAAGGCCCCATAGGGCTCCCTTCTACTTGTTCCCTCAGACCTGACCTGTGGTCCTTGTCCTTGACTCCTTAACTGAGGATACTAAATAGGCCAGCACCCAGACACAGGTTTCTCATGACTTACCTTTCTTAAGAAGGCTTGGCACCCTCATGGCTTCTCACAATGTCTGCAATCGGCCACTGCAAATGCACATTTTGCACCAGTTGCTTGGTGTAGAATTCCGAGCACCTGTGCAATTCTATAGTGTTGTTAATAATTTACCCACAGGTTGGCACTGGGTGTTCAACGCCATCTCTGCAGTTGCAGCCTGCATGCCATCGCCCTTACTGTCTGAGGAGGTCATCCTTCTTTGCGTCCCCGGAAGCTTTAAGCACTTCCTGACTGGACCAGACATCTTGCACCCACTAACATGCTCCACCAGTGTGCAGCACACCAGCCACCCATGCAGCCAATGCTACTCTGCGCTCTGGATGAGCACAGGCACAGACAGCGCCTAGATGCTAGCTGTGTCCTCATCCCCAAGACCGCACTAGGGTATGAAGTTTTTACAGGACCTGGTGGAGGGTGGAGGGCTGCTAGTGGTACATCAGTCTGCTGCCGCTTCTTCTGTGCTTGTGCCTTCCTTGTCATAGCTACATACACAGGTTGGGTTTGCACGCGCCTCACTTAAGTAAAAAACAGGGATATGTATCTTATTGGTACCTGCATGCGTGCTCTTGGTGTCTGACCTGACTATACATCGCTGGTGTGATCCTCATCTCGATGGGAAGGGCTCCAGTAGAAGTCACGATTGACAAATTGGGTGAGAAAAGTAAAGGAAGTGCGTTAAAGTGAAAATAATGCAAAGCATTAAGGGCTGGATTCGCTATTTATTGGGTGCAAAATACTGGTCGCAATTTGCAGCCTGTATTTTTACAACCAGTAAAGATTTTTAACAACCTACAAAGGTCTGTTCTTAAAATTCCAAATCGTGTTGGGGCTCTATCTGACCTACCTCATGAAGACTCATGAGGTAGGTCACATATTGTGACTCACTGAGATTGAAGGCCATCAAAGATATGGTGGCCTGATGGAGTCAGCCACCACCACGTCTGTAATTGCTTTTCAATAGATTAAATTTGTTTTTAAAATGCAGCCCATTTTCCTTAAAGTTGCCACTGGTCCTTAGAACCGCTGCCTACTCTTCTACTATTTTTCTTAAACATTCGTAAAGGGAGAAGAAGTCCCAAGGCGAGTCCTTCCCTTTTACAAACGCATTACCACCTCATTTGAGGTGTCAGTAAAAGGTCAATGTTTTACCATCAGATTTCGGTCCAAATCATTGATCCGTATGGCACCGATTTAGTACTTGGAAATGGACATCTACTACACAATATTCAATCACTATCCATTAGGAATGCCATTTTAGGAGCCATAAAAAAAATTCTAACATGTAATTAGTATGCAGAAAAAAGCATTTTAACGGTTGTGAGAGCTAAATCAGAGTTTTTGCAAACATTAAAATGTTTAGTATATTCTGGCCCGAAGAGTTCAGGCAGGAGGCATTCACCTGCAATCATGGGACTTAGGTTCAACATTTGATCTGTGTATATATTTTTTGAGTGGAAGGGAAAATTTTATTGACATACCGTACAACAAAATAATAAGCTCACAGAAGGGATTACCAAACTGTGAGCAAAACGAGTGAGAAACTCTAAAAACTCCCAGTCTGTATTCAAGGGTTGCCATAGGAGATAGAAAATGTTTTTCCTCCGCTGTCCCCTATCTTCCAGAGAGCAGAAGACAACTGCTAAGAAGCCGTGGCGGCTGGCAGGTAACGGTGGTGGTGAGGCGGGGGAGGGAGGTGAAAAAAACAAAACAAAAACCACTTACCTCTTTGGCCGGCCGCGTCTCTCCTCCGATTCGCTGCCAATGTCCCAGAACAGAAGCAGGAACTGGAAGCACGCACAGGCTCCCTCCCCTAAGCCAATCACAATGCTGCAATGTAGCGTTGTCATTGGTCTGAGTGTCGTGGTTTGGTGCTCGAATGGGAGCCAGGGCATGTTCCTCACCAGGCTGTGCAATGCAGCCTGGTGGGGAACATGAAAAGGGCGCATGACTGTTTATCCTGCCCAAGACGGTCGGCCAAACAGTCATGCACACTTAGAGTATTCCCACCACTCCTCCCCCTGTGACCCCAGCCTCGTCCTAACCCATCCCTGCAGCTACCAAAAAGAAAAATGATAATAACAAAGTTATCATTTTATTTTTTCACTGCTTTGAAAACAGTGGAGCGACGCCCCTGCTAAGCAGAAAGCACATTGAGAATGGCTAAATGTGTTGATGTAGGCAGTGGCATTTTGCTGTGCCATATGTCACCAAACAGAAGGGATAGGGCCACCACTGTAAGGAAGCAGGCATACTGAGAATGTCCCAAAGGGTTGACGTGCATAGTTTGATAATAATCTGGCATCCATACCAAGGGAGAGTGTGATGATGCAGATGATTTAATATTTTGGTCTATCCATGATAGACATAGTGGGGCCCTTTGAGCCGGGTGGTGACCAAATAGGAAGATACCACACAATTACCAACCCAAGACTGTATGTTTTTTGCTTTGAGAATTACTCTTGGGGCTTATTTATTTACATTAAAACAACATGTTCAAATTAAAAAACCTCATTGACTATCTGCATGAATAAATCTAACATGTACACATTTGGTAACAGCATTGTGTGCACAGGAAACTAGACATGAAGGCCCATATGTAATAACACATTTTCCCATAAACACAAAATGGAAAAAACTGTTCGTACATCAAGTCCGAAATTACTATCACATAAACCTCCGACGTCCTAACTATTATAACTCATGGTTGACTATCCAACCGGTGTCTCTTGCATCAAATTATTCAGGCCCCTTGCCAGAACCGTGGGCCTTTGCTCAAATCTTAAAGAATAATCCCACTCCCAAATAAGGGAGCATGGACCGCTAAGAAACTGACCCAGTGCTATGCAAAAGTCATCCCTGTGGGGCCTATGACACCCTTTTTGGAAATGTGCCTGTGCAACTGGGCCATTACTCGGTGCCCTGGTACAAGCCCCATCTTCCCTATTACCCAAGGCATTAATATGGAGAACAGTTGCGTAAGTACCCCGTGAGCTCCCATTACAATTAGAGCGCCAAAGCCCACTCTTGGAGTAAAACAACTCATTTTGAGAATTGTACTGAGTTTTTGATGCATAATGCCCAGATGTCTACTTGTCTTCTGGCCAAAAATGAGCCCACTACACCCATGAGAAATACAATCAAATATGACAAAACACCCAATTTACGAAACCACAACTTTAACAAGAACTCGTCTACCACTGCCCAACAGCACAATTTATGGGGTTGGGTCAGGGTGGGTGGGACAACAGATGATCATGCAGCAGTCTGGCGTACTAGGTTACAGCTGGAGGTCCAGGAAAACAAAGCAGTTGCCGGCCCTTTTGTGCATGCATTTGACCCCGGGTGCTGGGTATGGCCTCAGCCAGTCATGATCCAGCACTTCTGCAATTCGACAGTAGCACATTTTCGCAGGCTCCCACTAAAACCCTACCTGCCAACAATTGAAAAACAAGCATTGGCAAAGTCAATCGGTCTCGGGAATGCGAGAGCTATTGGCTTTGTCAATTTCGATGTCTTTTAGCCATGTTATGTAGCAGCCTGGAATATAAAGTGACGTTTATAGTTTCCACTTAATATATATTGGGTAAATTGCTGTGAAATATTCGATTTAGCAACTATTACATAAATGCAATTAAAATAAAATACAACACATTAGCAGGAGACTTCCAAATACAGTACTTCCCCCACTCCGGAAACCCCCACCCCCAAGAGTTTGGAATCACCATTTAATCTTCCTTCAAGGAGCTCCACCCACATATTTGATAAAAAGAGCAGTGAAGAATGGTTTAATGGATCTACTGTAGCCAAATACTCAACATTTTGGCGACTCGCTAATGGCCGCTTAAAAACAGAAATATACACAGAATGGAAGAGAATTTCGACTTTCGACAATTATATTTAATGGTACAGATGAGCAAATTTTTCGAATCCATTAGCATGGAAAAAAAACATTGACCTAATGTAAAATTACAGTGGTTCGTAATGCAGCGTGTTCCATTGCGACAAGTAACCATGAGAAGGCTGCTGAGCTGGTTCTGGCATCGGGAGATCTCGGGTGAGCAATGTCACTGTATCAGCGTATATTTATACATCCCTATGTGCTTCGGTCAAAGTTACATCCTGTTATGTCAAAACGAAAGAAAAGCAGCGTTTCCCATTCAGGTCAAGTGTTCCTGGAATGTTTTAGCCAAATCAATTAAGACAATAAGATAGAAAAATAGGAGGGCCAGATACGATGAGGGGAGTGGCAAAGATTTGATACGTATAGAACAGGAGGGGGCAAGCAGCGATGAGGGAGGTGGTGGGGGGATGGGTCAAGAAGCAAAGAGGGAGGGGGTAGAGACAGCAAATGTGAAATGACAGTGGTTCGTAATGCAGCGTGTTCCATTACAGTCAGCATCCCTACCTCCGCTGCACACATGATAAATTCTGTGCGAGGGCGATTTCGACTGAGTGGCGCTTGAAAGAAGCTCTTTTTCCACCTGCGCTAATGCGCACACTTTTACCACCAGCAGCACTGCTACAGCGACAGCTTTTTAATTTCACTCGGAAGACATGGACAAAGAGACAATACAAAGAGAAACAACAGACCTTACCCATTCCAAAATGGCTGCCGATCATGCGAAGGAGAGGATATCCTTCTCTAAAACACAATGGCATATATTTATTCACTAGAGACACAACCAGAAAGCAAAGCTATTATTTTGTAACCGTTTTCACAATAGTGAGGGGGGAGCGAGTGAACGAGGTGGTGGGCAGCAAGATGGTAATCACTGGTGTGCATCTAAGAAAGCTCAAGTAAACATGGTAACTGTTCTATCAGGATCAACGAAGAACTACATCAGAGTGCAGCTGTGGAGCGGGCGGGAACAAGCAAGACTGGTTTGGGGAACAGAACAGGTGCCCTCAGAAAACAGAAAATTTGATGAGATAAGGGCAAGATTTGCAAGGCTGCATACAGAAACGGTACTAGGAGCGAGCGCTCATGGAAGGGCTCAAAATCAGTTAAAAAAGTTATTCCAAAACCAGTTGCTTTATTGGGAGCTGTGGATGGATACTAGTAATTGGCCCCTGCTCTCAGGGAGGGCTAAACATAGGAAGCGGTATGACACATGCAAGCTGTGGACAAATGGGGAGAAAGAATAGGAGAGAAACGATGGAGCCAGCAAATGAGAAGCCTACAGCCGGGCTGAAGCCCACAAAGTATATACAATATGTCTCTTTGAGACAGCACATGCGCTGTCTAGAGCCGAGACCTAAAAAACCCTGTCATTCCCGTTATGCCTCTCTCCCAACAATAGGCCCGCTCCCCGTGCAAACACTGTCCCAATTTGGGGTGCTCTTAGAGGCGAATAAAAAATAAATGTGAGGCAGCATCATTGTAAATATGTGCTGTATCACAACGATAGAAGCACCACAGTGATGAAATCCTAATGTCCATAATAACTTCTGTAATACTGCTCCATTCCCCCCACAGTTTGCCCGACAGACATATGTGAGTGTGCATAAACAGCATTTATGATTCAGAGAGTGTGATTTTCAGATTTTACTCTTTCTGTCAATCAATGTGGTTTAGAGTTTGACAGGCTTGGTAGTTAAAGAACTCTGGGAAGTGTTTACTTGTCAGCCCCCTTTTGCACTGAGCAAACATAGCGAGCCTGGCCATCTCTAGAAGAGTTTGTGAAGTCCCCTATGCTCAGGAAAAATGCTTAAAATATTTTGCCCACCATTTTATTTTACAGCAGTTTCCCAGCTGTGTTGATTAAAAATTCAAAGGTTTTGCAGCCAGTAATGAAGAGAAACTCACTGAATAATTCTTCAGGCCATGCCTTGTACTCAGGTACCTTACTTCTTTCTATAGCATAGCAAATACGTTTCTATAAGAAAATCGTCAGCTGCTTCTCCAAAGCTGCTTTCGGAAGAGGGTGGGCCTGAAAACAAGCCCCTGCTGTGTCCCCAGGATCTGGAGATTACTATATGCCCCACTGGTCCAGACCAGCAGTAGCTTTGCATTCACGGGGGGCTGGGTGTTAAAAGGAGCGACGATTTTACAGTGACTGAATCATCCACGCCTTCCTTTTCCAACAATAACACCCATGTGCGCCTACTCACTTAACTCTTCCGCAATGCTATTTTATTTTATTTTATGCTAATTGGCGAGGATGCAACGTCTGATGCTAACCTCTTAACCAATCACGAATGCACAATGCGGCCAAGGAGGAGCGCCGCACCTCGAACTGAACCTTTTAATGTCATTAGTAGAACAGAAGCAGTGGTTCATCCAGTGGACTGGAAAGTGGGCGGCAATCTGCACACTGAGGCCCAACAAGAGCCCAGTGTACAGAGAGTGACTGCATTTACTCACTGCTTCCTGTCCTCTGTCTTCCGTCTGGTTCCACAGCAGCCACGTGCACTCACGGTCTCTTTCTGTTGGCCTCTGAAAATAGTGTTGGCATTTTCTTTTGAGGTGGAGCTGGCCCATGGCTGACTCTCTGAGAGAAAAGGAAAGAGGACAAAGGGATTGTGATTTACACCTCTGGGAGACTGCAGTCAGAGCGGGGGGAGGGGGCTGATGAATTCAAGGCATGGAGAAGTTCGCCTTGGAGGGAAGCCATTGCTGGGGTGAAACGGGCAGCTTCAGGCACCTGGTCCAGTTCCAGAGGCTGGCATAAACCTGAAACTCTTGGAACGACAGAAGACTGGCAGGAGAAACTATGTTTATGCGTAATGCGGTTGCATTAGGACTTGACTTTAGAAAGAGGTGTCAAACTACAAACGATGTAAAGTTCCGATGCCCGGATGTTGCTGCATGGGTACAGATGTCAGGCAATGAATAATAACTGGACAGGCTGTCAGGGGTCGACACCTCCAGTAAGTCAGTCTATGTCAAGAGGACAGTCCCTGTCCATGATTGTAGCGCGGGTGATGGGAAGCTTGTGTCTCTAGTCTCTCTCACGATGTCTCTGTGGTATCCATGCTGTTGAGCTGGCCGAGGAGAGGGCAGAATGTATGTGTCTTGAGAATCCCAGAGTGAATTGTGTCACGAGTGAGGTTTTAGGAGGAGTCATTGGGTGGAGTTTGTCCGGACCTCTGTTACTCCAAATAATTTATGACCCGAATATCGAAGGATAAAATAGTGAAAGGTAAATTAGTATAGATTTTCTATGCCTAACTCCGCATATACATACCTAGGTAATATATATGTGTGTGTGTATGTTGGTAGCACGTAGATGTGAAGTTAAGAGTATTAAATCCATTCCTCTCTCTGTGTCACGAAATTGTGGCCCTTCCATATTTTGCCATCGATATTCCGTACCACAATTCTGGCTCCATCGTCTACTACTAGTATCAATATAAGGACTATTGTATGCAGGGTTCTTACAGCCTCACCTTCCCTAGAGATACAAAGTCAAGGAATTAGATCAAACTTCTGGTAGGCACTAAACTAAGCTAAGCATCAGGAGCTTGGTTTTGTCCAGACTGGGCAGAGCTTTTGTGCAGCAATCAGAGTTCTACGACCCCTCCTGATCAGGGCCCGAGTTTCTCACTGTTGACACTATGGGGCCGATTCCGATCTCGGCCGGTAGGGCTCCGAATCGGATTCGGCTTTACCGGATCCGATTCGGAGCCCTGTTTCCCGACCGAACCGTACACGGGTCCGGCCGAGCGAGTACGATGCGAAATCTCCGACCGACTCGTCCGGGCGTCCCGACCGCTCCGACCGACTCGCTCCCGGCTCGAACCGCTCCGACCGACTCGCTCGGACTCGACTCGCACCGCGCAATGGAGACGTTTCCCGGCCGGGTAAGTACGATGCGCGCCGCGAGCAGTCCGACCGAGCCGCGCCCTCCGGCTCGTAAGAGCTGTCGGAGCCGTACTTTGGGGGTCCGTGTCGGACCCCCCTGTACGCGTAGCCGCGCGAGTCGCACACAGGGGGGACCCATGGGTCCCCCCTACCTGTGCGTGTACGGCGCGAATCGCTTCGCCGCGTACCCGCTGTAGGGGCGCCCTTGTCCGACTCGCACCCATTGAGTCAATGGGAGCCCGCGTACGCGTTGTGCGACCGGCTCCCATTGACTTCAATGGGAGTCCGACCGACTCGAGTCCGATAACATACGGACGCATCGTACTCGTTCGGTCGGACTGCACGGGTCCGATTCGGTCGGAAATCTCTCCGGGTCCGGCTCGGTCGGAGAAATTTCCGGCCCGAATCGGAATCGACCCCAATGCATTTTACCATGATGCTGCAAGAAGCTGAAAAGTCGAGTGAAAACAAGATTATTTTTATGTCAATCGAAAGAAAATTTATAAATTAATAGAAATTGTTTCTCTAAAATTAGAGAGTACTCATATTCGAAAAGACTGTGCGGGCTCGAAAAGTCAGATAAGTTATGTTATTCTATCTGTATTTGTGTAGTGCACACCTGCCATTTGCATGGCCATGTAGGATTGTGGCCTTTCTGGGATGCCTGGGCCTAGCACATTCTGAAGTTGTCTTGGATACTGAGTCATCAAGTGATGAGGAGTTTGGGACTCAACAGACTATGAGGCAAAACACCCCCAGTGACTAGGTATCAAATACAGATGTTTACCTTCAGAGAGATAGGTACCATCTGCTTTTAATAACAAACTACTTACCCTCACTTTAAGTTAGGGTCAGGGAGGTAGATATTAACCCTGATGAATGCCCAAGACCATTTAGGCTTTTAGAAAAGAGCAGAAACATATCGGTTGAACTCAGGAGTATGCAAGGATCATAGTATCCACTCCTATACCCTGACATTGCCTAATGACACTTTTTAACCATACTCAAGGTACCACCATAATAAAAGGATACTTTTGTGGTATACCTTGAGGAATTTTTAGTTTAGTAACTGGACCCATGCTATCCAGAAATAAAAATATATCTAAGAACTCCCTCTGGATAGCCCAAACCGAGGTCGAGTCCGCCCTGGTAGTATCACCTTCCCAGCGTGGGACGAGGTGGTCTAAGATGAAGCAGGTCACATTATGTGAGTGAGCCCACCTCGTCCAATTCTTGAAATTGCCAGTTTCAGTAGGAGACACTCCAGTAAAAAAAAAAATTAAAAACAGGATCATCTGAGTAGCTTCTGGTATTTTCCCCCAGACACCCCCCACACAAGGACACCACGCCATTGTTATGTGTTATATAAACAATCGACAGCCTGCTGCAGCTAGCAAAAATGTTGCCTCCTCCCACAAACCCAGGGCACCTAGATCTGAACTTTGAGAAATCATGGCAAGATGCATTGTGTGAAGACAGACCTGAAAATACCCTGGTAGAGAACAATACAGTGCACAACAGTGCACCCACCCTACACCAATGCTGGTCAATCATCGTGCATGATCTTTCAGTACATAGAGTGTTTGGTCGAAGCTGCCGCCAAATTTTAAACATGGAAGAGACAGTAGATTGTGTTTTGGTTTGTGGAATTCTCTTCTCCTGCACATCCACCGTCGGCCAACATCAATGAGCCTTCAAGGAAGCGTAAAAAGGAGGCTCTTCAAATCACTGTTTGTCCCGGCTTAAATTTCTGAGCTTTGGCTTCTACTTTATCCCAAGCTTAGATGTGTTTCAGCTCATGGTTTTCCACTAAGTAAATGTAGCAGATGATGCAAAATTGACCAACATGGCAAAAAAGGTAGCTGATATAGATATTACAATTGGGGTTGTTCATTCTTACCAAGATGAAGTCGAAATATATGTTGATTGATTGTTTCTAGAATTTTATGAGCGCTAACGTCCACCATCTTGGTGATAGGAAGAGAGGAGCAACAGAGAAGACCCAGGAAAAAAGAAGTAAAAGAAAAAGCAACGAGACTGAGATGTCTACAGATGGCCCTCAAAGCAGGAAGCAAGTTGTTTCAGGATTTGGGTCCTAAACTTAAAGAAAGTCACCACAGGACTATATAAAATGAGGAAGGCTGAGAAGAAGCTGGGAGTTAGAGCAAAGATCCCTGCTGGGTGATAGGAGGATAAACTGCCAGGCAAACAGGAACTCTTGGTGCTGTGAAAAACTCGGCGCATCAAAACCTTGAACTTAACTTGATGGAGGCCAGGGAAGCTGTTTCCTTGCCTCAAAGGTGTGATCACATGTTTCAGATGATCACCTTATAGACAGCCATGCTTTGAATTTTTTGAAGCTTATTTAAAGCAGTAATAGGCAGGCATGTGTAGAGGATATTACAGTAGACTAATTGTGACAAAACGCATGCAGAAGTCAAGTGTACTTGAGGAGTCCTGGTTAGATGTGGTAGCACTTTTCATAGAGATTTGAGAATATAGAGGCATACAGAAATTAGAGTCTGAGGCCTGTTGGTCACTCAGTTGAGTAGCATTGGCTTAAAGGAATAGCAGATGGATGGGCAAGAGGTCTGACTCAGATTTTGAATAGATTGAGGGACAGGGCCAAGCCCTGCGAGACTCCACACCTCAGGCTGGAATAGATCGGAAAGGTGCCAAGGAGAGAGAGAGCTGGCAATCTCTGAAGAATGAGGTTAACCACCATATATACTTGTGTGCGAATCAGTATACTCTTTTTAGGTAACTTTCTACTGAAAATTCCTTTTAGTGGCCCTTTTTCAAATTCCAATTGCATGACTCTTTTTAAGCTGCGACATGTAGGGCCTCATTTATGACATTTTGGCGTAGGGCAGCGCAGCAAGGCCCCTTGGTGCACTGCCCTGCGCCAAGGTGAAAGGGCAGGAAGGCACCGTATTTAAGGAATACCGTGCATTCCTGTGCTTTCTGCTTGCGCTGGTGCCGTTTTGGCAGCCTAGCGCCAACGTAGGCACCTGGGTGCCTCCGTTGCAGCCAGGATTTTTTTTTAGCAGGAAGGGGCTCCTTCCTGCACAAAAACAATCCTACGATGTGTTTTCCTCGTTCTATGTGTGCTGCAGAATAAGAGGGAAAAAACGAGGAAAAATCAACATATTTCTCCTTGTTACACCTCACCTCGGGAGGCGTACGGATTTGACGCTTCCTCAGGTTTACATCACTTTGTAAATTTAGATCTGCATCAAATTGCATGGGTATTGCGTGGGAAAACACACCGCAACGCCCATGGAACGCCTCTTAGGCACAGAGTAAGGCGACGCAGAGATTTGCGCTGCGTCGCCTTACTCATGATTTATGAGGCCACTCAAAGCCACGCAGGGTGGCTTTGCGTGCCTTCACAAATCTTTGAAAGCCCTGCATCACGCATGTACCACTTTACGTGGTGCAAAAGTGATGCAGGGCTCTCATAAATAAGCCCCGTAGTTTATGATGGAAATAACAGAATAATCAAGGGATTTCTTCATTGTTTTTACAGGGGTAAGCGAAATTGTAAATTGTTTTCCTCATGCAAATCATGCAATACATAATTGTTGCAAAACTTACACCTCTTACTTGCATTACAATTGAATGTGAGGGCATAACTCACTTTCAAAAGCCCACAAGATTCCGATGGGAGAATTAGCGAAACACTGGATACCCAACAAAAGGCAATTATGTAAGATTTCCCCTCACATAATAAAAAAATTGCCTAAATAGTGGTGCAAATTAGAGGTTACATCAGTGTGCGTTGTCATGCGCGCTCCCAATTAAAGAAGGCTTATATACATTTCCGTGCACCCAAAATGGCGGGTCCATCTTTTCTGCCATTTTCCAATCTTTTGCACTACCTAGACCCTGCCTTTATGCTCCGTTATTACCTCGCTGCCACTTTAGGCCCAGTCCTCTGTCTACGCCCAATAAACGTCTCTATTTCTCTGTTATAGTCTACGGGTATTTATCACGTTTCCTTCGGCAGTTAAAGTTCATAACGGCAGTTAAAGTTCATATGATTAAATTTTTCTTATCATCAGTGGTTGAGTGATTCACCAAGTTGCGGGCCACCGTCCACGTGCTAGTCTGGAGTTTACAAGCACCCGCGCTGGAGCTCGCCCAAGCACGTAAGTATATCAGAAGCCCTGAATGGCCGGAGCCCGCCACCTAGTGCCCACTTAGCGCGTTGCAAGTCCACAATGTTCTCGCATTAGCTCTGTGCAAGACCTACCAGGGAGGGATATATATCCATGAAGTGTAATGGATTTTGCAAACCATAATGTTAAGCTGAGGGTACTTTCATATTGGAAGTGCTGGTGTCCCTAGTTACGTCTCACTGGGCACAGATCTGGGGAAACCCAAGATTAGCAGCAGCTCAAGAGCATCTTTCTATCAAAAGCAGTCGCCCAAACCCTTGTGTGATTTTTGTTCTTTAATTTTTGGCACAATTTACGCTAATTTCCAGTCTTGTTAAAGTGACCAGATAACACAATCTATAAAGAGCACATATTTTCCAATCTTGGGCTTGAACTTAACAAATCACTACATTGCTCACTCTGTACACATAATCCTCATCAAGGGAAGCAGTTTGACCAATTAACCCAGTAACGAATTGCACAAGGAAAGCCCGGCACCTGGAATAGAAGCGTTCGTGTACCACGAAGCCATCATGTCGCCTACCAAGTTATTGCATCTGTTGTGAATAAACAGAAGTTAGTTTTCAGTGACTTACAGCTTTTTTGTTCCTATCTTGCAGGCATCTGCTTCTTTTGTGATGGACGTGCAGCCAGAACTGAGACCCCGCCTTCCACCACTGAAGGTAATCTTGATATCAAGACTTGCAGATGACAAGCATTTGCCATCCAGTTACATGGCTTGCGTCGCTAAACCTGATAAAACAGAGATAGATAGAAGCCCCGATATGCCAGTGGTCGCCAGTCTGGGCTACCAGCCCAGCTGGCTGCTTCTTCTGTCCACTGGCACACTAAGACGTTGCCTTTGAGTTTCCATTCATGAGACAGCAGGAAACAAACATTCGAGGGAGAGGGCTGGCCTGCAGGTGCAGATAATGTGCTGTCTCATCAGGTGTCTATGATGGTATATGCTCACAGAATACCAGAATGTTCTAAATATTGTGCTACAAAAATATAGTATAGTTTGCTATACTTAAGTCCACATAAATATATCTTGACAGTGTATATAACTTCAAGGTATGTAGAGGTGTAGTTTAGTATGGTAAGTCTACACTTACTGATATACTTTCACAATATTTTGGTAGTCGAAATTCTGGCTACAGTGTATTTGTAGCACACTATTTTTGTGATTGATTTTCTCACACGCAGCCTCTATGCCTATCTTGTGAACTGGGAGCATCACTAAGGAATAAGATTTAATTTCACGTCTCTTTCATTCACCATAGTCACTCCATGCCCCTTTATTTCACTCTCTCAGGTTCTTTTTTATCACTGAATTCTTTCTTTGTCACTGTTTTGCCGTCTTTCTCTTACTCTTTCTTCTCCCTTTTGTGTTTTTCCCTCTATCTGTGGGTCAAAGTCTATTGAGAAAAATATGTGCCAATCCCTAAAAGTGAGTACTGGTGGGCCCCGCCTGCAACCACTGGGTCAAATTAAGCACTGCCAATTTTATAACTTGCCTAAAGAGTAACATATATTTATTTAGTTTGAGTAGTGCACCATGTTGCCTCAGAGCTGTTGACACAAGAGGACAAAAACAAAAAGAAAGGTAGGAAAGAGGCAGAGGAGAGTAGAGCTAAATTGCTCTTCCTCCCCTACCCTTGACCTTCTAGTCCCACCTAGTTATGACATAATTCGTATGGACAGATTATTGAAACAGGGTGGAGGAATAGCCTGTATACTAGGCCTGGGCGGTGAACTCCGCTCCGTTCGCGGAGTTTGCTGAGTTTTCTGCACTCAGCGGAGCTCGCGGAGTGCAGAAAACTCCGCTTCGCATAGTGCAGCGGAGGTTTTTCCCTGCTCGCGATCGCGAATGGTAAGTTCGCGATCGCGAATGGTAAGTTCGTGATCGCGAACGCTAAGTTCGCGAGCGCGAGCTGCCACTCGGGTAGAATTTCTACCTAAGCGGCAGGAATACCATCGCGAACTGCAGTTCGCACTGCACTCTGTCACTTGCGGAACTCCGCGGAGTTTTTTTGCAACTTCGCGTAGAAAAACTACGCGAACTACGCCCAGGCCTGCTGTATACACAGGAACACACTCTCGGTCTCGCAATCAGAAACCCCCACTCCGATCTCCTGTGAATACCTATGCATCACTATATCGTGCAAAACCCGACCGGTCTGCAAACTACATACATTCTACCACCCCCCGAGAGACAATCTTCCTTTCGTTGAGCACTTAATGGAAATCATCTCTTCCAATGACGACCCTCTAGTGTCCCAAATCTTCCTGGGAGACTTTAACCTACACTGGTCTAACCCTAATGATCTTGTAGTGAATTGTCTCAAATCCTTCCTTTTGGATAAAGAACTGACACAATTCTGTGATAGCTCAACTCACAGCAAGGGTGAAATTCTGGATCTCATAATAGCCAAAGGTAACTGGACTCCATCCCCCCATGCGATTGGTCCGACCACTACTACATCCTCTTCTTCATCAACAGGAAGGTGTCGGTAAAGGGGGTCCAGCCCATGAAAACGAAGCAATGGAAAATGAACCTCCGAAATATAAACACTGAAGAACTAGCTACCCATTGTAAAAATGCCTTATCTTCACAAGCAGACTTGAAGGATGTACAAATCCTCACGGATTTTTATAATTCCTCAATCTCTAGTGTCATGGATGCTATAGCCCCTTTACAGCATAAAAAGGCCTCCCACAAAATTTCCAAACCGTGGTTCAAGTCCAACCTAAACTCGGAACGCCGTAAGCTGAGGGCGGCCGAAAGATCATGGAGATCCGTACCTTCCACTGAACATTAAAACCTTCTCAGAGCTATCAAGAATTCTTACAACAAAAAAGTCAAGACTGCAAAAACCGAACGTTATTGAGAATATGTACTTTATTCCAACTATATGATGATGACAATGTAATGCTGACTTTGGTTTAATATTCACAATAAAAAGAATTAAAAAAAAAAAAAAGACTGCAAAAACCGACTTCTTCAGATCCCAACTCAATCAAACTAACAACCTCCCTAAGAAACTATTTGAACTCATTAAACAACAATCGGTCAAGGCACCCAACCGCCATGATCTTGGTGACGGCTCTCCTACATGTGACGATTTAGCCGCCTTTTTCTCCCAGAAAACTAACAGCATCAATTTAGACATTAAATCAAAGAGGGCTCTTCTCCCAATATATAAAACCACGGCCCCACCTACCCACCAAGAGCCACTCATCCCCCCTAGTTTAAGCCTCAAAAACAATGCATCCTGGCACATCTTTACTCACCTCAGTGAAAGTGACATTTACAACGCTTTCCTTGCAATCAATCCATCTAACCACTTCAGTGACCCTCTTCCACCTTCCATCTTCAAGGAAATAAAAGCCTCCATCCTCCCCTTATGGTCCAAGATCGTCAATGCTTCACTAGTGCAAGGCACGATCCCCGACTGTCTAAAAGCAGCACAGGTCTCCCCTATTCTAAAAAAAACTAAGGCAGACAGTTCCTATCTGAACAACTTCCATCCCATTTCCAACATCCCCACTCTGGCAAAACTTCTTGAAAAATGCATGCTAATTCAACTCTGTTCACACATAGAAAAATTCCAACTGTTGGATCATCATCAATCTGACTTCAGGAGAGGGCACAGCACCGAATCGGCACTCTCGCACATCATGGATGACATCTTAAAATTCCTAGACCATAATGAATCCTGCTTATTGATCCTCCTCGACTTATCTCCTGCTTTTGACACTGTGAACCATATCAAACTACTATCTACTCTGGAACACAGGATGGGCTTTTCCGGGTCGGTATTAAAGTGGTTCACTTCCTTCCTTCAAAATAGATCCCAAAGAATAAAGATGAATCAATCTCTTTCCCAGCCTCGTACAGTAACTATGGGGGTGCCACAGTGGTCTGCCTTATCACCCATACTGTTCAATTTATTCTTGGAACCGTTAGCAAATGCCTTGAACTTCACGAACATTCTTTTTCATATGTATGCGAACGACACTCAACTCTATTTGAAAATCACCTCCCCAGAAGACATCATCTCACTCAACTCAATCCTGATAAATACTCAAAATTGGCTCACGGACAACTACCTCATGCTCAACACATCCAAAACCGAATTCCTTCTCATCGCTCCCCCTTAATACACATTCCCAAAACTGACCTTTGGATGAAACACCTCACAGCCTTCAACTGTTCCCCCCACATCATTGAGTCAGCTAAATCGCTCGGAATCACACTAGACTTGCTCTTGAATATGAAGAATCATATCAGCAATGCAACCAAGGGAGCTAATCATCAGTTGAGTATACTAAGGAATCTCAAACCATTCCTTCCACAGAAAGACTTCAAATTGGTGATACAAGCTATAGTTTTGCCAAGACTAGACTATGGTAGTTCCACGCTATGTGGTCTCCCCAAACTGAGCCTGGCCCCTCTAAGGGCTTCCCTTAATGCCGCAGCTAGACTGATTACTGGGACAAAAAGAAAAGAACACATTTCCCAAGCCCAAAAATCCCTAAACTGGTTACCATACGAGGCCAGAATTCACCTAAATATTGCCTGCATGACGCACAAAGCCCTTCACTTCAAGACCCCCATCTATCTGGCTCAAAAACTAGAACTAACAGGGGGCTGCAGAGCGTCTCGAAGTGCAAGTACAATGCTCCTGAAACCACAGCTTTTCCACAAAAAGAGATCGGGTAACAGAGCCTTCTCTGGCATTGCCCCAAAGATTTGGAACTCTCTTACTCCGGAAATCCGTACAATCTCCTCGACCGCCTCCTTCAAAAAGGAAGTGAAAAAAATCCTAATGCTCAAGTTTCTGCCGGAATAGGCCTGACTATTGACTCCATTACTGCCCTCTATTCTGTCTTCTTGATTAACTTTGGACATGATTATATACCTGGGAATAACATTGTTAGCATGCTTTGTACATACATATGTTCGAATGTTCCTCACCCATTGCTGTATCCGCCCTACCCTTATGTGAAGAGTTCCGACACCTACAGGAGTATGCACGCGTCTTGCATAATTATGTAACAAACAAATGTTTTGCTTCCCAATACTGTATCCCTCTTACCCAAAATTGTAAAGCGCTCTGAGGGGTCATGTTCGCGCTATACAAAACTTTATAAATAAATAAAATAGAGACAACATAGGCAGACATAGAAGATAGTTAAGAAAGCATGGACCACAATTAAAAGGTCATCTGGGGTATCTGCTCTGCGAGTGGAGTTCTGACCAGAAGGCAAGGTGCAGTTCCACTCCTGGCCCCAATAAAATGGCACCTCTTGTAAAAAAAATACTGATTTAATTCGAGTTCAAAGGGCTGTAGAATGAATGATGCTGGCCTGTTGCTGAACTTTGCCTTGCTTTGAAAGAATGAACATTTTACTGAATCTTTCAGAGCATAATTGTTGGGCAAACTGGCAAAATCACACCTGAGATTTACTTCTCTTAAAGAGGTGATTTTGTCTGATTGGACCATATAGCTCACTACAAAATATAGATGTTTGCAAAAGTACATGCTGGAATTAGTGATCATGGTTGAACACTTGAGATCAACCTCGTCTCTCATGACCCAGTTGATGTCAAAGAATATTCAGCCCATCTACATTAATAATCAATACATACAATAATCATTTCTAGACTGGAATATGGCTGTTCCACCCTCTCTGGTTTACCCAAGATCTCCCTAGCACCTCTAAAAGCCTGCCTCAATGCGGCCGCCAGACTACTTACCGGCACAAGGAAATTTGATCACATTTCTCCACACCTGAAAGCGCTGAACTGGCTTCCTCTCGAGGCCAGAATACAGCTTAAGCTGGCATGCATCACACACAAGGCCTTATACTCAAACTCCCTGCATATCTTGCACAGAAACTTGTGGTATCCGGAGGATTCAGAAACTCACGGTCCGCCAGAGACCTCCTACTCCAGCCTGCACGCTTTCGGAAACAAAAAACTTATAATCGGGCGTTCGCTGGGGCTGCGCCAAGAATATGGAACTCCTTCCCACCCGCCATCAGAAGAATCCCCTCTCTTGCACGTTTCAAAAAGGAGGCCAAATCCTTCCTCATGGGTAAATTCCTCGTCTAAACCCTTACCTTCAACCGCCACAGAGACCCTGACCAATTCACGGCTATTGCCTCCCTCCGATGACCAATCACCCCACCAAGAAACCTGGGGCCTGTCTTCAGCAACTGTAATGTAAACTGTACATTGTATCCCTCCATCCCTCTTGTACTCAGCACCCCGCCCCCTCCCAATTTATGGTATACTCTTGTGATTCCATGCCTCTTGTACAACTCTATGACTCTGTAAAGCGCTCTGATACCCTAACGGGTCAAGTTCGCGCTCTATAAAACACAAAAATAAAATAAAATAAAAATAATCTCTCTTAGCAGCGCCTAGAGGCAGCCAGTTTTCAGTGTGCTATCTAGGTGTGTATGTACCTATTATACAGATAGGTATTGCACTTGTATTAATTATTTGCTTTAATTATAAGTTCTTTAGCTTAAGGCCTCTCCTCTCCATCTGAGGAGACTGATGAGTTTATGTTACCATATGGTGTAATACACCTCTTGCCCACCTATGGCACCATTTCCAGTCCTCCTGGCACAGGTCTCAGCTGGTCCATGCTAGAACGTCACACAGGTTTAGCTTCTTTGTCAAACTGCGAAGTGTAGTGCAATCCTCATTAAAAATCCAGAATCGCGAGTATCAGAACGCAAAGAGAAAAATGGGGTAACTACTGACAACTGACATGGTACAATCCAAAAAGGCTAGACTGGCTGATGTACGCATACCTGATATGTTTGAGAGTTCTGGACTGAATGAATGACTCGCACCTGACACGGGGCAGCTTGAGGTCTATGGACTGGGTACTCACACTTGACATTGGCCAGCATGGTCTCTGGATTTGGAGAACTACTCACATCTGACAAGAGACGGACTGAGACAGCTACTCACTCTTCATTTGGGACTGCTAGAGATCTGTGGACTGAATGAAGTTCTCATAACTGACTGCTTGAAGTTTGTGGACTCGATGAGCTTCTCACAGAAAACTCCCATGGTGTGGGGGTCATTAGTTCTTCATTTTTTGAAGGAAAAAAACTCCCTCTTCGGGATTTGATTTTTTTAAATTAAAAACTTTGTAAAAGTTTGATGGATAGCTGTCATCTTTGATGGAGATGCCTGTCAAAATTGTACAACTTTGACGGAAACCGCATGACGTCGGTTCCTACCAAATGTTAAGAGATGTCCACGGGGCTGGTGGACAACTCTAGCTATGGAAGGTGGATGTCCCTTGGAAGGGCGGGGCAATGTCCTCCACCATCCTGATGGAGTAGCCTCCGACTGCCATACTCTAAATCAGCCCCTCTGTTTTCTAAAACAGTTTAAAAAAAGACAGGAGAAATGGAGTGGGAATAGAAAAGACTGCGTAAGGCTGTTGGGGAAGGCAGGAGGGGGGAAGTTAGGAAGGAAGGAAAGACAAATAAGGAAGGGATAAAAGGAAGTAGGAGGGAATAAAAGTACTGGAGAAAGAAAAGTATCAAGGAAGAAAGAGGGAATGCAAAAATAAGTTCATAAGGAAGGAGTGAATAAAGAAAGGGGAGAGAGGGAAGGAAGGAGCTAGGTAAAGAAGAATAGATTTAGAAAGAAAAGCAGAAAAGAAGAATTTGATGAAAGGTGTGTGATTATGTGAGAAAGCCAATGCCTGGATACATTTATGTAGTCAATTGCTGGGAACACTTAGGAAATCTCTTCTTTTTATGCAGTGAATATGCTTAGAAATCCATTTCTATGTTATCCCTATTGCTGTTTTGCTTCAACCTAACTGGATAAATATAAATTAATGTTAAAAAAATATGTAAAAATAGTACAAAACCTATTTAAAATAGGTTATTAAATATTTTCTGATTAAATAATAAGAATGTACTTTTTAAATATATTTTAAGCATTCATTAATTTCTATTTCCACTTTTACATAATTTAAATAAAACATTATTTCCTGTGGGGTTTTATTTTAAGTCCCTACCTTCATTATGTTCTATGGGAGGTTGTTGTAGTACCAGTGGTTAGCCATGTGTAGTGCTGGACTTACTGCAATTGTTTAAGTTGCTACAAAGGTGTGAGTAACTACAAAAGTGCAGTTTGTGAATACCGAAAAGTAGTAAACTTACTCAAAAGTGTAAACTTACTCAGTTTAAAGTTACTCAAAAATGTAGTTTGTGAATCAGGGTCCAGGACATTCTTGAGGATTTCACCCTGGGAGTAAGATTATTGGCCTAAAGATACTGCTTGGAATAAGGGCAGTTGAAATGTTGAGAGCTTGTGGAGGCACGTAGGAACCCACCAAATCTTCTAGGACCGGTGTTATCAATAGGCCAGAATCAGCATTCCTGCACTGGTGCCACAGGGTGGCTGGGGTGTACTTTGGTAGGTACCTATGCAGCAGCTGACACCAGGAGCGGCTCTTCCATTAGGATGAAAGAGTGTCACCCTACTGCCCAAATGCCCCCCAGGGATGAAAAATAAAATGGTAATAAAGCTAATTTATTACCATTTTATTTTCCATCCTCCTGTCCTGAACCGAGTGTCAGGCCTGGGCGGGGCCATTGCTGCTAAGTGGCAGCAAGGAGCTGTGCATTTCAGTTTAAAGTGTGCATGTCTTTTTGGCTGGCTGTCTTGCGACGGCCAGCCAGACATGCACATTTTAAACTTCTCTAACCCAGCTGTCTCAAGACAGCTGGGTTAGAGAAAGCACAGGCCTCCACTGCTCTTGAGAGCACTGAGAGAGGCTGCTCCCTCCAATCATGGCGCTGCTTTCATGCTGGTTACCAGCATGAGAGCAGTGCCAGGATTTCTTAAGGGAATTTACTAGAGCCTGAGGATGTCGTAGGTCATGTAGCAAGCAAGATAAGAGTTTTTTTCTTTTTATTTACACACATCACTCACCTTGCATGCATGCACGCACTGACACCACATATGCTTGCCCTCCCACTCTACCTACGTGCCAGCCGCCGCTGATTCGGGGGCGGTTTCTCTATTAGGGCTCTGGGACTGTGCCCCAGTGAAATACCTACACAAATATTAAATAGATCGATTTATTTAGAAATACGATCGTATCTCTAAACAAATCGATGTATTTAAGTCTGGGTTGTCTGTCCCAGGCTGCCTGCCCCGCCTCGCTCTGAAGCAGAAGACGGAAGCCAGGCAGTAAATCAACTTTAAGAACTGTGACGCACGTCGCAGGGCGTACCATTCTAAAGCCCTTCATTTCCATTGTGGTCTATGGCAGTATCTACTGTAGACCAGTGACACTTTCAGTGTCATGGTTTTGGGCGCCGGAGTCTCCATCCGTGCGTCATTCTAGACAGCCGTCATTCACAGGCATAGATCCCACCCTTTCCCGTTTGTCACACATAGGAGTGAATGCAAGCACGTGTGATTTGGTGCCTTGTCCTCGGTAATGGTAAGTGCTATAATGCTCATCTTGGGATATGTATATTGTGCTGAGACCCCTCGCCACACTAACCTCTTCCACTGTGACACCCCAAGCCCCATCTGCACGTCGCTTTAGAAGTGGAGCTGGTCAGGGCCGGACTGGGATCACAAACCAGCCCTGGCAATTATGTCCAACCAGCCCTGGTGGGGGAGGGGGGGTTGCAGGAATACTGCTACTGTGCTTTTGTTACAAGGGGCTGATTTTGCAGCACTGCTGCAGAACTGGCCCCCAGTAACAAAGACGGCCCCCACCGGTCCTAAACCAGCCCCCACCCTTCCGGCCCACCGGGAAACGCCTGGTGCCCGCTACGGCCATTCCGGCCCTGGAGCTGCTGTATTTGTTGCTCCGTGAAATTGATACAAAAGACAGCAGGGTTTTTGTTCCCTTGCGAAGTTGATCCAAATATCTTGTGGGCACTCACTTTAGTTGCCGTATGCTTGTTATCTGTGCATTTAATTTACCCTGAAATTGCCCTTCTTTGGTGAAACATATCTTCCATATGCTAGAGAACCCAAGCAGGATCACCAACTGAGGTTGCGGCAGTTGTTTGGAAGAGGTCTGTGGTGCAGGCACACTCCAGTGTTTTTGTGTCTTACTTGGGGGAAGCTCCTACAGAGGGTTTAACAGAACCCAAGGACCACTGCATGAGTTCCCCACTATCAGGATCTTAGTGTGCTGCTTCTGATATTGTGACCCCTGTCCATCAAAGGGCCGGAGGCACAGAGGTAATGCACTAAGATTTCGAATGCTGAGATGGTGTTTTGCTGTTCCTAACTTTTTCCTAGGAGTGGCAGTACCTGCCTCATTCACGAAGCAGGAGTCTTGTAACTCTCAGCAAATAGTCCATTAGCAGTTTGAGGCCTTTGAGGCATCCCTCACACTACCAAGGAAGAGGCTGGTCCCAACACACTACTCAGGAATCAGTTTCTTTCAGGAATCAGCCCCTTGGCCGCCTAAGACCGCTGTGGTCACCAGTAAAATGTAAATGTAAAGTATTTGTAAAGCGCGAACAATTACCCGAGGGTGTCAAGGCGCTGGGGGCCGTCGGGAAGATTAAGCGAGCTATTGTGCAGAGTCACATGGTGCTGGGCTGATCTGCCGCCGGCACCGGGGATCTGCGGCTGCCCGCGGCCCCCGCAGGGGGCCACCCTAAACGGGCGGCCCCTTTAGTGCCATTTGGGCACTTCCCCACCCCCCAATGATGTGCGGGACTCAAGGAGGAGTCCCCCTACCAGACGCGTCACTTCCGGCACGCAGAGGAGGTGGGGAAGTATTTATGCCTCCCCCCGGCCATCTTGGCGTCCTCTTTGCGCCGGACACGCCGTCTACGGGTCGTGCTGTGGTCTTTGTGCCTTGAGGTCGTGCCCGGTAAATTGGAAGCGAGGTTAGTGCTGCCCCCCCCCTCCACATGGTTCCCCGAAGCCGGCCAGGGCCTGTTGGGGACACCGTCCCGGATGCAGGGCCGGCCCGACCCGCATGAGGCCCGCAGGGTTATGCACGCTGGCGGGGTTGCTGAGAGGGACCTTAACGGGGGCAGAGTGGGTTTCATGCTGCTCGGCGGCATGCTGGGCAGCCTTGTCCAGCCAAGGAGCCTTTGAGCCCCTGTTGCTTCTATCCAGGTTCGGCCCAGCACCGTCACCCGTAGGGCCATAGAGGCTGTCCGGCAAGGGGCGGCAGCGGGCCTGTTGGGAGGTGGCCCGTCCCAGCTACCCCGGCGTCGACGCAAGGCTACCCCCCAACTCCCCCCCACACACATGGCCTCGGCTCTCATTAGCCGGCCGAGCGACCTGGCTTTGGCTGTGGGCGCAGGATGCCAGCCAGGTGTGCAGGGCAATTCAGTTTGGGACTGCAGGGACAAGCGTGGTTTCGCTGAGCCACCCCACCCCCTTGGAACTTGCAGCTATGGAGGGTTGCGGTGATAGAACTACCCGCAGGGCAGCGCGCATGTGCGATCCATTGTTCCCGTCGCGGGGGTATAGGCCTGCTGTAGGGGCTCCTACTTGGGCAGAGCAACCTTTGGCTGATGAGGGGCGGGTTCGGCCCGCAGGTACCGAAGGCTGCTTGCTACACCGACAGAGGGGGTCAACACGGGCGTGTGGCCTCGGGCGACGCCTGCATGTATTTAAGGCTTGTTACACCAATAGAGGTGTACAACTTGTGCGTGTTGACTCGGGCTAGGCCCCGCAGGTATTGATGACTGCTGGCTTGCACCGATAGAGGTGGATTAGCGGCAGGTTGGGCAGAGGCTACCGCAGGCTCCTTCCCTGATACGGAGGACGTTCGGCCCCGAGACAGGCCGTGCAGCGCACCGCCAGTCGCAAACTATGTGGGGGGTCAGCATTACAATGGCTCGGGCACTCAGGGAAGCCTCCACTACCCGGGAGTTGTTGCCGGGTTGGAGGGCGAGTGGGGCATGCGAGGGGGAGGGTGGCGAGCACGTGGCTCTTCTTTGCCCCGTGCGGCGATCACTGACTGGTGATGCGCGATGTGTCCTCGGGCTGCGGGGGGGCCTCTCGCGGCACCGGAAAACGCCGTTGAGGCTCCGTGTGGCAGTAGCGGCCAGCGCGTGGGGCAGGGTTGTGACTCTTGGGCCCCGGCCCCGAATAGTTCGCACTCAGGCCAGGTGTTGCTGGGCCTCGATCCTAACATCTCAATGCGTGTTACCTTTGTGCCGCGGTGAGGTGAGGGGCCATATCAGTGCGGGCATAGTATCCTGCTGGGTCGTCGACATCGCGAACGTCGAAGTAGGCGGTGAGTGCAGGCCAGGATGGGCCTTTGTCTGGGCCGACTAGCCTCCTTGCTGGGGCTGCCTGGGTTCCCGGGTCCATTTGAGTGCGGTGGCTGCGGCCCACCGGAGTGCCGCCTGTTTTCCCGGCTTGTGGGGCAAGAGAAGGAGCTGTTTGTTGGGGGCCCGCGGACTGGTTGGGCCAGACGAGTTTGCTGGAGGCCTGGACGGCCTGCCATGTCGACGGTCAGCTTGTGCCCCGGGAGGGGCAGAGGTTACGCAGCCGATAGGAGGAGGATTGTACTGGTGGTGTCCACAGTGCTTTGTGGACACGCTAACCTCTCGGCACCGCGTTGCACCTTTAGGCAGCGTTGGTGTTGTAGGCGGTGAGTCCGGGGCCCGTTGGGACAATTTGCTTTTAGCCTCCTAGGTGATGTCGACCTGCTCGGGCAGCGAGACTGGGCGGATGGGTGAGTTTGACTTTTGGTATCAGTGGACTTCATGACCGGTAGCCCCGGCAACGTTTGTTTTGGGGGCCGCGCGTGGTGCTATATAATGTGGCATTTAAAAAAAAAAAAAACAACTTTGTGCGCTCTTGCGGGTGCTCCTCTCTTGGCACGTGCTAAGTGTTGCAGCTGCCAGTGATCTTTCTGGTGGGCCCGTGATTTAAACTGTGCTTGGCGCATCTTTTCAATTATGTCCGCCCGTGCATTATTCTGGCCACAGTCGACGCAACACTACAATGCAGGGCATGGAGTTATGCGCGCGCATATGTCAATGTCGTTGTTCCTCGCTCCCCCTCCCTCCCCCCACCGTCACCAACCAGTCATTGCTTGGGGGCTTGCATGTGGGGGAGGGGGCGCAAATGATCGGCAGTTGCTGCGGGAGTCTGGGCCCCTTTGGGCAGTTTGTGTTGTCTCCGGCGCTCCCTTGGGCCGGATGCCCCTGCCTATAGGTGTGTATAGCAGTGCCCACAGTTGCCCCCCATCCTTTTGAAATAAGGATATTAGAGGGGGCAATGTGCCGAGGTAGGATGACGGTCGAGTGCGGCCACGGGTCACTGCACTGCGCGATCGGCGGCATACGAGCCTAGCACGGGAGGCCAACGGCATGGGTTGAGGGCCCACTTCATTTTGTATGGCCGTTGTTGGGTTCATGGGCTTTAGCTCTGTGCCGTGGCTCGCGGGGTGGGCGGGCGTGAGCCAGGCCAGCTGTTCTGGCCTCCTGTGCAGCAGAGCTATGGAATGGTCTGGCAGTGGTGAACAGTAAGCAGCATGGTAGGTGGCCCGCATCCCTGTCGGTGCACGGGCCTCCATTTGTGGCACGGACATGCAATGTCTGGGGCGGAGCGCAGCACGGCTTTGTTCGTCGTGAGTTTATAGCTTCTCCGCAGCTTTCCTGGGGTGCCGTGATCCCTGCCTCTGATGGGCACCAACCCAGCTTCAGCAGGGTTATCATTTACCGCGAGCGTAGTTGACCGTGGGGTTTGTTGTTGGGGAGGTCCTGTGGCGCGTTTGCCGCCGATGTGGGTTGTTTGGTGGCCTTGGTCCCGACTATGGTGAGATGGGGGCATGTTTGCGGGGCGAGTTCACGGGCATCCTGTCGCTTGTGACCTATTGCCCGCTGGACAGGCTGGGTGCGTCGCATCTCCGGGGGGGGACGCAGTGGTGAGTTTTGCGGGAGTGCAAGGTAGGAAGTGGCCCCTCCACCCCGAAAATTGCTATTATCAGGGGGTTACAGCTGTGGCTCTCGTGCTGGTATTGCATTGCAGCCTTTGTATGGTGCTTCATATCTCAGTGAGGGGTGCTGAAGTGCATTTCGGGTGGGTAGTGCCCCACACCTTTGGGAATGCACAGTTGTTGGAGTGCTGTATTGGTGGGCTACCTCTAAGAAGCTGCTAAGGGAAGAAAGATTACATCCTTGAAATGGCATGGAGATGGGCACTCTGCACCCCTTGATGTTAAAATGATGAATCATTCATCTAGAACGGAAATGCGCACTTAATAGATACTCCCTAGGTTTAACGTGATGCAGGCAGGCGACCCCATGTTGGCACCTTACACTTATGGATGGGGCGCAATTTAAGAGTTAAGGAGCCCGCAGCTCACTCATATACAACCCGCCTGATTTCCCCCGCTCAGCATGCTGGTGGGGCAACTATGGAGGGAGCCAGAGCAAAGGTATTAAGGGTAGTTCTTTGTTCAGCTCATTGGACGGGCCTTGTGAACGATTTGACCCAGTGGTGTATTGCCGAGGAGCACAGGCATCCCGGGGCAGCCCAAGTGACTATTGGCTGATGGGAGGAATCACACATTCTTCATGCCAGTAGTGGACCTTTCACTCGCCTGGTGCGGGCCTGAGGCCATTCATGGGTACACTGATCGCCTCTAATGCTGATGGAACTTTTTCCCCGGCTAATTTTGGTGTTTGATGCAGCCAAGGTGGGTCCCCGGGACTAGTGCATATGCAGCCTCGACTCATGGTGTTGCCGGGCCTCATTGGGGGAGGTCGATTGATTGTATTTTCGTGCCGCAGCTGGGGACTGGAGCCGGTTTTGGGGCCTTAGTTGCAATGTTTTGTTCCATTGGCAACTGAGGCTGATTGGCATTTGGCATTGGCTTGTCCTTATTTGATGGTTTTGGGCTTCAGACATGGCGGCTTGGCAGTGGTGTCACGGGCCAGTGTACACACTTTGCAGGAAGGGTTAAGTTCCTTTTCTGGCGGCAATATACTGGCAGTAAGGAACACAAGCATATGCTACCGATCTATCCTCAGGGAGTGTTTTAGCCACCGGGTTTGTTTTGTCAACCGGTGGGCAGGCCGTCTAGATCTGGGTTCCTAGCTCGGGCCTGTCCAAATAAGGGTTCAGGTGCCATATGTCGGCCCTGGGATACAATTTTACAGGCCTGTGGAGCGGCAGAACAGAAAGTGGCTTGTTTCAACCTCTTGGTCACAGGTTCAGATCCCAGTAGGACCACTCGGGGGAGTACGTGCAGACACCCCGCATATTCTTAGGAACTGTATTCAGGATCTGCGTAACTGTGCCAGGGTGGCTTGGTTGCGATGGTGGAAGGTGTGATTGGAATGGTAGAGCAGTGCTTGGCCAGTGCGGGTCATTCAATGCTTTTCTTTCATAGAACTATTCTCGCCAATTTTAATTCGGCAGTTTGGATGGTGCATAGGTCTCAAATCCATCAATATTTCTTGGACGATCTGGTGACCCGCATTTAGGGGATGTCCATGGTTCTTGGCGGGGCTAAGTAATGTTTCCAGTACACAAAGACACCCGTTGCTTAAGGCCTCATGCTCCTATTGCTTCAGCCTTGGTTTGGTCACACCATATTGGGGGCCAGTCACTTACACGTTTAAACCGTCGGTTGGCTACGTTAGAAAGACTTTTCTCACACCTAAGATTATCTGGAGCCCCTATAGCTGCATAATCCGGAGGAGAGTTGGAAAGACCACTGCCTCCAGGGGGGTGGCTGCCCACTGTAGCACCAGGGGGCTAGGGCATGCGGGCATGTAGCACATTTGTTAATGGTGCAGGATAATCATTGTTTTACTCTAGGAAACTGGGATCTCATGACCAGGTTCTGACTTGTTGGATGTCAGTTACCAGCCCAAGGGGGGGAAAGCACAATTTTTATTTACTCTGTGCTGTTATGCGAAGTACAGTTGCTGCCAACAACTACGGGGTTGTGCTATCTGAGCTGTAGGACGGTGGCCTGATTGACCTAGTGAGTTATATAATACCGGTGAGGTCATAATAAGGTTTGGTAGCACAGAGTAATAGGGGCAGATGGTACTAAGTCTCTCTTGGGTGGACGATACGCAGGGTATTTAGAATTGCCTGGTATGGAATCTCTGCTGCAGGTGCCAATGTGGGAGTGCATATGGCACATCAAATTTAAACTGCCTCTGGGATAGCCAGTCTCTGCCTAGCCACCTAAGGGGTGGGCAGGAGTCGGCATAAGTGTGCACCCCTTCCCCTGACTAGAGGGGTGGCTTCGGCCAGGCTTAGGTGCATACCCTAGCCTACCTGAAACTCCATTTACAACATGGGTAGAGAACGCCTAGGAGTGGTTTGCAGTCACTCGCATCCGCCCCACAGGGCGAATGTTTTAGGCCACAAGGTTGTGGTTGGCTCTTGCGAGGGAGCCTGGTGAAGAGCCAAGGTCAGGCTAGGAAGTCTCGCGCTTTCGCCGCACTTTTGAGGCCCAGTCACGAGCGCATTGTAGCAGGGTGAGCTGGCTGTGGGGCATGAAGTGCCAAGGCATCGGTAGCACTGAGCGGCTTGCAGCCGGAGGCGGTATCCGATGCATGGGGCACTTGTTAGAGTAGAGCCCTACTCAGAGGTACCGCCTTTAGAGCTAGGAGGTCTGTTGGCACCGCCTTTCAAGGGAAGCCATTGTCTAGCGGGCTGCTCTGTGCAGAGCATTTGCAGGCGTAAGTTACAGTATCCGCTACCATTTCAAATGTGCATCTTTCACAATTTACTCAGATAACTGGGACAGGAAGTAAGGTGGGCTGGATAACTCTTGCTTCTACCTGAGTGGCACATCTTGGCAGGAGTGTTTGTCAAAGGGATTGCACTTCAGCCAGGTAATGTTAGCACCCATCCACACCAAGCCGATCGTCAAGGTCACCCTGGGCCTCACTTACACAGCCCAGTAGGAGCCCCTTGTGGTGGTCAGTGACAGGAATTACTAATTTGAACTGACAGGAGGCGTGTCCGTGGGTTTCAACAGCAGAAGTTTGGGGAGAGCTAGACTCCACCCACCCATGGTCAAGGTGTAAGTTTTATTAGTTGGAGTGGCACTCTTATTTGACCAGGGGTTCATTGCCACACGAGGGCATCGCTGAGTTGTAGCCAGAGCACGGGCATTGTGTGTTTCCCAGGGAGCAGCAAGTGAAGGCAAGACTCTTCCCTAATCTAGCACCAGAACACAAAGTAGTCAGGGTCTACTTGTCTGTTGGGTGACTTGTGTAGGCACTGGTGTAGTTGTCACTCCACAACTACACATGAGGGGTGAGTTGTCTCCAATAGAGGGCACAATGCATATATATTGTTTCAAACCAGAATTGACTCCATCAATGTGTTCTCCAGGGTCTAGCAATCAAAGAGGCCTGTGAAATTCTGGTCAACGGCGTGGATTAAGTGCACTCTAGAACCGAGGTTAGGTGACACAGGAGGGTGATTCAAGATACACAGGTGGTGTGACGGCAACGCGAGACTGTCCGCTTATGCTGGGTAGGAGGTTCCATATCACCAACCAGAAGGGTGACATGTGGCAAAACCGTGAATGTTTAAGAATGGCATAGATGCCAGTCAGGAGAGGTTTGTCAAAGGCATTACACTTATTGCCAGGCATTGCTAACTACCCATCCACACCAAGCCTATTTTTAGGCTTCCTGGGCCGCATACTCACAGCCCGGTATTAGGCACCTGCAGTTGTCAGCGGCAGGAGGTATTAAATTACAACTGTACCGTGGGCGTACTTGCCGACCGGGCAGTACTGCCACGGCCTCCAAGGGCCAATTAGTCAGACATCAGTAGCAGTGAGTGTGGCTTGCCCTCTGTGCAGTTGGCGGGGGAATTTAATTCCATGTACAGGCTACACTAAACTTGCTTCTAGCAGGTCTCGTGGGTGAGCGAGTTCACTGCTTTGAACAAGGAATAAAAAGGAGCATGGCGTGACACATAGACTATTAGGGAGTAATTCAGGGAGCGGGTACCTTGACACACGATTCCGGGGGAGGGCAATTAAGTTCGGGATAACCAAGTGTACCGGGTGTAGTGCCTTGCATCTTGGGTCAAAGCAGGTTGGCTCACAGGGGGTGTCTAGGATCGTCCAGGCACACCCTGCAGGGTAGAATGCTATAGAACTGCACGTTGCCACTAGTTTGAGTGCAACAAATTGATCCCTCTCAAAGCAAACCTAGGTTTTATGGTCAGTGCACAACATACAACTGTTCACTCCAGCTTCCTGAAGGCAGTCTGTTAGAAGAGGTGTCGATCGGGACGTCCTGCGCCAGGGCGCGGACATTGCACGGGCGACACAGCAGATAGGGTGCTGTCAGACGAGGGTGCTTGCGGGCTAGGTGGCCAAGCAAGATAGCAGAACCAATTCTATGGACCTCTCTTCCCCCTCCTGACTGCCCGAGACTGTGAGTGCAGGGGGATTTGCAATGTTACGGGTATTTTCCCGCCCATACAGGGGCAGAGGGGTACATTGCAGGTATCGGCATAAATAGAGTGGAGGCAAGACCTACAGACTATGTGCACCAGTAGCCGCAAGAGGTTGGCGTTAAGAGCAAAATCTCGCAGCGGCAAGGTAGCCAGGTGGCATGCGCCAGCTGGTTATGCCAGAATGTGTGCTGTGGCTCCAATAGCGGTTTGAAATGTGTTTGGAGCACCATCACTGACAATTCCAGAGCACACTATGCACCTCGGCCCAGTAGGTGTAGGCCATAGGCTCATGTGCGGCTTGATCTTGTGGAGGGCAATATTCCCTGGAATATCAAGGTACTAGGTCATTAGCTGGGTTGAACATCAAGGGTCACAACTGGTTAGCAGGTATGTGTGTATCTGTCATCGAGCTTTAGTTAAGCAAGCCTGGCAGGTGGCGAAGTTGTCACTCCAAATGGTTGATGTACTGCAGTAGTGTGCGCTAGGCGATCAGTCCTGTTCGCCATGGTTTATTAATCACAAAGGTCGGTGCACATGTCTGGTCAACCTCAACAAAGTAGGTGCACCCTGCTTCCTGGGCGGGTTACGGGTTGCTTCAGTTGAGCAGGAAATGCCCCGCCCGCATAGCCAGAGTATATAGCCTGGTTGTGGAAGCGGTCTTCAAGCATGTGTGCTGCTGTTCCAGGTATTGGGGAAACAGGTGTTAGGGAGCACGAACTGCTAGAAGGCCTGCAACTTCAGGTTGCAGGAGGTGGGAGCCACATCAGCTTGAAGGGTAATACAGCGATGTTTAAGGGTAGAGCTCCCTCCTGGGAGGCCATCACATTCTTGCAGCGCATGTGAGGCACTGGTACATTCCCAGAGAAGGATATACCGCTCCATGCGCAAGTTTGCAGAACAAGGGGCTTTGGCTTCATCAGGCATGAGCTATGCCGGGCGAACACCAAAGGTTAATTTGACAATGTTGGGGTGCACTTGCACAGGTGGGCTTGGATCTGTTCCTCTGGACATGAATGAGGCCCGGGAAATTTCAGGTTGCAGTGAGAAAGGAGCTGTTTTGGTGGGGGCTCTTTAGGCGACGGGGGCCGCCTCCAGAGCTGTGGAGGAGTTACAGGGCGATCTGGAAGCAAATGGGTACAGAAGAGTACCTCTGCAAGAGCACAATAGGGGTGCCAGAGCCAAATCCCAGGAGCCTCATGGGAGGGTCCTGGAACAATTACGTCGGCGCCCCGTTAGTCCTTCGGGCGGTTGTGGGCCTGAACAACCGGGGGCTTGCCTTGCTACGCTCCGCCCTGAAAGGGGCGTGAGTAATAGGGACCAATGTGTCACGTGATCCAGTAAGGGGATCACCCCCATAAGGGTAGCGCTGATTGGTTACTCCACAGTGCTTGGCTCATCAGGCGGGCAGGGCAGCATAGGTTGGTACAGCTGCCTGCCCTTGGATCGCCCGTAAGATAACCCACCATATTGCATACTTTTGTATGGAATAAACCTGCAGCACTAATTTTCCCAAACAAAAGTTGTGTTGTGTATTTATTTATGCATGCATACTCTGTTGTGGTGTGGGTGGGGTGTGTTGCCAATAATGGGACTGTGCGGCTGCCCGCGGCCCCCGCAGGGGGCCACTCTAAACGGGCGGCCCCTTTAGTGCCATTTGGGCACTTCCCCACCCCCCAATGATGTGCGGGACTCAAGGAGGAGTCCCCCTACCAGACGCGTCACTTCCGGCACGCAGAGGAGGTGGGGAGGTATTTATGCCTCCCCGGCCATCTTGGCGTCCTCTTTGCGCCGGACACGCCGTCTCCCACCCTACCGCTTACCCGGCGTGGGGTTGGCAGGCGAAATACATCGAACGTTGTAATGTTTTCTTTCTCGTTGCAGGAGGAGTTACAGGGCGATCTGGAAGCAAATGGGTACAGAAGAGTACCTCTGCAAGAGCACAATAGGGGTGCCAGAGCCAAATCCCAGGAGCCTCATGGGAGGGTCCTGGAACAATTACGTCGGCGCCCCGTTAGTCCTTCGGGCGGTTGTGGGCCTGAACAACCGGGGGCTTGCCTTGCTACGCTCCGCCCTGAAAGGGGCGTGAGTAATAGGGACCAATGTGTCACGTGATCCAGTAAGGGGATCACCCCCATAAGGGTAGCGCTGATTGGTTACTCCACAGTGCTTGGCTCATCAGGCGGGCAGGGCAGCATAGGTTGGTACAGCTGCCTGCCCTTGGATCGCCCGTAAGATAACCCACCATATTGCATACTTTTGTATGGAATAAACCTGCAGCACTAATTTTCCCAAACAAAAGTTGTGTTGTGTATTTATTTATGCATGCATACTCTGTTGTGGTGTGGGTGGGGTGTGTTGCCAATAATGGGACTAAAGCTGTGAGTCCCCGGGTTCCGGAGTCAGCCACCCTGGCCGCTGCGCCACACCTCTTCCACAGTAGACTAGACCTTGTGTGTAATGTAGCATCCATACTGTGTACTAGAAGCAAACAGCGGATTAAAATGAAACAGAATGTTGTTCATTCTCTTGAAACAGATCACAACACGAGTGCGTTGAACTTCTTGTAAAGCACGCTTTCTTGTAAAGTACGCTTTTTCTGTAAGTATCCCAAGCAACCTCAACACCAATTATCTGCTATACATTTCCATTCACAGCAACAGCAGCAATTTGCGATGACACCGGCTTGTGTCCGAAGAACTCTGTGTGTAACCTGACCTCGCCTGACATCTACTGTACCTGCAAAGCAGGGTTCTCAACCTTCAAAGGGACAAATACCTTCCTATGGTCAAAAGGCTCGTGTGACGGTAAGAGTGATTGGTAGATCTTTTATAACACGCGCATTCACCCATATGGCATCGAGGCACTAAAGAACTATCGGATCCTTGTAATTTAAAATACCGGCTCCTGATAACATTCTAAACGAAGGAGAGGGGAACTAACAGAATAAAACGATTTAAAACCCTTTCTAAAAGCAAAGTGGAAGATGCTGTGGCAGCTTATTTCCTAGTTGGGGACCATGCAGGCCAAGAGAGTGCCCTCCAGACGGTGCTTATTTAATTGTCTATTTTAAGGCTCCGTATGAGGACTGGATAAGGGGTGAAAGGTCAGTATGGTCATTCCACAAATCTAGCGATTTCAATGCCAGTTTAGCCTCTCCTGATAACGAGAGGCATGTGGTCGCAGTATCCATAAACAAGCATTGGCATAGCCAATAGGTCTCGCCTTTGGGACCTTATAAGCAATTAGACTATAATACAGCAATACATACAGCCAGACTTCCCTCCTCCCATCTGTGCTGCTGCCAGAGAAGAACAAACATTATAATTATGTAGGAGACTTAAAGCATTGCAGTGGCATAAGCCAATAATATGTGCAACATCGTCGCCTTATTTGTGCACCCCGAATGAAATTGCGCGTGTGATAAGATTGTGAAGAATGTGCACTTGGGCCAGTGCATTAAAAAAGTATGGGAACTGTGATGCTGCTTGCAAGAGAGAGGGATAGGGGGTGGGGTTAGTCAGCGTGTGGGCGTGGCTAAAAAAACAAAATATTCTGTAACTTTTTTCGGTCTTTCACCTTCTGGTAGCTACATATCAAATAACACAGCTTAAATTAAAATTCATAGTGAATCAGTGGGAAATGCACTATTGTACGTTATGAAACCTCTATTAGTTAAGGCACCGCACCAAATCCTGGTTGGTGCAGTGGAGAATAGTGACTTGTGTATGTTTAGAGTTACAAGGCCCCAGTCTGTGACAGAAAGCACTGTGAACATGTAGGCCATTATTTTAAACTTGCATTACACACAGTATAGATACAAAATGCGGAAAAATGTTTAAGATAAAAATGACAATTACAAAAATGCTTCCAAAATATAGATTTCATGCATGCTGTATGTAGTGCAGTGTTTTTTTTGTTTTTTTAACCCTCTTTTAAAAGCATTCTTCACAGCTTAGCTGGTAGCTAGATCGCTTACAATACCTCTCAAAAAGAATACATGTGTGTCACCAGGAAGCTTCAAGTTATTCCATCAATGAAAGCCAATGCCGGCTTCCCAGCTCACTTTACATATGCAGATTGACCAGTTGTGCCCATGTGCATTTCTTTCAGGCAGCAGTACCAAGGCAAGAAGGCCAGATTAGCTGTCTGCCCCTCCCTCGGTTTCACAGCATAGGAGACACCCTGCCTTATACTTCAGCTGAAGCATTTCAGCTGAAGAAATTAACTGTGCGGGGCGGGGCTTCCACTTCCCGCTAAAATCATTGAGAAATTGTTAAATACTGAACTCTCTATTTTCATTACAGAGAACAACATCTTAGACCAGAGTCAGTTTGGTTTCAGAACGGGTCATAGTACCGAGACGGCTCTAATAAAAACCACAGAGGAAATCCGTAAGGCATTAGACGGTGGAGGGTCGGCAGCCCTCATTCTTCTCGACCTGTCCGCGGCGTTTGATACCGTGGACCATACTCTTTTGGTCGAACGCCTAAAAACCATAGGGATAGGAGGAAAAGCCCTTTCCCTCCTGACTTCATTCCTCTCGGATAGAACTCAAATGGTGCACCTGGGCAATTTTAAGTCAGCGCCCTTTACGCTGCCTTGCGGGGTGCCACAGGGGTCCTCGCTAAGCCCGACGCTTTTTAATATTTATGTTTTCGAATTGGCCCCCCTGATCAGAAGTTTTAATTTAATACCCACTTCTTATGGTGACGATACCCAGTTGGTTATCTCCGCAGTCGACAAGGATATCAATTATTTGACCAAACTTCATGACTATATGGTCACCCTGAGTAATTGGATGGGCAGGCACTGCTTGAAGCTGAACTCAAACAAAATTGAGGTGGTGTTGTTCGGTAACCTCTCACCTCAGTGGTCGCCAGTTTGGTGGCCAGACACCCTAGGCCCTCCTCCCACGCCAGTAGCCAAGGCAAAGAATCTAGGGGTTATTATAGATGAAAAACTCAATCTTAGGTCTCAAGTTTCCAAGGTAGTGTCCTCTTCCTTTCTTACTATTAGAATTTTACGCAAGATACTACCTTTTATCCCCTTAAATACCAGAAAAACTGTACTGACCTCCCTGGTTTTATCCAAACTGGACTATTGTAATGGGTTGTATCTTAATTTGCAATCCAATTTACTCAGAAGGTTGCAGGCAGTACAAAATGCAGCGGCTAGACTTGTCTTGGATGTTCCCAAATACCAGTCTATCAGAGCAGGGATTCAGGAATTACATTGGCTACCAGTTGGTCAGCGAGTCAAGTTCAAGGCCCTTTGTATTGCTCATAAGGCCTTGCACAGAGAAGGACCACAATTTCTATGGGACCTTTTTAGTTGGTACTCTCCAAATAGACTGCTTCGTTCTGCCAATGCCCACCTGATGCCCACCCCCAGAGTTAAAAGGACAAATTGGGGGGGAAGGAGTTTCAGTTACAATACAATAAAGGAATGGAACTCCCTTCCGCTTTCCCTTAGGAAGACTTCCTCCCTACTTGAGTTCAGGAAACTGCTCAAGACATGGCTTTTTAGAAATTGGCGTTGCCTGACACAGTATGGTAGACCGTGAGCGCCTAGACACCTGCGGGTATTAGTGCGCACTACAAATGTTATAACATAACATAACATAACAAAAGGTAGGGGGACTGTTTTCCTAAAGTGTGCCCCTCAGACCCCTCCCGCTTCGACCACTGATTAGGGCTGTGATAATTTGTGCATTTGGCTCATAAGCTATACCATCTTTATTCTTACATGCACCACGAATGTACTAGTGAATGTGTTCCAGTTGTAGCACTGAGAACACAATGATTGCGATATTGTGAGCACCGGCGGTATGATAGTGAGTGAAACACACCAGTGTTGCTGCTCCACCCGTCCCCCCGAACTATGACAGGGTGCGCTGCCAACATTTGTGCAGCAGTACTGGGGCCATGTGTCTGTGCAATGAGCGCACACACATTCCACAGCTTCACAAGTGAGCACCCTGTAAGCGGACACACAGGTGTTAAAATACAAAGAGGACACAAGAACCCCACCCAGCTGTGGGTGCTACCCTGCTTTGTCACAAACAAAATACGTCTTCTGTCGGTCGCTGTCACCATTTCCGACAAGGAGTTTAACAGTGCGTCTTTGCAACGAGAAAAACACATTCCATCTAGAAGGCAACTGCACGACTCCCTGGGAGTGAGCATATCACGGCATGTGTACCACCATTACACACTTCTGCCCTTTGCTGCAAACCCCACAGCAAGTCTGTCAACAAACCCGTGGTGCTTGCAACTCACAACTATCACAAACACCCCGTATCAGTCTTTGTTCAATCACTTCCTTGTTTACTTTTTTACAACATATGTGTGTCCACACAAATACACTATGGAAACTCGTGGGTGTGACATAAAAGTATAGAAAATACAAAGGCATCAAACAGCAATCCCAAAGTGTTTTTGTTGTTGTTTCCCACCCCTACGCTGCTGTGTCGCGCACAGCTTCGCCCTCAGAGTGTGCCACGGGTCTGCAGCTCCGGCGGGGCGTGTGCCGAGCTCTGCTTCCCAGCTGGCTCTCTGGTGCCCACTGCCCATGTTGATGTTTGTACAGTACGGTACATCTGCGCCCCCCTAGCGTCACGTGCCATGCTGGGCTTCCTTAGTCCTGAGCTGCTGTGCTGTTTGTGTGGCAAAGGCGGCATCAGAACCCCTGATTGTGCCATGGATGCTGCTGTTGCGCTCTCGAGACCCCAGATGTTCACCGCTGGCCAAAGCATCACCCAAAACACTACCACAGCGGACAATGGTAAAAACACAGGGCGGAGGCACCCCCTGCATTGCCACTTAGCACAGGTAGCTCAGTCAATTTGGCACTAGCGCCCCATGCACCCCACAGCAGATGCACCCCTGTCACATAGGTGCTCACGCCGGCGCCTCCTGTACGGCCACAGAAGAGGTACCTCAGTCACTTGGGTACCAACGCCCGGCGATCTGTGCACCGCCACTGCTGAGAAGAGCGTTTGCATACTATTAGTTTATCTGTAAACTGTTGCCTTAAAGTTAACTAAGGGGACTGCTCTAGCTAAATGAGATTCAGAGCCCAACTTTAGAGGGATGAAAGCGCAGCGTCCATAAAGTGGGTGCTGCGAAAGCCACAAAAAGACTGCTCAAGGTACAACAAAGCACAAAGTAGTGCGCAAAGACCAAAGGAAAAACACTCCTGAGAAAGGTTAACAGTAATAGGTATGAACGCCAGGGGTAGAGTAACACCGAAGAAGGCTGGCCAAATAAAGTTGACAAACCAATCAAAAGCAAGCTTTTTGGAACGATGCTCACCTAAACAAATCGGCAGTGAGGGGCGGAGTAAAACTACCCATACTGAACACTCCATGCCTCGCAGAGCAGCGCATGCGCGCTGCTAAGCTCGACCTAAAAACATAAGCGGCGGAATAGAAACGTCTACCGGAAGTTGATAGCGCTTCTCGCGACAACATCGGCACGGGCTGCCTTAGTCTCTCACGATGAAACATTCAACACTGTAATCTTATCCCATTTCAATAAAAGAAAAGGCTGTTTTTAGGGAGTCATGAAAAGCAGCATGGCCATAGGAAAGAGCCCAGGCACTGGTGTGAAAAGCGAGGCACATATAACACAAAATAAGTCCATCAGAACTAAGGAGGCAGGTGTTATTCACAAAACAGTACAGTCCACTGACGAAAGAGAGACACAGTGTACAGGACAGATCTTACTTTACATAGAGGGAGCGAAGGTAGGTAAAGGAACTGAGAAAATAGGAGGCATGGTGGTGTTTATTGGCATATACAGAAATCCCAAACAGGAGAAGGACAAGAGAAAATGAAGCAAAATGGCAGGTGACACTGGGTACCGAAAAAAATGGAGAACGTGGGCTAAAGTGTAAAGTCTACTCATCACCATAAAAGCAGTTAGTCCTCCCTCAAGAGCATCTTCATTAGTCTCATAAATGCTGAATTTCTCTGCCTTTGGGTGGGATCCAAGAACACCACCAGAAAAAAAAAATATGGCTCTATAAAGCAAATATTTTTCTATTAACCCTCACCTTCAGGATTTTCACTAGACATATTTTCCTTATGAAAAGCAGGCCAAATTCACCTGTGAGAAGTTCTCAGCATGAGAGGGATAAAGTGCCTGGTTATTACCATACTCTTCAGTAACATAATTCCTGGTGAGGTATAACTGTGTCATTTGTCGTGTGAGAGCAAAAGAGAGCTAATTATTTACATAGACATTGGGGGCCTGATACACAAAAGTATTTACGTGTTGTAAAGTTAGGACTGCGGAGTCTCTGCACGCGGGGAGGAATCGCCGCACTGGGAATTGCAGTGCGAAGAATCCGCAGTCGTAACTTTACTACACCTAAATTCCTTTGTGAATCAGTCCCTGAGTCTGGAACCACAGCTAAAGTCGCATGGCCGCACCTGCTGGCGTTGGGGTAATATTGCTGGTGAAAAAGCTTTTCCGAGCCATTCTGATGCCTAGAAGGGTAGGTACTTCGTAAGGAGAGAAACTTGTAGGAAGATGTATCCAACGGAATTTGCGCCTTCTCTCAGCTTCATGGCCCCACTTGATGTCAAAGCCATTCTTGAAAGTCATGGCTCTTCTGAAGTCATGGGTCTTCTGGAGTCAAGAACCTAATGACGTCAACACTGTTTGGTGTCATGGCCTTTCAATGTTTAGGACTCTCTCAACATCATGACCGCTTTAACATCGAGGAATTTCTCAATGTTGAGGACCCTTTACTTCAAAGAGAGCTAATGGAAGTGGAAGGGCAAATTATGGCTTGTCCAGCGGACTGTAACTGATGAATTTCAGGGGTTTTTAGGTTTGGCATTGGAACCATAATTTCACATTAACTATGTTTTTTCCAGAGAAATTCATAGCTGTTTTTCCCATGTGAATGTTACAGTATTTGCGCTACGTGAGCCATAATTTTATTTTAACTATGTTTTTTCCAGTGAATTTATGAGTTTTTTTTGTGTTTTGTTTTTTAAAAGGAGCATGAGCGGTTAGACGTAGCACCAGGACATGGATGGCTAGCATCCACAGTGAGCAGCCTTTGGCTGTGCACTACCTCTTCCATCTTAAATGGAGGAGGGATTGAAGCCCATCAGTTTTACTGTTCCATCTCCCAGAACAGTCTCTCCCCTTCTTACTGATCTATCCCCTGCCTAACCTAGTAAATCTTTTAATACAATCTGCCACTTTGTAGACTAAGCAGTATTAGGTTCCCCCCATCTGACCAACTTAGGTAAAATTAATATTCTCATTGCTAAAAAAAATAATTGTGGTACAGAATTTGCACATTTGATTGAATTTGCAAATTTCAAGATGTCGGAAACAAAATAAATCAAGCTCTTCAGCAGTCCTTCACATCTCTTCTTTCTGAGTGAAGTTCTACACTTATGCCAGGCTTGGTGCAAATCTGTTCACCGTTTTTTTCTGTAGCAGATAACAAAATTTCATACTGGAGTTAAAATGGAGACTATATCCCCGCCTACTTAATTTTCTTTCCCTGTACAGATCTGCATTAAACATGGCATTTCAAAACTTAGGCCATTGCAATAGATAAGTGGTAATATTGGTGCAGATTTCTCAAAGAGCACCTAAGTTATCAGCAAACCCAAAAAAATGCATTTTCAATGTAAAGTTCGTCTGTACAATAGCTACACATTTGCTATTGGGAAGAGAAAATACAGGGAATATTGAGTGAAGATCAGAGCGCTGACAGAAAAACTTTAACGTGCAGTTGTGCAAAGAGTGCATGATAGCCTGGATTACAGAACTGAAGTTAAATAGAACATGTATTATACCTTCTAGACATGAAGTTCCGGATATGACTTAGATGGTCTATAAAAACATATATCACAATTATTGCGCTTGCAGATTCTGGGGAACAGAGCAGAGGTCTTGTTGCATTATGTTCATTCTTCGACCATCTTACTGTATATTCTCTACTAAGAGAGAATTGTACTATATCCAGAGAGATAAACATTACATTGACCAGTTGCATCTGAAATGGAGACCGATGTATTGGTCAGTAACTTCAACAATTGTCACATTATGATCCACCCATAGTTGTCTCTGCTGCACCCTGATATGTGATTGTCCACTTGCAGCTGTAGAGAGGGGCCTAGCACAAAGCTTGGAAATCCAAACCTAATATAGGTCACTGCCTGTCACATCTAAGAGGTTAAGGTGCTAAAGCTTTTCAGGCCCTGCCTAGAATGTATTGTCCACGCTTTGTCTTTGCAGATATTAATGAGTGTGAACTAGGCTTGAGCAAGATCTGTGGCGCCAATGCTGAGTGTCAGAACACACAGGGGAGCTACTACTGCCATTGTTTGGACGGATTCCGACCAGAATCAGGAAAAACGAAATTCCAAGACTCCACTGAGGAAATATGCAGTAAGTGTCTGGTAATACTTTTGAAGAGTCCTACTGTCAATAAAGGTAACCTATGAAGTTTGTGATCTGATTACTACTGTCTAGAGAGTGCATCAACCCGCAGTTGAAAAAAGCACCTCTCGGGAGATTTGTACAGGATGTTGGAAAACGGATTTATCTTTTCCAAGCCCACTCTCTCTTAAAGGGTCAAATATCCTCTTTTGTGCTTTGGAGTTCGGTTGTTAAGACAAAACCGACAAGAGTCTTTCATGGTGACCTCGTGCCAATGACTGCTGAAGATTTAGAATGACACATCTAGCTACTTTCCTTAAGTCTTCGCTTCTGCCTCCTCCTCCAGTGTGTCCCAGAATCCATCATCAAAAAAGCCTAGAAGAGGTGAAATGGTCCCCCTGAAGGAGGTATCTGATATCTTACCCACTTTCTTTATCAACAATATCACCACAGCTTCTTTCTTTGTCTGGAGGAATTGAAGAAGGTGCAGAATTAAACTTCATCCACATAACTTTATATAGATGTAATGGGGGCATTCATGATCCCCCAGCCACCTGATTGTTAAACGGATTCTCCAAATCAAACATTTCAATGTCAAAGTTCTCTACAACTAGTAAAACCTTGATATTGAAGCGGTCAATGGAAAATCTGGTCCCAGAACTAAAGCTCTTGAGGTGGGGCAGAAGGGCTTCAGCCAAACACAGAAGAAGGTGGCAGAGATATTATTAGTGTCAAAGTCTTCAATGGCAAACTGAAGTGAGCGGTGATGGTTATTATGGAACCACTTCACTGCAGGATCTTCGCCTCAAGAAGTTCCGTGGTGGAGAAATCACCTCCCTTGGCTTTCTTTGCTGTTTGGGTCCCAGTTACGTATGGTGTTTTCCTCTTTCGAAGAAGGCTCAGCTTAGCCCTCAGGCAAGCTTCCTTTCTTTCAGTCTTCTTTACGGCACCCTCTGACACACGTTACAATCCTCAGTAGAAAAGGAGTTCAGAAAACATACCACACGACTGTTCAAGACTATTTACCGCCACAGGAAGAGAGCAGGAATTGGGGTTGCAAAGATTCGTATTTATTTGCTGATATTTATGAACATAGGTTTTTCTTAATATAAGTTGGGATTTTCCTGTTAGGTACACTGCCTTTATTGTTTGAATATTAGTTACTATTTTCTCCTGCAGTGACCTGGGTAAACATTAACCAGAGTAACACTCCAGCTACTCTAAGGAAACATTCAAGAGAGCATAAAACTGCTACTTGGGTTTTGGTTCGTCTACAGTGAGGAAACCATGTCACCTGCTTTGGTTACCTTACAATGGCCACAAGTACACAACAGAGTCCGTTTTAAAACACTAACACTACCACACTATCTTAAGACACCTGACACAAAACTTCACCGTGATGGTGGAATTTTTGAAACGCTTAGTCATTCAGTGCAAAACTTTTCTCTGCTTATGACCAGGTCTCAAGGGTTCATTGGCAATAGAACTTTGGTGGTATTTTTTATGGTGTGATCTGACTTGTATAGTGATTTGAAAAAAACCGATTTTCTTTGAGAATCCACTTACATTTCAATTCTCATTGGGACTTAGGGCCTTATTATGACATTGGCGGTGTGGGAGCGGGGCCGCCCGCTCCCACATTGCCAAAGCGAAAACAGAACGCCCGCCAGATTACACTTTTTAAGTCACTGGCGGGCAGTTCTTTGGTGTTCCCATGGCGGTGCCTTTAAAATAGGCACCGCCATGGGAACGTCAAAGCACGTTTCTGCAAGGACCGAAATGCACAATGTTGTGCATTTTGTTCCATGCAGGAACATGGGGGTGCATGCAGAAAGGGGGCACACCATGTGCTCCCCTGCATGAACCCCATGGCGCAGAGGTACCAGGGGGCCTTGTTTCCTCACCGCCACACTTTTCTTGGCAGTCGCACCGCCATGAAAAGTGTGGCGGTGAGGAAACTCTTAATAGGCTGCTTGGCGGGGCCTCAATGGCCCGCCAAGCATATTGCGGCCTAAAGACCGCCGTACCGATGTGCTGCCGCCAGGGATCTCTGATCCCTGGTGGTTGCGGTGATCCCAGAAGACCCGACCGCCCTGGTCTGGTCATAATAGGGCGGTCGGAAGACCACCACGGCCGCCCCCCCCTGGGGGCTGGCGGAGCAGTTTGCCAGGGCCAGTTTCGGTTCCCAGTCCGGCCGTGGGGAGCAGTAGGGAGAACTAGGGAATCAGATTCGATGAAGTGTGTAACCCTGTCATACCTCCACACATTGACACACAGAAACAAGCACAGGGTATCAAACACAGAGACCTGCATCTACAACATCATTATTTGTTGCAATCTTTTATGCATTACATTTTCAGATTTGTTCTACTTTCTGTGATAGGCACAAATCTCAATATCTCCCATTTAGTCCTACAACCAGTGATTGATCCTAATTTTCCTATAATCTTTATGATGGGTGGTAGTAAAGCTTCTGGTGTATAATGAACAGTATACCCATCTTTGTAACGTTTTATTGCATCACTCTTTTACTCCACAGTAGAAAGAGTAGTTAATGGTAGGTAGCAGTCATACATGTCAAAGCGAAAAAGTCACCACAGGGCATACACCTCGGTCCTCTATCTACATCAGAATTTAAGACAATATCAAAATTAATGCTACCATGTCTGTAAGACCTCATTTTATGCAGCAATACCATGTCTGATTAAGGTTACAAAGAATGGCATACTAAAAGTGTGTTATAATGTTGATAGGCCTTGTGTGCATTGAGCACATTGCTGATTAAAATGTTCTTTATCTTCAGATACTTTCGTAATGTCCAAAAGGGTAGTCCTTACTGTGTATTGAGATCACAATATTAGGATTTGAAATTGACTTTCTGCTTATTTCAGTCCTTTATACCCATGTTTTGTATCTGTGAGAGTGTCATAATCAGTTGTTCCTGAAAGCATTAGTAAAAATAACCTGTGAAGTAGTCAACTGCTTGAGACTGCACTTAGATAACCACAAAGAGAATGGTGTGCCTGGTCTCCTATTGCACTGTTAAAATGTAAATACATCCCTTAGCTTTTCAAATTATTTCAAATATGTTTTATTGTTTATCAGCTTGTTAATCGTATCTCTACATGAACAAACTTTGTAATATGGATTTCTAGAAAATTATTTAAAGTATGTTCATTTTTTAATCTCTGATGTTTTTAAGCCACAGATGTTCCCACCTGCTTATTGATTTATGTTCTGTAGGCCAGGGTTACCATTTAAAGAGCATGAATTCTACTTTGTTCTCGTAGTGTTTGCTTATATTGTATGAGAGAAATTCTATCTGCTCTCTTCCAACTATGCCCTTCTTAGTTGAGTTGTAAGTATTTGCGGGTAATTTAAACGTTCCTGTATTTGTGCCAGTTCGCCACATTTTTCTACTTCTGATGTTAGGTGAATTTAAATTATCTTTCAGTTATGTTTTTAAGGCATGTCACTGTTGAAATCTAGTACTTATTCTTTCTTGGTATCTAGAAAATGAACAAAATCCGGCCTTTTTCCATTAAGTGGTGATGAAATAGCAGCTTAATAAATTAGCATTGGTGCTGTTCCTGTGTGTTACTGCTCACTAAGGGGTATATTCACAAGAACGTGTGATAACTACCGCAAGAGTAGCGTAACACAACTTTCAATATCGCAGCCTAGCGCGGGAAAATAACCCTGTGTCAACGTGAAATTCACAACAAGGCGGTAGCATGCGATAGTCTGCCGAAACCGCGGACAATGTCCGCGATACAACCACCACGATGGAGATAAAAACACAAACCACAACACCAAAAAACACGCGATGGGCCAAAGCGCGATGAGGAAATCAGCGACAAGCAGCGCCAGGCCTGCAACACACACCTGGCAGGCGTCAAAAACACCATAAAAGTAGAAAATACACCCACACACAAACTGACCAACACCCAAGCACCATGGAGGCAGCCGGAGCAGCGCAGAGGACGAGCGCAACACCACAAGCACCCCGGACGACCAGCCTGGGACCTCGGGGACAGGGAAGGGCAAGGACAAGAAGACCAAGTTCAGTCCGCAGGCGAACAGGATCATAGTCACGGAGGTGATGGAACACCATCAACAACTCTTCGTCACCTCCAACGTGTCATTGGGCACCAAAAATGGAATATGGCGGGACATCGTCGACAAGGTGAATGCCGTCGGAGAGCACAAGCGGACAATGGACGAGGTCAAGAGGCGATGGAATGACATCAAGCGGAAAACCAAGGAGAAACTCAGCGCCAACCAGAAGGCAGCAACGCAGACCGGAGGTGGGGGACCAGCGCCACAGCTGGAGCTGGATGACATGGAGGAGCTGGTGTCGACAGTCATCAGTATGGATACTGTGGCCGGAGTCGGGGGACCGGACACTGCTCGACAGGACACAACACAACCGCAACAGGGTGAGTGACCACCAGGTACTGGGGGGACGGGGGGAGATGGCCACAATGGCACGCACAAGCAAGCAGTGCACACCCACAATGACCCTGGGTCCTCGCCCAGACCCACAGACTGTCACAATGTACAATGCCATGCTGTCTGAATGTCAACCTGTACCATGCGGCTTACATACATGTGGACACATTGTAATACACCATCTCCCCTTCACATCGCAGGGGCATCGTCAACACCTCCTGCAGAGCAGTCACAGCCACTCTTCACTGATGATGAGGAGGAGGACAACACCAGCATCGACACCGAAACCATCCAAGACATCATTGACCTCATCCGCCAGCAACCTCCAGGATCAGGGCAGCCCAGCTACATCAATCAGACCCCACCCACCACCCAAACTACCCAGCAGGAGGCACCCACAGCCCCGGCACTCTCCCAAGACCCCCAGGACCAACAAATGGCCTTCCAACGCCGTGTGCTGGAGGGCTAGAGGGAGACGGCCGAGCAGGTGCGGTGGGGTTCGACCTCATGGCTACCAAACTGGACGCCATCCTTGGGGGTCTATGTCCGCCCCATGGTCTCCAACGAGCCCTGACTGACATTACTGGAGTCATGACGCAGAGGGAGGAATACCTGTCCTCTCAAAGTGGCCCCAGCGATGCCAGCCGTGAGCTGGCACACATGCGGAGGCTCATGGAGGACATGGTGCGGATGGAGGCGGAAAGGATGGCAGCCACCGCTGCACATCAGCGAAATGTAGCTGGGATCTACCAGGCCCTGCATGTCTTCATCATGGCATTGCTGCCACAAGGCATGGCGATGATGAATGCTGCTGCCCCCACACCATCCACATCTCCGCCCCCTGGTGTGTCAGTGCCTCCCAGTGCGGCAGGCGTATCCACTCAGGCACCTGATGTGTCACTGCCACACAGTGCGGCCGACAATCCTCCTCCGGCCCCTGATGTGTCAGTGGCACACAGTGCCGCAGCAGGTACTGCAACACCCACAGGTGGGGCAGAGCACACATCCGGGGACGAGGACGTGGATGGGATTGAGATCAGAAGGAGGTACTAGCATTCATTTCCGCCACCTTGCCTGTTTCTGCTTGGTGCCGCTCATGGCCTCAAGACCTACCACTGACCCCCGATACACTCAGATGCACTCACCTTGGACAGCGACATGGACTACCACATCCTGTTTGACGACCATTGACACGGCGGACAGACTGCGGACTGTACCCTTCCCCTTCCGCAGTACAGGTCATCCCCGGATGTACACTGGCTGGCCCTCCACGGGCCCATATTGTGTAGTGTGCTCGGCATTGCCCTGTACCGCTCCAGCTGCATGACTGCACTGGATGTGGAAATAAACATCCAGTGACGCACCGCTGTGTAATGTCTTACGTCATTCATGTATGGATGTGTGGATGAATGTGGGGACAGTGCCTTCCCTTGCGTCAATGATGTTCATCCTGTGGGATGCCAGTCAGAGGGTGCGACATTGCATTTTGTGTACCGGGTCCCGTGAACACTACAACAGGGACACACGCATCAGTCACTTCCTTGTCCGGACATGGACTGGACCACGCCCAGATACCACGAGTCATTGTTGCAGGCCCTGCGCTGGTCCGGCGTACGGCAGGCCAGACCACTCCGCTTACGCCTCGAGGGGGGGCCCTTATTGCTAGCCGTCCGTACTCGCTGGTGGTGTGCAGGTCACTGGTCTAGTTGTCAGCATGTCACAGCCACTCCCTGAGGGCAGGTTTTAACACACACCACACCCATCCGGCACAGGCGTCACAGGCCATGTGACTCCGCCAACATAAGGGGCCGACGACGTCACATTCCCCTCTTCTGGTGGTGACTGGATGACGGACGCTCCACGGTTCGCACTCATATAGGGCCCATGAGTTGTTGCGCACAGGGTTAGTGGCATCCGAGGCCTTGAGTATGGCACTGGCCTACCACCAAGTGGCGCAGACTGGGGTTGCACAGGGTTAGTTGCACATGGGGCCTTGCGGACGGCACAGGCACCCCGCCACGGGACGGTGACTTTGGGTGCACTGAGTCAGTGGCACCTTGAGCTGCTGAGCGTGTGTGCAGCCTGCGATGATGCCCCGTCCCGGCGGTCCGGACAGCTCAGGTTTTGTGTGCCGCAGTGTAGGCCAGAGCCAGCGGGCAGCGCGGGCCTACCGCCACGTGGCGTCGCTTCCGGGATCCCAGAGTTGGTGGCACCCATTGGGCTGAGCGGGTGCGCAGCCTGCGATGGTGCCAGGTGCACTGGTATGTCCTCTGCCATGGAGTAATCAAGACCCAGCACCAAACGTGAGACCTGGTGGCCTGCGGAGCGGGGCTGCATGATGTGGAGGGTGCCATGTCCGCGGGCCCCGGGCTTGTAGCTTGCAGCGGCACGTGGTGGGACCTCCTGTCTACGCGCTGGTGGCGGAAGGTGAGCATTGAGGCCTGGGTGTGCATGGGCGGGCATGCTCCGATGGGCGGCGGGAGGGGTTGGGGTGCCTCTGCCTGGGTGTGCATGGGCGGGCAGGCGATGTTGTCTTGTGCAAGTGTGTGTACTGTGCCAGTCATGTATCTGGGCTCTGTTTCAGCTGATGGCTCTGACTCAGATGTGTGACCTGGTGTCCTGCTATGCATACCGGCACGTGGTTGGGGACACACCGGTGGCAGCAGGTGAGCAGTGTGGCCTGGGTGCGCAGGGGCGGCACTTTCTCTCTCTCTCTCTCTCCCTCTCTTCCTCTCCCTCCTCTTCTCTCTCTCTTCCTCTCTCTCTCCGTCTCTCTCTCTCTCCCTCCCTCTCTTCCTCTCTCTCTCCTTCGCTCTCTCTCTGTCTTCTGATGTGCGCAGGACACACCTTCTCATCATGTTTTTAGGTCTCGCATAGCGTTGCAGCGCAACGCGCTGTTCGCTTTGCGAGACATGCAGTATACACTATAGTGGGGGGAAGCTCCGCCCACTTTCCGGCCATATGTTTAATTGGCTGCAATCATAAATTCTGCATTATGGTTGGTTTTTGGTTTGTTAGTCCCGCCTCCTGACGGCCATGTCGTCATTTTTATTCTTCCGAGGCTATCAGCCCCTTTACTTTAAAAACCGTTTTGTTCCCCTGCCTCTCCCCGTTCCCTCCTGCAGTCCGTAACTTCTTGGACCACAACCAGCCCCCCACCCCCACCCGCGCGTGCCTTCTTTGATGCCCGCACTTCCGTTGAAAATGCAATAGGTCTCCCGTAAATACGAGTCCTATTGCATTTTCAATGCTTGTTTGTCCTGTGATTGGTGGATAAATGTGCACTATATTTTGCCTGACCTGTCCTAATCACATGCGCAATACAAACGTCTCTCTTACGCATGCGTGGGGAAGCTATGTCGCCATTGTCTGTCGCCGCAACGGTGCTGCGGGTCCATTATAACGGAGTGAGAGTTATTCTGCAGCAGCTCTTCAGCCGCGCCCTGCCCGCACCAGGTTAGAGACGACTTTCGCAGGAGGCGACATTATATCACACGACGCCATTATGGGGAAGAGGGAGGATGGGACGAGGGAGTTGCGCCAGCCATGTTAGCAGTATCGAAGGGCGCTGGCAATAGTGGCACGTCACTCCTGGGCTGTCGTGCAGACACTTTCACTTTCAAGGTCGTGCGAATCACGGGGCAGATGCGGTCTTGCTCACGGCTCTGCCTGTCCTCCTCACGAGGGCGTCTAAGCACTTTCACTCCCGAGTGAAGCTTTCATTTTTTTTTAGTGAACACACTTCCCATGCTGCAGTCAGTCATCGAACAGGACACGGTGCTGCGATCATGCGATGTGTTTACGTCGCCAGCAAGTGATGCAAAGAGGTGTCTGATTTAGAAGCAGCGGCGATAAGACTGTGATATGCCGCATCGCCTCTGGGGTTAGGAACTGTAGTTCTCGTCGGGGAAGACAAATTAGATCGGATAAAGATTTGTGTGGGATTTGTAAATATGTTGAATGGATGCGAATGACGGGGGGCATGCTACAGCGGTGAACAATATGACTCTCAGGGGCCGATTCCGATCTCGGCCGGTAGGGCTCCGAATCGGATTCACCGGATCCGATTCGGAGCCCTGTTTCCCGACCGAATCGTACGTGGGTCCGGCCGAGCGAGTACGATGCAAGCACCCGCGAAATCGCCGACCGACTCGAACGCGGCTTCAACACGCTCCGACCGACTCGCATGGACACGACTCGCACCGCGCTATGGAGACGTTTCCCGGCCGGGTAAGTACGATGCGCGCCGCGAGCAGTCCGACCGACTCGCGCCGTCCGGCTCGAAAGAGCTGTCGGAGCCGGACTTTGGGGTCCGCGTCGGACCCCCTGTACGTGTAGGCGCGCGAGTCGCACACAGGGGGGACCCATGGGTCCCCCTACCTGTGCATGTACGCCGCGATGCGCTTGGACGCGTACACGCTGTAGGGGGCGCCCTTGTCCGCCTCGCACCCATTGAGTCAATGGGAGCCCGCGTACGCGTTGTACGACAGGCTCCCATTGACTTCAATGGGAGTCCGACCGACTCGAGTCCGATGGCATGCGTGCGCATCGTACTCGTTCGGTCGGACTGCTAGGGTCCAATTCGGTCGGAATTCTCTCCGGGTCCGGCTCGGTCGGAGAGATTTCCGGCCCGAATCGGAATCGGCCCCTCATTCTTTTGCTTCTCACCAATAATGTTGACTTCCTTGTCTAGAGCTGTGCATTAGACCGTTGATATTTTAGTATTGCACTGGGGTAGGGGGTTTCATCCCCTGGTCTGAGATTAAGCATTTTATCTCCTGAACAATTACATTCTAAATCCAGATGTTTCCTCTCAGCTAACTGTGAAATGTACACTGGTAATGCGCTTGTCATAATGGTGTCAGTGTGAGGTTTGTTCGAGGTATTTGGACCCTGTGCACTCCCAGTAAAATGAACACAGTCATAAGGAACTGTTCCCATATATTGTTTCTACTGCACTTCTGCTTCTACTATCTGCTGCAATTAAAGTGAAACAATTAATCAGTTTAATAAACCTATCAAGGATGGCAAGCTGCTGTTATCTTGTCCAGGATAATGACCCGCTTCTCACTGATGTCAGCAGCGAGCCTTTAACGCGCTGAGATCATTGCAATGCTCTTTTTTGCGACCCTGAACAACAAGATACTGCCCAAAACCGGAAAATCAGCTCACGGATCTGTTCAGGATAGTTTTTTGCTGCGCGCTCACTTTTGGAACGCAGAAAGGAAATTTGTCTAAGACCACACATCGCCAATTTCCAGTAAACGGCACTTAATGAAAGCAGGCATGTTTTCATGTCCATAGCAAACTCCCATCAATGTCTTTAGCCCCTCGCTGACTTTGCTTGTGTACGCTGCGCCATCCCTCTGTTTCCCATGTCACAAGCAACCTCGAGTTTCCCTGCGGCTTTGTAACCTGCTGGCACCCCCACCTCCATGAAGCTAAACTCAGCTGGTAAACACATCAAGCCTTTATCAATGAGCTGATTTTTTCATGTAATGCCCATCCAGGAGCTTATTACGGAAGCTTTCCACCAGGGCAAATCTGTTTTGCTGCTTGTGCAGCATAAACCTACCCGATGGCAAGGTTGCTCAGTGAGTTAATACTTCTGGAAACCCGGACATTGCACCCATGTCAGTAGGAATGTTTATTATTAAATGTTATTTTCAGCACTTTGGAATTGCAAAAATGCTTCATAGAAAACGTATTATTATAAAAATAGCAGTATGCTTTGACACACCTAATACCATAACTGAAACCGGATATTCTCTTTTCGGTGCTTTGGTATTGAATACCATGCGAAATCCGACAATAAATCAAAATGCATCCTTACTCAGAAATTAATATATAAACGTTCAGTTCATCTGATATGTAGCTGTTGTAATTTCCTCAAAGTTTTATTGCATTTGTCTGATGACCTCGTTCCTTGATCACCTTGAACAATACATGGTTCCATTCTCTTTAGAGGGAAATGAAACTGTCGTTTGTTATGCTACAACAGCTCGACATCTCCGGTAACACATGGATAATATTAATATCTGATTCGATCTAATAGTACAATGTAGACTGCGGACACCCCAACATTACCATCTGCAAACAGGAAGAGACTGCTCGGTTCAATATCTCCCAAACGTGAACAAACGCTTTTCTCCAAAGCTATTCAAGTGGGCATAGTATTCTTGAAGCTTACTTAGTAAAGTGCAAGGTCGGGGAATAACTTTTCTCTTCTACTTTCTTTTATGGAACTCGTCATAGCATGTCCTTTATTGCATTCAGGTCACCTTGACTGATTGTATCAACTGCTGTTGCAAATCCATCTCGGACTAAAATTTTGTCAACAGCGACTATGTTTTCATTTATGATTTGTATTATGCTACATTATACGATAAAGCATGCACTTGTGTAAAAAAAAAACATGAAAATTGCACAAGCTGGGTCTACAGTTGTAAATGCAAGACTCTTCAATATGTGGGGGGAAATTGTCACAAAGCCCAGCTGTTTTTAAATGACTCGAGGATTTTGTCAGTAACCCTATTTTTTTTAAACCAGTCACCTGATGTGTAATTTACAGGATGGGTCTGTCAGTTGCTTGGCTCGTGCTTTAGATCTTAGCTTCAGTCAAAATCTTGTCTGAATTCTATCAATAACTGGCCAGAAATTACATTTTTCAGAAAACAGAAGTGTGATGATGTGTAAACACTGCTTGCTTATGGTTACACTATGCACAGCAACAGCAACAATAATAATACTTAGTCATATTAGTGTAGTTAACTTTTTGCTACCACACTTTTTTGGTGTTTTGTAGCATTGCAAACAACAATTGTTGCTATTACCCAATTTAATGGTGCCTACACGAATGTCTGTCTAAGCAGGAATTGAAACTGAGAACTCGATAGAACATGAGTACCTCTCTGCCGCAACAACACATAACACAAGTATTTGCAATGCAATAGGTCTCATATTTCTGAAAGTTTGAACGTTTGGCGTTCCTAATAATAATGCAACGCCAAGAGCTCAAACATTCAGTAATGCGAGACCGATTGCATTACAAATGCTTGTTTGTCTTACAGGCTGTGACCTACGTATTGTCCCGAGGGGAGCAGCCATGTGTCTTCATTTCATTTCGTTGTTCATTTTAATAAAGTTTCATTTGTTGCTTCGAAAGTGAATGTGTGCTGCTCGTTTCTGTGACGACACATGCATGTCACCAGTTGTGATTGTGCGGCATCAAGCGGGATATTTTGTACATGTTTAGGTGTGGCTGATGTGGCATGTCTTTGGTCGGGGGGGTGGTCCTGGGGGTGGTGGCGGTGGGTGTTGTGGCCCTCTTGGGTGTCCGGGCCGCATGATGGGTGGCTCCATGGCATCTGTTGCCCTTCCGATGTAGCCCTGGGCTGGGCTCCCTTTTGGTTTGCAGGCTGCCGTCCGACTTTACACCAGGTCAGAGCAGGTGTAGATTTCCTGGTGCTAACGCGCCTTATCGCCTGTTTTGTGTTTTTATCGCCGATGTGGCTGGTTGTTGTGAATGTTGAGGTGTGATGTTGTCGCGCCTTTTGGCGTGGGAACGCCCACTCTGCATCTCATTAGCGATAGTTGCACGGGTCCTCTGTGGCGATGTTTTTTGCGGCTGCTATCGCGGGTAAACTGGTGCTGTGGGCTGTTAACACCGGCTTGTGAATGGGGAGGTAAATTTATCACAACTTTGGCTGCGATAAAGTGCCGTTAATTCGGCGATAGCTCCTTGTGAATATACCCCTAAGAGTTTTGAAGAAAAAAATGATTTCAAATTTTATTCTCTGTATTTTTCACAGGTATATTGCTAGCAAGTAGATACTAATTCCACAAGTAGCTATTAGGAATGTTTGAATAATATGCACTTGGGTTACCAACTGGCAGTAGTTCAGATCTATTAGTGCCGAGGAAGAGCTAATTCAGACTCAAAGATTTGGCTTTGGGCAGATGATGAGATGAAAATTACACTCTGCATATATTAGTGTTGCTATGCTCTGCACAGAAGATCAGTACACGGTTAACTCACAATGGGGGGAACACAATATCTTTGCCCTTGCAGGCACTGCATGTCTGGTCAGCTCATAGGTTGTCAGTGCAAACTAAGATCATACATGCATGAGGAAAAGATTAGTAATCTCCAATCACTGACTTACTTAACTTACTTCTGAACATGTGTCTCAAACACCTCCAAGTGGAAGTTGTAAATACTCTCACTAGTTTTTGCACCTGAACACAGGCACGGAGATCACCTATACGAGGGCTGTGGCCTTTCTCTACTCGGACACTTAAAGTCTGAATCACCAATGCATGTTCAAAGACACAACTTTCTTTGACCTTTTTTAAAAAGTCTATAGATTTCTCTGTATGAACCACAGACATCTGTTTCTCAAGGTTGTGTGCGTCACTTTCACTTGGCCGGGAAGTATTGTCACTGTTTCTTCTTGTTGCTCTCACCACATAGAAGTAATTCTTTTATGAAGTCATCTTGCAGACTCTCATTTGCCTCTCGCGGCTTAGTCTGACCTGAGATATGCCAAGAACTCCCTCATCTTTTCAGAGGAGAGCTTCCCATCCTAGTCTTAGTACAGCTAATCCATGCAAGATTATCGAGAAGACCACTGACTATCTAAAAGATTCACATTTTGATTTATTGTACATGTACCTTTCATGGATATCCTGCAAATCTTGCTTGGAATCGGACTCCTAATTTTACTGTGGACATCCACTTTTTAAATTAATGTAACACAGTCACATTATAATGTAAATCCAAGGGATCCATTTTGTTCTCACCAGTGGCTTGTTTTCTGAACCAAAGTTAAATAATACTGACAGAGTGGAATAGTCATCTCTGTACTTCTTTTCATTTCAGGCATTGGTGAGGGTGAAAAGAGCACCACAATCGGTTGTTCTTTTGAAAAGTGCATCAATACTTCTTTCGGCTGCATGTGCAAATGCCCTCCTGGCTATGCGAAGAGTTCTAAAGACCCCCACAAGATATGCAAAGGTACAATGCGGTGAAAGCATACCTTCCCGACATTAGAAATTTGGAAAGAGGGACGGCATGCATGCTCAAGAAGGAGATGATTCAATTTCCAATATAAATTCATGGAGTAAAGATGTATTCTGAGGGCGAGTATTGAAGAAAAATACAATCAAATTCTAGGTTCCAAACTAAGAGGAAGGTGAAATGTCTGTGAGATCAGCTCAAGAAGAGAGTTTTGACTATGTAGTTATAACTGTATGAGAATGAGAACTCACTCAGATCTTGGATGAATTAATCTGCAAGAGAGTTTTCCTAAGAGCTTCCCAGGCTGAGTGAGGTACTGAAAATAACTCATATTTCCATATAATTTATCATCAATTAGTTTTCCATTCTGCAACAGCAGCATGGCATCCATGAGATGAAAGAGCAATAAACGTGATGCCATCCCAGCTTCCAGTCAACACTGCACCTAAAGTACTGCCTTGAATCAAAAAATATATACGGATATCAACATAGAAGAGTTTGACCAAACTGATGCTCCTCATGGACTTAGTTTGATCATTCTGCAGTTCAGTCGTTGCATCTTGTGGTATAAGGTTGGTCAATCAACATAAGGCAAAGCATCATGTATATATCTACTGTTTAACTCTCTTGGAAGCAGAAAAAAATTTGGTGCAGGATTGATCTTCTACGAAAGAAATCTGAGCAGCAAAAAGCCTGGTGTCAGGATTTGTTTTGCTGTATTAATTTATTGTGCAGCAACAGGCTTGCACTTAGTGCTTCTGTCCTGCGTACATCTCTGAGCACAGAAGGCATACTGGTAGTGCTTCTTGTCTTGTCTTACACAATGTCTTAGGTCAATTAACCGACGTGTACTGTTGGCGTGTTTGTCATATCTTCAATCAATGAGCTCCAGAAGGCGCTTGTGCTTCTTGAAATGGTGCTTCTTGTCTTGTTTTACAACAGTCAGTAGATGATTGCTTGCTTTGTGTGCTTCGTGTCCCAACTTACTCCGCTACACAGCAGTAGAAGACTTATTGTTAGTACTTCTTGTCTTGACTTTCATCACTGAGCAGCAGAAGGCATACGGAGTGTTCTCTGTATGGCTTACATTAACAGGCAGCTTACGGTATATGGGCTGTGCTTCTATGGCACATCAGTTAACAGAAGAGGAGATAATGCTATTACTTCTTGTATTAACATTCACCAGTGAGTAACAGGCATGCAGATGGTTCCTTTAGGTAAGTTTTCCACCGACAGGCAGTTTAAGGCATATATACCGTGCTTCTTGTCCTGTCTTCCATCAATGAGTAGCAAGATTCATAATGTGTATGCTTGTTGTCCTTTCTAATGTCACTGAGCAGCTGAAGGTATGTCAGTGCTTCTTGCCCTGTAGTATGTCAATGAAAAGAGTGCTTCGTGCTCTGTCTCACGCTGCTTAGCAACGCAAAGCACACTGTTTGTGCTTGTTGTCCTCTCTTTATGTCGATGAGCAGCTGAAGACCTGATTCCCTTGGTTTTTAGTCTTTACCTCACTAATCAAAAAAAGTCACAGCGTGGGTTGTCTGTGCTTTATTGTACCTCATGAGGCAGCTGAAGAGGTGGCACCAGTTGTTTTTACACTGTTTCTCTACACTAAGCAGCACACATCATGGTGTTCCTTGGTCTATGTCTGGTCTATGCCTTGTTATACCTCACCAAACAGAAGAAAGAATGGTGTTCAGTGATCCATGTCCTACTTTGTCTCACACAGAAGCAGCGAGCAAGGCGGTTTGTTCAAAATCTCACATGATTGAATAAATATTCCTTCTATCAAGCTGGCGTACAAGATAGTTTAAGCTTTTGGCCTCTCGTTTCTGTACCTAGAAGACATTTGGGCAAAATATAATCCATAGACTGCTCAAAGAATGACATTTTAGAGACATTTTAGATTCCAGTTGCAATAGATACTAATGCCAGACAACCAACAATGAAGGTAAATCATTTGTTCTTCTCTAGCATGGTTTATAAATTGCCGTAAGTGTAGGAAAGTGCCCCTTTTTGGCATGGTCACTCCCATTTTTTGCCTGGTATTTGATGCAATTTTGACTGAAATGCACTGGGTTCCTGCTGACCAGGTCCCCAGCGCCAGTGCTCTTTCCCTAAAACAAGGGAACTGTTCAATTGTTCCCAGTTGGCAAGGCCTTTAGCAGCTCTGTAAGCCCCTAGTAAATGGTACGCCTGGTACCTAGGGCATGGGAACTAAAGAGGGTCCCTAAGGGCTGCAGCATTTATTGTGTCACCCTAAGGGACCCACCACCAAACTCATGCAGGCTGCATGAAATGGTGAAGGCAAATCTGAAACCAACATGGTACACACCCTGTGTGCCATGCCCTCAGATACTGCATGAGATATATAAGTAAGTCACCCCTACAGCAGGCCTTACAGTCCTAAGGCAGGGTGCAATATGTTACATGTGAGGACATATCTGCATTAGCAGATATGCCCATGTGCGGTCTAGTTCAATTGTTAGATAGTACCACTGAACAGGGAAGCTACATGATGGCTTCACTGAAACCTGTGGTGTCTGAAATCAAACACCTTGTCTTATTAAATCCCTACTAATGCCAGTAGTGGATTTATTAAGATATGCACCCAGAGGGCACTTTAAGGGTGCCCCCTAAAAACCTACCAGCCTCTTAGTGTGCTGGCTGACTGGTATCGTCCACCCTCCCACCACAGATATGTTTCTGACCCCGTGCAGGTGAGTCCAGGAAAAATGCTGCTCCGGAGGAAGATGTTCACACCTCCTCCAGCAGGATTGCTAGTGAATCTGCATACCAAGGCCAGGGACTACAAAGCCCCTGCCGCCTTTGATATGCAACCCCAGCTTCCCCCAGACCTGGGAGATGCCACCCCCTACCCTAAGGGCCATTTGTCACCAGGACAGATGGGAAATTAGCTATGCTAGGAGGCATGATGCACTACCATGCCAGTCACACCCCTAAGGTGGGCTGCCTGATGTGTCCCAACCATGAAATAATGATTCCACCATCTTGATTTTGGTGGAATTTGGAACTCTGGGACAGGGTTAGGCCCACTCCCCACAGGAAGTGGTCATATAGGGGGTGTAGTGACCCCAAGGGTAAGTATCCCATTGGCTACTACCCTTCACTCCCCTTAATGCCCCTAAATTCAGTATTTAGGTGGCCCCCTGCCACCAGGAACTCAGATCCATCTGACTGAAGAAAGAAGAGGACAAAGAAGAGCCGAAGAAGCAATAACTGCAGACTGCTAATGGACTTTGGTGCCAAACTCTGCCTTCTTACCTGCTCTTGTCTGGACAATCACAACATCCTGACTAGTCCTGCAGCTGTACATCCTCCAAAAGCCTCGGAGGGCCTTCATCACTTCATCAAGCCGTCAGCATCTCCCTTGAGTGGAGGAGACACTTCTCTGCATCCTGCAGGCACCGACAGCCATGTTCGGTTCACCATTCTGCTGTTCACTGGGACCACCGACGCAGCAGCCATCCAGGAAGAGGTCCTCATTATTCAGGAGGTCAGATCTGTCTCCCCACCAAGTGTGAAGATGCCAGGACCAACCGGAGCCGTCCTGTACCAATGCCTGGGGTACCAGACCTTCTGCAGCAACCAAAGCTTGTTTGAGTCCAATCCAGACTCCAACACCAAAATGATCAACCAACTGACAATGGACGTTAGCATCGCAGAGGCCAGCACTGAGAGTGGCCCAGCTGTCCTGTTTTGCCCCCCTCTGCAGTTCCAACCGAGAACCATGAGTGCCTTTGACGCACGAGCCAGCCGACCAAAACCCTCTGAACCCGAACTTCCTGGCCCGGGTCCACGACAACCGACTGAGCCTCCCTGCTCCTAGGACCCTCATGAACTGAGACCTCCTTTGGGAGCTCCCAGACTTGACCCCAAGACCCCCTCTGCAGCCTGTCTCTAGGTGCCCCCCCCCCCGATCCCTACTGAGTAGCGCGCAAGGCTACCAACCCGTCTGGCACCTCTGCACCTGGACGCTCAAGTGCAGGTAAACCCAAACTACTGGTGATACTTTGGACCCTAGCTTCCTAGCACCTTAAGTCCTAAAGAGGACTCCCGGAATGCAATTGCAAGTACCTGTATGCAGTATATGCCTTTTTCTCCATAGGAAAGCATTACAGCGTAAAAACACATTTGTAGTACAATTTTACTTACCTGTAAAAATTGATATCTTGAGAAGTACATATCCAATTACAAAGTTCTTGGTGTTGAAATATATATAAAATACTTGTTATTTTTCTAAATTGGTCTCGAGTTTCTTCTTGAGTGTGTGCTCATTTATTGACTCTATGTGTGTTCAACAAATGCTTAACACTACCCTCTGATAAGCCTAAACCGTTCTCCCACACTACCACAAAAGACAGCATTTAGGATTATTAATTTAAGCCCTGTAAGCCAATAAGGGTCGTCTGGACTTTCCACATAGTGTACCTCTTTTTGGTACTCTACATAAAAAGTCAGCTTCCTACAATATGCTTTGCATTGCACTTTATTATATTGTAGCATTTCTACAGCTGTTTCAAACCCCTTGTAATAGGATACTAAACAGTATGTACTTGAGGAGAAGCATATGGAGTTATTTAGGGCGGCTCCTCCGTAATGGCAGAGGAGCGTCGCCCCAATGCCAGCAGATGATAAATAAAATGATAATAAAACATTGTTATTATCGTTTTATTTAACTCTGAGCGGCTTATGTTTGTAGTCCAAAGCAGATGGAGTGGAAGGGGTGGGGCTAGGCCATGGCAGGGAGGAGTAGTGGGCTTAGGTCTTAGGCCGGCCAAACTGACATGCGCACTTATGTTTCTCCAACCCAGCTTTGTTCCACAACCGGGTTGGAGAAACCCCACAGGCTCCCAGGCACTGTCTGAGTGGCAAACCAGGCCACTCAGATCAATCCCGGCGCTGCTGTCATGCTAGGTATAGCATGAGAGTAGCGTTTGGATTGGGTGGGGAGCCTGTGAATTCAGGCCCATCCACTTCTGGGATGAGAGGAGCAGGAGCAATGAGGCGGCCAGCAGCGGGAGCAGCAGGTAAGTGATTTTATTTATATTTTTTATTTCCCAACCGCCCCACCCCTGCTCCCCACGCGCCGCCCTACCAGTTTCGATTGGCGGCAGCCGCCACTGAAATTATGGCCCATCACACTTGTGTAGATGCTGTCAAACCAAAAGTAAGGTAACCATGCATGTGCAGAAGGCATGAAGAGGTTTCTATTTTGTTGAATTACAAACGCTATGAAGAGGTGGAGTTGAGCAGTGCCACAATCCCTGTAATTAACTATACCAATAAAGAGAGACAAAACATAAAGTTTGATGTTCACTGCATAGTACTGCTTCTCACTTTGTCTTGTTATAAAACTCCATTTACATCACCCACGGTCTTTAATTCGGAGCACTTGTATTTACTTATGTACACCAGACATTCAATGGACCTAACAAATCTAGATGGTAATAGGTGGATTAGCAGAAAAAACATTTGTTATGACTTTTTTGGAAGGACAGCAGAGACTCTTTCTGGATGTGAAAGGGCAAATTGTTATGTAGAACCAGCCCACGTAGGCATTTATTTACCAGAGTCAGGTTTTTAAATGTCATCCTGGCTTTACTGGTAGACACTGGATGGCTTTCCTTGAATATGAAACAGAATCACTTTTGCGGGGTCCAAAGTATAAATGATTCATGGTGTTTTGAACTTCTTGCAGTCATGCCAGATGGCCTTCGGGAGACCACCAAATAATGGATAGGCACAAATCTGCTTCAAATTAATCAATGTTTCGTTGTTTTTTTATTTAAACCAAATAAAGATGAACACATTGGCTAATCAGTGCTTCCACCACCACTATATGGAAGTCCAAGGGTGGAAAGCCTCCTGATCCTCCAAAGCTGATACAGCTTGAGCAAACAATCTTTGAAGCCTTTGTCAGTTTAGGGAATGAAATTCATCTTTGTGACACAAACAAGTTCCAGATTTTTACATGGCCTGCAAACTTAGTTGGGACATCTATCAGGACATGGGGATGATGGCAGAGTGAGGGAGATTGTAGCAACTCATATATGTAGTTATAGATCTGCAGAAGTTTATCTTTCCTGAAAAGAGCTGGTAGTGACATAGACCAATGTACATATTTCCAAATAACACTTTAAGGAAACCCCCTCTGGTGAGTCTTGATGTAGGAAGCTGGCTCTGTATATACTATACCAAAGTAAGGTATTGTGTGTACAGAGTCCAGGGGATCCCCAGAGATATAGCAAAGGCTAAAGTAGATAATACCGTACTCTCTCTTATGGCAGTGTGGTTGAGCGGTCAGGCCTATCAGAGGGTAGTGTTAAGCATTTGTTGTACACACTCAGGCAAGAAATTATGTCACACACTCAAAGAATGAATCCAGACCAATTGTTTGTATAAAAAGTTGCTATTTTGTTGTTTTATTTCTAGAACCAAAATTTACTTAGTAGCAGGTAAGTTAAACTCTTCATACAATGCCACTTTTCAAAAGACAGTAAATACTGGTTTGATAGGAATATTTAGAATACTTTTGCAGTTGAGAAAGCAATTGGTGAACTGTTCAAAAACACTTGGAGAAAACTAAGTGTTAAGTTTACAGGTAAGTAAACAGTTTTAGGATTGGAGTTTTGGGGGGTAGAACCCAGGTTCAGGTTGGCACTCAAGGGGCACCACTAGCGGCACTAGGATGGCCGGGTGCAGATTGCAGGGTTCCAACGTTAGCCATTGGGGCTCACGGGCAGGCCACTCGGTCTCAGGAGTCAATCTCCTGGGGGTAAAGGTAAGGGCAAAGGGGATCCCAGATTGGCACCAAGTCCACACCACCAACGGCGCAGGGGCGGCCGGGTGCAGGGTGCTCAGGAGGTGTCGGGAGCCAAATGCTTTTCTTTGGAGGATGTCGGTCACAGAAAAGGACTGCAGGCCGGAGCCAGAAGACTGGATGAAGGGAGCCAACGAATAGAGGATGAAGTTGAAGAGTTGATGGACACCAGGACACCATCAGTTGGGCACCTCAGGTCTCAGGAGCTTTCGTGTTGGGTTCTTCTTACCAGTTTGGGTCGCCGGTGCCCTTCAGGATGAGGCTGCAGGCGTCGAGGAGAAGGTCAATGGAGGTTGTCCAACGCTGGAACACAGGTCCAGATCGCTGGGGGGGGGGGGACACCTTGCTGGGGTGTTAGACCACTCAAACTCGGGCTGTGGGCGTTGGGCGCAGAATGGTGAGGACTCGTGGATCCGGCTCTTCGGTCCTTCTTCTTCTTGTCTCGTCGAATCGGAAGAGGCAAGGTTCATGGGTGCCCCTGAATAATAGATTTAGGGGAGTTGCAGGCGTGTGCAGGTTGGGACCAATGGGTCATTATCCTGGGGTGTTTACACCCCCTAGTATGCCACTTTCCAGTGGGAGGGGGGCATAGGCCTCTTCCTGATTGGAGGGGTCCGTCCATCTTCAAGATGGCGGGGACTGAGAGGTGGCCTTCGCTTCACCTCCCCCACCTGAGTGGGGTTGGCAAAGGGGGGGCATGCCTCCTTTCCTGGGTAGGTTTTCCTGCCAGTTCTCGCACCCAAAATGGGGGTCAGAACCAGACGGAGCCAGTTGCTGATAGCAGCAAAAAGCTGGGGGCAGCTAACAAAGGCGCAGGCATTTGAAGCTCCCTCTTTGAGGACCCTGCCCATCCTGGGGGCAGAGGCATGACACATCTGCCCAGGATGTGCTTTGTTTCCAGACCCAGAGAGCGGAGGCTTTCTACCTAGGGGTCCAGAAACTTGTCTGGTGGTGGCAGATGGCTGGGAGCCAGTCAGGAACCATAGTTTTTCAGGGGGCATCTCTAATGTGCCCTCTGAGTGATTTTTCATTAAATCCCACACTGGCATCAGTGTAGGTTTAATGTGCTGGGAAGTTTGATACCAAAGTTCCCAGACTTCAGTAAAGTCATCATGGAGCTGTGGAGTTCGTGTTGACAAACTCCCAGCCCATGCTCTCAAAATGGCTCCACTGCACTTACAATGTCTGTGAATGGCATAGACACTGTATGGGCATATTGCTCCTGCAGCTATGCCCTCACCTGGGTATGGTGCACCCTGCCCTTAGGGCCGTAAGGCCTGCTAGAGGGGTGACTTACCCATGCCACAGGCAGTATTGGTGAGAATGGCACACAGGGATGTGTGCCATGTCGACTCTTCAGTTTGATCTGCACCCAAACACGCAGCCTGCAATGGCAGGATGGGGGTGTTAAAGTGAGGGGTCTCTGAGGGTGGCACAATACATGCTGCAGGCCTCGGAGGCCCTCTCTGGTCACAAGGCCCTTGGTACCCGGGGTACTTTTTATAAAGGAATTACATGCGGCCTAGAGGTGTGCCAATTGTGGGTACAAAGGTACAGTTTTGGGAAAGAACACAGGTGCTGGGGCCTGGTTAGCACGATCTCAGCACACACTCAGTCAAGTTGGCATCAAAAATCTGGCAAAACGTGGGGGGTTACTGCAACAGAAACCCACTTTACTAGACTGGAGAATTATTTTTTCCATATCAAAGACAAAAGCTACACCTAAGAAAACTATGTTACTAACTCTTCCTGTGCAGGTAATAGTCGCTTACAGTAATCAGAATCCACTGCTATGTATGGGTTTGAAAGATGGCATTACTTTTGAGGGCACCAAACCTCTTTCCCACACTGGAATATACTTGTGACTGCCTATCATTCTGTTACTACTTCTGGGTTGATTTTAGAGCTCTCCTCGGGACATTTGCTTGGACCTGACATTGTTCTGCTTCCAGCAAAGTTCTATTTATATCTCTACTTCTGCACTTGATGAGCATGGTTTGCAATCTTGTTTCTAACTACTTGCAAACAAAGTAAATTTCTGTTATGCTGTATTCTAAGATCCTTAATTTATTGCCCATGCGCCCCAGGCAACATTTCTTTAGGTATAGTTTGTTTGTTCTCACTTCGAGGAGAATCAGTGGCATAACGAAACTTGAGGGGGCTCCCCTGCAAAGTACAAGGAGGGCCCCCCCTTCAGACTCAATCAGGAGCTCTCAGGCCAAGGTACTGTGCTGATGAGGTCCCCTGCAGCTCAGGGCTGCAGGGGCCTATGTCACACCACTGGTCACTGTACAAAAGGAAATCTACAATTGGTGGGCAATGGTTAGGGCAGTCAACGTCATAGTGAGTCATGGTGACTCTCCATGTGCACAAACTTAAACCTTTGTTATAAACAAATACAGTTCCTGCGCCATCCATTAGAATAATGCACAACATGTGAATGTAGAACAGTGTCAAGCAACAAAACTATTATTACACGTAAGTAACCACGTTTCTATCTCTTACTCTACCTAACATTCATATTTATTCAATTTTCTTTCCCAGATATTGATGAGTGTGCAAATAATGCCAATATATGTGCCTCTAACGGCAAGTGCATCAACGCCCCTGGGACCTATAAGTGCAAATGTGATGAAAAAAGTGTCCCTTCTACTGGATCTGGAGCCTGGACTAACCAAACCACATGCCTGAGTGAGTATTTAGCTATTCACTGAGATTATGTGCTTAGTAGCACAGGGTTCCCTGTTCACACTGGATCTGCATGTCGAGGAACACAGACAGTGCCCAATTTGTGTCAGCCAAGACAGGTGAAGGGCACCAGAACCCATTTATGGGGAATAAGTAAGTATATGTGTGTGTATATATATATATATATATATATATATATATATATATATATATTTCTCCACACTTCCAAAGTGTCCAATTGGCGCAAAAAGGAGAGCACTCGCAGGTCCTTGCTCACAATGTGATTTATTTCGTGCTAAATCCCCCGTCCCCGCACTGACAGACGCGTTTCGGCAATCTGCCTTTCTCGATGTCCTATATATATATATATACACATATATATATATATATATATATATATATATACACATATACACACACATATATATGTGTATGTGTATATATATATACATGTGTGTGTGTATATATATATGTGTATATGTATATATATATACATGTGTATATACATATATATATATATATATATATATATATATATATATATATATATATATGTATACACACAACAGGAGAAAAGTTTAAATATCAAGAGACAGGAAGTGATGGGTGGAGAACGAAAGTGGCGTCAGCTATAGGTATCCTTGCTATTTAGCAACTCGGGCATTCACAGCACTGGTGGCAGGCTCATAATAGTTATGGGGCCATCCACTTTTTTGTATTTTCTTCTACAAATGAAGCACTGGAATCAGACATTACCTTTCTCATGCACCAGGGAGATTAACACACTAAGATGTACAAAACAAATCAAATGTAACCACACAATTTCAAATCCATAATGGTCCTCCTTTACGGACAGTTGAAATAGGTTGCCCAACGTATATTAATTTCCCTGGGGACAGCAATGTCTCCCTCCTAACTAAGTATATAATCTGCCTTCGACACCTGCATTCTTACTGGGATGTGAACAGCAGTGCCGGGTTGACCCTGTGGAGGACAAGGCCCTCGGTACCAGGAGTACCTTTTACAAGGTACCCCTGGAACATGTGAACAGATATCCAGCACCACAAACTGGTGTCCTTTACAATAAACACTATTTGTTTCTTTTCCCAGGAATCAACTGTCGTAGTCCAGCCGCCTCCCAGAATAGTACTCCATGTCCACATAAAAACGTAAGTCGCAGGCAATGGATGTATTCTCATATGGTTGTACTTGAAGGCCAGTACCTCACTAGATTTTTGTCAATCTCCTGTTTGGATAAAAGGTTCAAATAACCATAGACCCAAGACGGTGACTCTACGGCTTATAATGTAGAAGATGCCAGTTTACCATTCTTTTATCTCACTATCTCTTCTTCTATAGTGGTAAGGAATTGCCATGCACAGCAGGTAGGACCAGAAAAAAGCATTGCAAAAATAAAGCTGTTTCTTTAAGGTTCTAAGAGGCGCCCCTGCAAGAGAGTCTCACAGGTTCCCTGAGTCTGACTTCTGACATTGCATCACCACTTTCCCCCACCTGGTTCTTGTTTTTTCCCCCCATCAGTCAGGCTTTTCAACAATGGTGCTTTCTTTTCCTTTGTCAGCTCTTTTCCATTGACATTTCTTATTGGGTAAAAAAACAAAGGTATGGTGCTGATCCAGCGATCAGGGATCAATACGTTTTTCACAACAAAGGCCCATTTACTTCACCCTACTAATCCCTTCACGCTGGGTTCAGTGTGATGCAAGGTTTATACCCAACTTACCAAAACACATTAGAACCTGCATTCCTCCTTACAAATTATATGTGGCGACAGACCTTTGGGTGTTGATTAATTGATGGCGATAATATGTACTTATCAATACTACCAAATAATAACAGACTCAGTGTGTAATTTATAATGTTTATCAGAAATAAAGTGAAATAAATGCTCATCAAGTACCGTCATACAAATGCAAATCATAGATTATCACGGAGAACATGTATTAGCAATGAATAGAAACAAACTCATATCAAATAAACAATGCATTGAAGGAGTGGATAGGCGAAGAGAGAAAAGTTTCAGAGACAAAATACATTTGCAAAAGATTATGCAATTCAGAATATTATCTATACTAACCCAAGTAAGAAACAGGGAAATCTACCCTCTGGCCAAAGGGCAGTAAGGCCCCTCAAGAAGAGTCGAGTGGCAAAGATTAAGTCAGGAAACAGGTAGGCCTCTATCTGGAAACAGCAAAACCGACGACAGCGACGATCTCCCGCTACCTAAACACCAGCCGACCTAACCACACCCACCAGGGACTTTCAATTATACCCTAAAACCTAAATGCCCAACCCACATTTGTTTCAATATGAGAGCAAACTCCGTCTCTCGTTGGCTAAGGATGGGGGTGTACTGTCAAACCACTCTCATCATGACCATTTTATTCAATGTTCTTTTGTCTTAAACTTTCAGCATTATGACAGATTCTTCCCAGGAAACAACTTTGAACACAATCATAGTACATATTTCCTGCAGCACATTTCATGTAACAAGTCTTTGCGCTTCCATTGTTTGCCTCTGCCATCTCGAGAAGGAAGTTGTTCGCTTCCACTGATTATCTCACTTTCTCCGTAGCTTGGCAGTCACACAAAAACATTATGAAGGACACGCACAACCTTTGCGTTCTCTCTTCTCTCTCGAAAACCCTCTCTTGGTCATTTTATTTTTCCACCAATTATTAACCCCAGGCTGGCATGCAGAAGAGTAGGCCCATGCTTGCTTTTCTACAGAAAACAAACACAAACATTATTATTTTCATGAAATGTAATTTCATTGCACACCATCCCAGCATTGCACTAACCCATGCACAACCGTGTTATTTTTTCCTAGCAATCGTTATTAACATGCACAAAGCAACATTAGTCTTTTATTTTTCTTTAACCAAGCGCATTTGCGGCCTAGTTCCATGCATTAGTACACGCATGCGCAAAAGCATTTCCCCTTATTTTAGCTTTCTTTAATAAAAATTTTAACAGCACACTGTTAATGAATGTTACTGAGGATTTAATCCGAGCAGGTTTTATTTTCTCAAAACCCTGCTCCATCAATCCCCCCTTTGATGGCGTTTTTGAGCCATCATCAAAATACCCAACAAATACAAATTACCACTTATTTAAAATGCTGTACTTCTTTCTCGTTTTATCATTCTTCCATCTAAATCCTTCATGATCTCATAATAATTTCCTCTCATGTCCTCTAATTCTATCTCTTCTCTCTTTCTCTTTCTAGCTCTACGTTTAAGATCTGTCTCTTTCTTTCTACATTTGCATTTGCAACATTTATAAATCAAGATAATCATTAATATCACTGCAACTACTGAAATAATAGGTATTAATATTTTCCCTAATAAGCTATCTCCTAAAGTAGAAAACCAATTTCCCACTGAGGAAAACCTCTTACCAAGTTTCTCCCATGCACCATCAACCTTCAAGTCAGTCAAATCTTCATGAAGTTCTGTAATATTTTTAATATACCCCTCAAGATTTTTACTCTTATCAGGGATATAAGTACAGCATTGTTGTATTTTCAACATGCTACAGACTCCACTCTCTTTTGCCAATAATATATCAAGGGCAAGTCGATTTTGCAAAACCATTGATCTAATTGCAACCATTTCAGTATCAATCATCAAGAACCCACCAGCAGTATCTGTTGATAAACGATCAACCACTGTGGACAATTTTCTAATTTTATGTGAATTCAAAATGACTCCAACTGAAGGTATCAGTGCTCCAAAAATATCCCCCATTATCTCAGAATAACTCGCTCCTCTCTTATTACGTGTTAGTCCTTGTTTTATTTCATTAACTCTATTATTCTTGTCTATATGATACACCTTAGGAAAAACTATGCCTAAATAACAACATCCATACCAACCTGCAGGTAACCTATAATAGGCATTCTTACCACACACATAGTAAATTCCCGGGAAAACAGGGAATCCTCCTCCTCCTCCTTTCAGTCCCCAACTTCCTTTTATCAAGAAAGTATGCTCACATTCACTAGAGCCAATGAAGTAACTATTAAGTTCAGTCTTTTCTCTAAACACACAAAGCTTTCCTCTATGTTGAAAAACTAGAGTCATGGCAGCGTAAGTCTCATCCTTTTTGTAATCGCCCTCTCTGAAAGCCCATGGAGGTACATGAGACTTTTGCTCAGCAGCTTTCTTTTTGAAATCTCGTCTTCTATCTTCTACCATATTCATAAATTCTATTTCTTCATGTCGAAGTTTACAAGTTAGATTATTTCTATGTGCATCTATTGTATCTATTGGTTTGTTACTAATGAAAAAATCTCCCATGCATGCTGCATAAACAGGACCATAAACAATTTTTAAATCTCTCCTAACAGGAATTTCTGAAAATATTAAATCAAAATTAGAGTAATAATACTCTAATCCTTCCCTCTCATAGAACAAACTGGTTAAAACACTACAAGACACACCATAAGTTAAAGGTAGGTGATGGTATGTCACCCCCTCTGAGACAGACGATGGTAATTGCATACACACATAACAATCTCTCGTATTCATTGTGTTAACATATTCATACAACAATTTAGTAAAAACATTTAACGAAAAGTCATTAATTGATTTATCATGATGATAAATACTATCATATTCTATCTTTTCTATATTAGTGTTTGAATTTTCTTTAGTATTAGAATCCATTCTCTCACTTCCCACATTATTAGTATTATTTTTGTGATTAGTCACCATTAGAACAGGCATAATAACAATCAGTGTTAACCATACCAACATTAGTAATAAAACACTACATAAGCAAGCATTAATACATCTACTTTTAAAACTATGATTTTGATATTCAGTCTCTGTTACCTTTGCCATTTTAGACACTATATAAAAAAATTAAAAATCTACGAAAAAAACCTTAAAATTTTCAAAACTTAAAAAACTTATCCAAAAACCATCTAGAGTAGTGTATTCTTACACTTTATGCCTCTCTTCTTTACCCCCTCTTTTTAAAAAAAAAATTTTTTTTATATCTTCTTCTTCTTTGGAACTTCAAAAACATTCTTCATTGAAATTGTTGCACCTTAATTTTCACAGTTCTTTTTAAGGCGGTTTTAGTTTGCTTTGATCATTTTGATCAGTACCAGCTTCTTCTTCGTTTTGATTTGTGTCTTCAATTTCTTCCAACACCACATATGTCCATTCTGGAGCTGTGTATTTCTTATTCGGAATTCTTATTCTTTTTATTTTCTGTACTAAATGTTCTTCTGAGTCACTTTGTTCCGATACTTAAATTATTTGATCTGGCTTTTTCTTTTCTAGAGTGTATTTCAGTCTTTTCACTCCTTTTGGCCACACATCACCCTTTCTTAACTTGAACTGCTTCTTCACCTTCGTTGTCGAGTTCGCAAGTTCTTTTATTCCGTTCTTTTCTTTGTTGTACTTGCTCTTGATTTTTATCAATCACTTTCTCTTTTTCTTTCTCAACAGCAGTCTCTTGAGACCCAGTAGCTGGTGCCCACTTTATTCAACTTGTGCTTGGTTCTTCCTCATGTTCATCTTTTTCAGAATCTGTAACGCTAGATTCTATGACTTCATGATCTTCAGCTTCTGGTTCTTTTCTTTTCTTTACCAGTTGCTACTCTTTTTCTTGTCTTTCAAGTGGACTTGGGACTCTTCTTGTATGACTTGCATGAGTCCAATTCGGCAAGCCACCACACTTTACTGCTGTCGTTGTTACCAATATTATTTGGTAAGGTCCATGCCATCTGGGTTCTAAACACGACTTCCTCACGTGTTTCTTCATCAGAACCCACTCTCCTGGACTCAAATCATGTGCTTAACCCGGCTGTGTTGTAGTTGCAATTTCTCCAACCTCATGAGACACAGAACGCACCAGATCAGCCAATCCTTTGCAATAATCAAGCACTAGATCATCAGTAATATTCATCAGTTTGTTTGCTGGTACAATTGCTTGTCTCATTGCTCTCCCCATCAAAACTTCATGAGGACTTAATCCAGTCTTTTTATCAGGAATGCTTCTAAGACTCATCAATACCAGGGGTAAAGCGTCTGGCCATTTCAGTGTTGTAGACGCACACACTTTCGATAGTCTGGACTTAATAGTGCCATTAATTTGTTCGACCACTCCTGATGCTTCAGGTCAATAGGCACAATGCAGTTTTTGCTCAATTTGTAATGCTGCACAAATCATTTGAATTATTTCATTATTAAAATGTGTTCCTCTATCTGTTTCTAAAGAGACTGGAAATCCAAATCTGGGGATGATCTCTCTTAAAAGCAATTTAGCAACAGTTAGGCTATCGTTCCTTCATGTTGGATATGCTTCTACCCAACGAGAAAACAAGCAAACAACCACCAACACATATTTCAGTCCATTACAAGGGGGAAGTTCAATGAAGTCTAACTGTAGCCTAGTAAATGGTCCTGCTACTTTTCCAATTCGACCCCAACTAACAACTGTCTTTCCTCCCGGATTTTGTTGCTGGCAGACTATACACCTCTGGCATAGACTCGCTGCAATGACCCTAAATTTTGGATTGTACCATGACTGCTTGAAGAGTCTGATCATAGCATCTCTTCCAACATGCGCAATTCCATGGTACATCCTTGCCATTTGTGAGAGTAGACAATCTGGCATTACTGGTCTTTCATCAACATACACCCACACTTCATCTTCTGCTCTCTTTTTACAACCTGATTTTATCCAATTTTCTTTTTCTTCCTCATTTGCTTCTTCCTGCAACTGTCTAATTTCTTACCATGTTTCCAAAGAAGAAACGATCAAGTGGCAATTTATATCTTTTTTCTCCATCCCTCTGTTGATTGAAATTGAATTGTGTGCATAGAAACGAGCCACTTGGTCAGCGTATCTGTTTCCGTTTGTCACATAGTAATTTCCTGACTTATGTACTGAACATTTAACCACAGCAATCTTTTTAGGCATTTGTAATGCATTCAATAAATCCTTCACATTTTTACTGTTCCGGATTGGGGATCCTGAAGAAGTCAAAAATCCTTGTTGCATCCATAATTGACCAAAATCATGCACCACCCCAAAACCATATTAACTATCAGTAAATATGGTTACTCTCAGATTTTTGCCAATTATACATGCTCTAGTCCGAACAATCAGCTCAGAAATTTGCCACTGTACATACTGCATAAGCAGCACTCAATACACCTTTTTCATCTCTCAGGCAAGATCCATCCACAAACATCACACTATCTGACTCTTCTAGTGGTGTATCTTTTATGTCAGGTCTTGGTTTCGTGCACAATTCTGTCACATCCAAACAATCATGGTCTGCTTCATCCTTCACTTCTTCACAACTTGAACTTGGCAACAAAGTTGCTGGATTCAATGCTGTGCATCTTGTTACAGTCACATTTTCAGCACCGAAAATCACTCTTTCATATCTAGTCAGCCGACTATACGTCATATGCTGAGTCTGTGTCCTTGTTAATAGGATCTCAACAGAATGTGGCACATATACTTTCACTGGATGTCCCATAACAATTGCTTCACTCTGCTCTAGACTCACACAAGTAGCAGCCACTGCTTTTAAACAGCCTGGTAACGCTGCAGCCACTGAATCCAAAGTAGCAGAAAAATATGCCACTGGACGACGTGCCATTCCATGTTTTTGTGTTAGGACTGAAAGTGCACATCCATCTCTCTCACAACAGAATAATGCAAAATCTTTTGTGTAATCTGGCATTCCCAATGCAGGTGCTCGACTCAATAAAAGCTTTCATACACTCTTCATCCATTTCAATTGGATCAACCACATCTTTATGAGTCAACCTCTGTAAAGGCTTTGCAATCAGTGAAAACCCACTGATCCATTGCCTACAGCATCCAACCATGCCCAAAAACATTCAAACTTCTTTTTGAGATTTGGAGGAGGACCCATTTGCAACATCACAGTAATTCGGTCTTGTGTTACTTTTCTAACTCCTTTCTCAATTTTGTGTCCCAAATATTGAACCTCCTTTTGACAAAACTGTAATTTTGCTGGTGGCACTTTATGCCCACCTTCTGCCAATTGATTCAGTAAGGCAATTGTATCTGTCACACATGCTTCTTGTGTTTATGATGCCACCAATAGGTCATCAATATACTGCACTAACACTGAATTTTCTGGCATGATCAATGACTCCAAACATTTTTTCAAAATCTGATTAAAAATCGAAGGTCTCTATGTATACCCTTGAGGAACTCGGCACCATGCCAAAACACGGTCTCCGAACCGGAAAGCAAAAAGATATTGACTATCCGGATGTAAAGGTATCGAGAAAAATGCTTGACACAGATCATCACTGTGTACCAATCTTCATCACAAGGAATTTGATAAAGAATCACTGCTGGGTTTGGCACTATTGGGCAACAAGGTACCACGATTTTATTAATCTTTCTCAAATCTTGTACTATTCTGTATTTTCCACATGGTTTCTTAATCCCCATAATAGGTGAATTACAAGGACTACCTAGTATCTCTTTTAGAATACCTTGCTCAATCATTTGATCAATTACAGGAATCACTCCTGCTGTGATCTCAGGACTCATCCTGTACTGAGGTGTGTTTGGGTATACTGCACCTGGTTTAACTGTAACCTGAATAGGATCCACACCCTTCATTAAACCAATTTCCTTTCCTGTAAAATCCCATACATCAGATCTCACTGTATTTCTCAACTCTGCAGGTAAATCCTCTTCTGTAAGCAATGAATATAAATCATTCACTTCTGTCCCTTGCTTCGCTAACATCATTGTAAAAGCAACATCCTCATCTGGTGTTTGAAAAGCAATACCATCTGGCATACAATAGATGGTGCAATTCATCTTGCATAACAAGTCTCTGCCTAAAAGGTTCACCGGACTTGTATCACATACCACAAACCGATGCATGTCTCTGAATTTTCCAATATGAACCTCTATTGGTTTTGTTATTGGAGTCTTGATATATTTATTTGAGACTCCCACAACTTGGATAGTTTCTCCCGAGAGGGGTAGGTTTGGAATTTCTGCTGCTCTCACAGTAGAACGGGTAGCACCAGTGTCCACAAGGAATGTAACATCATTACCTTCCACTTTTCCATCAACAAAAGGACCTGATTGATCTACCTCTAGAGATGCGCCAAGCACGCACTCTTCCTCCCCCCCTCAGACACCGTCATTGAGATGAGTCTGAATCACTCTCAGAACATTGCAACAAATATTGTGAAACCACTTGTACATTTTAATTCTTACCAACTTGTTCACCTGCGTGAAATCCAGCATTCGCACTGTATCTCTGTACTTGAGCATTCACATTATTTGGCATAGGAGCTTGAGGCACCTGTACTTGTTGTACCTGTGGTGTAACTACCTGTTGCTGTTGTTGATTCACAACCACCTCATTCTGCATCTGCGGATTGAAATTTTGATTCATTCCATTATTTCTTACCAAAGATTTACACTCATTCCTCCAATGTCCAAACTTTCCGCACGCATGACAAGGAAATTTCTTTTTCAATTCTTCTCTATTCATCCTACCTCTACCTCTACCGCCATTTGATACTTGACCATTCTGAGAATTTTGATTTTGTCCTTTCATCTGAAAATCTGTTTGAGAACCATTGTTTCCATCTTTCTGTTCTGCCACTTTCACCTGTGCCCACATCATTTTCTCTTTCAGCTTTTTATGCCTTGATTCAATATCATCACTACAATATTTAGCATATCTCAGAATCTCATCGACTGTTTTGCTCTGCCAACAAATCAAATGTTGCTGAATCATGTTACTAATTTCGGGTTTTAATCCAAAAACAAACCTATATACAAAATGTCCCATATCTTTGTCACCTATACTCTCAAAACCACTATACTGTTTAAACACCTGTAACAACCTCTCATAATAAGCATGTACTTATTCTTTGGGTTCCTGTGTTGTCCTGTCAATTTTAACCCAATCTGTTTCTTTTGGAGAAATCTTACTTTTCAAGAAAGTAATTACTTGATTATATTTTTTCATCACTTCTTCTGAAGGTGCTCCTGTTTTCACATCTCTAGGATATTCTTCTTTTGGCTAATCAACAGTAATTTTACACTCAGTCCATAAATCAGCTGGAACTACAATCTCAAACAAACCATCTAAATCTTTCAACAAAACTTTTGAAACTTTTACAAACATCTCTACCTGTTTGTACCACTCGACAGGTTTCTCCCTCAACTTGGGAAAATCATTCATAAAGGAAAATATATCCTGTCTTGTCCAAGGAACGTGAACATATCCACCACCTGGAACTTCTCTCATCGGGCATATCATTTCAGCCTGTCCTGTTTCCCTTAATGGAAATAAAGACGCATTTTTACTTGCAAGCATTTCTTCCTTCTTTTTCGCCCATCTACCTTCCCACCGTTCTAAATCGCCCCATTTCTTCAAGGTATTCATTAATTCTTTTATTTACAATCGTTTGCCAGACGTATTCAAACTCTCCAAATCTTTATCAGTAAAATCCAATCTATACGTTTTTGCAAAACTTTAGATTTCTCTATATCCACTCCATATTCTTGTGCAGCTTCTGCCAACCTCTCATGTAAATTCTTTGCTTTTCATGTAATATTCTTACACAAAAATAACAACTCTTCATCTCGGTACTTACTCAATCTCTCTGGACTTATTGTACCAATAATCATTTCTTCCAGATCCACTCTCAATCTACCTACATCTATTCTCGATTGGGTCTTATTGTTTTCCATTCCTCTTATCCAGTCATCTAACTCCTCTGGCGAAGGACCCTCTGAACTCCCTGACACTGGAGTTGTTCCTCTGACATTCTGCACTATTTTTCTAGAATCCATCTGTACACTTCTCTTTGGTGTTTCAATCACAGTTTCACTTATTGGAAGATCAATCAATGAAGTACTCATCTCAACTTGTTCCGATCCACTAACATTCCTGACATTATTCACGGGAATCGTCAATGCATGTACTCTCAATATATTTTGACTCTCACCATGCAATGGAACTATAGGACCAATTGTTACTGGTACCAATAATGCTTCTGCATTCAGACTCATCTGACTAATTCTTTGTGTTAACTCCTCTCTTGTCTTATTCAACATGTCAATCTCACTCTCCTGCAATGCTCGAGTACCTAATGAAACTTGTGAGGCTACCGGAACTTGTGTTACCTGTGAAACTTGTGGAGCTTGTGGAACTTGTGTAACCTGAGGAACTTGTATTTCAATTAGTGGTGCATTCGGAATTGTTTCCCCTGAACTTTCCTGATATGGTGGAGGTCTCTTTAATAGTATTTCATCAATTAACTCATCATCAATCTCATTCGGGTCTATATCTAGTTCTGAAGTCTCTAAATTATTATTTATCTCTTTACATTTGCCTCCAGCCTAATCTCCAGCAACTATTACTGGATATAATCCATCTGCATTTACATTTCTCCTCCATATTTTCATTTGATCATCCCATCTAGCCTCAGAATACCTTGATATTATATTCCTGTATTTTATTCCATTCCTGTCTCTCTCCCATTTATATGCCTCGTGTTCCCATTCCTCAAGTGCTTCATACTGCATAGGTCTAGGATTTGGTTTTAATGAATTCATTCGTTCCCTCACGTTTTCCAAAATCCTTACGTTAAATGTACCATGCTCTGGAAAAGCTAAAACTCCATCATCTTCCGTATATCTCATCCAATTCTCTAACCATGTACACGTATGATACCCATGTTCCAACATCATAAAAGAAGCAGGTGATCTTGGAGGAGGTACAGGAAGTCCCTCTCTAGTAACTATCGACTTGCCTTTCTTAAAGAAATATTTTATTCTTTTTACCATCTTCATTTTCCAACTCTTTTACGCTAAATATCTCAACAAACAAAAACAAAATCCTTCCGTAATTCTGCTTATTCTATTTGCTATCGCTCGTCCTATACCAGCACGACTCACACCAACCAACCAATCACGGCTCACTACGTATCCACTATTCTAACCAATACCAGCACAGCTCACAGCAACCAACCAATCACGGCTCTCTATGCACCCACTGCCTGACCAATGTCAGCGCTGCTTTTTGTGACGTCAGTATTTCTCCTGCTACTGACCCTCCCTTTACAAAATAATACAGCAATGTATTTCTAGGTTTTTCTCAACTAAATTCTTGTTAGAAACACAAAACAATGCTACTTTGTCTGCTCCACTAGTAAAAGAGAGTTTCATTATTCAAAAAGATTCTTTCACTTCTAGTAAAATAACGACCAGCGCTACTCTACTCTCAATCAAGTTAAAGGAGGTCTTGGTACTCCTCTGGGGATACTAGCCAAAGTTTCGGAAGAGGACTTTCCTTTCAGAAAGAGGTCTTGGTACTCCTTTGGGGATGTAAGGCCAAAGTTTCAGAAGCGGACCTTTCACGATTTCATGCAATCTTCTTTCAATCGAATAAGTCCCTAAAATAACATCAGCAGACTTTCACTGTTCGATATTACGACAACAGACAAAGTACTTCTGCAGTGTGATACCTTTCCACACTATTCCTCTGCCACTTTAGGCTAAAATAACATCATCAGCCCGGGATCTTAGGTAACTCCGTACCCGTACTTCCAGACAACACAAAACAAAGACACTAACTTTTCATATTAATAACCAATAAATCAATAATTATTGCCAAACTAATCAATAATAAACCATCCTCTGCTACCAAAACTGATCCAGCGATCAGGGATCGATAATTTTTTCACAACAAAGGCCCATTTACTTCACCCAACTAATCCCTTCACGCTGGGTTCAGTGTGATGCAAGGTTTATACCCAACTTACCAAAACACATTAGAACCTGCATTCCTCCTTACAAATTATATGTGGCGACAGACCTTTGGGTGTTGATTAATTGATGGCGATAATATGTACTTATCAATACTACCAAATAACAGACTTAGTGTGTAATTTATAATGTTTATCAGAAATAAAGTGAAATAAATGCTCCTCAAGTACCGTCATACAAATGCAAATCATAGATTATCACGGAGAACATGTATTAGCAATGAATAGAAACAAACTCATATCAAATAAACAATGCATTGAAGGAGTGGATAGGCGAAGAGAGAAAAGTTTCAGAGACAAAATACATTTGCAAAAGATTATGCAAATTCAGAATATTATCTATACTAACCCAAGTAAGAAACAGGGAAATCTAGCCTCTGACCAAAGGGCAGTAAGGACCCTCAAGAAGAGTTGAGTGGCAAAGATTAAGTCAGGAATCAGGAAACAGGTAGGCCTCTATCTGGAAACAGCAAAACCGACGACAGCGACGATCTCCCGCTACCTAAACACCAGCCGACCTAACCTCACCCACCAGGGACTTTCAATTATACCCTTAAACCTAAATGTCCAACCCACATTTGTTTCAATATGAGAGCGAACTCCGTCTCTCATTGGCTAAGGAAGGGGGTGTACTGTCACACCACTCTTATCATGACCATTTTATTCAATGTTCTTTTGTCTTAAACTTTCAGCATTACGACAGATTCTTCCCAGGAAACAACTTTGAACACAATCATAGTACATATTTCCTGCAGCACATTTCATGTAACAAGTCTTTGCGCTTCCATTGTTTGCCTCTGCCATCTCGAGAAGGAAGTTGTTCGCTTCCACTGATTATCTCACTTTCTCCGTAGCTTGGCAGTCACACAAAAATATTATGAAGGACACGCACAACCTTTGCGTTCTCTCTTCTCTCTCGAAAACCCTCTCTTGGTCATTTTATTTTTCCACCAATTATTAACCCCAGGCTGGCATGCAGAAGAGTAGGCCCATGCTTGCTTTTCTACAGAAAACAAACACAAACATTATTATTTTCATGAAATGTAATTTCATTGCACACCATCCCAGCATTGCACTAACCCATGCACAACCCGTGTTTTTTTTCCCTAGCAATCGTTATTAGCGTGCACAAAGCAGCATTAGTCTTTTATTTTTCTTTAACCAAGCGCATTTGCGGCCTAGTTCCATGCATTAGTACACGCATGCGCAAAAGCATTTCCCCTTATTTTAGCTTTCTTTAATAAGATTTTCACAGCACACTGTTAATGAATGTTATTGAGGATTTAATCCGAGCAGGTTTTATTTTCTCAAAACCCTGCTCCATCAGTGCCAACCGCGGTCACGCGTAACACTCATGATTGCTTTCATGCGGGTTTTGGAAAGCACCAAGCCATTCTCAGGAGCCGCCTCAGATAAAATGTATGTTTCATATTTAGGGAATCTTCATACGGTGAATGTTTGTCCTTTAAATGCCAGAGGTCATCTCATGTCTCTCATAACCATCTCCTGTCAATGACAATGAAGGGACCAACTTTGAAGGTCTGAATCACCAACCTAATGCCAAGTGTAGTATGTACCTTGTTGAGGCGCAGTACTTCGGGTGTCGAGGGGAAAAGGGCACAGGGATAAGTAGACGGAAAATGCGATAGGAGAAATTTCTGTATTTACTTCATCACTTTTTAGGTGCTTGATCTCCAGCATTTCTGGGAACATAGGTAGGTTTTCAGACGTCCTAATTAGTGGTGGGAATGAGCACAGAGGAGTAGCAGTAATATTGAATGAATGGTCATGACTCCACAAATGTTTCAAAGAATTATGGGCCTGATGTACAAACCCATTTTGCGGCCACAAAAACATGGGGTTTGCAAAAGCAAAATAGTTTTTATAATGCACTAAATTCCTTTGCTAATTCAGCAAAGTTTTTCTAAATCACTAATGTGGTTTTGAGACTCATTCCTATAGTCAGGGGGAGGCATGACTTCAACTTTCCCCCCATTTGCAATCCCCAGTGAGTTGCATCATAAAATTGTAACTGCAGTTGCAAAACATTGATCACTTATACTTCAAAGGAGGTGGTAACTGATTCTCAAAGGGAAAGATGGTCCTTGCTGTTTGGGAACTGTACCAAACAGGCCACTGTCTGCTCACCCCTCACCCCAAGCCCCTATATCTGAAAAATATGTTAACTATTTGGAAAGGCAAAATCAGGGATGGTGGTCTGCTCTTCCTTGCAGGCCACCATGCCATTGTTTATAGCCAATCACACAGAATCGCATGTAGTGACATCCCTAATTAATATTCATCAGGCTGGCCAGACTTGAACAGCCTGTTATGCAACACACCCTATGGGAATATATGTCACATTGTAAAAATTAAACATAGATTGGAAAATGTCAGTGAGCGCTTTGCACCTACATTTGCATTCTGCCTTTTTATAATCAGGCCCTGAGATATCAAGCAACTGTTAACAAGAAAAAAATATCTTAATCTTCAGAGATTGACAGCGGTAATGTCTATAGCGCTTTTCTTTTTCAGGCCCTCCTGTGTGAGCTTGCTGATATCATTGCATCTGTCGAACCAGTGTGCGGCGCATTAACGGACCAAGAGAGTAAGAGCTCGGCCGCAGTGCAGGTGAATGAGATTCCCACTCTATGCCTTCAATCTAGCTTAGCTCGTTGACTCGCTGCCACAAAGCGATACAGTAATGCTAGGACACTGTTGCTTGCTTCCTCATTAGTTTAGTGAATTGCCGCCACTAGCCCCATACACAGAAAGAGCCACTGTAAGGCTAGTACCCTGCTGCTTGCTTCCAAGTTTTTCTATTAATGAATTAAGTTATTTATTTATTTAGGGGGGGGGGAGGGTTATAAGGCATTGCACTACATAGTTGCTCACTCAATGTGCCAGGAGGAAAGGGGCATTAAGATACAAGCCCTATTAGCAGGTCACTTGCTCTGTATGGCCAAAAGCAATCAATGAACATATTCCCTACAAGTGCTTCTTCATTGATAACCACAAATGATTTGGTTCTTCCTGCAGCAGTAAGTTAGCAGTGGAGGTGTTCTGTCGTCAGCATCTGACCTTGCATACAAAGCGCTACAGGAAGGCTAGGATACTGTTGCTTGCCACCACATTCATTAGCTGAATGGCTTTACTAATACCACAAGTACTAAGAACAGCAGCAACGCTGCCTGGAGAATGTCCCTTTGTAGATTTGTACTACTACTAGATTCATCCAGTAAAGCCTGATTTTTCTGAACAATGTTGTAAAAGCTTGCCTTTCAGTGCCTAAGTTTTGAGGGCCCATCCACTGATCATCTATAGCAGACACTCTGAGAATGGGTCACCCGGAATGGAAGGGGGAGTTGTTAAGCCCACAAGCAAACATCCTGCAAAGAAAAATATTTCAAAACCTATTCCCTTTTTCAAAATCCAACGTTGACCGAAAGGCAAATAAAATAAGAATGACTAAAGGTCAGCATGTCCTAGATGAAAGATAGGAAGCACCCTGAACACAGAAGCCTGTTTTATTTTCTCCCATGCTTTCCCTATGTTTATTTATTTATTTTACTCTCTGCTTTACAGTGGCCTAGATATCCCTCCTAACCCCTATGCGCCCATCAGGTTGTTCGTCTGGTGATTAAAATGCTAGGTGTTGTACCACCGTTTTAATCCTGGATTATGGCTTGTACTGTTCATACTTATTTACAGTGTGCTTTTACACCCAAAGGTTTCTTGTTGCTAAGTCAATGAAGCAAACCAAAGCATAGAAGATTCAAACGTAGAAAGGAGTTATTCTTCCTCAATTATAGATGGTTCTCCATAGTTCAGAGATCATGAGGAAGCGGTAGGTGGCAAGAGTGTAAACGACACCCCTCGCTTGCACTGCCGAAAGAAGTGAAAAACACATAGAATTCATTGCTACATGAACAGAAATGATTATGTAGTATATGTTTTAGATCCTGCCCTTCAAAACTGTGGGGAGGCTCTGAGCACTACCTGCAAGGTGATGCACAGCACCTTTAAAAGAAGCCGCTGCAACATTCACAACCAGAAAAGGGTTTGATGAAGTGGTGCGGCAACTCAGAGTTGTGACAGTCAAACAAAGGAGGGACCATTTTATTTTGAGGTACCCAAAGTTAGGATGTTGATTTCTATAATCCAAAAGAGATAAAATAGCTGCATTAACTACAGAAAATTTGCCCACAAACATATGACAGGATAGATTCTCTTCAATATCTGGAACTGATGGAAACATGATGCAGAAACAGTTGTTTCTTGAGAAAATGGACATTAGTCCTCACATCCAGGTGTTTTTGCTCATGCTGCAGGAATGGGGCATCATCCCAGTTCCTACGTCCTAAATGCAAGTCTCCATAAAACCTCTCTGCAGCCCACCACCATCGCCTCCATCTTGTCAGGATTCAGTTCGAGTGCCAGTCAATCACTGATTGCCAAAATACAGGGAAGGGAACGAGATCTGAAGAGTAGCTGATTGTCATCACTGTATGGGCACAATGGAATCAATGGGATGGGTAAGCTGGGCCGAAGACTAAACATGCACAATAAACAAGATCGGTGAGAGACGAGCCATGGGGAGGACCCTATTTTGGGGTTGACATAGCTCTGTGCGTAACAGTAGAAAAGAAAACAAGTATTTTCAGTTCTGAAGAAAAGAGTGCATCAAAGTCAGTCCTCACTCCATAAGACAGATCTTCTGTCGGGTGAGCTACCTGGACAGGCCGGTTTAAGGTGTCATGGGTTGAACCTGTGTTTTTTCAAGACTTAGCTCACCGTGATCTATATTGCAAGTTGGAAAATCTATTATAATAATATAATTTGATAACTTCTCGTATATTCAGAATAAAATACAACTGAAAGTGTGATACCAAAATCTTTGCAATTCTGTCTCTAACATCTTGTGTTAAGTCTTCTTTATGGATCGTCTGTTAAACTTTTGGTTAGCCTATCTAGATTACTGAGTTTGGTAAAAGCAATTGCAGCTTTAAGTAAGGTGCACCTGTTGATAAATGCATGGTGTGAGGACCCTCCCTTTTTCTGCTGTTTTCAGTGGGAATGAAGAGGAAGGTGACATCTCAGAAGCTTATGCCAGGGTAGGAAGATTTAGATTAACTGGTAGGGGGAGGAGAGAGTTTGCCCACTATGAGCTTGAGTGTGGCTGGTGGAATTTCTTCTGTTATTTTTGGCAACCTAGCCCCTCTCCCCGGATTCCAGAGGAAAATCCACTGTATGTGCAGTACTCTGCCAGGTCAGCAGCAGTTTCCCTGCCACAGTAGACGTACCTGTTCTCAAAAGAGCCCAGTGATACAGATGTCTCCAAGAGAAAACCTATCTATATCGATCCCCGCTGGCGGTGTTTCTGCCAATTTGTGTGGGCACTGCCAATGTACCCCAAAGTGCCCACATATGAGCCTTGAGTGTTCCCCCAACCATGTCCAGGACACTAGATTTAGCATTTTCTGAGAGTCTACTGCTACCTCCTTGGCGGTCATTCGCTGAGCTAACTTCACCAGACTCAGTAGTCCAGGGACTGATTAAAAAATTCAGCCAGTGGCAGCCAGTATAGTTGCTGTGCAGCAGCCTTGTGCTCTCCTTCTCCACCCGGACTCTGCAGAGGACCAAATGCTTCTAATGATCATAAGCATAGAGCTGGTACCTACCCTTGTGGCCATCACTATGCAGGAGTGTTCTCTGCTGCCTCCAGGAACTCTGCACCGTAGTCTAAAAGAATGGAATGGCTTGGGAATGAGCCCTGTCAACCGACTCAGTGGCAAAAAACAAGGCCTTACAATGGGGATGGGGAAATGCTTACTGGGGTTATTGAGGGCCACGCACACTATCATCAAAAACATGATTTCTGATCAGAGGGAGGAGCTGTTAACTTCTCCATGTGCCAGGACTGAATTTAGTAGATTGGCCAATTATCCACAGCCCTCCCTTGGAACCAAAAAAAACCATGGCCGAACAGAGTTATCTAGATGGAAAACTAGGAAACCGCCGGGATACAGTATCTCTGGTTGCGCCGAGCAGCAACAAACTCCTACAGGGTAAGATATATGTTTGTGTAGAGGTCCAGCTCCCGTCCTCCATTCCCTGTCCTGCTTTAGACCACTCAGCATCGAACGACGTTCTGTGTAAGCGACAACTCCACAGTAGGCACATCAGGCAAGTCGCACCTCAGTTGCATCCACCTCAGAATGCCCTCCAATTATTCACTTTCAGGTAGAGCCCATCAAGGCAATGATTTGAGACAGACATGTTAACATGTAGAGTCTTCCTAGTAAGTCACAGAGCTTGAAGACTTTTTTCTACCTATAAAGAAAGGCTACTGATGCAATGGTGTAGCCCTGTCGGCTAACTGTCAAGCATTCATTAGGGCAATGCGGAAGGCAACATGCTTAACTGTGCTTATTCGTTTAAGGTTCTGTCACTCCTCACACTCCGGTTGAAGTCCGCAGACTCCACGCCATGCTACTGCTATTAGCGAAACGTAGGGTAGCCATACACTGGAGGAAACCGAACACCCCTTCGGTAAAGGCCTGGATATTGGACGTCACCCTCTGCCAAGACCAGCTGTCCACAATCTGGGAATTACTGCCTACTGCTTCCAGGCCCAGAGATATCTGGAGTCCGTTCCTAGTGTGGCTACGCACTCACAATTCAGATGACCCTGGGTCACCCACACTGGCCGGTAGGGGTAGAACACACAGGTCCAGCCCCGGGAATACGACATGCACCCCAGCACACACCTAGTTCATTTGGGGATATGTTTGTCATGGAAATATCGTGGCTATGAAACCTATTGGGTATCCACAGTCGCACCAACACACCTTATGCCTGCACTCCGGCTGGGAAATTGTCTAATTGTCTAGAAGTCCCTACTTTGATATGTGATTGTCGCTCTTTTACCTGATTGTTTTGTTTTTTGCTGTTAAGTTAACAGATCATCATTTGCAACATGATACATGATGCTCCAATATTGATTACAGAGAATCTGTTTGTACTATTTCTAAATGCCAATAAACAAAATTTAAACAAAAAAAAAAAGGTTCTGTCACTCCTCAATATTCTGCTTCCTGTAGTTTGAATGAAGCCTGCAGGCCAGCACGTGGTATGCCACAGCAGTGCGTCTACGCGACTATGTCACTGACGTTTATAAACTCTTGAAATGTATTTGTCAGAAATTGTTGGATGCTACAGAAAGACTCCTAAAGAAGCCAGAATGGAGGAATACGGAGCAGATGACCATCAAAACAAGACATCAGATGGCCACCGAAATGCTCCAGAGCATCGAGGTAGCCTTGAAAAACCTGGCTTTGGTTTTGCCACAAGAGATATCGTTACCTTCAAATAGCAGATCATGTGAGTGTTATGAAGATTATGTAGAAATTAGATCATTGTAAATCATTTAAGAAGTGTACCACTAGGTTCCTTAATTTTTTCTGATGAGTTGGGTGTAACAGAATGACAGAAGAAATTTAAAGGACTGTGGTGACCCAGAGACCCATTAGCAAATGGTTTGGTGAGTTTGTGAACCGCTGCGCATAGCGAACAGTATTCACTCTACTATACCCAAGAGAAATCGGCTGAGAACATTTTCATACATTAGTGTTTCATCATAGACTGGCTCATATAAGTTGCAGTGTATATATTGTTGTTATTTCTACTGCAGTGCAAAGAATAATATTCACACTATATCATGGCAATGCAAAATGACGTATTCAAAAGTTAATTGTATGACTTGGGATGACACTACAATTAGAACTATTCTAAATTCACATGTGAATGTGGCCTGGAGATAAAACCACTGGGGTGTTCTTGGCTGCAACACATGGAGAAGTAGTTTGCCATGAAGCATGTTAAATATGTCTAACTGACTCAACAAAGTATTACTTTGAGAATTAATATAGGCCTACTATGGCTAACCTTAGAAATACTGGTACATTGTCAATAGCAAATTCCTCAGCTTTCCTTAATTTCTAAAAAAAAGTCTATCGTTTAACTGAGGGTTAGTCATTTAGTAAGTCTGGAAGTTCAGTGTTGCAGAGAGTTTCTTTAATACAGTCATTTATTTAAATGTTTTTGCTGGCCAAGTAAAAAATATCACCACTGATACACATGGTGTTCTTAACATGGAAAGGGAAAAGGGACTTACTGGCGTTTAAGACGATTGTGCCTGGGTGGTGATCATATGCCACATCATGTTGAAGGGATGGACAGCAATCCAGCTATAAACCATGACACATGTCTTAATGCCCATTCATATCATGTTTTTTTTTCTTTTTTACAGTTGCGAAGGTCTGGAAAAACAGCGACAGAAAGAAAGAAAACATCACCCTTCAGGGAAATAAGACTCAGATGAGTTTGAACCGGAGAGCCGCAGTGGGTGAACGGGATGAAGGTGACAACTGACAAATAAATTAACTCTGCTGCGTTATCACTTGATCATTTAGCATTTTTATCAATATAGGGAGATGTTGGAATCATATCACAACAGCATTTCATGGTTTTGTTCATAGATATCACCTTATTTATGCAACATGTGGGCAAATTCCACGTCTATATGTCGCAAGTATCCATAACTTAAAGCTACATTTAGCATCCTGTCATGCTGGGGTTGTTGTATGAATATGGAGATTGCTGAGCTGTGGCTATTACTAGTGGAAGCCTCAAAAGTTCAGGGGGACAGAAGCCCAACTCCTACTAATTCACAAACCTGCGTAGCACCGCTGGGAGTGGATTTGGGGGAATTTCTCTAGGGTATGGAAGTCACTACATTTAGTCCAAGCAAGAGTAGTCTTGTTTAATCCACAGTGATTTTTTTTCCCAAAGACATCCATGCCACTCTTGAGGTACAAGTGTAGGTAATTCTGAAAGAGTATTTCTGAGAGAACATCTGACAGCAATACAACTTCTGTCCTGAAGGCAGCAGGGCTGACCGGGGTACAAATGCCAGCCCATCGACAGAATGGACCATGCACCATCGACAGAATGGGAAACAAGGAAACAATTGGCCATATGGCAGAAAGTAGAGTGGACAAAGGTACCAGTGGCTGTGCCACAATGAGGCAGTTGATCACAGTGTAAATGTCCATAATTCGGACCAAACCTCTGACTGGGGCAACAGACTGGCCTTGTGACAGAATAAGTAACTGAGAAGCACATGTCCATACTGCAGAGAAAATGGCTAGTAGCTGCACAGTTTTTGCAACCTCAGACCTGATGAGAAAAGGAACCACTGCTGGGTCACCGCACAACCCTTCAAAGGCTCACGGCAAAGCCTCTGTTATTGTGGTCATATGTCCACCATAGTTAAAGTTCCAGTGAAATCTGTTTGGACCAAATGACTTTTTAGGTCTTGCAGTAAAGCTAAAAATGTTTCTACAGACTCCTGGTATTCACCTATGGGGACCTGTTGTATTGGTGCAGGATTTCAAGGTACACGATGTAGCCGAGGAGAGAGAGAAACACCCTTGTGGGTGGACATTATGGGGGAGTGTTTGTGAGTGGGTACAGCGCCATCATATCAGGGGCCTCATCTAACAATACTGTACTACACGTAAAACACACCTCTAGGAGCTAGACACCTTGTACCTCTTCCACATAATGCACATATATATATATATATATATATATATATATATATATATATATATATATATGCCTTTGGTGTGACGAAATCTATGACAGGTTGAAAGAGTTTTTCCAAGTGGTGGGTATGTCTGCCTGATCGACGCAGGTCATTCTGGCCACAAATGTTCGTCCAAGCTCAAATACACTGCCTGCTTTTGTTACCAAAGTGTGGTGAGAAATTAGGTGACCAGAAAATAACAATTTTCAAAAATGCGTGTTCTCGCTTTTTGCCTACTCTAAAGACCCTCGATAATTCTACTGATGAGGTGAAGACTGGGGAAATTAAATGCAAAAAAACATGAGGGAACACATTATTTTTATTATACAGTAAAGCTGTTGAAAAACCTGAGCATTTTGCCAGCTGTTGTCAGAAAATGTGTATAATGATCCCACCTTCAAATTGGTCTCCTTACAAGAACAATATATTTTCTGTAGGACTTGTGATAGTGGGGCTGTTTTCCTTCCACAACATGCGCACCTTTTTGTCTGAAGCGACTTTCATCGAAGGGAGACAAGAGAGTCTAAGCCATCCGCAGAAGGAAGACGTGACGTACGATGTGATCTCAGAAGTGGTAACTGCCTTTGTGAGCAATGAGGAGCCGTACAACTTGAAGACACCCGTTAAGTTCACTTTTGAAATTGAGAAAAAGGTATGTCCTAAAGACTTTTCTCAGTGAGTAAAAGAATATAACAATAATCTTGGCCGTTTTATATCCCAAGCCCCAAAGCGAAACGCCCAACTTAGCTGTAGCGGAATTTGCTACTATCTCATGGTATTCACTTTATTCATCTAGGAAGAATCTGGGTAGAGTGCATCTGGTGAGATTCAAAGCTGTAACCTTAAGGATATAGAGAGATCTGTGCAGGAGATATATTGGTTCGCTGCACTTTTTTAGCCAGTGAAATCAGTCAACACAGGCTTCTTAAGGTTGTATGTCATGCTATTGAGTGCAAAAATATAGAACTATAGAAATACTGTGACCAGACTATGAACTACCACAATATTGTGACGATAACTGTATATATATAAGTAAATATTTACAATTCTTAACTCCCAATCCATGCACCTTGAATAGTCTGTAAGGTAACTATATGTGGAGTTAAGTAAAACAACTCTATACCTACATATAGTTACCAATGCAATATTTTGACAGTCGGTATTCTGGTCACAATATTATTGTAGTTCTTTCTCAATATTGAGAAAACTACAAAGGACCAAAAACAACTACAACAGCAGCCTCCTCCGACAATTACTGATATCGAAGTACAAATTTAACCAGTGCTTAATTTGAGCTGGTGGTTTTCGGTGCTTGGCACTGGCACTTAATTGTCAGCACCTGCGCTTATGACATCTGTCACATGGTGGCGCTGCTTGTGTAATTTAGAGATGAGCAGAACCACAGTTGTTTATTAATCCAATATAAATTCAAAACAACCAAATACCTGCCACCCAAGCCATACTTATCGATTTTGAGGCCTCAAATAGTCCACATTTTCATACTTGTAGGAGTGTGATGGTTAGTAGTTGTCTAGGTACTCTCATTGGCAGTGCTGGCAGGGCCATGGATGAAGCAAACTGCGGTGGCCTCCTGACTAGGGCCCTGGCACATTTTTTTATTTTTTTTTTACAAATTAAGCATTCAATTTAACGCCTTGAGTGAAGTCTAGAGGCAGAAGTCTCATCAGCTAACAAGACAGAGTGCTCTCTTACTGTGTGCTACTAAATCCGGAACATGTTGCTTGGGATCAGTTAACATGTGTCACCTACTGGACTATGGGCCACCCTGACTACTGGACACCAAATTTAGAGACATTTGCTTATCCAGTGGTGTACCTCAGAGGGACCGCTGTAACAGCAGTTCCTTTGAAGGTATAAAAGGTTTGGTGGAAGGCTGCTGGCAGTTTTGACGGCTGTCCACCAAACCTTTTGTTTTTTGAAAAAACAAACTTCCAAAGATGGAGTATGTTTAAAAAAGACAATTAAATAATGCCCCCCACACCATGAGAGTTTCCTCCTATGTGCTGGAGGTCATTTTGTTTTCCTGCAGTTGACAGTGAGAAAAAAAAAACAGCACATGGTCAGCCATAAATAGGGCGGGTGGTCTGATGACTTTACTCCAAAGGCCCCTTCTCAAACAGGTAATCGGATTAAGTTTTCTGCAGCAGAGCCAATATGGGCACCACTTTTGGAACACTGGCATTCCATTTGACTCAGAATTGGCATTGCTGACAGAGTACCCTGCCTGCCAAGCTCTAAATTTGGCCCTCAGTATTTGCTTTGCTACTGTTATTTTAATCATGTATGTCTTACAAAAAAGATGATGCCTTCTTCACACCTTCTGTCGACCCACCTCACCACCATCAGATGATTCTAACCTAAGTATTGCTGTATTGTATACCAAACGTGCACAGATAACTGCATGCATATTCACCCTGCCTTTGTTGACACCTATTGTGCAGCCAGGATCTGCCTCTGTCTTTTTATGTAGCTAGCAAAACATATTTAGTTTTTAATTTACCATGCAAAATGTAACTTACGTCGGGGGGCGTGGCTTAGCAAGCCATCATGGCGGACGTGTGCTAAGTGAGCTCCGTCCAGCCTCAATTAATATCCTACAGTATCCTGCTTCTCCGGTATATTTTTCTATCCAGACTGTGCCCCGGGAGTGGCGCGAGCCGGAACTGCGCATTCCTTCCGAGTCCCGACTCGAGACGTGGACCTGAGCGGCAGGGCGACGTCGGCCTGAGGCTGGGCCTGTGGTCGGTGGGGCCCTGCAGCCTGGTGCGGAGGCCGGGACGTCGATTTGGGCGGCGCCTGGGGTCCCCGGCAGGAGGTGGAGCCGCAGCTACGGAGCCTACACGATGCGCTGGTGGTGAGGAGATTTCGCACGGAGGGCGCTTCCGGACCTGATCCTCTGCCGCCGGGGGTCGGCTGCCTCCCTAGTCATCCTGCCTTCACGTGGTGAGCCCCATTAGTCGGCGGCCATATCGGGCCGCGGGGGGGGGGGGAGTCGGGCATACGCACGGCCGGGCTGGAGGGCTGGTAGACACTGCTTGGGTCCCGGGCCGTGGCAGTGCAAGCAACTTCCCTGGGCTCCAACGCGTGCTTTCTTCCCCCCCCCCCGCTACACGGAGCGCTCGCACCGGCGGCTTATCGAGCCGCGTGAGCGACTCCGGGGGTTCTTGGAGGTTGGGGCCCTTCAACTGCAGTTATCCCCTTGGTATCCCCCCCCTTTTTACACGAGGCATACACGGACGATCAGCGGCTATATCGGGCCGCGGGGGTTGCCGCCCGAGAGCGCAGCCGGGCTGAAGGGCCGGCGAACGTGGTCCGGATTCCGGGCCGAGCGGTGATTGTGGTCGTTTCTGAGTCTTGGCGCCTGGTGAGAGACCCTCCTCGTGCCCCTTCCCTCTCGCTGCACAGAGCGCCCACATCGGCAGCCTGTCGAGCCGTGTGAACGCTTTCAGGGGCTATTGGTGGCGGACCTGTGCCGGGACACTATCTGTGGCACATGTGGATCTTTGACGCCCGGCTGAGGGCCCTCTGCTCCCCCTCTCACCGGTGGAGTGGCCTACTCGCGTCGGCGGCTAGTCGGGCCGCGTGAGTTCGCCGCAGAGCTACTGATTGCTCACCTGGGCCGCTGCAGTGACATTGGTACGTTGTGTGAGGGCCCTTGAGGGGGTGGAGCAGGGCCTGTGGGAGCCCCCCCCCTGGTTTCTTGTTTGGGAGCGGCAGTGAGAAGGGTGCCCTGGGCTAAAGGGTGGTCCGGTAGTCTGGCGCTGTCGGCGCTTGTGGCCCCCGCTGTATTGGGTTCCCTGGCCCCCTCGTATCCTCCTCGCTGACGGCCCTGTGATCGGCTGCCAGGCTGGGCCACTCAGGCCGCGCTCTCGCATTCTTGCTGCCTCCGGCCGGATCCGACGGTCCTTCGACTCCAGCGTTGAGGTGGATCGCTGGCGCAGGGGAGTGCGCATCTTCTTGCCCCCCGGCCCGCGGTCCAGGGCCCACTATATCCTGCCGGCGCTGTACGGAAAACAGGTGTGACGCTGTCCAGGACGCAGGGAGGCTCGCAGTCCGCCATGACGAGAGACAAGCCAGGTGGAGGTTCGGCCAAGCAGTGCACGATTGATAAATTCACGGGCCCTGGGGCCTCTGCAGCGGCGTCGGGGGGACGCATGGAGATGTGCCTGACAATGCTGCCCTCATGGCTGCCATCACCCAGTCAAGGGACGCCCTAGATGCTAAAATTGGGGCAGTTGGCTCCGACGCTATGACTGAGACGAGAATCTCTGGGGTGGAGGACGTGGTCGCCACCCTGCAGAAGCATGAGACCTCTCTAGAGACTACCCAACGTGGACTGGCATCGCGAGTGGAGGACGCCGAAGGGAGGGCTCGGCGCAACAATCTTCGCTTTGTTGGGTTCCCGGAGGGGTGCGAAGATAGAGACATGGAGCGGTTCCTTACTCAGTGGCTGGAGAGTTGGCTCCCCCCGGAGTCACTGTCCAAATGTTTCATGGTGGAGCGCGCCCATAGAGCCCTGATGCAGAAGCCCCCACCTGGAGCCCGCCCACGGCCTATCTTTGCAAAACTGCTCAACTATCATGACCGGGACGCTATCCTGAAACAGGCTAGGGCCAAAGAACCGCTGTTATTCGACAACACCTGCATCCTAATATTTCCTGACTATACGAAATTGGTCCAGCAATGGAGGCAGTCCTTCATGGCGGCCAAAGCCCGCCTCCGAGAGCTCAAGCGGTATGCCTTGTATCCGGCCAGGCTGCGGGTGGTGTACCGGTCCCGTACTCATTTCTTTGATTCGCCGGAGGAGGTCTTTCAGTGGACGGATGAGACGGTGCGGCTTCGTCCTCACACGCCGCCCAGGAGGGAGTCGGACTCTTCCTCGAGCGAGGCGGCTCGGAAACAGCCCAAACTGAAGGTGAAGGGGAGCAGACGCTCCAGGTCCAGACGGCGATCCCAGTCATGTGGTGCCTCCTCCCGGGTTGGGCGGACTAGCTGATGGGAGTGACCATAGTCTCAGGGGTCTTTGATATGTTCGCTTCGACCGGAGAAGCACAGATGAGGGCCGGTATCTCTGTTGGACCTTAGCTGACGGGGAGAGTGCCAGCAGACAATGGGCTGTAAGTTGGGGATCCATTGGCGGGTGAGGGGTGGGACCTCCTGTTGGGGTCAGCCTGTCACACCCGCCGCGACAGGTACTTCACTGTTATTGAGGTATAGGGTGGGGGGGGGAATTTTTGGGTTGTTTTGGGGGTTTTTGTTCTTTGATCGCACTGTCCTACACTACTTCAGAGTCATTTTGCGCTTATTGTATGTTGTTATTTGCGTCACTGGTTTACAATGAGCCCTCCAATGGTAGTTCTGTCAGGTAGCCAACAGGATCCCTCTGGGACCCTTCGGATAATCAGTTGGAACATCAGGGGGACGCTGGACAAGATTAAACGCGGGGCTATACTCAAGTAGGCAAAATGAGCCCACGCGGACATTCTTATGCTGTAAGAAACGCACCTCATGGGGACTAAGGCGTTATGCTTTCAACGTTTTGGCTACGTCCATGTATTCCATTCTGGGTTTGTGAGGGGGGTCTCGGGGGGGTCGCGATATTGATCCATCGCCGGGTTCCTTACACACATGTTAAGACATGGGGGGACGCTCAGGGCAGGTATCTGTTCCTACAGGGTACAGTAGGTGAAGAAACTATGGTACTAGGGAGTGTATACGCCCCCCCCGCCACTATCCTGGGGTTTGGTAGAGAGACTTATGACCCTGTGGGCGGATATACCAGATGGCCTGGCAGTTGTGGGAGCGGATTGGAATGACGTGATGGATTTGGCCAGGGACCGATGGAGGCCCGGGGGTTCAACAGATGTCCGGCAACCTACCAAACTGCACTCCCTGGTGATGGGCCTTGATTGGGTGGACCCCTGGCACCGACTACACGGGACAACACAGGGATACACATACCTCTCGGCGGTACATGACTCATACTCCCGCCTCGACTATTTATTTGTCCCCCGGGTGGCGGACGGTAGGGTGGTTGCAGCCGATATCCTTCCACGGGGCTCTCGGACCACTCGCCGGTGGCCCTCACTTTGCGGATGGGTCGGGCGCGCCAGCCTTTTCGGTGGTGCCTCTCAGCCTGGAACCTCCAGAGAGAGGACTACAGGGAACAAATGGAAGGGGCTATTGATCAGTACTTGACACTTAACGTAGGTTCGGTGGATGGGGCTGAATCTATATGGGAGGCAATGAAGCCCACGATACGTGGTGTGGACATTTTCTTCTGTGCGGCAGCCCGCAGAACGCATAGAGAGTCCCTCGTACAAGCGGAGGCTGAAATTCTTGATCTGGAGCCCCGCAGTAGGGATGGCGGGGGCAAGCAGGTCCGTCGCCAACTACTGCTGGCACAACAGGGCTATTCACATCTCCTGTTAAATGAGGCCTGCCAGGCGTGGTTGGCGACCCGTAGCAGGATCTACCCGTTGGGGGATAAATCTAGCAAGCTGCTGCATAGACTGTCAGAGGACACTATACCCCCAGGCCCTCCCTGGCGTTATGAGCCCGGACGGGACGCCCCTTACGGACTCCTCTATCGCCGAAAGCTTTGCTACGTATTATGCAGAACTCTATGTCCCCAAAGAATGTGTACATGCAGATACGATAGGCCGCTTCCTAGATGACCTCCCACCTAAGGCCCTCTCGGACGAAGTGAGTGCGGAGCTGGATCTCCCACTCACAGAGGACGAATTGGGTGCCGCACTTGGGGACATGCACCCCGAAAAGGCCCCAGGACCGAATGGCTTTCCATGTGAATTTTTTAAATGATATTTCTTACAGCTAGGACCCCACTATTGTAGGGTGGTGGAGGAGGCCAGGAAGCGGGGTCGTCTGCCTAGAGATTGGAGGCATGCGGAAGTGGTGGTGTTCCACAAGCCTGGTAGACCTCCCGACCAACACGCGTCGTACCGCCCTATCTTCCTCCTGAACGTAGAGGCCAAGATTCTGGCTAAGGCGTTGGCCAACCGCCTTCGGCCGCATATTACTTCCTTAGTCCATCCCGATCAGGCCGGGTTTATGCCCCAACGGGCGACCCGTCATAATATTTGTTGTGCACATATTGCCATTGCGACCATCCAGGGGTTGGGAGCATGAGCAGCGCTTCTGCTGGCAGATATGGATAGGGCATTCGATTCTCTTTGCTGGGTGTACTTATTCGCGCTCCTCCGCAGGTTGAATATTGGGCCTCGCTTCCTGTCCTACCTGACCTTGCTCTATACAGACCTCACCGCATCTGTGCGCGTGGCGGGCTCCGTCTCCTCCACGTTTTCTATTGGACGAGGCACCAGACAGGGTTGCCCACTGTCTCCCTACCTGTTCGCGTTAGCTATGGAGCCCTTAGCTGCCTGGGTGCGGATTGACGCTCAGGTGACCGGAATGGGCGCACGGACTGTCGGATCGTATTGCTCTCAACGCCGATGATGTGCTATTTTTTCTCACCGATTTAGATAGGACGGGGCCGAGGCTGCTTCGCATCATGCAGATTTTTGGGGAGACCTCTGGCCTATACATGAACCCTCGAAAGTCTACCCTCTGGGTTCTTGGCGATGAGGTGGGCCCCGGCTCCTGGGCATCCTCCGTGCAGGTAGTTTCTGGGGGGATGAAATATTTGGGAGTGTTCTTATCGGACTCACCTACCACATCTTGGGATAGAAACTTGGCTCCTGTATGGCATCGCGTGCGGGAGGATCTTAAAACTTGGTCCCATATGCCCCTGTCTATATATGGCCGGTCGGCCATCTTTAAGATGGTCTCCCTCCCGCGCTTGCTTTATCACTTGCAAAATCATCCATATCCGATCCCTCCCAGATGGTTCCGACAGGTCAATGCGGCCCTGGGACAGTTTCTATGGGATGGTGGAGTGGCAAGAGTGGCCCTACGGACCTGTTTTCAGTCCACATATTGTGGGGGGCTGGCGACCTCTGATATTCTATCGTACTACATGGCCTCACACCTGCTAGTCCTCAACGAATGGTGGTATGGGGGATAGGGCTGACCCGGCGTACGCTGTTGAACAGAGCTGCATGGGGGATCATACTTTACACACAATTCTCTGCTCTGCACCGTTACGCAGCTCCCTACCGTCTGCCACGAGGATTATATTTCAAATCTGGCGGCAGGCGCTACGGAGGATGGGTTGGTGGAATAGGTTGACCCGGGAGACCCCTCTCTGGCGCAATGGGCGACTGCCACAACTGGCTGCTCTGCCTGGGTTCCGTGATTGGGACGATATCGGCATTTCTACTCTGGGTGATGTAATGTCCTGAAATCCTTTCAAGATCTACAAAAAGACTTCCTTATGCCGAAAACCCAATTTTTCAAATACCTGCAGTTCAGACACGCCATTTCCCCTAGCTTAGAGGGCTTAAAGTCATTGGCTGAGTTCAGCCCGATAGAGGCGAAGGTGTTCATGGGAGATCTCCAAGATCTCCAAAATCTACCAGTCCCTAGTTACCCATAGCTCCCTCACGTTGCAGCGGTGCCTTAGGGAGGCCTGGGAGGGTGATGTGGGCCCGCTGGAGGGGGAGGACTGGATGGAGGCTCTGGCCTCCCCGCGGGGGGCGGCCATAGCCATAAGCCTACGCCTTATCCAGTTCAAATACCTTCATCGGGTATACTTTACCAGGGTTAGGCTGTGGAGGGCAGGTCTGGTGGCTTCCCCTGTGTGTCTCAGATGTGAGCATGAGGAGGGTACTCTGCTACATACAGTTTGGCACTGCTCTGCTTTAGTGCGATTCTGGAGGGGAGTTATGGCCTGCCTCTCCGAAGTGTTGGGCTGGGACCTTCCCTGCTCGCCGAAGTTGGTACTCCTGCATGTTATGGACGGAATTGGGGGCAATATATACAAACGCCATCTTATGCTACTGGGATTCACCCTAGCTAAAAGAGATATTGCCAGGGCTTGGAAAGCATCGGTGGCGCCCTCAGTGTCCGCATGGAAGAACGGCCTGGACTTCTGTATGGGCTTAGAGATTCCCATCTTTGCGGCCAGGGGGTTGCCACATAAACACTTTAAAATCTGGAAGCGCTGGGCGGACTATCGTGGCTTGGAGTTAGAGCCCGTTCCGATGGCCAGGCCCCTGGACCCGGCTTAACTTTCTACTTGGTTGGCGCAGGACGTTGCTTCTTGGGTGATGACAGATCATGCCTGTATGGACGATGCTTTTGCTTTTGCTGTGCTGCTCTGGAGTGGGCGTTAGTGCGATGGGTGGGTGGGTTCGTGGGGTTATAGTTATTTTGTTATTACTTCATTTGTATTGCTCTCCATTTGTCCTAATTTGCTCATGAAAACAGTCAAATTCAGAATGATCTACGTTTCTTCTGCAGAAGTTTCTGGGGCACAGGGCTCTGCTTTATATATGTTATTTGACAAATAAAATTTGTTTTAAAAAAAAAATGTAACTTACGTCAAACCCTAGTAAGAGAACACCCTTAACACAAAATGTGTTACATTACACCCTGTGGTGCTCTCCATTCCTCTGAGGAATGGGAAATTGAAGGTGATGTTCAGTTTGGCCGGCTCCCTTCAGGTTGTAGTGGTAACTTGTACAACTGCATACCTTCTTGGGAATGGGACGCCTAGTGACTAGTCTTAAGCACGTTTGCAGATTTGCTTAATGCATACGCCTTCTATTAATTCCATTTCATTCAACAGGCAGAAAAGACAGATGCTATTTGCTCATACCGTAAGATCGTTGGGAACACAAGCTTTTGGTCTACAGAGGGCTGTAACCTCACCGACTCTAATGGGCAGCGAATCACCTGCGAGTGTAATCACCTGAGCAGCTTTGCAGTACTGATGGCAATGTATCCTGTTAAGGTAGGTCAGCAAGCCATGAACCGGGCCATAGTACCTGGATTTCTCAGCAGGAATGTATGAGTGTTATCAAGGATGCAACAAGCCCAATAGCTACTAGTCTGTGCCTGGGCAGCCTGTAAAACTGCTGGTCAAGTTTGTCTGCATTTGAAGACTGGCTGGTAGAACAGATGTTGATTCTGCTACTGAACCTTGCGAAATACAGCCAGAGGCCAGGAGGACTTGGTTGAATGTTAAGACATTTTAGAAAAACCTGTTGCAGGTTATAAACACAACCTTTTCAGATAAGTCATAATAACTTATTTTGTGTTTTTACTGTTATTATTGCCATTTCTTTAATGCACACTCTATATAATTCCTTGGGCATCACAGCACATTACAAAATAAATTGACAATTCTGCCCATTAGTGTTTTTTTGCACTAGAGAACTGAGTGATATGGAGGGAATTAAGGGCACAGATGTTGAGGGTGGTTGAATAGGTGTTCTACAGCCTAGGGACAGTAAGCTTACAAGGTTGTCTTTGCTCTTCTTACCATCGCTAAGATTGGCTTGAGACGAAGAGCAAGCTTTGATAAGTTCTAGACTTGGGATCCTTGGTACAGCAGGAACACCCCCACAAACCACTTTCACTTGAGTGATGATTCGTACTATTCCAAGGATCCATACTTTGGAACTCCCTTCTGGGAGCACTCCACCTTGAACCAAACTATCCCAAGGTAAGATCACTGAGCACCAGTTGCTTTTGGTCAGCCATCTTTAGGAGTTTGGTCAGAATGGTGAGGACGGCGGGCGACAGACAGTGCTGCATCAATGGTCTTGTGGGTCATGCAAATCATCTTCTGTACACAGCAGGGTTCTTTGTGTGAGAGTTTTGATGGAGAGGTGAGCGCGGATTTGACTGTAGTTGTTCCGATGTGACGGCACTACCGTGCGGCCAGTGATGTTCTATGGGGAATCATCAGAAGAGGGAAGATTCCTGAAGGTGCAAATAGTTTGGTGGGAGGCCGCTGTCGATTTTGACAGCTGTCCACCAAACTTTTTGCTTTTCGAAAATACAAACTTCCAAAGACGGAGTATGTTTTAAAAAAGGTTGGTTGAAGTGCATCTTGGTCACAGTGTCAACTTGTGGTTATGGAAGAATCGTTACTTAGTGAGGATTGAGGCTGGGTCAAAACTGGCCTGGACTGTTGCTGGTAATGTTATGTGAGTTAGTTATGGGGTTGATTGGCGTATAAGGAGAGGAAACACCATCTTGTTTACGAGTTTTCTCTGGATAAAGAGATGGTATTGCCTAAAGTCCAACTTCCACTAACAGTATCCTCAGTGAATTACACACATGGTACACACATAGAGCCACTTCCTGAAGTAGTGAGGTTTCAATACCAGCAAATGCTTTAAAAAGTGACTGTGACCCATGAAGGGAGGTAATGCTAGAGTAAGTGCAGAGATAAAGATGGAGACAGTAGAGTTCGCAGGGTTACAACCGCTATGGAACAGGGCAGGCTGTTGAGCACTGCCGTCCTTACGAGCAATTCAAACATCCAGAGCCCTCTACAGAGAGACTTTCCATAGGTTGTGTTCTTGACAAGCGCTTCGAAAGGTGCTGCTTTGGTAGATATTGAGATATACTTTTACAATTCTGTTTATTAAAGAAAGCTATGTAGTGAATTATTTCACCCACAATCAGATATTTTGAGCTAAATACTACAACACAATATTTAGATATTTTTAGCTTATTACTACAATACACTATTCGGATATTTTTAGCTTAATACTACAATACACTATTCAGATATTTTTAGCTTAATACTACAACACACTATTCAGATATTTTTAGCTTAATACTACAAAACACTATTCAATACGCTGCTTTGATCAGCATGCATTCTGCAACCAGCTGGGAGATGAAGCAACACTGTGGGTGCGATTGGTGCATTAATCGATTTCATGCATTAATGTTTGCATTTCATATTACAAGTAATTAATTGTAGGAAGGGAGGCTCAGTGGACCCATATGTGAAAAGTCAATATTGTACTTCTCGTCCCATGCGCAGAGCTGGAGTCTAGAGATCATCACCAAGGTGGGGCTTGCCATATCGCTCGTATGCCTCCTGTTCGCCATAGTCACCTTCTTGTTCTGCCGGTCGCTCAAGGGGACCCGTAACACTATCCACCTGCACCTCTGCATCTCCCTCTTCTTGGCAAACGCCATCTTCCTGGCAGGGATAGCCAGAGTGGACAATGAGGTAAGGAGGCCCGACTGTGGGTCCATGCTACCTGTGGGAATAGTTAACAGAAGTATGGCATTGCTGTATTAGGTTACAGACAGGCGAGTCAGAGGGGGACCAGATGATGCAAGTGCCCATTTTTTTACCCCACCTTAGCTGGGGGCCAATAGGGGCCAAGCAATCCGTGCTGCTCAAAAGTTCGAGCAAGTTGATTGGTGATAGAAAGTCTTTCCTCCCAAGCAGAAAGTTGTGGTATGCAGAATGTCTATGTAAACTCTCAGCAGAGGGTCGCTGCGGATGGGGGGGGGGATTCACTGTTCGGTCAGTTGACTATGGAGAAGGGTGTGGTCTCCTGCAAAACATGTGTTGTGTTTACAAATTTAAAAATGGCGGCTTCTCACTGGAAATATTTTAACCCACTGATGCTGCATGTGCCTCGATCCCCATGTGAAATAACCGGTACAGGGCTGCCAAGGGTGTAGGGTGGCGCTTTTCATTGATCAACGTTGGCACATGAAAGATAGTGGCAAACGTGTTTTTTTGCCTGCACACATTTTAGATTAGTGTACCTTTACGGCAAGGAAACCCGTCATATATTTAGAACACATGAATGGCATGCTATTCTCAGTTAGGTAACTCTTGCTTTGCTCAAGCTAGGCGATGAAAGGGTATTCAACCAACTGTGCATGTGTCACCGGGTACATGTGTCATTAACAGTTCGCAGCATGGGAGGAAATTAAACCAGCGTAGATTTCACATTATAAAACACCACTGGTCTGTGCGATAAAGTGAGAGTGCAAACATTACACTGGGATCAACAATGTTCATACAGTGAGCGGCTGATTAGATGCTCTTATACGGCCCTATCATCAGCCACACGCTGTTGATGCATGTCACATCTTTTTCTGATTGAAGCAACTAACCCTGTAACACAGCCTCTGAAATAGGGCACACTCTGGTAAAGAATACGGATGGGGCAGACAACCTTTCTGACAAACATGCTAGCCAATTACAGCTTCCCAAAGCAAAGTCTGACTACCTTCACGTAAACATAAACACTTTTTTTTTTTAACAAAAATATGTAGCACAGTGCCATTAGTGTTAACTTATGTTCTGTCTGGTTCCAGGATTTAAAATTCGGTAGGGCCATGAAGAAGCATAGGTGGGCCATACAGAGCCATGTGGCATCAGGCAAAAAACACAAAGGCTGTTTTAGACACTGAAAACTGTCTAATTATAACTTGTTTAAGAAGTGATGGTTACACACTTTTTAGTGATATTGGGTCTAATAGAAAGTACCATTAGTCATGCACTGTGCCCAGTCACCTATTTCTGTTGCGAGCAGTGGAACTGGCTAGGCGGCAGGGATGCAGAACATGCCCTGTGCCCATTTGGCATAGCTGCAGGCTGTGTCCAATGGGTACCAGGAGTAGGGTACTGGGCACAGTCCATGATCTAAGGCCTGTCTCTGTGCCCAGACTGCGCCAGCCTTAACCTCGTCCAGCGATTATCACAGGCAGGAGCCTTGGCGCTACAGGGCATGTATGAAAGGTGAATTGTGGAGAAATATGGTACAGAGCTAACCATCAATGGTGAAACTCAATGTGTGTATAAGTTTTGGAGCGCAAAAAGAATTGGCTTTCAGCAGTTGTTACACAATCCATATTTCCCAGGAATTATGTAATTCTAGTTGTGTGTTAGAATATCATACCAGTACTATCTTCAGACAAAAATACTGTGTTCCAAATATCGTCTACAAAAATATTGTCTTACTGTGTGTACTATTAACTCTCATGGGGCAAAATTTTTGTAAATACGTTTTAGGGCAAGATATTTGTGTCAAACGATATCCTGACGATAATATTCTTATGGCATACCTCATACATAGGAGTTTTTTCCATAATTTGTGGGGATTAGCTCATCGCTGTCAATTACAGATTTCAGCAAACGAGGTCAGAAAGAAATATACTATAATAAAGCTTACAGCAGTATGATCTACTACTGCTTTCAATATATATTTTCCCATTCCAAAAAAAACATACAATATGCAAAATAAATAAAAGCATGTTATGGGGTTCTGGTGTCATTTCCACACCACTGTAACAAAAACCCCGCATTGGAATTACAAAACCAAATGTGTGACATCACCCATGGCCTATTCCCGGCCATTGAAAGTCTAGCTGGACACCCAACTGCAGGCAGGTGTATTCCCTGCTGTCACAAGGGGCCTGACTAGCTGTCTGTGTTTGAGCACAAATGCCAAGAGTCCATCCTTGGAACCTCTATTATCGACAAATGTGAGGTATGCGACTCAAGAAAGCCATTAAGGTGCGGGTTTCCATCAGCATGCACCCAGCCCCATGGAGCCTCGAAGGCGTTCACCTTTATTATCTAAGGATAGTTAAAGTACCAACATAGCACTATGATGTGTTTTCTTTTTAAAAAGCACTTTGCCTGTTGTGTTTCAATACTTTGTAAGACATGCTATTTTTTTATTATTTATGTTGTAGCTGACACCCATTGTACCTTTAGTTTTCATTTAAACTTTTTTGTTTAAATTTAATTAATACATAATTTATTTCTTATGTGGTGCTTTCCACTGTATATTTTATTGTTTTGTAGCGCAGAATATAACATTTCTTCCTTATCAGTCGCCTCCCTGCTAACCTTTTTATCAGTCTCAGAAGAATGAGATGGCCCAGGATTGGATTTAAACCAAAATCATATGAGTTTTACATGGATACAGGCAGAACCCACAGTGCTGAAATATATACCCATCTAAAGAAAAATATTATGTGATTTAAGGAGAATATTCCATCGAATATTCCTTCTTTAATCTAATGTCAATGATGCAATGCTTCTTTTGTTCACTTCTATTCTTTTATACAGCTCCTCAAAGTAGGAAGGCCTCACAGCAAAAATAAAATAAAGCAGACCACTACTGATACATATGTTCAAATGTTATGCACCTTTTCACTTACCTTTCTGTGAAGGCAAAACCCTTTTCAGATATTTTATGTCAAGTCACTGTTTCGTCTGTTATGTGCCCTGTAATGAGAGCTTCCAGTCTCTTTTGTAATAGTGTGTTGCGGGTAACCCCTGCTGCTCGTTTTGCGTGGTAACAGCAGCATGCGCTACTTCTCACATCTCACCAGTCCACAGCCACTTAAAATAGTCAAAGTGATTGTTGGCTATCATGAAAGTTAGGAGATACAACAGAGCGAGCAGGGCTGCAAGGCCACATAAAGCACAACAAGCATTGGCAAAGCCAATAGGCCGCGCCAATGGTTTGTAGCCACGCTGCACAGCGTCCGCAATTCTGTGCAGCATAGCTAAAGTAAAATGTAAAAAAACTTTGCGTGGCTGCCAGCCTCATTGTGTAGGCACCATGCATGTTCGTCGACAAAATGACATGGACACTTTCTGTTTTTAGATACTGATCCAAGTAAGATCGGTAATCAAAAATAAAACGTGCAAAAGCGTTTTTTAATACTTTTTAAAGCAATCAGGGAAATAGAAACACAGGGAGAGCAAGGGATGAAGCAACATGGGGAGGGCAGGGGAACACCTGCAAAACGGGGAAAGGCAGAGGGACACCAAAGCAACAGGAGGGTGGCAGAGACGTAAAAGCAAGATGGGGAGGGCGGGGCAACCAGAATCAACAAGGGGAGGGCGAGGTACACACAAAAGCAACAAGGAGAGGGCAGGGGGGCACTGAAGCAACATGGTGAAGGGCTGGGTGCACGGAGGCCACGAGGGTAAAGAGTGAGGTGCGGTTACAACATGTAAAAGCACACGGTTACACGCAACATAGAGGGGGTTCAGGGAGAAGCTGTGAGGGCAGACTACAGCGCGAGAAGGGGGAAGAAGTACATGAGGGGGATGTCCCGAAAACACCTGAACTCTCTGTGAGTGTTTACACAAAAAGAACAAGCCAGTAGAAGCTTGTACGGGTCATAAGAGAGTGAGCAAGCTGCGAAGGTCAGGTATGCATCACATCTCCCAGTGCGTGAAGCATATGTAGGTGTCCTGTGGCACCGTGATCTCCGGGGAAACTGATGCGAAAGCCATGGAGCCTCGGAGCCATGTTTGGAGCAAAGATGAGGCACGGTTGCTTGCTGTGATGGCAAAGGGGTGGAGGGGCAGGTCAGGTCTCAGTGACGACATGGTCACAGTAAAATGTAAGCACAGAGCGTCCTTGGCAAAATTGCGTCAGCTAACGGCAATGTCAGACTTGTCCTTGTCTTGTGCGGACGGAGAGTCTTGGTTTTCCGTGGGGGAGAGTGTACCGTCGGCATGGAAGGCATCTGTCACAGGAAAGCAGGCAAATTTAGTTCACACTTCATGTTAGACAAACGCTCAGTTTGATCCACCCCCTCCCCTCTTTTGTGTTTGCATATGTTGGCATTTATGTTTTAAAGGTTAAAGAAGCGCAGGTACTCGGTTACAGCAGCACTCTCGCCTCCAAAACATAGGATGCGAAACATCTGAGAGACCCTGGCAAGCAATAGAGGGCGCGTCACCCAAGGGGCTAATTAATAATGTGAGTCTTGGAGGACAGGCTGCAGCAGCCAGAGGTGGCTTGGGTCTCTGAGGGAGCCGGGTGCACACTCAGAAGCAGGACGGAAGCACGCAGCAGCCAGTGTAGGAAACGGTGGAGGACGGATGATAGGGCCTTTCCAAGGAAACTGAAAAAGACGTGCGAGCCGGCAACTAATAAGCGCCGCGCTCCGTTCTTCAACAAAATAATATGAATTCCAGGACTTCAAGAGCATGTTTACAGGGGATTCAATAGTTAATCCTCTCAACAACAAAAATATGCAAAAGCAGGCGGCCCCCAGATTGCAAGCGAAAGCACAGCGCGTTGTGTGTAGATAGTAACCTGACCCACGAGGAATGCAGCTGCCGCCCTGCGCGCCGCTGCTTGCTCCCGCAGGCAAAACGCCGTGGGAGTAAACATTACAAAAGAGGTGGGACATGCACCCGCCTTTAGCCATTTGCGTGCTTTCATTATTGAAAGACACACGCAAAAGCCAATCCAATGTGTGGGAGGAGTCAGACCCACACAGAGTAGACAGGAGTAACCACAAGAAGCCTCGCAGAGCAGCGCCTGCGCGCTGCTAGGCTCGACCTAAAAACAAAGCATACTGTGGCTTTCAAATTGTGAATTGCCATTGAAGGGCACAGGGCTCCCTTGTGAGGGGCCTGGTCGTGTAGGATTCTGGGCTGCTTAAACAGCTGAAACCAGAAGTGACAGATAACGGCAGGAAGTGCAACATGTATTGTATTGTATTGTAATTGCATTTATATAGCGCTTACTACCCCTGACGAGGCATCGAAGCGCTTTTTCGGCGAGTAGCACGCTACTCCGGGACCCATAGAGGATTAGTGTTGAATTAATATAGTGAAACATGCAAGTACATTTTAAGTGATGGATAGGTTAGGCGGTTATTTGGATTTGGAATGATAGCAGAAGGATAGAGGAGGAAAAAAAGGTTTGTATTTATATAGCGCTGGTTACACCTGATGGGTGTTGAAGCATGCTACTCTGGAAGCCCATCAAGGATTAGTGGTGAATTAATATGGTGAAAATATGAAAGTAGTTTCAGTGGTGGATATTAGTCAGTTATTTGGGGTGAGAAGGATAGCGGAGGGATAAAAGGGAAGAAAGGTTTGCATTCATATAGCACTTGTTACCCCTGATGAGTGTTGAAGCGCTTTTCTGGCGAGTAGCACGCCACTCCGGAACCCATTAAGGATTAGTGTTGAACATTAGTCTAGTAAAAAATGAAGTAACTTTGATTAGTGGACATGTTATTCAGTTATTTGGGTAGAGAAAGGTAGGTGGCGGGATAGAAGAGGGAAAGAGGTTTGTATTTATATAGCGCTTGCTACCCCTGATGGGGTTTTGAAGCGCAAGTAGCACGCTACTCTGGAACCCAGAAGTATTAGTGTTGAATTATTATGGTGAAACATGAAAGTAATTTTAGTGGTGGATATGTTAGTCAGTTATTTGGATTAAGAAGGGTTGGGGAGGGTAGAAAGGGAAAAAGGTTTGCATTTATATAGCACTTGTAACCCTGATGGGGTGTTGAGACGCTTTATTGGCGAGTAGCACGCTACTCTGGAACCCATAAAGGATTAGTGGTGAATTAGTATAGTTGAAAATTGAATATGTTAGACTGTTAATTCTGATTGAAAAGGATAGTGGAGGGATAAAAGAGTGAAGGATTTTTTTTTTTTTTATAGGTCTTAGCAGTAGGAGGGGAGAAGGGGGTTTGAGGGGAGGAGTCAGGGAAGAGTTTAGAAAGGTTTGTTTTAGGGCATCGGTATAGTAAAAGAGGTGTCCGATGATGCAAGGAGGGTAGAGTAGGCGAGAGTCTAGAAAGGGTTATTTTGGTGGTCATAGTAGTGGTATGGGGTTTGGGATAAATGAGTGTGGATGTAGAGGATATATTGATAGATGTATAGGATGAGAGATAGGGTAGTGCATTGGAAAGAGTAGTAGAAAGAAGTTTGAGATGAGTCAGAAGGTTGGGCTAGAAGATATATTGAGATAAGTATAGGCTGAGAACTAGGGTAGTGCCTTGGAAATGCTAAATTAGAAGAAAGTGATAAATATATAGATCCATAAATACATTGAAAGTATATAGATACATAAAGGAGGTAAGTATATGCAGATTAAAGATATGGATAGAGGCACAGGATGAGAAATAGGGTAGTGCATTGGATATGCTTTTTCAGGAGAAAAGTTACAGAGACACACAGTTCCAAGTACATGGAAGGTACATAGATGCACAATGGAAGTTAGTACATGTAGACCAAAGATGATATTTATTTATTATTATTATTATTATTTTTTTCTCTCAACAACATAATTATTGTACATGTTTATACAAAGCAATACACAAAGATAGGTACATGTCTATAGTGAAAACAAATGCTTATATACAGAGGGATATGCTGTAAATTTCTGTTTGCGTATGGTGCTTATGTGGGGAAAAGCCAATTCTTGAGTAGTTTTCTGAAGATAAGGTGGCTGTCGGTGGATCTTATGTTGGGGGTAAAGAGTTCCATAGTTTGGCTGCTTGAACAGAGAAGGATGTGCCACCCATGGTTTTTTTCTTGTATCTTGGGATTTTGAGGCGAGATGCTCCTTTAGAGCGGAGGTTCCTCTGTTGAATGTGTTTGGTGATTTTATTCCTGATGAAGAGTGGTCCCATTCCATGTATTGCTTTGTGGGTGATACAAAGCAGCTTGAGCGTGGATCTTCTGGCAACCGGTAACCAATGCAGGGCTTTCAAGGCAGGGGATATGTGGTCTCGCGGTTTGATATGTAAGAGTAGTCTGGCAGCCGAGTTCTGAATCCGTTGTAGTCTTTTCATGGTCGTCAAAGGTGATCCGTGGTAGAGGCTATTGGCGTAATCGAGTTTGGACAGGACAAGGGAGATGGTAGCTTGGACCTTGTGCGGAAATCCCAAATGAGGGAAAATTCGTCGCAGCGTTTTTATAGTGACAAAGCTTGATCTTGCTAGTTTGTCCACTTGGGCATTCATCGACAGCTTGGAGTCCATGGTCATTCCTAGGTTTCTTACTTCCTTCGATACTTTAGGTGGTGATCCCAGTTCATTAGGCCATGCGGCAAGCGGGTTGTAATGTTTCCAATCGCCACACGTGAGTATTTCCGTTTTTGAAGTATTCAATTTGAGATGGCTCCAAGTCATCCACTGATCCACGGCTCTGAGACAGCTGAAAATTGGTGATTTTCCAATGTCTTTGGGGCATTCCAGTTGAAGGAGTATTTGCGTGTCATCTGCATAGTTATAGCACGTGAGGTGAAATTTATTGATCAGTACTGGTAATGACTTCATGTAGATGTTGAAAAGCATGGGTGAGATGATAGAGCCTTGAGGGACCCCTGCTTTTGTGGAGTACGGTTTGGACGAGAAAGGTGGGGTATGGATGACATTAGTTCTGTTTTGAAGGTAGGACGCGATCCAGTCTAGAGCAGTTCCCTCTATGCCGGATTCATAGAGTCTTTGTTTCAGAGTGTCATGGTCAACCGTGTCAAAGGCAGCTGAGAGGTCCAAGAGGAGTAGCGCAGCAACTCCGTTGCGGTCAACTGTATTTTTTAGGTCATCCCAGATGGCAAGGAGGGCAGATTCAGTGCCTCTCCCCGGACGGAATCCTGTTTGGAAGTCTGAGAGTATGTCATTCTCTTCAATGAATTGTGACATCTGGGCGAACGCTGCTCTTTCTACCAGTTTGCCCAGGAAAGGTCCATTTGTAATGGGTCTGTAGTTGTCAGGGTTCAGCGGGTCCAAGTTTGTTTTCTTCAGTAAAGGGCGTATGTGTGATTTTTTAAGTTCTTCTGGAAATATTCCGGACGTGAAGGAGTTGTTGATGATTATTCTTACTGGAGTGGCAGCAGAGGTTGTTAAAAGAATTGTCTTGAAAATTTGTGATGGACGGGGGTCAGAAGGGCTGCCGGAGGCCTGCTTGCTTTGACCAGGTCCATAAATTCATCGTGTGAGATGTGTTGGAAGGAACGGAGAGGCTTGGTTAGAGTATTCTTGGATTGTTGTTTTGTACAAGGGTTAGTGCTGGTGCTTTGTTTCTGTTTTAAGTATGAGTCCAACGTGTTTGCTTTGTCCGTGTAATGATTTGCCAGTTTGTCTGTGAAATCTTGAGTAACAGGATGAGTTCTTTCTAGGGAATTTGGTTTGCGAAATTCATTGAGTATTTTATAGAATTCTTTATTTGCACATTTAGCGTTTTGAATTCTGTCTGAATAGTACCTTTTCTTAGCTTTTTTGATAGCCGACTTGTATAATCTGTTAATTTTTTGTAGGTGAAGTTTGTCTTGTTTGGAGTTTGTTTTGAGCCAGGTACGTTGCAGCTTTCTAATTTGTTGTTTTATGTCTTTTATTTCTATGTTTCTCCAAGGCGCTTTTTTTCTTTTGTTCTGTTGTGTGGTTTTGAGTGGTATCAGGATGTCAAAAGCTTCTTGTAGCCACTCATATAGTTTTTGAACAGAATTTATTGTTTCTAGATTTGTACTTGATGTTAGTTGTGTTTCTAAGTGTTCCAAATTGAGTTTGTTCCACGGCCGATAGGTGGATGGATGTAAAGTAGTTTTAGGTGAGTCGCTTAGTGTTGTTTTATGTTGGAAAGCAAGCAAGTGGTGGTCTGACCATGTGACTGGAGTTATAGTTTGAAAGGTAACTAGTTCAGTATTAGCAAAAATGACATCTAGTATATGTCCAGCGGTGTGTGTCGGTTTGTGGACAATCTGATGGAGGTTCAGTGCGTCTTGGCCAGTGATTATTGTTTTTGGATGGGTCATATTGGGTTTGTCAAACCAAATGTTGAGGTCACCCAGAACGCATAGGTTGGAGTGTATTGTTATCAGGTTTGAAACTGTGTCTAGAAGTGCGTCTGGGAATGTCGCCTTGCTAGGTGGAGGTCTGTAAAGGAGCAGGAAGTTAAAGGAGGAAGACGGTGTAGGATTGCATCTTGTTAGAAGAGCCTCACAATTCTTTATGGAGATGTCGTCAATTTTTGTGATCTGTATTGTTTGCCTGAATACAACAGCTAGACCACCTCCTTTTTTGGCTATACGATTTTGGGTGATTGTTTGATAGCCTAGAGGAATGGCTTCATGCAGGACTGGAGCCATATCATCTCCCAACCATGATTCAGTTATGAATAGTATGTCTGGTTTTGCATCTGTGAGAAGGTCGTAGATGTGATGTTTGTTTTTAGAGAGGGATCGAGCATTTATTAGTAGGCAGTTTAGAGAGTGGTCTTTGGTGATTGTGAGACTTTGTTTTGTAGAAGAGTGGTCAGTAATGTGTGGGTTTGTAGCAGGTGTGTTTTTAGAGCTGGTATTAGCTGTATTAGGATAGCAATTGTGTAGCTGTTCTATATCATGTTCCTCATCCAGCATGCTAAGAAGGCATTTTGATGGGTCTGCGTGTGTATGTGGTGGAGATGGTGTTTGAGAGGGAGTAGGAGTACTGTGTTGTTTTTGTGGTGTAACATTGTGAAGTAGACATGGGGAAGCGAAGTTGTGAGGTATGGCATGTTGCTTATATAGTTTGCGTGTGTTTAATGCGGAAGGTGTATGAGTCAGGGTTGGTGGTGCAGCATGTTGGTCATGTAGTGAAGTTCTAAATTGTCCAATGGATGAGAGGCGGTTAGAAGAGAGTTGCTGTGTTGCTGTATGTGTGTTAGGTGTGGTGGAAGAGAGAAAGCTTGGCATTGGAGTTGGTTCCTTTGTGTTTGAAAGGTGGGTGTATGGTTGTATTTTGTGATGGTAAGTATTATGAGGTGTTGTGCTTTGAAGATCTTGTTGTGCTGGTGAGTGTGATATGTTTTGTTTTTGAGGAGTAGTGAAAAGGGGTGCTGATGTATATGTTTCATGCAATGGATTTGGTTGTATAGTATTGTTTGTGAGAGGAGGTTGTAAGATAGAGGGGGTGGTGATGTGTTCATGAGTAGAGTGTATGATGTGCGTAGGTGGGAATGAAGTAGAGATAAGAGTGTTTGTCTTAGACTGGTTTGTTGCAATAGTTAAAAAGTTTGGTGGTCTGCAGTGTGTGTGTTGTACGTTAGTGTTATTATGGTAGAAGGGAGAGGAGGATGTTTGTTGGACAAATGATGGAAGGATGATTATATGTTTGTTAGTGATAAAAGATGGTATGTTAGGTGTAATTACAGCAGGGAGCATGTGTCTGGATGGGATGTAGTTATGTATGTGTCGATTGGCGTTGTGTTAGTGATGAGTGTATTGGTTAGTGGTATAGGATAGAGTTGTGTACTGTTTGTAGGTGATGGTGGATATGTGTGGTAGTTGGGATAGTGGGGTGTATAGATGTGGTTTGGTTGGTTTTGTAGTGTATGCTGGTACATTGGTTTGTGCATAGGGTTGTGCGTGGTGTACATTTGGTGTGAGTGTGTTGCTCTGTTTGTGGATGTGGATGGTGTGGGCTGGGTGTTGCTTAGTGGGAGGATGGGCAGCATTTCTGGCCTTGGTCCTGACTGGTCTCGAACAGGCTCAAACAGGCAACTGCCCTTGTCCTCCTATTAAAACATCAAAGGGGCAAAGTAAAAGTTGCTTTTTTGTGAAAAACAGAAGAAATCACTATCACTTATTCTGGATATCTTCTGATTTACAAACAATAGGAACACCAGACACTGCCTTACGTTAATGATGCTATCTTCCATTTTGGAAAGACATTCCACAAATTGGATGACAGACACATTAGGAAAAATAATTGCAAAAATAAAGCAAAGAGAGAGAAAGAGTTACTAAATGATTAATATGGTAGAAATTAAACATGAATAACAGGGAAACAATACTTGTATTTTGATAAATGTTCACATCCATCTTAACTTAAATAAGAAAAAAGGGAAGGGGGGAGGGGCTAGGAGCCAATAAAGGTCCAGTATCCAAGCTCCGAAATCCGTTATGGATGATAATCAAGGCCTTAGCTTTGGCGAAGACATAGTCGCCGAGATTTTGAAAATACCATCCCTATTAGGGACGGATGACAGCACACTGACAAGCAGTAACCAAGATGACTGGAACTCCATCACTGCCCTGAAGAAGCAACAAGTCAAGATTGCCATGGACAGTAAAATCATGACGAAGTACCTAAGAGTGAGTATAGCACCTAATGGGCTCCTAGTTACTACAGCACCACGTCTTTTCCTGGAGGACTTGCTGTTCAGACGGGAATGGGCACAAATTGTATGGAAATGCACACGCGATTGGCTCATTCTCATCATCAACACAGCCAAACATCTATCGGATGCACTCTTTATCAGGATCAACATTGCAGAGAGTGCATTAAAAGCGGGTAATCACTATCTCAGCATTTAAGACACGGCTCTCTGAGATCAGTGTCCAGGTGAATGAGCACAGAGATTACCTCTTGCGGCAGAAGATATCGAAGCTGCAGAAAGATATCAAGAGATTTGATAAAGAGATGGTGTTTCCCTATACAAAGGAAGATTATCAACCTCCAGGCAGTAAACTTTCTTCAGATGATGGCTCCACCACATCCCGTAGGACACACTACTCTTCAAGCAGTGTTTCGAGCAACTACAGTTGGGGCAGCAACAAGGGCCGATGCGGACCGGCCCCTCCACCACCTATGATACGGATATCCAGTGCCACTTTTCCCGGCGCAACCACCTATGTGGCATCCTGGGTTCCAGATTCCCCCCCACCCACAACAGCTTTTCTTCCAACACCCCTTTCCCCAACCTTTTTTAGGCTGGGGCAGAGGAAGAAGAGGAGGCAGTAAAGAAGTACATTGGCAATAGCAGGACACCCGGATACAGACCAGGAGTCAGATGGTGAAGAAAAACTAGTCATCAACCTCTCAAAGAGGTTCTTGACCGGAGATGAGACTGGGGTGCTACGCAGAGGTCTGGGATTTGAACCGACCCCATGAGAGAACATTTCCATCTCACCACTGAACTCCACCAGTCTTTTCGGAAGATCCGACTACGGGCATTTTTCCAGGATAAAATCACCCCAGACCATGAGAACTCTGGATTAAGGGTTTCATCTAAGTTCCCTCCCATGGCAGCCGAGACGCCCAGTGTGGTCCTTACCTTTGAGAGAGCCATACTGAAAGAGACTGCAGAGAGGAGGGTACCTAAACCCTTCAACATGTCATCTAGACAACGCCAAGCAGTCATGGCCCTGGCAGAGGATCCCTCAACCGTTAAAAAAACAGGAGACAAAGGGGGTGCGATATTGGGATGGAGACTACCAACTACGACCATGAATGCCAACGCCAACTAGCAAATGGGAGATATTACCACCATCTGAGCTCCGACCCGACAGAGAGCTTGAGGAAGCAAATCAAATCCTTGGTCACGACAGCAGAGACACCAGGCTAGATTACCAGAAATGAGGCAGCGTTTCTGCTGAATAATTCACCAAGGATACCCTATTTTTACATACTACCAAAAATACACAAGGGCATCAGCCCTCTTCCAGGTAGACCAATTGTCTCCGGCATCGGATCCCTACTAGAACCCTCAAGTAAATTCTGCTACCACTTCCTTCAACAGCTGGTTTCAAAAACCCCTTCCATTCGCAAGACACCAGGGACGGGCTGAACCTGATTGCTGATACCAACGATCATCAGGAAATAAACCTCCTTGTGACCCTGGACATAGAGGTATGGTATACAAACATCCCCAAGATGCCACTATAGAGGTCATTGAAGCTTGCCTCAGACACAGACTTGGACAAGCACAACATCCATTGATTTCATCATTGAATGCGCCACAATAACGCTAAGGAACAACTTTTTCAAATTCAAAACCCAGATTTATCATCAGATACAAGGGACGCCCATGAGCAGTACATTAGCCCCGAGTCTGGCCTGTCTCTACATAGCCCACTTTGAAGAATTACACATCTTCACGGAGACAAATCCCTTCAAATCCAACTTTTTATTATGGCGATGATACATAAATGACATTCTGGTCTTCTGTAAGAGTAATGAAATAATGTGCCAGGAATTCAGATGTTGGATCAACACCCTCAACCCATATCTGAAATTCACCCAGTCAACTTCAGCAAGAGAAATAAAATCTTTGGATTTACTAATCTCCTTTGAGGATGGAAACTTATGTACCAAAACATATAGGAAAACCAATGATTGCAACAGCCTTTTGCAATTTGACAGTCACCATCCAAAATCCCTACAGGAGAAACTGCTGGATGGGCAGTTCCTCCACCATTGGAGAAACTGCAGCTCATTGACAGACTACGATGTCCAAGCTGAAACACTTAGTGAGAACCTGTCCTCACGGAAATACCAACAGAGAGAAATCAAACGAGTTGAGAAAAGGGTACGAAACAACCACTGGGATGCTCTCCTGGAGACCAACACAAGACCTACAGAAGACATCATCACCTGCGTAACTACCTTTACCCCCAGTTCCAACTGGTTCAAACAAATCATTATGAAGCATTGGAGCATTTTACGCACTGGGTCTCTTGAGATTTCACGGCCAGGGATCGCCTTCAGACGAACTTAGAACCTAAACGATCTTCTTGTACACACCAGACCCCGTATTCAACAATCTTCAACGCGAAACTTTCTGTGGGACTTACCACCAGTCTTGGGACATTATCCCTGTGGGTCTTGTAGAGTGTGCTCACTCGCCCAACATATTAAAGAGATCAAGCTGGGTCCACGATTCACCTGGACGCAGAAAACTCATGCCAACTGCAACACAAGAAACTGTATCTACTTGATCACTTGCCCATGTGACCGCCTTTGTGGGAACAACCACAAAGGCGGTCAAAACAAGAGTGATGGGACACCGGAGTAACATTTGCGGTGGACTCATTAACAACAAAATGTGCTTTCACTTTTGCGGCTCCCAGCAAACTCCAGACGACCTCAGATGGACCATTCTGTAAGCAAACCAGTCATGGAGCACTGCTAACCTTTTCAAAAGACAACTACGGTGGATCTTCCGTCTCTCCACCAACAGCAAGGGTCTGAATGATGAAATTCCATGATGTGAGCTGTAGCTCACCAGTAGATTCATTGTGATACTACGGTTGTCCTCACTGGGGACCTATGCTATGGTTAGAACACCCCACTATGATCATCCATGCGCCCTTCAAGTAGTCGGTGCTTGTGTTCAAATCCCTGATCTGAACTTAGGCTGCATTACCCATTAATTATGGCCGACCCTTTGGATACCGCCATTTATTAACTCCCATACTAATAAATATTGATCACCAGCCATTCACAATGAGAGATTGTATCGGGTCAATTTACCTCACAGGTGCTTTCCCCGCCACTCTGGAGACTTCAGCACTCCCCCCACATGCCAATTTTTTAGGCCACTTAAAACAGTTTCCATAGTATTACACCGCCCTGGCCCTGATTAGGTGGCATTCCACGCCTAAATCTCTCCTGATCAAAAGGACACACGTGTGAAATCAGTTGGGGACACTGCTGGTCCTGCCTCCACCATGAGGGATGGCTAGGGATTAGGTGGCAATACACCCCAACACCTCTCCTTATCAAGGAGACTCACATGTGTGAAATCAGTAGGTGGCACTGCTGGTCCTGCTTCCACCATGAGGGACAGCTAGGGATCAAGTGCAACCATTTTCTCACCCCATGACTATACACACTTTCATTTTGATTCTAGCCAGCCGCGCTTCAATTATATAACTGGGCCTGTCGGCCCTGTTACACGCTGAGGTATCCCGGTTTTTAAAAAATCAACATACCATCTTTTGACTCCCCCCAACACGGTCCCTTTGATTTAATCTGGGGTTGGTTCATATTTGGATACACATTTTCGTTCTATATTACCACATTCCAGTAAAAATTTGTTTAAGTGTCCTGACATACTACCATTCCGTATCAGTGCTTGTTCCAGTCAATACACAGTGGCCCACTACGTACTCTAAGATGGCCACCACTTTGAGACGGTAAATTTACAAAGCGCTTGCTGCGATGAGCATAAACACACTCCACCTGTCCCCATTGGCTGCGCGGCTACTATTCTCACGCTACACCCGAGATCAATGGCTCCAATTACCAGCACTTTAAATACCGGCCGCCTCCTCTGCTCAGTCTCAATCCAGGTGAGCAGAGGAGGGTAGGTCTTTTGCGCTCCCTGTGCCAAGCCATGTGAGTACAACTGTCTCCCTTGTGCATTTCTTTTTCACAGTATGGCTATTTACTGCCTATTTTTAATCCTGTTTACCACTGCCTTGCTCCTACAGTTAGCAGCTGTGCGCTACCATCTGCTCCTTGACCTATGGGGCAATTTTGACTGATTCAAAGGGTAAGACCCTCCGCTCATACCTATGGGGGCCCTATCAATTATGATATGCTATGGGCCATCAACTCAGATTTTATGTTACCTGTCCCACATATGTTCACTTTACCTGTGTGCACTAACGTGTTTACTTCACTTTCCTCACGTTGTGGCGACTGATCAGCGCCATCTGTAGCATGCACATGTCTGCCTTTTGGAGACTACACCATTTAGTGTGCTGGACAAGCGATCCGGAGGACGCTCTTGACCTTAGATGCATAATACTTAATTACTTTGTGTTGTTTTCTATTTTTCTCTTTTATCTTTCAGGTTGGGTGGTCAATTTATATCTTTCATTGAACCAGGTATCTTCTTTTAAGGGAATACCTACATTTCACATTTCTTTTTAGGTGTGGGGTAGGGTTGCACTCCCCTTTTTTTGAGGTACTGAAGAAGCGCCGCAGATCTGTTTTGGGCCATTAGGCCCGAAACATGTCAACCTGACCACACTTAGGCTACCATTCCGTATCAGTGCTTATTCCAGTCAATACACAGTGGCCCGCTACATACTCTAAGATGGCCACCACATTGAGACGGTAAATCTACATTCAAAGCGCTTGCTGCCATGAGCATAAACACACTCCACCTGTCCCCATTGGCTGCACGGCTACTATTCTGGCACGCAGATGGCTCACGCTACACCTGAGATCAATGGCTCCAATTACCAGCACTTTAAATACCGGCTGCCTTTTTTTTTTTTTTTTTTGAGGTCCTGAAGAAGCGCCACAGATCCTTTTTGGGCCTTTAGGCCCAAAACATGTCAACCTGACCACACTCATGCATTTAGGCTACTGGGGAACATCATTTGCCCACAGAAGCCGTAACCCTATTAAGGCTATTTTAACCCTGCCGAGAGAACGACCATATTAAATTCCAGTACAGAATTTATTAGACAGTTTTCACCTCCCTTCACTTTATTAAACACTCCTAGTCCACCCCACATATCCATGACGCCCTCACATAGATACCTTTCTTCATACGGCAAACAGCGCTGGCCCTATGAGGAACACGCCCGATGATGAAGCATTACTTCCCCAGGTATGTGTGAGGGCACCAAGGAATAATCCTTAGGATTCCCATTTCTAAGTCCTTCCCCCTCTTATTTCTCTCCTTTACACTCTGATAGGAACAGTACCTCCACTGCTTGTTTGTACACATCCATCTTAAGCCAGAATCAAATCTAGAGCACTGTTGTAGCTTCAGCACAGCAACCACACCTTTAACCCATTGAGTGAAATTAGTTTTATATTATTTAACATTGCATTGAACATTAAACATCTAGAGATTACACTTTCCTGTTGAAAATAGTGCACAGATCTAGGTCACACAAGTGTTCCAGGTAACTGGAGGTAAATATGAAATACCATAAAAGGGATGGTGGATGATTCTGTATAACTGAGGGTGCGTTATTATTTTGAGGATGCCCTGTTGTGTTGGTCCAAGTTACCTGGCCAGTGAACGGCCAGTGGTCAAGCTTTGTGGTACTCCTTAGGCAAAGCAGTGTCCTCTTTCTTTCAGCTGGCGTGCAAAATCATAGCAGGACTCCTGCACTATTTCTTCCTTGCTTCATTCTGCTGGATGTGTCTGGAGGGTGTGGAACTCTATCTCATGGTGGTCAAGGTCTTCAAGACAAATGCCATGAAGCAGCGATACATGGTCCTTGCTGGCTATGGGGTGCCACTTGTGGTTGTGGGTATTTCAGCAGCAGCCAGGAGCAGCGGATACGGCACACGAGACCAGTGAGTAGATGAAACAAACCTAACATCTGTTGGTATGTCTTGTTGCGTGTGAGTGTGTTGTATTATAATTGTGATTGAAGTAGTTTGAACTGTACCATGGTTGAGCCTTAGTTTGGGGTTGTGCATACCGTTATTTGGGACTTGGTTAACTACAGTGCCTACCATGTTTAGGATGCTGCCTGCCTTGGTTTAGTGTTTTGCATGGTGGTCTTGGAGCCGGCAGTTTCCTCCTCAGTTTATGGCTCCTCAAGGAGATGTATGAAATGTGCAGCATGCCATCTGACGTGTCACAGTTTGATCTCCAGTTTCTGTGCAAACACTCCAAACCGAAAAGCACACCTATATCCTGTAACTACTGCTAGTTCTTGGCGTTTTAGGAGGGTTTTTTTGTCTTATGAAAACTGCATTAGCGAGCGAAAGGGGCAGTAGCTGGGATGCTTGGCTTGGGTGTATTTGGGTCGGGCACTCCCCAAAGGTCAAAGCCCGATCCAGACATTTGGCTTAAGCTTTGCTTGTCCACCTTTTACCTTTAGCATTCAGATGGTAAAACATGGTAAAGATGGTTAAAAAGACCTGTTTGCTTTATCCAAATTTGCTTTTTTTTTTCTTAAGGGCGAAGATTTCTAGAAACATAGCCGATAAAGAATTTGAATGTAATAATTATCCAGCTGTAGATCTAGATTGGTTCCCTTTCTCACTGAAAAACATTGGCTTTGCTTTTATAGTTTTAGATCAAGTGCCACTTTAAAATACTTTTGTTCAAAATCCTCAGTATTCTTTGTTATCATGGCAATTCTGTCCAATTTGCGTTTGTAATCATTCAGGAACAGTTTGGATAATTATAAAATATTTCAGAAGTAATTGATACTTGTATATACGGATTTAAATTAGTATTTAAAAGGGCAAAAATACAGGCTTCTGCTGATGTTCGCCAATTTTTGGTTCATCAACCGAAGTTTTAATCTAAAAAAACCTGGTCATATCAAAGTTTTTGGCGATTACTCTTGGACAAACAGATTTCAAGCAATCACTTTCCTTCCTGCACATTAAGGTGTTATTTGGTCTTCCCAAATCTCCAAATGTTTCACATGCCTGGAATTTTTTTATGTTAGTTGTTCCTTGCTGTGTGAACCCTTGGCGGAGCGGCACTACGCGGAGGTCCATGGAGTTGGGGACCAACTCCGTGGAACTTCGCTCCGCTCCGCCGCCCGCCTCCACCCCCCCCTAGTAAGAATGAAATAAATATACATTAAAGTTCAAATAATAAACACTTACCTTGACTGCGGCGTCCCCGGGCTGCCGCCGTCCTCTTCCTCGGCGTTTCACAGTGATCTGCGCTTGCGCCCGCGCATGCGCATTTCTCGCAAGGAATGCGCGGGTGCGCGCGCATGCCACCGTGAAACGCCGAGGAAGAGGACGGCAGCCCGGGGACGCCGCATTCAAGGTTAGTGTTTATTATTTTACCTTTAATGTATATTTATTTCATTCTTACTAGGAGGGGGGGGGTGGAGGCGGGGGCTGGCTAACTCCGCTCCGCCGCGGAGTGTGTGGAGATTTGCCTACTCCACGTAACGCGGAGTAGTCAAATCTCCGCATACTCCGCGGGCGGAGCGGAGTTCTCCGCCCACGGTTAACAATCATGGTTCTTGTAGGCACTGAAATGGCTCATTTTGTGTGTTTGTTTTTTTTAAGAATATGCTCTTGTTTCTCCTTTACTAGTGCATGGCATGCAAAGGATAAAAAGCCTACCTAACTATGCTTGTATTTAAAGTTTATTAGTATTATTTTGTTTTAATTGGCAGCTCATGTCTTACAATTGATATTCGTATTATTTTAAAAAGTTCTAGCTTACACATGGACTAGCACTCCAAACTTGTTTCGGAAGAACTGCCTATTTGGAAATAGTTAATTGAATATCTCCTCTAGTGGACACCTAGGACCGTGTCCAGACTACTGCTAACTCGGGAAGGAAATCCTTATTTTAACTAAACCCTTTTTCCTGCCCTGCAGCTGCTGGTTATCTCTGGAGCATGGCTTCATCTGGAGTTTCCTTGCGCCAGTCTGCATTATCATACTGGTAAGTGGACTTCATCGCCTTAACATAAGCAAAAAGTACTCGTACAATCCTTTCTTCTGCAGAATCATTACATAGAAATCTGATGACATAATCCCAGTTCCTGATCGCCCTTGGGCAATTCAAAAACGGGGCTGTTAACCATAGCTGCATGATCCCTATAATTAATAACATTTATTTTTAAAAACAACATACAAACTGAGGTCCACGAGGCCAGTAAATTAAAACAAGTTATTTTTATTATCTAATGCTGGCATCTTCTCTGCCTTTGTCATTTATACAGGAACACGACAATCATTTCCTCGCTCACTTGTATCATTGGTTAATTACAGAGCTTAAAGAAGCAGCGCTCTATTAGACACACCTCAGTATTATATAACTAACCACCAAATTCTGGAGTGCATTTATCAGAACTATGCAATCATTGTAAGGGGAATGGGATCTTTTTAAAACAGTGTTGGGGAGGACTGCAGTGCTGATGCACCAGTTGTTGTGTTGATACACTTTATTTTTACTTCTCATCTGCCACCTTTCACAAACCAGAAAATTACAAATGCTTTAGTCTGGCTAAAGGAGAATGTGTGAACATACAAAGTTTTCACAAATACAGCATAAAGGCCTGTAGCCCTCTCACAATCTACCCCAATTCACCCTCCCCAAAGTTGTCTGCAATGTTTTTACCTGCCTCTACATCAACCGCTCTCTTTTCTTACAGCTCAATGCCATCATCTTCATCATCACCGTCTATAAGTTAGCACAAAAGTTCTCCAGTATTAACCCGGATATCAGCCAGCTCAAGAAATTCAGGTACAAGAGAGCTTCAAAGCCAAGAAAGAAAAAAAAAGGAGATTAATTGTATTTTTTCACTTGCAAAGACAGTCGGATGTAGGGGGAGTTTGTAAGATTTCCCCGATTGCCCTTCGGAAAGCTAGCAGGCTAAGGGCAGTCGTTCTCATGCCTGACATGATATTGGTTCTGTTCCAGCACTACTAAAAATTTAGCACCACATACTACTCAAGAAATCTCCCAAATCTCTTGTTAGCCAGTCTGTTTCTGAACAGTGGAAAGCTCCTGTTGAACTAGCAGTGAGGTATTGGTAGACAACAGCTCTCGAAAGATGTGCACATAGTCGATTGAGCCACTAATGGAAAAGAAACAAGCATTGGCATAGCCAAAAGGTCTCGCCTTTGGGACCTTATAAGTGTTTAGCCATGCAACAGTTGAAGTTGTTGCACCAAGGATATTGTGCTGGATAACTAAACACTTATAAGGTCCCAAAGGCGAGACCTATTGGCTATGCCAATGCTTGTTCTGGTAGCTATCACCTTGGCCAGGAGATTAGAGGATTTGGGGCCTTTGTTTTTTCAAGCTCCCTACCTTTGTATCTTTTCAGGCAGAATGGTTCTCCATCTGGATTCAAGGTTCAGCCCTAAAACATGCTCCAAATTTCACAAGGAAGCTGAAATTATTCTTCCAATGTTCCATCCACCTCTAGTCTCTCCCGAAGAAAAAGCATAGCACACTTTAGATGTTTGCAGGGCTGTGTGCATGTATTTGGACAGGGTTTCTCCTTTCCATAAGTGTGCTAATCGGTTTGCTAATTTTGGTCCACCTGGTAAGGGGTTAGCTCTCTCTTCCACCCTGAGTCTTTGGGTAAAATCTACTATCTCTAAGGATTACAATCTTTTGGGTAAGGAAATACCTGGTCACATTCAAAGACATTCTGCCAGGGACAAGTCTGCCTAATGGAATGAGACATACTGAGTGTCTGATGGACATCTGTGTGACAGCAACTTGGGCTGTGTCCCTATATATATATATATATATATATATATATATATATACACACACACACACACACATTAATGCAATGACGTGGACGGGAAAGTGGAATGAGGAGATAATGCTCAGATTACTTGAGGTAATCCCATTACTCCGATTGTCTCTTCCTCGCCCCCAGGCTTCCCTCCCTCCCTTGCGAGTATCTTTCTCCTTAAGATTGGAAAGTTGCATTATAAGGGATTTGAGCTCTGCGTCCTCGTGTAGGGTAAAATGGGTGGGGTTAGGTCTCTGGCTTTTTGGTACTATAAAAGGGTCTTCAGCGAGTGGAGCCTCCTTTAATTTAAGGTTTTGGACGAGAAAGAAAACCGGTGTAATGGTATTAAAGCAAGTAATAAGAAAATAAACAACAATATGCGCAAATGGAGAGTGACAAATACAACAAAAAGTAAACTATAATTTTCCTTTAAGATTTTTCAGTACTAACTGTTTCAAGAGGCAGTGGCGAGAGCATTTAAAATCGACGCAGTTTATTTCCAAAAGCGCTCGGGGGGGAAAAACAGCCACAAAGAACTGCTACACTTTAAATGTTGTTTTCCAACAAACACAAAGCAGACTCTCCAAACAAGTCAAATGGCGTGGTTTAAGCTACAACACACGGATAACAATACAATGAGAAGGTTGTCGCGCACTCAGAGTTTATTTTTATATAACTTCGTAAGTGAGAAGCATGACAACCAAACAGAAACAAAACAGCCTGTCAAACCGAAACGCAAGATCCTGAAGGGGAAGTGCTGACCAAGCAAATCCTGTTAGTTTCACACATGTATGAGATGGGAACATGGTGAAGAAAGAGAACCGGGAGTATTAGCTGCTAGTCGTCTGCCTACCCCCGCCCCTGCTGTCTTGCAATCTGCAACCCGTCGCCAGCTGGCCCATTCTCTGCAGCCAGGATCCCAGAATTAAACCCAGCTGGTGGAGTCTGGAGCCTCGCGCCTCCCGCAGGTGCGTCAGCCAAGCCCGGAACAGGGCGCGCGCCTTACCTTCCCCCTCGTGATCGTGTCCACTATGAACCCAAACTGGTGGAAATCATCCGGCTCTGCCATGCCGGTTCCAATAAGCAGTTCCCGGGAAAAAGAAACCGATAAGATCCAACAGCGGCGGCAAGTCCTCCTGCGCGTACAGTGCCGGTGGCCCTAGTTGTTGCCTCAGGCGGGATACAAACAAAAACAAAAAAATCCAACCGGCTGTAGCAATTACTCAGAGCACAGCCCGGCCGTTCACGTTGTTGGTTACTTGTGATGTGGTCCTGGAGATGAGCTCCCGGAAAAAGAAAAACAAACGTGAGGGGCTCAAGTGATGTGAAAATTTTATTAGATGAACCCTATCCTTTAGGCACATGGCCACGCCTCTGGGGCTCTGCCCTCCCCTGCAGACTGATCCGCTCTCGGCTGCAGCCTGGGAGACGGGCTCCGCCAGCGCTCTGCGAGGAGCGACCCGCGGTCACACCAGGCTATCAAGGGCCCTCGGTCGAGCCTACTTTTATTTTCCGCGGCAGGTGTCATTTTGTTGGAATGTTCGCCTTTGACGCAAAGCTAAAGTAACGTTGCCTCTTAAACAAGTCGACCACGAAAGCGAAAGTTAAAGTGAAAGCGACCGCGAGCAGGCAAATTTAAACAAGCGCGCGCGGCCACGCTAATTGAAAACAGATGGCCCCTGCGCGCCGCTGCTCGCTCCCGCAAGGTGGATGCCAGCACAAGCACGAGTGCTTGAAAAGAGCTGACCGATTTCTAAAGGTCATCTCCTAGAGCAGCGCTTGCGCGCTGCGCTAGGCTCAACCTAAAAAATGTCTACCTTTAATTACAATTTTGCAGCGTGAATCCTTTTCTGGATTAATATGCTGTGCATCATTCCACCATCTAGTGGTTGGGTCCGGAATAGTCTGTTTTCTTGTATTCTTTTTTTGTGTGGCTTTTGGGCGTCGTCGACAGGGCCAGACTGGCCGTTGTGGGCACCGGGCGTTTTCCCGGTAGGCCGCCAGGGAGGGGGCCGGTTTTAGGCCCTGAGGGGCCGTTTTTGTTACAGGGGGCCGATATTGCCGGTCGCCGGTAACAAAAACGGCCAAAATAGGCCGTATCAAACAGCTCGACCGCACCCCCCTTCTCACCCCCAGGGGGGCCGGCCGAGCTGTTTGCCAGGGCCGGTTTCGTTTCCCAGTCCGGCCCTGGTCGTCGACCACCATTTGGTGCCAGGTCTGTCCCCTGCGTGACGTCAGACGGCGCCCCGGAGGCCGTTGTGCGTAGTAGCCATCTTCAGATTCTTTTTTCCGCCGTTGGGTCTGGAAGCAAAAGGGGATGCTGGGGAAAATTGCTGAAAATCCCCGAAAACACTCGAGATATTGAAGAAAAACTAATATTGCATCGACTACGCGACCGGAGAACACAACTGGCCTCCGGAGACGACGTCTTCAATACCGAACACCTTCACTACGAGACTACGGATGGTTCAACAAATGGCGAGGTAGGGGCCATGGAAAATACTCCCTTCAAATTCATCCAACGCGACCCACACGAAGTGTGCAACATCTGTCTGCCCAAGGATCACAAAGACAAGGATCGCGAGGCCTGCGCAGTGTTCCTGTCAAAGACTGTCAGGGCATGCTGAAAGCAGAGAGCGGGCCACTACGCGAAAATGTCCCTAGGGCCGAAGAAACCTTCCATGAAAGACTTAGGTCTCTCCAGCGACGATGAGGACCAAGGGGTCCCAGCAGGGTTGACGCACAAAGGATTGGATGTTGAAATTCTCGAGGGAGACGCAGAGGAAAATCGCACCCAGAAAAAAATGGCGAAAGACGCTGAGAAAAAGACGGACAAGGTAAGACACTCACATCCGTCGGAACTGAAGGGCCACGATAAAAAGGCACAGCCTAACGCAGCCCTGACACCAAATAAAAAGGCGATCGAAGGTCAGCCGCGATCCAAAGAACCCCATGGAACCCTGCCGAGGGACTCAGACGCGGGAAGATTGCTTAAGGCGCCTAAGACGAGGGTAGAGCATGAACCCACAAAGGGAACTACGACTCCCTTGAAGACGGAGTCCACCACTCCAAAGAAGAGGAAATCTCTGGCCACCGACGCCGAGAGAGCCCTCGAGGTCGAAACGAATAAAAAACACCTCAAGGCAGAAATGGCGGCACTCCTCCAAAAGAAGAAGGAGTTGACACGAATGGCTCAAGGGATTCCGTATCCCGTTATTCCCACTGTCGACACCAAAAATGTCGACGCCGAAGAAGAAATCCTCGATTCGCCTCCAACCCCCGAACCACGCGTCGAGGACGTCGAAGAGTACATAGACGCCCCAGAGGAAGAAGAAGAAGCCTCAGACTTTCGAGGATCAATGGAACGACCTTGACACGGAAAGCCTAGAGGAGTTGATATGCTGCTATCCCTCGAAGGCTTCGCCTCCAGATGACATCGCCTTCTATAACCACCTCGTGAAAAGAGCAGCTGATGCTTTCGGGGTCGCCCTCGAAGAAGAGAAAGAGGAAACATGCTTCCTCTTAGAGACATTAGCCCCTGTCAACAAGGGCACACAGTATCTTCTGATGCTACCAAGCATCCTGGATCAAGGCCTTCAAAGAGCCAGTCTCACCCAAAGGAGTGACACCAAGGGTTGAGAAGAAGTATAAACCCTCCTCCAAAGACCCTAAGTATATATAGGGAAATACTGTGCCAGACTATCATTGTCACCACAGCAAAGAAGAGGGGCAACGCCCTCTCCAACACTGGTCCACCTCCAGAAAAGGAGAGCAAAAGAATGGACATGGTGGGCAGAAAAATAGAGAATGAGGCAGCAACGCAATGGCGCATCTTAAACTCAAACGCCCTGTTAAACAGGTATGGTCACCAGCAATGGGATTACATCAAGGAGCTCATCAACAAGCTCCCAGAAGAAGACAGGAAAAGGGCAAATTCCATTGTCCAGGAAGGCAAAAATATAGCAAATATATGCCTTAAGTCAGCACTCTAAACAGCAGACACGGCCAGCAGACAAATGTGCACAGGTACCACACTAAGGAGACATGCCTGGCTAACAATATCCGGCTTTAAGCAAGAGGTGCAGACCTCCATCATTAACAGACCATTCACAGGGGACGCGCTGTTCGGAAAGAAATTGACGAATCCCTCCAACAAAATAAAGAAAGACAACGAAACTGCAAGAGGTATGGGAGCCCTGCAACAGAGAGGAGCTTTCAAAAGAGTAGGGTTTAACGGAAGGAAACCCACGGGAAGAGGAGCCTTTGCGCAAGGACAACAAATGCCTCATCCACATCAGGGAAACCATCAACAGTCATGTCAACAGACCGGATATCAAAGCTGGCAACAACAGCTAAAGCAGTCCATTTGAGGAAGGGGAAGAGGCAGAGGCCAGCCCTCCAGAGGAGCTGGATCAAATTGACTTGTGTACAAAAAAGGACCCACACACACCACCAGTGGGGGGCAGGATAGCACAATACCTGCGACAATGGCAAGATATTACTACAGACAATTGTATATTAAATTTGATAAAATACAGGTATTGCATAGAACTGACAAAGACACCACCAGCAAACCCTCCAAACATAAAAAAAGTACCTCAAGTCAGAGCTTACACAGTTGAGATCAGAAATCAAGGAGCTTCTTCAAAAGCAAGCGATAGAAACCATACCAAAGGAAGGCCTTTCAAGGGAAACTACTCACCATATTTCCTAGTTCCCAAGCAAGACCTTACACTGAGGCCTATATCTTAGACCTAAGGTTCATAAACAAGTTCATTCTGACGCAACATTTCAAAATGACTGCACTTCAAGAAATAATACCGCAAATTCACAAAGGAGATTACATGGCAACAATAGACCTCAAAGACGCCTATTTGCACATCCCCATGAACAAAAGCCACAGAAAGTATCTCAGATTTCTACACGAAGGAACACACTACCAGTTCAAGGTACTACCTTTCGGAATAAAATCAGCACCACGTGTCTTCATTAAGTGCCTAGCTGCAGCTGCAGCACACCTACGAAAAGAGGGAATACATGTCTACCCTTATCTAGACGACTGGCTTATAAAAGCAAATACAAGACAAAAATGTTGCAGCCATGTTCGAACAGTAATCCTCACACTGCAGAAACTAGGATTCTCAATAAATCACAAGTCGTCGTCCACAAAACAAGAACAAGAACAAACCATCTTAGGTGCAAGACTCAACCAAGAACTCGCATGAGCTTATCCAACGCAAAACAGGATACAAGCCATCAGACAGGAAACTTCACTTTACCAGAGGGGTCAATCTCCGACAGTGAGGAGAGTCATGAAACTCATGGGCCTGATGGCATCATGCATCCCACTCATTCTTCATGCCCGCCTCCATATGCAACCCTTTCAGGAATGGCTTTCCAACAATTGGTCACAGGGAGTTGGGAGGATCTAGTGGTTGTTACGCAGAAACTGCAAGCAGAAATACAATGGTGGGCATCCAGGGACATAACTCTAGGCAGACCTTTCAAAACCCCAACTCCCTCTGCGACAATCACAACAGATGCATCCCACAACGGGTGAGGAGCGCACCTCGGCCAACTGAAAATACGAGGCCAGTGGAACGACCTCGACTCCATAAAACACATCAATTACCTGGAGATGAAAACAGTCCTCCTAGCACTGAAGGCGTTCCAGAAACACATTCGCAAGAAGACTGTCTTGATTCAAACAGACAACACCACCACAATGTTATACCTCAACAAACAGGGAGGTACAAAGTCATTCCCACTCAGCAAGTTAGCACAACAGATCTGGAGATGGGCAATTTCGCAAGGAATCAATCTGCAAACAATACACCTACCAGGAATATACAACATAACAGCAGATCAATTGTGCAGGCAGAACAGCTGCTCCCACGAGTGGGAATTGAAATAAAAGACAATACAATACATCTTCAAACTCTGGGGAACCCCAGAGATAGACCTGTTTGCAACAAGACAGGATAAGAAATGCCAGTTCTTTGCCTCCAGGTTTCATCACCACCTGTCAAAAGGGACATTTGTATACGCTTTTCCACCAATACCCCTAATCCAAAGAGTCCTAGAAAAAGCAAGACAACCAGGGTCAAACCTAATTCTCATTGCTCCACAATGGGCCAGACAATCATGGTACTCAAGTCTGCTAGAACTGTCAAGGGGACAGATAATCAAAGTCAGACCGGACAGAGACCTACTAACAATCAACAGGGCCAAATCTTCCACCCGGAACCAGCAACGCTACGCCTAGCACCTGGATACGTAGAGTTTGGTCACCTAAACTTGCCTCAGCAAACAATGGAAATTCTAAGAGAGGCAAGAAAACAAACCACAAGGCAATGCTATGCTGCAAAATGGAAGCGGTACACCACTTGGTACACAACAAACAACATGATGGACTCAATCTCCACACAAGAAACGGTGATCATATACTTAGCACACCTCCTAGACAGTCACATCAACTACTCAAGCCTGAAAGTACACCTCGCAGCTATCGTAGCCTACACCAGGGGAAAATCATGCAAGAGCTTCTTCAGAAGACATGTCAAAGAGATTCCTAGAGGGATCTAAAAGAATTGCACCCCCAAGGACATCTCCAGCCCCCATGTGGAGTTTAAATAGAGTCCTCACGCAACTTATGACAGAACCATTTGAGCCCATGCACAAAGCAGACCTCAAACACATCACTTTAAAAACAGCATTCCTAATAGCCATTACATCCTTACGAAGAGTAAGTGAGCTACAAGCATTAACCATAGAAGAACCATACTTTCAAATCCATAAAGACAAGGTTATCCTAAGAACTAATCCTCAGTTATTACCAAAGGTCGTATCCAAGTATCACTTGAATCAAAGCATTCTCCTATCAGTCTTCTTCAAAGACCCGCAAACAAAATGGGAAAAGAGCCCTGGATACCCTGGATGTGAGGAGGGCTTTACTGTACTATCTACAGAGAACAGAACAAGCTTGCAAAGGCAAACAGCTGTTTGTTGCTTGCTCACATACCAAGACAGGGACGCCTGTCACAAAGGCAACAAATGCACGATGGATATTCCAAACCATCCAACTAGGCTATGCCACCGCAGGGAAAACCCTAAGCATACGAGCAAAAGCTCCTCAACTAGGAAGAAAGAAGCAACTCTAGCATTCATGGCCAATGTGCCAATAAACACTATATGTGCTGCAGCAACATGGGTATCCCCACACACTTTCACCAAGCATTACTGTGTGGACATACAAATGAATAAGGAAGCACAAGTAGGACAAAAGGTACTTCAACACCTGTTCGCAAAGTCTTTCTCTTACCACAGCCTCCCCAAGAAGGGAGAAACCACTAAGTAATCTGATGCACAGCAGAAAACGAAATGGTTACTTACCAGTAGGAGTAGTTTTCCAGCTTGAAGAGTTTTCTGGATTCACATGCGGCCCACCCAGCCTCCCCTACAAGGAATACAAGCAGGTGGGGAACTATAACTAACAATTCACTAAAGTACCATCTAAAAGACTATAAGACTGAAACACAGAAAAAAGAATCCGAAGATGGCTACTATGCACAATGACCTGCGGCGCACCGTCTGACGTCACGCAGGGGACGGACCTGGCACCAAATGGTGGTCGACAATCCCCAAAACACAAAAAAAAAAAGAAAACAAAGACTATTCAGGACCCAACCACTAGATGGCGGAATGATGCACAGCATGTGAATCCAGAAAACTCTTCAAGCTACAAAACTACTCCTACTGGTAAGTAACCATTTCATTTTCCAACTTCAATATCTTTCATAGACTCTAATGTGTCCCTCTTTCCTTGCCTGTGAGGCTGTACATATGAAACGCATTCGTCCTTCAAAATCTGAATACGCCCTTTGGAGTATAAGTCAATCCATCTCGTTTGTTGTCTGAAGATGGACGACAATGAGCAACGAGGATAAGCTACATAGATAAATGTACGATGAATGCAGCTACCTTAAAAATTTCCAGTCAGTTGTGGGGGAATAGTTGAAAGCACATCAATCTATGAAAGACAACAAATGCCATTGAACTGTATTTCGGCGCAAGTAACAATTTCCTCAGAAAGGTGGATACATGCCTAGAACTATGTTCCACCGGAAGCCGTGGGACAGGAGGAGAACTCAGGGCAGCCTGGGACAGACACAGGAGTCAAAGTATCATTTGACCAAAGATGACGTAACATCTAGCAATGGAACGTGTACGCTGACCTGGCGTTCTTTCTTCACACTTATGTAAACATGCTTTACTGGCTATACTTGGATTGTTTACAAAAATGGAACACATTTCAGCAGAGTAGTACCACAATTAGGTCCCATTTCCTACACCTATGCATGTTCGGCAAAAAAAGTGTTTCCATTTTCACCCAGTCACAATCACTAAAGCAGTGCTGAAGGGTGGGGCGGTCAGGGTTTATCAGGCCCAAGCAGGCCAGTTGGGATTGCCCAAGATAATCTCTGTAATGGAAGATTCGGACTGGTTGATACAGGAATTTGAACAGGGAACATTGTGTTTGGCTGCCAAACGACACCAGCCATTCCTTCCCCCAAGTTGCTCTCAACGCCCTCCAATATCTCTATACATATGTATTTTAAAACACGAATAGCTATGCACAGCTACTCCTAGTTAATTTTTAAAAAATGCGAGCAGAGAGGCCATGCAGATTCGAACACTCCCATCCTCAATTTATGCTTTACCTAAGAGATTATTTAGTTTGCATCTTAGGCAAAAAATCGTTGCCCTTGAGAGTAGCATCTATTCTACCCCGTAATGGAATGTCTTGGACCTGTTCACATTATGATGGCCTTGGTCGATAATGCGATTGTATGACAAAGTGGATTAGGCATACATTTAGAGGTTCGCTCTATACTGCTCTTGGATACTGGTCAGCCTACAAACACAGATGTTTAATAAAGGACCATAACCCCACGTCCCCCTCTTGCTTTAATTCAGAACAAATTAGGCTTCCCTGTCTCCATCAGACACCAATCATATGCGCTCCCTTTAAATAAAAGCCCTCTCCCCCCCCTCCTCATCCTCCTCCTGTTTTCTTTTGTCTCATCATGATACCCGTTTGTCCTCTCCGGCAGAGCCTTGATGACATACATTGCTTGCACTATGGTGTGCTGGGGTGTCTGGGAGGAGCAGAGCTCCTTTTTTGTAGACTTAAGGCCACGTTGCTCCTCTCCTTTCGGCTGAGAGGACCAAACACGGAGCAACTGAGTATCCAGTTACTGAGTCCAGTAGCCCTTGGCAGCTGGGGCTGCGCATCTGGGCCAAGGGTCACTTGCAGAGTGGCTGGCCACACGGACAGAAGGGATCGCTCTCTATGGGGCTTGGGTGGTACGTGCCCCTCTTTGGGCACAGGTTTATTACTTCTTTCAGTCTTGATTGCCTAGGTTTTGATTGGTAAATCTACATAGTATCCCTACTGGTGATCTATCTGCTAGCGCAGGGGAAGAGGTCAGCTAAAAGGAGACATGTTCTTTCTTCCTCAGATGAGGATGGTCCTGTTCCAGCCAGAAGACCTACAATAGAGGAGGGTAGAGGTCCTCCACAAGGGTCCCCGCTTCTCACGACGAAACATGGCATACAAGCATTGACTGTGGCAGCTGTTTCCAAGGCTGTAGGGACACAGTCTGCTCAGGACTTGAAGGGATATAAGACTTCAGCCTCAGAGAATGACTATTATTCCTCAACATGTGAGGTGGACACTCCATCAACTCCTTCTGGCAAATATGTAAGAAAAGAGGAGATTTGGGAGACCTTCTCATGTCAGGAGTAATTGGGATTTCCTCCATCCCGGTCTGAAGAGGGGAAAAGGTTTTATTCCCCAATATGTGAAGCAGTCAATGCCTTTCCATGGGTGGATTAGAGACATGGTGTTGGGTGAATGGAAGGATCTCGATAAAGTTCAAGTTCCACACTTCTTGAAGAAACTTTATTTGCTGGTAGGAGATGATGTTTTGCCTCATTCTGTCAAGTTCCATGCTATTCTTGCCACCTCAATTGAAAGAATTTCAATTAACCCAAAGGATAGCATTCTTTTTGATTCTACCGATTAAAAAGGTGGATTCTTGTTTAAAAAAGGCTTTTGCAGCAGAGATTCTGGCCTTGAAAGTGGGTATCTATGCAGCTTTATCCACCCAGTCTGTGGTACAAAACTTTGATAAAATGGCAGTTGCTAACCTGGAGGGGCTGGCGTTTTCTGAATTATTGGCTGCATTGGAGCAATAGGTCAGATTATTAGCTGATATTTCCTCGGACGTTATCAGAACCTCAGCACTGTCATCTGGTCCATTGGTCGCAGCCAGGAGAGGCCTTTAAATAAGAGAATGGAAAACTGATCCAGTGAAGAAAGCAACCCTACATAATATCCCATTTGAGGGACATATGCTTTTCGGAGATCAGTTGGATACTATGTTTTCAAAGGCGTTTAAGGACCACAAACATGTCCTGCCTTACAAAGGTAAGTTCAGTAGCAAAAGGTTTTGGGAGAGATCATCAAAGACATCTCCAAAGGGAGAATCTCATTCCTCGCCTTTTAAGAGAAGGACATATCAAACAAGGGGGCATATTAGCAAGACCGGCGATAAAATTATCGCCGTTTTAGCGGCAGGAAACTGCCGCTAAAACGAAGCCCAGGTTAGATGTGCAGGACATCTAACATGGGCTTCTATTGGAATTCTATAACGCATATTATCAAGCCCATTATCGCCGTTTTAGCGGCAGTTTCCTGCGGCTAAAACGGCGATAATTTTATCGCTGGTCTTGCTAATATGTCCCAAGATCTTTCTCTCTGAAAAAGGATGTTAGCAAGAAGAAAGGGTCAAGTAAGACGAGATCCTGACAATTTGGGATCAGTCGATTTACTTCCTATGGGTGGCAGAATTCAGCACTTTAGTCATGCATAGTGGAAAAATATAACAGATCGATGGGTGTTGAACACAGTGGAAAAAGGCTATGCAATAGATTTTTGGGAATGGCCACCAGAAACTGGAGTTATCCATACTTACTTGCCTACTAGAGTCCAAAACATTTAGCTTTGCTGGAAGCAATCTAAGCTTTGCTCAGCAAGGGGGCGATATCCGGAGTTCCAACAACAGAATTGGGAAAGGGGGCATACTCCATACTATTTCTGGTGCAGAAGGCGTCGGGTGCATTGCGGTCTTTTCTAGATCTGAAAGAGGTGGATTTATGGGTCAGATCCGCTCGCTTCCACATGCAACTCTGCAGTCGATAATCCCTATGATTCAACCAGATTTTTTGGCAGATACTCAGGGCGCCTGCTTGCATGTGCCCATCAGGGGCTCGTATCAAAGATTCCTTCGGTTTGCAGTGGGAGACGTCCACTTCAAATTCTGCCTCCTACCATTCAGATTAAAATCTTCAACAAGGGTTTTTACAAAAGTGTTTGCATCTCTAGTGGCAAAGCTCTATTCCGAAGGAATTTTCATTCACCTCTACCTTCACGACTCGCTTTTTCAGTCTTCAAGACAGGACCTGCTATTATCTCCAATCAAAAGGTTTTGACAGTACTTTGCAAGCTTCAGATTCACATTCAAGAACTCCTGAAGCACACAGCCAAAGGGCTCAGATTGGCTACAGGATCTGAAAGAGACAATTAGTTATAGATTCCTTACCTGAAGAATTACCCCCAGGCGTCAGACTGGATCTTGAGAAATTTTTCGGCAGCAGTACCCCTGCGCGTCGAAAGGTGGCATCGGTCGACTCCGCGTTTCTCGTAGTGGTCGCCGGGATGACGTCGCGGTAGCTACTTAGACGCCGCCCTCGCACGCTGACGTCAGTTCTTTCTTTTTCCGCATCAGCCAGTGCAGATCCGGAGAGAGCGGTACCTCCAGTCACTTTTTGCCGACACCGCAGGGTCCCCTTGGATCCAGATCGGCGCCAGTCGACCTCATTACACCTCCACCGGCGTTGATTCAACCGGTACCACACCCGCAGCCGACGCCGGTTGTGTGCCCCCAGCCGGCGTCAACCCTGGCCTCCCCCCTGACGTGGACATGGAGCCGGACTGACGTCGACCGACGCCGGATCCGGCGCCGACGGGTAATTTGTGTCCCTGTTCCACCCTGGTTCTTTCAGGTCAGATTGACAACCAGGAGGGTGAGGAGGACTGGGAGGGGTCTGGAGACCCTTTAACTGACCAGTTGGAGTATGATCTGGACTGGTGAGAGGAGTTGGGGGATGCCAGTGGTCTGGATGCCTCCCCAGACCTTGGCATGTTGTCTCCTCCTACCGTGGCTACAGAGGAGGGAGTTTCTTACGCATTGGTGTTGCGTAGGGCGGCCGAGGCTCTCAACTTCGAGCTACCTATGGTGGCGGTCAGGACTAACCTCCTGACAGAGGTGCTTCAACCGGCAGCAAGCTCTTCGGAGCCCCTTGCTGCTGTTTAATGAAGCCCTAACTGACATCCTTTTGGGCACCTGGTCCAGGCCCATCACAGGGGCTCCTGTGGATAGGATGATTGCCCGACGCCACCGCCCAGCTCCGGGCGACCCCACTTTCCTCTCCCAACACCCCACCCCTGAGAGCTTGGTGGTCCAAGCCTCGACGTCCAAAGGCACATTCCCCAACGCTCCACCCGATAGGGAATCCAAAAAGCTGGACCATCTTGGGAAGAAGATGTTTTCTTCCTCCAGCTTGGGACTGCGGTCGGTAAACACCGCATGTCTGTTGGGCCATTACACCCACTCTGTGTGGGATACGGTAGCGCAGGTGCTGCCCCAGTGCCCGGAGGAGGCCCGGGCTTTCCCGTGCAGTTGCTGAGGGGAGACGCAGCCAAGTTTACCATACAATGTGGACTGGACAACGCCGACTCGCTAGGCAGAACGATTTCAACGTCGGTAGCCCTTAGACGCTACGCCTGGCTGAGGTCGACTGGTTTTTCCGGGGATGTCCAAGCTACCCTAATGGACATGCCCTTTGATGGCCGTCGCCTGTTCGGCGACAAAGCAGACAACGCGCTAGAGCGCTTCAAGGACTCTCGGGCTACGGCCAAGTCCGTGGGCCTCTCCACCACCCGCCCTGCGCAGTCTGCCTTTCGCCCCTTTTGTGGCTACGGAAGGGGTGCTCCACCACGTTCCACCCAGAGCCACAGGCCGGCACAAGCTGTTCAGCCCCTGCGCGGCCGGGGACGTGGGACCCGTGGGTCTTGGGGTCAGCGAGTGGGCCAGTCCACCACCGCCCCCTCTGCAGCAGCCTCCAAACCCTCCTAGTCTGACCTTTCAGGGCCACCAATCGCCAGTAGGCGGCAGGATTCGCCATCACCTCCCCCACTGGCGCACCATCACGTCGGACAGGTGGGTTTTGCAGATAGTCCGAAGGGGCTACTCCCTCCCCTTCGAGACTACCCCTCCATCCATGCCACCTCAGCACCATCGCATGTCAGAGGATCATCTGGCCCTTCAACAGGAAGTTTTGGCTCTCTTCGCCAAGGGAGCCATCGAACGAGTTCCTGCCCCAGAAGTAGGTCGTGGTTGCTATTCTACTACTACTTTCTGGTGCCCAAGAAGGACAAAGGCCTGCGTCCTATCTTGGATCTCAGGAACGTCAACCGCTTCCTGCGGAAGGAGAAGTTCAAAATGTTGACGCTAGCTCAGGTCCTGTCTGCCCTCGACCCTGGAGACTGGATGGTAGCGTTGGACTTGCAGGATGCTTATTTTCACATTCCCGGCCCACCGGCGTTACCGGAGGTTCACGGTGGGCCACAAGCACTTTCAGTTTACAGTGCTCCCCTTTGGCCTTACCAGCGCCCCTCGGGAGTTCACGAAGGTGATGGCGGTGGTCGCAGCTCATCTGCGCAGATCAGGGGTTCCAGTCTTCCCCTATCTCGACGAATGGCTGTTGAAGGTGGACTCGCCCCAGGCAGCCGTCTCCCACCTCCAGAGTACGGCGGACCTCCTGCACTCGCTGGGGTTCACTATGAACGTGCCAAAGTCACACCTGACTCCCTCTCAGAAGCTCCTTTTCATCGGAGTGGTTCTGGACACAACGCAGTTTTGGGTTTATCCTCCCGAGCAGCGAGTCCAGGATATTCGGGCTATGATTCCGATCTTTCAGCCTTTATCCCGGGTTTCGGTCAGAATGACCCTGAGGCTGCTGGGCCTCATGGCCTCCTGCATCCTGCTGGTAGATCAGGCCAGGTGGCATATGCGGGCTCTGTAGTGGGACCTGAAGTTCCAGTGGGCCCAGCATCAGGGGAATCTGTCCGATTGCGTTCACATCTCGGAGGGCACTGCATGTCAATTACAGTGGTGGCTGACGAACCAGGATTGGGTCAACGGCAGATGCCTCTCCCTTCCCCAACCGGAGTACACAGTGGTGACGGATGCATCACTTCTAGGGTGCGGCGGCCACATGGGAGAGGCGGAGATCAGAGGCCTCTGGTCTCCGGCAGAGTCTGGGCTCCACATCAACCTTCTGGAGCTTCGGGCAATCAGTCTTGCACTGAAAGCATTCCTTCCCTCTGTCTGAGGAAGTGGTGTGCAGGTGTTCACAGACAACACCACCGCCATGTGGTACTGCAACAAACAGGGCGGGGTGGGGTGGGGTGGTGGACCCTATGTCAAGAGGCTCTCCGTCTCTGGACATGGCTGGAACATCAGGGCATATCCCTGGTGGTTCAACACCTGGCAGGTTCTCTGAACAGCAAGGCGGACGAACTCAGCCGCAGATACATGATGGATCACAAATGGCGTCTTCACTCAGAGGTGGCACAAGGTCTCTTTCAGCAGTGGGGCGAGCCTTGGTTAGATCTATTTGCCACCGAAGAGAACACGCAATGTCAGCAATTCTGCACATTGGAATTTCCAAGGCGGCACTCGCTAGGCGGCGCTTTTCGTCGCGAGTGGAGTTGCGGTCTTCTATACGCCTTTCCGCCTATACAGCTGAAGATCAGGCGCGACCGGGCCCAAGTCATCCTTGTGGCTCCAGATTGGGCACGAAGAGTCTGGTATCCCGAGCTGTTACACATGGCCATCAATCCTCCGCTCCGACTGCCTCTTCGGGAGGATCTTCTGTCGCAACAGCAGGGGTCTGTCCTCCACCCGAACCTGTCCAGTCTCCACCTCCTTGTGTGGAGATTGAGCGGCGGCAGTTGACAGCCTTCGACCTTCCTCCCGAAGTCTGTGATGTTATCTTGGCAGCCAGACGTCCCTCCACTAAGACGGTATACGCCTGCAGATGGAACAAATTTGTGGCATGGTGCACAGCAATGGCTGGGGATCCCCTTTCTGAGGTTCTCTTGTTCCTCCTGTCTTTGGCCCAGCAGGGCTCTGCTCTGGGCACTCTGAAGGGCGATCTCTCTGCCCTTTCGGCCTTTCTTAGGCTTCCTGATCAGCCTTCTCTTTTCAAGTCCCCTGTTGTAAATCACTTCCTTGAGGGCATTACTCATCTTTTTCCTCCTGTTCCCTTCGTAATGCCTCAGTGGGACTTGAACTTGGTTCTTATTTACCTTATGTGCGCTCCCCTTTGAGCCGCTTCATAACTGTCCTCTCAGACTTCTTACTTTAAAGACTGCCTTTCTGGTTGCCATCACCTCTGCTCGCAAGGTGAGTGAGCTCCAAGCTCTTTCTTCGAAGCCTCCTTTTCTGGCTGTTCATCCAGTCCTCAGAACCAGACCTTCCTTTCTTCCCAAGGTGGTTACTTCTTTCCACATTGGTCAAACCATCACTTTGCCCACCTTCTTTCCGCCTCCGCATCCTTCTAAGGAGGAAGAGAGGCGCCACCGTCTGGATCCAAAACGCGAGCTTTCATTTTATTTGGATCGCACCAAGCAATTCCAGGTGGATGACCAGCTCTTTGTTGGCTACATGGGCACCAAAAATGGTCGGGCCGTGCACAAACGGACCATCTCTATGTGGGTCGTTTTGTGCATTAAAGCTTGCTACTCTTTGGCAAAGAAGGAGCCTCCAGTGGGACTGCGCGCCCATTCCACCAGGGCGACGGCAGCTACCACTGCTTTGGGATGCGGAGTCGCCCTCAATGACATGTCAGGCAGCTACGTGGGCATCTCTGCACACGTTCACAAAACACTACTGCCTGGACAGCCAAGTCCGGAGATACTGCTTCTTTGGCCGTTCTGTTCTTCAGGACTTTCTGGTGTGAACTTGGTTCGCAGACCCACCTCCTGGGTTGGTATTGCTGGGGAATCTATTCTACAGGTAAGGAATCTATAACTAATTGTCTCTTTCAGATGAACAAGTTACTTACCTTCGGTAACGATATATCTGTAAGAGACATAGATTAGTTCTAGCTTCCTTACCGCCCCACCCATCCTCCCCGTTCTGCGAACTGACTTCTAGGGTCATGGAATCCCTTTCAGGGCCCTAGTTTTGTGCACCAGTGGTCAGTGTCTTGCATGGCTCTGCGCTTCTGGCGTGGAATGTCATGTAAAAGAACTGACGTCAGCGCGCAAGGGCGGCTTCTAAGTAGCTACCGCGACGTCATCCCGGCGACCACGATGAACGTGGAGTCGACAGACGCCACCTTTCGACGCGCAGGGGTACTGCGGACGAAAAAATTCTCCAGATCCAGTCCGACACCTGGGGGTAATTCTACAGGTAAGGAATCTATAACTAATCTATGTCACTTACAGATATATCGTTACTGAAGGTAAGTAACTTGTTCTTCAGGGCAATAAAGCCTCAATGATTTTCCTCATTCTGTAGCCCAGGTTTCACCTAAACACAAGATTTTGAAGTGGATCCTAAGCAGTGATACTCAAAGGCTGGCCCGTGGGCCCTATGCAGCCTTCCTGACCTTTACATATGGCCCCACGGCCAACAGCGCACTGGGCTGCTATTTACTCGACTCAGCACTAACATTAAAAAGATTATAAAATAACAAACACTTATTTGAAGGGTAACTGAAGTTAAACAAAGAAAGTAACTAGGCTACTGTGACTACTGTTCAATGGCGTGTTTTTATGAAGAAAATGAATGAAGAGTGATATGAATATAGACATATTCGCTACATGTATTGATTTCATGTCGTGTATTATGTTTACAAGAATACTACTGGTGCAAGCGGAATGAAATTGATGCTGAACTCATACTTAACAGACCAATTGTTACTAATATTGTGAGTGCTGAACCATCAATAACCAATGTTATTTTGAAAGTTGCTTTCAATTTGAAGTAGAGGGGGTGTACTTCAGGTTCGGTGCACCACAAAAAATTTACCAAATTGTTCCCAGCACCTTTGTTGCTAAGTGCGGTACCTCATTGGCTCAACCCCTCTGTATAGATTTGTCAAAGAAAGCAACTAGGTTGTCCTGCACCACTTAACTTTATGAACACCATTTCTAAGGACATCTTGAAGCAAAAGTGTAAAAAATGATTAAATCTCTTCAAAATTCAAAAAGTATATTTCAATAACATGCAGAACCGTTGCACCATAGTACATCAGATTGTATCAGTGCATTGAGAAATATTTGTTTTTTAAAATGATAGTTTTCAAACACAAATGTAGAAACATTAATTCTTCCCCCCACCCTGACGACAACGTCAATAGCGAACTAAGAGGCAAGTCAGTTATTTGCACTCTTTGGGTGGCCTGGGTTCCTATTATACATGAATATTATAGTTCATTAATTCAAACACAGGAGGTGGTTTTGTACAGCGCACATCCTGAGGTCATGTATTTTGAGGTAGTCTATAAGTGATTACGACGAAAAAGCAGAATAAAGCAATTTCCTAGGATCCCACAATTTGGTAACGTGAGAAAGCTGGAATTAATCCCAGGTTTTCTGGTTTCACACTGTGCAATTCAGCCACCAGATGTATATGCTTCACTTACTCTACACCTACCATACCGCTAGCTTCCCCCCCACCCCTGAAACTCTCCCCTCTGAACACCACCCTGCTGGCACCAATGCGGCCCTCGGTCACATCACACACCAAACTTTTTGGCCCCTTTGGAAAATGTTTGCGAGTACCCATGATCTTGAGCAATTGGTCTCAAAGTTACCAGAAACTGTCTCTCGGAATCAGGTTCACATGCTAAGTAGGGGAAGACCTCTGCTGGTGGTAGTATTACCTCCGGAGGGGAATTTCTTTGACTTCCCCTGGTCCGGCATTCATAACCACAGATGCCAGCTTCTCAGGTTGGAGCACCTGGCTAGAAAGTAAACAGGCTCCCGGCTTTTGGTCACTCAAAGAAGCACAGAACTCCTCCAACTGGAGAGAGCTTAGAGCTGTATATTTGACACTTTAGACATTTGAAAATCAAATCACTTGAAAGGCGGTCTTGTTGTTATACCTGGTACTGTTAGCTCGGAGAGAGATCTGCAAGAAGTGGAAAGATCCACAGTCCCCAAGTTGTGAGGACTGGCTTAAATCCACGTTTGCCATGGCCCGTCTGGACCAAGGAGGAATATGTGAGAGTGGTGTGAACATCTGGCAAGCCTTAGTATCCTGGGGTTCCGATTTGAGATTGGTTAACTTCCTCTAGATCCTTCTAGTCCTATGATTACACCAAGCTACCAACAAAGGGGCTGGTCCGGTTTGGCCTAAGCGAATGCAGCAGCCGTGGGGTGCACAGGTCGGTAAGACGGCTCTACTACAAGAATTGCAGACGCTTATTGGTGAGATGAGAAAAGAGAAAAAAAAAAAAAAAAGGGCGGTCTTGAGTTGCACCGACAGTATGGCAACCAAAGCTTACATCAACAAGCAGGAGGGAACCAAATTCAGTGCATCGAACAAGATTGCTCACAATATTTTCAGCTTGTCTCCGATTTATCTGATCTCTTTCACGGCCATTCACATTTATGGAGTGTCCAATGTGAGGGCAGATGTCCTCAAGCAGGGAAATTCCTTCATACCTAGACATCTCACTTCATTCAGCTCTATTCAATCTCTTCACTCTTTGTTGGGGGCAGTCAATCTTAGATCTGTTCATTTCTCCAGAGAATGCCAAGCTTCAGATGTTTTGTTCAAGGGGTAGGAACAACCAGGCATGGGTGGCTGGCCTGGCTCGCGGGCGCAGGGAAATCGCACCGGGGGGGAGGGGGGGTGCGCAGGTATAAATTATAAAAATAAATAAAAATAATTTTACCTTGACACCGGCCGTGTCCCGCGTCCGTTTTCCTGCTCTCCTTGAGCACAGAGGAGCAGGAAGCAGGCCCCACTAACCAATCATAACGCTGCAATGCAGTGTTATGATTGGTTTTGAGCATCCTGGTTTGACTCAACCAGGGAATGGGGGCCTGGGCTTGTTCTACATGAAGCCTGCATGGAGAAGGGGAAAGTGCACATGACTGTATTGGGCGGCCCGAGAGGGCTGACCAAACAGTTATTGCGCGCTTGAGTGGGCAAACCACTCCGCCCCTGCCCAAAGAGCAGAGCAGCCCCACCCACCCGCAAAGCAGCAGGAAGCAGCCTAAAATGATAACGCAAAGATCATTTTAGGTTTCTGCTCCCCACTGCTTAAAAGCAGTGGGGCGACGCTCCTCCGCCTTAGCGGAGGAGCCACCACTGCTTGGGCAATAGATGGTACGACGTGTCCTGGGGTTCAAATATAGACCTTTCCTCCTTCTCCATTGATAAAACCATTTCTCGTACGGGTGAGAAGGGGCGCAGAGTCCGATGCTTGCACCACATTGGCCTCAGGCAAATTGGTTTCATCTATATGAAGTAGTACCAGGAGTGGAAGCTGCGCATAGTTTCCTCTCAATTTCCCAGTGCCATCTCAGGGGACGCTTGCAAAACTAAAGTGGATGGCTTGAAAGTTGAGCGGGAAGGAATAAGGGCTTTTGGAAAATCTACCCCTTGCATTCCAGGCTTTGAGAAGATCTTCTAATCTTCCCTCATACTGGAGGTCATTCTCACACTGGTATGAAAAGGAGGTAGATCCCACTTCAGCCCGTTTAAACCTGATCACTGAATTTTTTCAGGAGTCAAGGATTGACTTGACAGTAGCAACTATTAAGATTCAGTGGGCAGCAAAAAACAGCCTTTAGAAGCTCTTGGAAAAACTTGAAACGAGGATGGCTTAATACCTAAATTCCTTAAGGGGTAATAAAATTAATGTTCACATCCTATAGGCCATTACCGGGTTGGACCGTACCTTTGGTGCATTAGATGAATTGACAAAAAATCCTTTTGAACCCCTGAAGCAGGTTGACTTCAAAACGCACTCTCAAAACATACTTTCTTGTAGCCATTACATCAGCTAGGGCAGTGGTCTTAACCTGTGGTCCGTAAAGCCTACTCAGGCGTTTCATGAATGCTTTGAAAATGAATATTGACAGAAAGTGTGTATATAAATGAAGTAGCACAATGTAATGTATTTTTTTTTTTTTTTTTTTTTAATGTTCAGCAAATGAGAAGGAGGCTGAAAATTAAGTTGGTATCCTCAAATTGAGTGCATCAAACAAAATATAGTATGGATGAATAGCATCAATTGAATTTAGAAAACCTCCAACCTTCCTATTAAAATTAACATTTTGATTTATTTTATATGGGTTTGTGAATTAAATAAAATATTTGTGCCTTTGTTTGATTGTTAGTTTCTGTATGGTTTGTGGTTCAGATCATCGAAAATGCTTAGGCCAGGATCAACGGTTTCAAGTAATGCCTCAGTGGGGGTCCCAGGAGTCCAATAATGATTAGGAGGGAGTCTACACAAGTCAGAAGGTTAATAACCTCTGGGCTAGGTGGGGGGAGATTAGGAGCATTATCTTGTAGGCACCCCTTTTGTAAGGTCTAGATAGATTCAAATTCATTAGCTGGTAGGGAGCCAACCCTCTTGTTCATCTTAATTTCTTACTAATAGATCAGGACAAGTTTATTAGACTTTTCTTTATTGAAAAAATATCCCCAAAAAATGTTGTTCTTTACAATCATATTTAACCTTCATAAAATCTTTTCAATGTACAAAAAGCTTATTCCAAATGAAAAAATTACTTAAAACTGTCAAATATTTAATCATTCAAGTGCAAAAAAAAAAATCTATAATTGAAAGAAATACAGCAAACACATGTTTCACGCTGAACTGACTTCTTCGGGGCTCCGATGTAGAGGATAGTCCTGGGATACCATTTATAACAATTCCATTGAGTCACAGTGAAAGTCGAACTTATTTTTAAGGCCTCTATTACTTTGGTTTATCACTGTCCCTACTGCTTCACTTTCTGTTGGCCTCCCAAAATGTAATCACTGTTCATTCCAATTTATTTAGCTGTCACCATATTCTTTTTTTTTTCCACTCATTCAATGCCATAAATTCCAGTGCAAAAGAAACAATTGATGGACGGAATGCTGGACAATGCAAACATTCACCCCCCAGTCACAAGGATCTGGGTTAAATCCATCATTCTTTTGCTCACCACACCACCCCAGTTTGGACCCAGCCATATGCAAATCAGTCTTGACCCTGTTCCTTGTGGTAACAGTCAAGCCCGAACTGCCAAGCCAGGTCCTCCCTGGACCGGAAACAAGCATCCTGGGACCGGTTTCAGGGAATCACCCTTCTTCAGCCAGGCTAGCTTGAATCCAGTGGTGTAGTGAGCACGGGACCCACGTCTGGGCATACCCTTCCCACTTAGGGCGACAAATGCAAAAGAAACAATTGATGGACGGAATGCTGGACAATGCAAACATTCACCCCCCGTCACAAGGATCTGGGTTAAATCCATCATTCTTTTGCTCACCACACCACCCCAGTTTGGACCCAGCCATATGCAAATCAGTCTTGACCCTGTTCCTTGTGGGAACAGTCCAGCCCGAACTGCCAAGCCAGGTCCTCCCTTGCCCGAAACCGGTCCTAGGATGCTTGATTCCGGTCCAGGGAAGACATGGCTTGGCAGTTCGGTCTGGACTGTTCCCATGAGGCACAGGGTCAAGACTGATTTGCATATGGCCATGTCTGAACTGGGGTGGCGTGGTGAAGCAAAATAACGATGGATTAAACCCAGATCTGTGACTGGGGGGTGAAAGTTTGCCATTGTGCAACATTCCGTCCATCATCTTGTGTGTTTTGCAATTCGCCCCAAGTGGGAAGGGTATGCCCAGACGTGGGTCCCGTGCTCACTGCGCCACTGGAGTCAGGCTATCCTGGCTGATGAGGGCTGAATGCCCAAAACCAGTCCTAGGATGCTTGATTCCGGTCCAGGGACGACATGGCTTGGCAGTTCGGTCTGGACTGTTCCCATGAGGCACAGGGTCAAGACTGATTTGCATATGGCCATGTCTGAACTGGGGTGGCTTGGTGAAGCAAAATAACGATGGATTAAACCCAGATCTGTGACGGGGGGTGAATGTTTGCCATTGTGCAACATTCCGTCCATCATCTTGTGTGTTTTATAAATTCCAGTGGCGCCATAGACCTTCAACAAGTTTCTAGATATGTAATGTCTGGATAGCATGTACAAACAATTGGACAGAATGCAGAACAATGTCATACGTTCACCCCAGTACAGAGATATGGGCCTAAATCCATCGTTTTTTTGCTCACCATGACATTCCAGTTTGAACCCAGCCATATGCAAATCAGTGACGAAATAGATTGTACAGCATTAGGCTGCATAATTTGGCTATCCTTACTACATAAATTAGTCTACCATGCTGTATCAAGGTTTAGTTCCTGGGTACGTATTGAAGGCCTCATGAATAGATTGCTGTTGTCTGACAAGGTGAGATTTCTCACCTCAAATCTTAGGGTACCACTTCGCACATCTCTTACAGCAACCCGTCATTGCTACAATGAGCTATGCCATGCAAGACCACAGAGGGTTTGTTATGTTTCAACCAGTTTCTACCATTTATTCACAACTCTGAGGCAGGTCTTAAGTTGTCTACTACTCAGAAGGGCACATTTGCAAGGGCAAACATTGTAGTTCGTGAATATGTTCTTAGGTACCTCAAGGTTAGAAACGATCAGATACATAGACTTGGTTGTACATTGATAGAGGTCTTCAAACCAAGGCAAAAAAGGGATGTAGTGGGTACCCAGCTTATTAATTCCCAGGCCTGGCTTAATATAGGCACTCTCCTTTCCACAGGACCTTCACCATCACTGCGGTCGCACAGCTCTGCCTCCTGGGCTGCACCTGGATAGTTGGCATCTTCCAGTTTAACCAACACACCTTGGTCATATCCTACCTGTTCACCATCCTCAACTGCCTACAGGGGGCATTCATCTTCACGCTGCACTGTTTGATGAAGAAGCAGGTGAGCAGGGCTTATGGGTGGCACCGGTATGACTGAGTTCAAATGCTGCTCCAGTTCACCATGGATTAGTAGCTGCATTGGCAACCGCAAAAGTTTTAATAAAAAAAAAACCTTAAGCTGCTGTTATTCCATAAAACACAAGCAGGTCTTTAAGAATGAGTAAGTGGTAAAAACATTTCATCTTTCCCCCTTTCAAATCACTTTTGCTGAAAATTTAAGACAGATTACCACGTCACTTTTACATTAAGACATTTTTGTTTAAGGAAGACAACCAGTTTATTTACAAATCGAGGACCGCTTTGTCTACTAGATCCCACAAGTAGAAAAGCTACATTTTGCTGACCGCACATTCTAAAGGTCTTTGTTGGCAACATTTGGAAAGCTGTTGGATTACAATTACCCCACTGATCGTCCTGTGATTATTTCAGAGTTTATATACAAATACTGTCAGCCAGGTCGTGTCCAGTCCAAGGACTTTTGAGAGTGCACAATGTCCAACTTTATTTAGCTCGGTCTTGCAACTAGGCCCTGGTGAAATTTCTAGTTCACTTAATTTGGAGTTACTTTTTACACAAAATTCAAAAAAAATCACATCACATGGCGTAAATGGGGATGCTCACAAAAAAACCTAGAACAGAACGAGAGTGGCCCTGGTTTACATCCTTGTTTTTTGTGCTAATTTAGTATGCACTGCGCCTCGCATCAATTTTGGACAGACTTCACATCAAAAAGGGGCAATATTAGATTTGCATTAAATGAAAATTCACATAACTTCAGAAATATTGCATAATTAAGCAAAACAAAATGTACATTTCACCCACTAATCAATAACCTTTTCACTGTTATCTGCATAGATTTGAAGTGGGATGGCGCCATTTTGCCTGTAAGGGAGAAGGCATCAAATCACAGGCACCCAATCCTTCTTGCATGGTCTAGTCAGATTCCCCACAACCAAACGCCAAGTTGTTTCTAGCATTCACATTATACCACCTCCAAATGCAACCAACCTATGCATGCACAGCTTCCTAGCACTAACGTTCATATCCCTCAGTACATATAACACTACCACAGTATCAAAAACAGCCTGCCGTGTCAATACAAAAAATAAAACCAGCATCTATATATTTCTACATACACAAATGGCAGCACTCCTCCCCCGCCAGTTTCACACCTAACTTCAGTCAGCACAGCAACTTACAAGCAAGCTTCCAAAAGTACTTTTACTTTGTAATGTTGGCAATGCCAGGTGCAACTTTAGGGTGAACTTGATGCCCATTGTGTGATCTCTTTTGCACAGGTCAGAGAAGAGTACAGACGCTGGTTCTGTGCCGCCATCAATCTGAAGACACCCAGTACCTACGATAAATTCTCCAGCACCGGTGCCTTTTCTTCTTCGTCCTCACAGTCCAGGGTAAGTAATAAGGCACGGTGGAGTACAGCACTAATACACAAGTCAAAACTCAAGGTCTCCAGCCATCTCTTGCGGTCAGCTTCATATATAGAGGCTGGGAAGCACAGGATGAACTGATGGTCAGAATAATCTTAGATGGTACTGTAATCCCTTTACCTCATGTGGGAGATCTAGGTCTTTGGCAGGCAATGGACGGGAATGACTAACTTTTCACTCTTTTCTTGCAGGCTCTCCGGGCCAAAGAATCTGGAATGTAATCTGTGGTGGACAAAGGAACCAATTGCTCAGAGACAAGAACTTGGCACTTCTGAAACGGTTGTTTCTCCCCATAGCATCCCACCATCAACCTGCCATGGACCAAAAATATTTCCATTGGGTGCTGCTCAAAGGAATTAGCCTTAAATAAGTGCCAAATCCTACAGATCAGCGCGTGTCAGAACTCCTCCCCAGAGCCAGAATGAGATAGTTTTAAGATCGGGAGGTGGGAATGGCACCAGTGCCAATTGGAAATTGACCAGAATGAAGCCAAAAGCCAAGAACTCACCTATGACTGGACTTACATAGCCAATTTAGACAAGAGCCAGCATCATGAAACCTCGCAGACCATGAGCAGCAGACAAGCAGGAGCTAGTCACTAACGAACACCACGGAACAGCTATAGATACCTTTTCAATTAATTCCTCAAAGTCGAAAGCTCCAGTTCATCCTCAAGTTGGATTATATTTCTGGCCAACGAGCAGTTACAAATTTAAGCATTTGTTCTAGAATTATGGTTGAGGTTCTGCACAAACTATCAAATTTAAGCCTAGATGGTTGCTGTGCTCTGAATGTAATAATCAGCTATGGTGCCAATGGTTACATAAGGTGAGTCTCCAATGGGAACACTATAAGGAGACCAGCTCAGAAGGAACTGAAGTCGCTTGTGCTAACGGGAGTTCCTACTGTCTTGAAAATACTTTTTTGCTGTTTGTATATAGATTACCCAAGGTACGAGACCCTGCACAAGAACAAATGTGCAGTTCCAGCTGCTCACAGAGAACTCAGACACCACCTTTCTAGGAAAGGTCACAGAAGTAAATTTAGCACCCAAACTATTCCAGAAATCGCAGTGTCTAGAGGAAGAAAATACTTTTACCCCAAAAGGCCTGCATGACGGGAAGCTGAATACTTCAGAACACGAAATGACGCAAGCCATTTAACAAGTAAGACCACGCATTCGCCAGACAGACCTAGTGTGGAAGCGTTATTAGCAATATTGAAGTGTTCGTGCTCACAAATTCGATTTCAGACTTCCTGCACAAGTAATGTAAATACCCTCCCAAGATGCCGCGCACCTCTGAAGGCCTGAATGGGAAGAGTTAAACTTGTTCACCACTTAATGACCTGCTTGAAGGAGTAACTAAGCCGTCTACCAGACTTTTCGAATGCAAATACACGACTTTATTCTCCTCTCGAACTATCAGGAGCCTGTTCGGCGACACCTTCATGTTTTTGTACGTTTTGTACTTTAAATTAAAGACGTTGTCACATGTTGAACCTGGTCAATTCTTTCTTGGAATACCAAGGTCACACACATGCCCTACAGACCATTGCCAGCCTCGATTAGAGCAAAGAAGAAAAAAATCACGTTCAGCATTACTGGTTACCTCCAGGAAATTTAAAACACTAATACTGTTTTGTAATAAAATTTAATTTTTTTTTTTTTTTTTTTTACACAATCTAAAAACAGACCATAAAAATGTACCCGCGCTGGTTTAGAAAAACAGATGAAAAAAGCAGCAAATACAAAATACAAGACAGTGTCGCCAGCCTGCTGGGGTTCCCTTTGACAGATCCTTTGTGTTGTCTCCACACAGTTCACAGTTAAGGGTTATCGGCTTTGCTCAACTGTTGAGAGAAGGAGAAGAGAGTTATGTGAAGAAAACCCTAATGTGAGATGTTGCAAAACCCTAATGTGAGGAAAAATTAGAGCACACCACAATTCCCACAAGATACTACCCCAGCCAGACATTCACAATATACAAACTCGCACTGCCCAGAATCGAGATCAATACTGCACTGCTCAGCAACACCAGGAGTACCTCAGCCAACAGTAACCTCCCACACACCGCCTAGCCAATCTGTGCAATCATGAGCACCCACTGCTATTAAGGATCCAGAAGACCATGCAGCAACCAGATGTTGGTACACACTGCAGTCTTGTATCAATTCGCAAACTCGCAACTTCTAGCAACACTCAATTCAGTCCGACAGCTGAGGGCCCCTACCTCTAACCTGAGAGCAATACCTGGACAGAGTGGCAGGCTCACCAGTCAGAATTAATGTCTAACCCACAGATGTCTGACAATAAGCCACAGAGAACAAAAAGATAGCCCTTTCAAACAGAAGGCTAGAGTTGAGAGAACAGCTGAAAACACTGTATTCACTTTTCACAAAAGTAGTGCCAGCATGCTCAGCCACACAGTAACATCTCAATCACTCAAAAAGGAAATTCCACACCCGCCGATTATCTGGGTAACTACTTTTAACACTGGGAGTTCACGCTTCGAACAACCTTTCTAGAGCTGCGCATCCCCCTGAGAAATGTGAAGAGCGCAGCATTCAGAAGTGGCAGTATTGTGCAGTAGTTTCCAGTACCACATGTTCAGACTTTCCCTCCATACATAAAATATATAGATTTGTAGATTGTAAGAGCTAATTATGGGGATGTTTTCAAAGAGGGGTTCGGAGTATCAGACAAGAGTAACGCTTGAGTGGTCTATGCCACTCAGAACCTCTCGGAGAAAAACATACCTGTACTTCACTTTTTACCCATCTATAATTTTATGTTATGTACCCCCACCTCCAAATCACCTGCCTCGGATCTCGAACTTCCAACATAATGTAAGAGGGGGCATCCATAACATTTCCTCATATGGATCAGTCCCTAAGAGGGGGGGGGGGGGGGAGGGGGGGGGAACACGTTTACCTAACATCCTTGAGCAGACCCCACCACCTTCCGTACATTCCTTCCCCTCCAGCAGCTGTGCTTTCTACTTCAGTTTAAGCTGAACTGCCTGTCAGCGTGGCCTGGAAGGCCTTTATGACATCACGATAATGGGTAACCCGTGTTATCAACTATTGCTATGTCATAGCAGTGGGTTATGAGATTCAGACAGTGAAATAAATAGCATTGAGCACCATACATAAATTGATCTAAATACAGCAGCGTGCCAAGATGGCTATTTGCAATGCATTACTTTTGAGATGGGTGAGAAATCACAGCCTGCAAGGATCACAGCGCCATTTAAAACCAGTCCATAATGCTTCAACACCCGGATGTAAAATGTGAGAGGAGCTAACCAAGGCACTTGCTTATATTTATAGAACACTGGCTCACACCTGAAAAAAAAAAAAAATCGGTCCTAGGCAAGTCTCACCTTTGGGACTCATTGGCTTGGACAGGGTCTCGTTAATGCTGTATGGCATGGGCAAGATGCTGTGCAGCATGGCCAATTAAAAACTAAGGTGCAGTGGGCCTGCAGCAGACCAGTCATGCTGGCATGACTGATCACGTGTGCATGCATAATTCCGCATGCTTACGAAGTGATGCAGATAGCTTCTTATTACCTATCCGAGATGGATTGGTAAAAAATATAATGTAAATAGCATGAAAGGACTCCAAGGCAGCGGGGACAGCAGCACAAGTGCAAACCAGGGGGGGGGGGGGAGGGGTCGGGGATGCACACCAGCAAGAAAGCAACACAGTGTGTAAGATGCAGTGTTTGGCATGGGGGAAGCAGCTGCGAGCTTCCAGCTTCCAACAAGGAGACAGCACAGGAAAAAGGTATTTGACAGGGGCAGTGACAAGCACACATACATCAAGTCAGAAGACAATGCACTCTGGTGGAGTGCTTAAGCAAAAAGAAAAAGCTATTGCATAGAAGTGAGCAGACGGAGGATAGAAGTCAACCAATTAGAGATGGTAAAAAAGATGCACCAGGAGAGCGACAAACCAGATGGTCAAGTTGGCAAAAGAAAACCATGAAATAAAACAAGCAAATTAACCGCAGCCATCCAATGGTAAACAAGGGCGAGGATGTAAGTACGCCCTTGTAAGTTCCTGATTGCGCCTAAGGACGCTTATTGAATTGAACAATAGTCAATAAATACGACAGCCATGGGACTTTAGAGAAGATTTAATCCCACCACTAAACAACCAGACTTGCCTGACCCATTGATGGCTGCCAAAAGGATAACTCACGGACCGCATTAGCGGCGCTGGTGACCCCCGGACCACCCAAAGGAAGCGGGCCTTGTTTCAGCCGTTCACACCCCCTGCACTAGACCCGCTGGGCAATTAGTTGCATCAGGGCTTAGATCGGTCCTCCAGCCCTACTTCCACAACGTTATCCCTGATCTCAAGATGGCAGCCCACTGCTTTTCCAATGAATTCATAAAGCACAGGTAAAGGTCCAAATGAGACCTGGAGACCCGAGATGCCCCTGCAATCTACAAACAAGAGAGCCAAAGCGAGGGCCCCATGCAGCAACTCCCATTTAAGGAGGCAAAGACCAGCGGATAATTGACTCGGATGCCTGACCCCAAAATGGCGGCTCCGTGAGTTCAGTAATCACTGATCAGCATTCCTAGTCAGCGTGAGATGCGACGCCGTTACACACCAAACCACGCCTGACCCCCAAAATGGCGGTCACAGGAGAACAGCCCCCTCTGATAAACAGTTGGTCAGCGTGAGGAACGATGCTGTTCCTAGTCATCCCGCACCAAATCCGTACAGCAATTTTGGCAAAAAATGACCTGATCAATTGCCCGAACTTCTACGGAGACCGGAAACCCTGGGAGTGAGAGGAAGCTAAAGGGCCGTACAACAGGTCAGGTAAGCCCTACCTCCCTATCCCAACTTAAGGCAGCAAATCACCTCCACCCCCTGCTGAAGCGCCCAGCACCCAATCTTCCCCCAGAGCAATGCTTGCAACTTTGCAAGCCTGCTCTCTAGCCGAATCCGACAGCCAGAGATAGGGCCCCCCCCACTATACACTCAATCTGCAGTGGATGAGTGCCCCCCACATCACACACTAGTACACCGTCATCCTTCCACCTCAGAACAGGGCAATCAAGAAATCAGTCACCTATTTCCACCATCCTTACGCTGAGGTTATTCTCCCAATATAGTCTCACGGATCCAATATTAGTGAGGGCCCCCACTCGCCTTTCAGCCTCACGTCGTGACAAGCTTCCCCTAGCTGACAGTCCCCGACCATTGTAGATCCCCCACCCTATCAGAAGCACGGCTCCCCCTTCAAAGAAACACAACGTCACCGGGCATGCCAATTTTCACCAACCCGCCCCCCCCCCATTCCAACCCACTTGAAACCTCACAGCGTGAACTTCTTCGCAATTAGCTTCCCCCCCCCCCCCCAACCTCTCCCTGAAAGTGAAAAGAAACTTCAAACATGGGATGATTAGACAGCATCCAGAAACACTATTCGTGGACTCATATCACTGCGCCTCCACAGGGCAGATAAAGATGGATCTCATCTTCCACACCGATAGACCTGATAACTGGATCACTACATTCAGAATGCAACTTCACATCTCCAAATCTACGACCACACCACACAGCTGTAAACTGACGACCTCTCTCCCTAACCACTTGACAAGGAGCGGGAACACATCAGTGACCATCTATTCGAATGGCAGTTTTGATACAGGCAAACAATGAGAACCTAGAGGCCTTCGACTCCCTCTTCCCTACACTCCGAACCTCCCACTTAGACACGCTTCGACCTTCCCCGAACCAGCACCCTTCCCCGGACAACCTGTCCCACCAGGTGAAGCAAACATCCATTCCCACACCCCTTGCGAGTACCTCCAGCCTCCCCTCTCGAGTCACCACCCACTCCTCCGCCCCCATGATTCGCGATCTCCAACTCCCCGATGAATGTCAAACCCAACCGCCCCCCCCAGACACCTACAACATCATAACCTGCCCTGCCAGCACAGTCCACTGACTTCTCCACTCCCGCAGAAATCATGAGGACAAATTCACGACACGACCCTTTGCACCCCTTACCGAGGGGTCACAGAGGCAGCGTGGTCTACACAAACAGCAATAGACACCATAACACAGTCATGCCCTCCACCCCACGAGACGGCCCTAGCCAAGACTTCCTCACCCCGCCCCTGAAAACATGGCGCAGCGTCTTGCCCTATTATAAAGTCAGTTAGAAATAATATTCCGGTGCCTAAACGAAATCTTAACCAACCTCGACAAGGCCCGAAAGCCTCAGCAATCCCGGCCCAGGGTTCCCACTCCGACCAGCTCCAACCATCTAAAGCACCCTATTGGGTCCTTAACCACCCACGCGACCCGGTTACAGAGACCCACTAGAATTGACAGAGATCCTGACAGAGTTCCCACAAGAACCAAAGCCCCCGTGTCCCGGGTGCAGAGACTCTTAAGAACTGATGCAGAGATCCAGACACAGAGACCTTCAAGAACCAAAGCCTCAATGTCCGCAGAAGAAGCAGCTGATCTAGCCTCAACGTACGACTCTCCTCCCACAGCTTCCCCTAAATCCAAAATCCAAGTGATCACGGGCTTCAGAAGTGACTACCCCCCCCACTAAACCCCCAAGACCCCCGCCCTTCCTTACCTCCATACCTAGGGGGCCCCACCTGGAAAGAATCTCAGCAAAAAAGAGCTTTCCACTAACTGCATGCTCTAACTGCAGATCAGCCTCTAAGCATTCAACGGAACTAGCAGAAGCCATCCTCTCGCATGACAGACATTGCGTTCATCACGGAGACTTGGCTAAATGAGATCTCCCCACCATGCTTGGATATGCTTGTGCCCCCAGGTTTTACTATTATCAACAAAGACAGAAAAGATCAAAGAGGTGGAGGTGTAGCCATCATTCACAAGGACAACATCGCCATCGTTGAAATGAACACTTGCAAGTACAGCTCCTTTGAATGTCTTACCGTCAACATCAAGACTAAGGATAATAGTACAATACTCTGTCACCTTCTTTATCACCCACCAGGCAACACCCCCACATTCGGGGAACACCTCTCCGACCTGATTGCCCATTGCTCACTCTGAGACGCTAACAACCTAATCCTTGGTGACCTTAACCTACGCTGGAACGAAGCGAACAACCCACTAATTAAAACTCTAAACAATCTTCTCTGTGTAAACAATTTTTCCCAACACTGCTCAGAGGAAACTCACAATAAAGGAGCTACCTTGGATGCCATCATCGCTCAACGAGACGCAATTACGATCGACTACATACTCCCCGTGGACTGGTCGGATGACCACATTATCTTATTCCACATCAACCAAAAAGTGCTATCCCTGCCACCCATACAAGACCCACCCAAATGGTCTAGAAATCTCACCCAGATTCCCCTTGGCCTCCTGGAAGAAAGGTTAAGTTTGCTCCTCCCCAGCGGCAATGATCACCTCTCCACAACTGATCTCACCTCGCTCTACAACTCAAATATGGTGGTCATGCTTGATCAACTAGCACCCCTGAAATTAAAAAAAAGCTGACATACTCCGTCCAGATCATGGTTCGACTCCGACATCAACGCCGAAAGGAGACAATTAAGAGCCACAGAAAGACGCTGGAGGAACAATCCTTCTACTATCCACCGCGAACAACTCAGAACAGTCCGGAAGAAGTACAACAGTCACATCAAGAACAAAAAATCCACGTTTTCGCTCCGCACTGGATAGCACAAAAAACAGACTTAAGGAGCTCTTTAACATCATCAGACAACAAACCTCCAAACCCGCTACGTCCTCAGTGCAGGCATCCAAAGAACTATGCAACAACTTCGCCAACTTCTTCAATGACAAGATCTCCAAGATCGAGCTCACTGTACATCAATAGCGCCCCCCCTACCAATAGCTGCTTGTCTGGGGCGTATGATATCGCTCCCTTACCCCACACCAAACCCTGGCGACTCTTCCATCCCATTCAGGAAGCTGAGATAGTCAAACTGATCTCCACCTCCAAGCCCTCATCTCATGTCCTAGACCCTATACCTGCGCAACGGACCAAAAAGCTGAAACTCTCCTTAGCCCCACCCTGGTGCAAGATTATAAACAGCTCCCTAAAAAGCGGAGTCGTTCCAGGCTGTCTCAAAGTGGGACAAGTCACCCCACTGCTGAAAAAACCCGGCCTGGATATAAAGGATTTGAATAACTTTAGACCTGTCTAACCTTTCTCTTCTAGCCAAAATCCTAGAAAGATGTGTACTTCAACAATTAACTCAACACATGGACAGTATTAACCTCCTTGACCCCCCAACAGTCTGGCTTCAGGAAAGGCTGCAGCACAGAAACTGCGATCCTCAACATCGATGATATCCACAAATCACTTGACTCAGACCAATGCTGTCTCCTCATTCTCCTAGACCTATCGGCAGCATTCGACACGGTAGATCACAAACTTCTCATTAAGGTTCTCCAAGAAAGGGCCGGCCTTGATGAGGTTGTCCTCCAATGGTTCTCCTCCTTCCTACACAACCGCACCCAGAGAATCAAAATCAAAAACTTTGAGTTTGACCTTCACCCAGTCAGTAGGGGAGTTCCTCAAGGGTCAGTGCTCTCCCCCCAACTTTAACCTTTACATGAAACCCCTCACCACCCTACTCCAAAAAGCTAACATTCCCTTCCACCTATATGCTGATACTCAGATTTACTTGGAAACCTCCTCCGTCAAAGACTCAATGACATACTGAGGGAAGTGCAACACTGGCTGTCAAGTAACCATTTAAAACTGAATCCCGACAAAACCGAATTACTCATATCGAACAAAGAACCCCCAAATGGTCGAATGGCTAAAAGCCATCGATGCGCTCAATGGGAACCTCACCCTGGCTGACTGTTAAATCACTAGGCATCACGCTAGACCCGAAACTGGACATGACCAAACACATTTAGAACTCAGCTAAGAGCGCCTTCCTTAACCTGAAGTTACTGAAGATAAAACCTTTCATCCCGCCCAAAGATCTCAAACAAGCCACACAATCATTGGTGCCGTCAAGATTAGACTATGGGAGTGCAGTCCTCTCAGGAATAGCTAAATCACATCTTGCTCCTCTTAAAACTACGCTCAACGAAGCAGCCAGAATGGTCACCGGAATCAAGAAATTAGATCACATTTCACCTGCACTGAGAACTCAAGTGGCTCCCAGTCGAAATGCGGGCGAACTTCAGAACAGCCTGCCTCACACACAAAGCCCTGCACACCGGCAAATCCGAATATGTGGCTGCCAAACTCAAAAAAGCTGGTCAGCCCAGGAACCTCAGAAGCTCTAACACCCTACTACTCATCCCGCTGAAATCACGAAAACAAAAAACCGCAGCCAGGTCCTTCGCCGGGAACGCGCCCAAAATCTGGAACTCTATTCCCCCTCACATCAGAACTATTGCCTCTTTGGCAAAATTCAAAAGTCAGCTCAAAATCCTGTTCGACTGTTCCCTAGTGAACCGATAGGAGCAGTCTGAGCGCTGAAGCAGACACCTCTACGACGCTGCGTCAGCAAGGCTCCGAACTCGAACTCTCCGCCATTGACCTATACTATTCTTTATTATGGGATCTTCCGCATTACTGTATTATGCTATTTTCTGCATTGTAACTGATGTAAAGCACTCCGATACCCTCGGGTCAGGCCAGCGCTATATAAAACTTCTCAAACAAAAAAAACAAACAAAAAAAGAGCCCACAAAGTCTAGTAGGCCGAGCCTAAAAAAAATAAAAAAATTTTTTTAAAAATCCATATATGTTCAGCAGCGGTCTTCTCAGATGTGCTTGTATCAAATCCGCATGAAAACTGTTCAGATATGAAGTATATGTAGGACAGCTCAAGGCGGGATAACGACCGCCAACAGCTTATATTTTGCGACAGTAGAGCAAATGCCACAGGAGGTATTCTGGATACATACTGTATGTGGAAATGTCGATTTCTTCTGGCAATTCAGCAACGTTTACTTCAAAGCGATCTTGGACGTCATTTAAGATCTTGGCATCTGTTTCATCAGACACAAATGTGATGGCCAAACCCTTTGTGCCAAAGCGGCCAGCACGAGCCACCTGCAGAGACAGAAATTGGTTACTGATGTGCGGAGCTTGAGGTTAAAAGCAAAGTTCAGTTACCCTTTCTACCTAAAGGGCACAGAGTAAGGTATGTAATTAATCAGCAAGCTCGTTGCCTGAAGAAGCTGCACAGTTCCACGCTACTCTCATGTGCCGGCTAGTCCCAGCAACCAGCACAATAAACCTTGGTAGCAGAATATTTACAAAAGACCCCTAATCTCTCCCCTCACTTACCCTGTGCAAATAGGTGTCGGAGTCCTCTGGCATATCATAGTTGAAGACTATGTTCACTCTTTCTATGTCCATTCCTCGCCCAAAAACATTTGTAGCCACCAAAATGCGCCGCTGAAAGTCTTTAAATTGCTGGTACCGGGCCAACCTGGAGCAAAGAGTGAGAAAATGAGGTCTGAGCAATAGGGCAAGAAATTGCCCAAGGCCTGTGATTTTGATCAACACTAAACTCACCTCTCCTCCTGCGCCATTCCTCTGTGAATTCCAATGGCTGGAAAGTTCTGTTCCACCAAAAGCTGAGCCAGGGCTATACATCGCTGCACAGACTTCACAAAAATGACTACCTGCAACAAAGACACGGTCACAGCATGCCAGAGACTCCAGTGAAAACAGGAAAAGGCAGCAGAAGTGAGCATATTGAAACCTTCACTGTCAGGCTAGCATCCCAGTACCGTGAGGTGACAAACCTGTGCCACCCTCCAACCTACACGTTATCGGGGGAAAGGACAGAGGTGCTGTACCATAGCACCAATAAGAATAGCCTAGAGCAGACACTCACCTGATTGAACTCCAGCACATCGAGCAGGTCAAAGAGCTTGCGGTTCTTTTCACTGTCCTTAAGTTTGACGTAATACTGCTGCAGTCCGTGAAGGGTCAGCTTAGTTTCATCATCTACAAAGACTTCCATGGGCTGTGGAAAGGCAGGAGACAACCAATTACTACTTAAACAGGATCAATCACTACTTCAACATTGGAATGGTTAATGTGAGCACAACGCAGTGTCAAAAACGCTACAACACTGGAATGAGGAAGGAACTACTTTGTAACAAAATAGCTTCAAGCTGCAGTGACCAGTCTGTAGATTCACACTGTTAATTGCACTAGGCGATCGTGAACATTACATAAGCGTCCGGATCGCCACTTCAGACCCCTCAACTGGCAGGGTCGTTTATCACCAATATGGGGCTACCTCCGCAATAGACCATTCTACACGTGCAGCCTTGGGAGCAGAGGGTCCACCCGGAACTGGTATCTTTCAACTTGCTGCCTCATACCGCCAGACTATGCGGAACTTCTGCCGCCTTAAAAACCACTGCACCATCTCCTACTTGTAAATCTAATTCAGCCTGCTTATGCCAACAATTCTCTGCGCCCCTTCTCAATTCTGCTAGAATGCCAGATTTGTAACCCCAATGCAAGACGAAAGATGTAAGAATGCACTCCTTCCCTTATTAAGGTCGGTTATATGAAACTGTAGAGCCGTATTATTGCGTGCGAACAGATAGTGTTAAGAGTCCAATGAATCACAGCTCAATACGAAAGTAACCATAAAGGCATGTGGCTTGCGCACCCATCTGTCGCACTGCTGAATGCAGGACATTTCCGCACAATAGACCACACCTTGTTAAATAATCCAATATTTTGCCAAAAGTGAAATACTTCAGCGAATCCTTATTCCTCAATTAATCCATGCGTTTTCAATCACTGGGGAGACAGCGTAATTCCACCATGATTCTTTTATTAAACATTTTCAGATGCCTCCTGCATGTCCATCCAGGCTTTAAACAGTGACACATGAAGAAGAATCATACATGCGAAAGGACTCATAATTTCACCCAATGCATTTCGAACCCAAAGCTTCTTCGTCAGGGGTCACTGAAACAAATGAGATGGCTAAACCAACTTCTCAATTCAAACTGTGTACTATAATAAACGTGTAATATAACCACCCACTGTAACTCCTCAACCCTCACTCCCTTCAACACCCAAGTTTAAAGAAACACCCATGCGTTAGAACAAAAAGCTAAACCCCTTCCCAAAACCACCCAGACTCCACATTGCAAAGTTTCAAAATAATCCACAACAAATACCAGAATAGTGAGAAAAATTAATATTATACAAGGTCGGATTCATTGGTTTCACTTTTTTGCCACAGGGAGATTAAGTGATTTGAGCCCAGATGACAGAATGTGGGGGAAACACTGGGACTCTAACCTGGCTCCTCAGTTCCAAAGTCGGCAGCTCTGGCATTCAGGCCACATCTCCTGCATCCTAGTTCCATCAACTATGATGCATAATAAAAATGAAACAGACTATAAACACCCAACTAAGAAGAAACCCATCTGTTTACATGCCTACAAGACTCGCTCTGCTCAAGTCAACAGGCAGCAGAATATGACTCAAACTGCACATTTGTTCCTTTTAGATCCTTCCACACTCAACAAATAAAATGGACCAATATACCTCAATGTGCAAGGACTGAAATAAAGACTTCAGAGAGGTTCACTTAAGGCTCAACCTACAAAGCATCCAGTACTGTTGGCTACAAGTACCATCATACCCATGCAGTGTGTTTAGGGATATACACTCCTACACTACAGAAAAGGCTGGGAAGCAGGTGCCAGACACTGAAGACACAGGAGCACCAACATCCTACCAAGTGTGCTGCACATGGACGCCAAGGTGTGGTTCGTGCACATCATGGTTGGCATCTGTACAGTGCCACCTGCACCATGGAAAGGAGGGTCACTCACATCCTGCATGAACTTCCTGCACACTGGCCGGATCTCCTTGCTGAGGGTAGCACTGAACATCATACATTGTTTCTCATGGGGCGTGAGACGAAAAATCTCTTGGACGTCTCTTCTCATGTCTGCATGAAAAAGGAGAAATGAGAATCAGTGTAATTAGTACTTTTAAAGACAATCTAAGAGCCTCCCATGGAGTCTGCCAGAGCAAAGAATTGCAGATGGACAACTGAATTGCAGTAAGGTTTTCACTAAGGGGCTCTGAGTGATTAACAAGATCGAAGCTTGAGTTTCTATGAGGTCACTCAGAACGCCAGTGTTCTTGTAGGAGTCATGGGAGAGCAGTACATAGTACAGGCATCAGTCCAAACGGGGTCCGCTACCTGCAAAAATGTAGCCACCACCCATCTTAAAAAAAACAAATACCTGCATATCAACATTACCGACCCCTCAATACCAAGTGTCCTGTCACCCACTCCACCACCATCTGCAACATTTACCCTTAGCCACCCAGATCATAAAATGTAGGGGCTCTCCATACTCTGACCACCCTCTTGATCCCTGCCAAAATCGTATCTTAAAGGAAAAAAATGAAATTGTAAAGCGCAAGCTTTGTTAGTGCATCCTTTGAAAGTGAGCCATGGGAGATGGAAGGTGAAGGACTGTGGGCCACCATTCTCCAGTTTGGCTTGGGCTATAAGGCACGACAGGGAACATAATGGAAGAGCACTTCCCTTTATACCACAGTCGTGGGAAACAACCTGCTTTCCACTGCGGTGACAGATGCATTGAACTGGGTTCAGAGCCTGGTAGTCAGACGACTAACTGGAGAGCCACTCAAAATTTTCTACTAGCTCTTACCAAGCTGTTCGAGCATTTTGTCACACTCATCGAGTACAAAGTGCTTAACATTCTTTAGATTGAGGGACTTGTTCCTGACGAGCGCGAGTGTGCGACCGGGAGTACCCACAACTATGTGAGGGCAGTTTTTCTTTAAGACATCCTCGTCTTTTTTTATGGACAGTCCCCCGAAGAAAACTGCCACCTGCGTGATAAAAAAAAAACTACAGTTAACGGTTGCCTCAGTCAAGAATTGGTCCACAAATAGAGAATGTGTCACAGAAGTTTACACTCCCTCTATACTTCTGGATGTTTGCCCAAGTTGGGGACAGGAGAAGGTCTTACCTTGACTGTGTTCATGTATTTTGAGAACCGTTCGTACTCCTTGCTGATCTGGAACGCCAGCTCTCTGGTGTGACACATGACTAGAACGATGACCTAAAGCATTAGAAAAGTGTACCCACAAATTAGCGACCGGCGTTAATGCAACAAAACTATTAAAAATAATAAGATACCCAGAAGCCATTTATGCTGTTGGAAATAGAAAAACACGCTGCACATGAAAAGAAAAATTGTTCGACAGAATAAGTCATAGTATAGATTTATCTAGTGCTGCCAACTTTCAAACCTGGTAATACAGGTTCGAATTCCCAACTTTGACGCTTGACTTCGGAGCACACCTAGTCCCCAGTTCACTAAAAATTCGAGATGTCATGTGTGACTTGTATTTATGTAATGCCTTCTTAATATATGCTATCTTGTAGACAATTTATGAACCCTATGACCGTGCAGCCTCTAACTCAGACCAGATGTAAAATTACAATCCCTCCTTCATTAGCTGCTATTCTGATGTGGAAAGCTCCACAGGAATCTGCATTCAAAAATGATTTCCCAAAGTAGTTGCTATTTACAAGGAAACATGGCAGCCACTATCAGCCAACATCTGTGCCAACACCACGCAGTCACTCCACACAGGAGAAATGTCTAAACTCACTTGTCCATCAACGGGCTCGATCTGCTGGAGTGTGGCGAGTACGAAAACTGCAGTCTTCCCCATGCCAGATTTGGCTTGACACAGGACGTCCATGCCCAGGATGGCCTGCGGGATGCACTCATGCTGCACTAAGACAAGAGGTGGTAGGAAGGCATTAGTAGCATGAAACCAAGGAGCTTTGTATGCAATAAGAGCAAAAACTAGAGTTCAGGGACAGAAACATACCTGAGAGCAGGAGCCTACCAATGCCCACTCACATGGTTAACTAGACACATTTACTTCTGTACCATGGAAGCACAGCTCACCTTATTTAATGTTTTTAGGTCAAGCCTGGGCAGTGCATGTGCTGCTCTGCGAGGCATGCTGTATTACAGTATGGACTTGAAGCTCTGCCCATATATTTAATTGGCTTGTGTCATTGTCCATTGTAAATGATGGCTTCCGATTCATTAATAGGCTTGTTAGTCCCTCCTTAATACCACCTTGCCTTCATTTGTAACCTCCCATAAGGAATGACCCTTTTACTTCTGTTACACGGAGTGTCTTATTTAGTCTGTGAGCACTATTTTCTTTAATGGGTTTCTTTTACTACAGGCACCACATGCCTCCCTGCAACATTCAGCACAACATGCGCGCTTTCACTTTCCAAGCACAGGGTTCAAAAAATCATAAAAATGTCACTAGACCTACAGGTCTAGTAACTTGAAACATCTACCCGATCTAATTGTAATGCACTTGACCTGTCTCTGAAATCCGAGCAAATGTAACAAGTTAACAAGATTGAAAGGCATTTTTATTGCTCATTCACTTTGTGAGCAATAAAGATGCCTTTAAATCTTGCTATCTTGTCAAATTTACTCTGCTTTCAATGGCAGCGATCAAAAGTCGTTTGTCTTCCACTCACCAGAAAGGGCGAGTAGGACCTAAAAATAGCTTGTCCTAATTAAATCTGGCTCGCAAATGTGAGCGGGCAAGTTGATTGTTCGAGCCCTGAAGCAGCCCGGAACAATGGCAGCCGCTTCTTTGAAATGAAATTGGTCTTGCATTTACAAGAGTTTGAGCTATTGGCATTGTAAATGGCAATGCCATTTATTTAGGTGTTAATTATGAAAACAGATAAATAAAAGGCATCATTAAAAAAGCCAATAGCTTAAACTCTCGCAAATGCAAGACCTATTGCAGTGCAAATGCTTGTTACGTACATGTAAGCATACATGGACAGACCTAATCAGAGTCCAGTATACATTCTCAGTTTAACATTAGAATCCAATTAGTACATCTCACCTTCGGACGGGTGCTCGAAACCGCAGTCCACAATGGCACGTAGCAACTCTGGCTTCAGCAGGAAGTCCCTGAAGCCAGAACTGTGGATTGAGACATAGGACCCTTTTACCTCCTTCTTGGCTGGTGCTGTGGATGTTTCAGTAACTGCTGCTGGCTCCTCATCTTCTTCGTAGTCTAAGAGCTCATTTTCAACATCCTGTTCTGCCATTTCTAGAAGCAGAAAGTGACAAAACTGATGTCCCCAAACGAAAAGTTAAAAGCACACAACCAGCATAGGGCCTGATTACACGTATAGGCAGTATTATTGCACATGAAATACCACAGGGTAAGTTATTCATTGAGTCCGGTAAATACCACCTATTACAAGTTGTTAGGGAACATACAGATTTTGATGGTTAACTCATCACAAATCTGCATGATAGTGAATACTGTATAGTTTCCGTTAAATTTCAGCTGGTTTGACTTGCCAAAATGTAAAGATGGTGGAGGTATTTAACAAATCCAATACTTATCAGATGCATTAAAAATCCAACAACTTGCAATTACAACTCATGCGTAAATTGGGGTTTATGCAAGGGTCAGAATTACCCACCCAACTCTTAATCAGGGCCATAGTGTCAGTAGGAGCATGACAAAAAAACATGGGGCCAACCCTAACCTTAAAAGGGCATAAAGTAGTGCAGGGCCAAAGAGGTCTGGACATCAATGTGAGACTGGGTAAGTGTGCGTGAAGGAACCACCTAAATGTAACAAGAACTACACTGTGGGTAGATACTGAACCTACACATCCAGGTAAACTAACAGTAAAACAGACCCTAATGTAGAAGGTGGCGATTCTAGTTAAAGATTAACATTGTTGGCTACACCAAGGGGAAAACGCCTACCATGCATATGCCTTCCCCACAAAAATGTAAGTATACATCAGGTAACAAACCCATCTTTCTGGGGGCGCTAAGGGCGTTGGGCGCTTTTAGGTTTATGGGGTGGACAAGGGCATTTTTAGGGATTAGGGGATAGGGTGGTATGGGTGTTTTTAGGGTTATGGGGTGGGTAAAGGTTTTTAGGTCTCGCCTACGCAGCGCGCATGCGCTGCACAGGAGAGACCTTTAGCTATCGGCACAGCTTTGGGGGCAAAAACGTGCACGCGTTGCATTGCTTGCAATGGCAACGCGTGCACGTCTGGCGATTCCCTTGCGGGAGCGCGCGGCGCCATATGGTGGCGCCATATGGCCACAATCATCGCGGCTTGCTGCACGCTCCCGCAAGGGAATCGCGCAGGCCCCCCTCCCCCTGCTGCCACGCGAGGCGCGCGCTTGTTTTACATTGGAGTTGGTCGATATTGGTGCAGATCGTCACTTCCGTCCCACATGCACACTCGACTGAGGCTCAGGCCCATGATGCAGAGAAGGGCAGGATTATAGCCCCTGAGCCCACTGCCAATGGATTGTCCGTTGTTAAAGGGTCACCCCTTGAACGTGCCATATCGTAGCATTATAGCCTGCTGCGTGGGGGCTATAAATGCCAGCCCCTTGAGTGGGAGAAGGGGCATTGACTGAAGGATTTTAATTCTAGTTAAACATTCTACCCGCACAGTGCAGAATCTTCCAGATTAAACATGGGGGACCAGAGAGAGACACAGAAGCAGAGGCCCTTATTGACACTGATGGCAAAGGTCAAGTGTAGTTTAGATGACCGCTCTGCCACCGTCCAAAACAGCGCCGAATACTGCTCGAATGTTGTTGACAATGGTTCTGCAGAGGCAGATCTGTGAGTCCTTAACTGAACAGTTTCTGTTCACGCGATAGTTAATGTTTATTGTCATGAAGATGGCTGTGAGTTAAACAAGTTGCTGGTGACATTTATTGAACCTCATGCATGGCAAAGGCTTACCGCATGGTCGATTCCTGCTATCAGAAGCTTCAGCTCGATGAATGACTTACCACTGAGCTGGGAAGCAGCCCTGGTTAAGAGCACTGTGAGAATGCGCGCATGCACTACACGGCGCTATGGGAAAGTTTCCATTAATGAGAGTGGAGACACCCTCGGAAGTGGCAGGGGGGAGTTGTTAAGGCTCCCAGTTGGTGTGCACATCCCCGCAATTGCTCTGATTGCTGTTTAGGTGCAAAGACGTATAAATTGCTGTACATTACTGTTGACACAAAGTGCACTCATTTTCGTTGTCACGTGTAAAGTGCAAGACCTACAAAGTGCAACAATTACTGATAGTTCTGGGCAGCAAAATACGCTTAAAGAACAACTCTGCACAGATCTGCCAGTCGAGGACTATGTAGGCTCCAACTATCACCCACGTTTGCATATTTAAAGAAAGTGCATTTCAGGACACGTGACGTTTCCTCTTAGTGATGCCCAAGACACGAAGGGTCGGAATGGATGGGATGCAGAAGGGATGGTGTCACTCAAGTGCTTCGTTGAGTACAGCCGGCAGTGGTGGGTTCTGTCTGCGCTCTTAGAAGCAATAGTTTCTCTAAAGAAAGCCCTTTAAATCTGGTGTAAAAGAAGCCACGTTCCATGCTCCAAGTAGACGTATAAGGTACAAGGGGCACAACGTGTTTCTCATTCACGCTGTTGTGTGTCTGCTCTATATCTGTGAATAAGTTCTGTGCTTGAGATATATGAGGGACAGGGGGTGGAGCTCCCGATCCCACTTTATAAATCTCTATATGGTTCTTCTCACCTGGCTTGAGGAACCCACTGTCGTGAGTGAGATGGGTATCCCTGAGTATCTGAGACACTTATTCATGTACCCCATTGAAATTTCTCATGTAATCTCTTGGTCAGTCGTGCTTTTGTGGCATGGACAGAGTGCACGGACACAGGACTGAAGCCTCACGGCAATATTATATATGGAATTAAGCTAACTCTGTGGCAAAAACCTAAGCAGCGCACACGCACTACAGAAGTGAGAGAGAGATGTATTCAAACCTTTTTCTCAGCATCCGCAAGCAATCATAAAGAGAGTGAGTGAGGAGACACACTGCACTGGCCGCACCGTCTGTTTCAGCATTCTGACTGATGGACAGTACTGAAGTGTGTGACGATCCATGTGTTCCTTATCACATTAAAGTGCTGTGTTTGATTTCCACACACCACACACCGAGGACCTGTTGCTGCATTAGATATTTTTAGAGAACCTACTTCACTCCATCAACTTCAATTCGCCAAAGTGAAAAGGAGTAGTGGAAGTGACATGACAAATCCTTTGATCCCCAAACACATCGGAGAGTTGCCCCCCTAATCTCTCCCTGATGCATTCCTCAGGCTTTGATTTATTTGGGGCTGAGGGAGGGGAGATGGGCAAGGACAGGGGACTTCAGAAGGCTCACAGGATCCTCGTATCCTGGCCCACAAGACCAGGGGTAGAATTGTCAGTGCCAGGGGGATCAAAGAGGAAGTCAGTGGTATTATCTGATTGATACCATGCTTATTTCAAGTCGGCATTGAAACATCGCTTCATATTGCATCATGCAGTATTCAGTTTCAGTGTTTCCCACCAATCATCTGCTGACATACCGACATACTGCAATTGTTTCCCTCTGGGGTGGGTGGGAGGCTTAAGCTACTCCTGTGTTGGTTCGACCACAGCTCCCGTTGTTAATGTTGTAAATTTATCTGAAGGCCTCAGATTAAGCAGTTGTTGGACCTCTGACCTGGTTAGTGCATTGGAGCGGACATCGGAAAGAGACCATGTCCGCTACCAAAGGCCAGAGGAGTTGCTTCATTGGGGGTGGGATTGTCGACATTAAAGCGGGAAGTGCCAATTCATGCTTGACAGACTTGAGATTGCATCGCCTCTAAGGAGAGAAAAATAGACATTCCGGTTACTTGCTGAAGTAAGAGAGATTACTCCCAATTCCAAATTTTAGCTGTGCGGGTTTAGTCGCAACGCGTTGCCGCGTGATGAACAGTTCGCTTCCTCCGACTCTGAAAGTGTCTTTTTTCTCTAAGAATGTGACTCCAGGTTTCACCACCCTGTGTTTTTTTCAGAACCTATCAAGGCAGTGTTCCAACACTTTTACGAAGATGTTTGATTAATAAATAGGTACCAAGCAGAGGATGAAATCATTTACCTAAGTGAAAATGTTTCCATCAGTAGTGAGGATTGCAGGTACTTCACAGCAGAACGTGTAGACATAGATTGGGGCACCTAAGTTGTTAATTGTAAACAGATATACACTTTTAGAGAGCTATCTATATATGTCATGACTCTTTACACTGCAAAGCAAGTGTTTCAGTGCATTCATTGCACCCCAGGCCACATCTTTGGAATAATGCTTCCTGCTATGCAGAACGTGCAGTATTAAGATCAGAAAAGCAGCAATCAACTCTAAAAAGAACCATAAAGACACAAACAGCTAAATTTCAAAAGGGCAACACCACCTGCCCCAATTCACAGCAGGTGAGAAAAGAATACACTCAGCTGGCATCAAATGTTTGAACACAGCAAATCTCAGAAACCACTAAAGGAAATGAGTCTGATTGAACCGTCCACCTAAACCAGTCTGAAACTTGCAAACTTCCAGCCAAAACGCAAGATGTAGGCCCCAAAGCTGAAACAAGCATTGGCATAGCCAATAGGTCTCGCCTTTGGGACCTTATAAGTGTTTAGCCATGCAACAGTTGATGTTGTTGCACCAAGGATATTGTGTTGGATAACTAAACACTTATAAGGTCCCAAAGGCGAGACCTATTGGCTATGCCAATGCTTGTTTTATAGGGTGGTAAGGGAATTTTTAGGGTATTGGGTGGTACAGGTAGTTTAGGGGTGGGTAATGCCATTGGGTGGTAAAGGTGTTTTTAGGGTTTATGAGTGGTTAAGGATATTGGGTGATAAGGGTGTTTAGGTCTCGGTTAGACAGTGCATGAGCTATCTTTGAGACGTGTTGTGTCCCATCTGTGGGCTTACAGGATGCCATCTACAATTGGTAAACAGTGTCGTTGTCATACACATCTCCTTACACTGCTCGCCGATATATTTTTGTGTTTCCACGAGCCGCAAAGGCACTGCAGATAGCTTGTGTTAAAGAGATCACAGACAACCAGAAGAGGAAGCAAATGGCATTTGAATAAAAATCAAACTAGAAGCATGGGATGAAGAAGAGCATTCACCGCTAAAGGGTAGGCCTACGTTAAGCTGGACCTCAAGCAAGCAAAACTGAGCCGCAGGTAAAAACTACTACAAAATCATACTTGGCAGTAGTCTACAGAACAGTTTGCAAACAGTATACTCAATTAGATGCCCCTAGTAAGATTACGTTAAAACGTGCCAACAAAGATTTGTTAACGGGAGTTAGAAAGTTTGATCACATCACACCATCCCTCCACTCCCTCAAATGGCTACCCATTGAAGGCAGATGTATCTACAAATTGGCCTGCATCTCACACAAATCCCTCCACTCACATTCCCCCAACTACCTAAACAGCAAACTGGTCAGAGCTGGAAGATCCAGACCCCTGAGAAGCTCCAACTCACTTCTTCTCATCCCTCCGAAATGCAAAAAGTCAACCACTCAGTCCCGATCCTGGTAACGTACCCAGGATATGAAACTCACTCCCGATTGACCTCAGATGCAACCCCTCCTTCCCGTGCTTCAAAAGGGACTTGAAACTCCTCCTCCTCAAGAAATACCTCACCGTCCAAGTCAACGAATCAAGACTCCAAATACCTAGTTGACTCCCTCCTCATTTGTCCATCATGGATAAGTGGAGCTTCGACTGCTTCAACCTCGGGAGCTCCCCCCCTTATCCTTCACTGTATGCCTAATTATAATGTGTTGCTTATATCCTCATGCACCCTTATGTCCTGCTATGCAATGTATGCCTAATTATAATGTTTGGCTTATACCTTTTTACATCCCTATGCATTGCTATGTAATGCACCTATGTATGTGAAGCGCTCTGATACCCCCGGGTCTAGCTAGCGCTATATAATACCTATAAAATAAATAAAATAAAAATATTCTTTCAAAGGCTTTGAAAAAATTTGATCACGAGGAAAACAATCCCTGCCACTATGTAGCCCCAAGGTGGTGTCATTTGAAGCTCTGTTAGCATGGTTTTTAACAACCTTCCCAATGGATGTTTTAAGCAAATATTGAAGGGAAGTAGATACAAAACCAGGTACAAAGATCTGGAAACCTTGAAAAACAGCAGACTAAACAAACTACTTATGAGAAGTTACAAAACCGTGCCAACCATAGCAAGACCGTGTGTACTCCGAGATAAAAAGTGAAATATCTATGATTGTGCTTTGGGCTATTTGACGCATGGGAGGCGTCACAAACGTTGTGATACAAAAGATCAGCCAGCTGCTTTTTGTCTATAAAAATTAGTATGTGGCACATGTGCGTTGCTGCATACCAGCGATTTTTAGGAGTTATAATGGCACTGAAGGCAAATGATATGCTGTTGACTGCATGTCAATACAAAATGGTTTTAATTAACTACTAATAAACGCAGACTGGCTGCAAAAAAAATATAAGCACTTGCAAAACTAATGTATGTTGCTGGTTGGTTGCAAGCTCTTTGGCTTTGTCAATGCTAGTTTCATACTGTCATAATTTTGTAAAGATTTACTGTTGGGGGAAGCTGCAGGTTTCAAAATGCACCCACTGCCATCTTAGCTCCTGTCACTGAAATGAGTTACTTTGTGTGTGGATCTGCTCCTTCTCAGAGTCAGGCCTGTCACTCTGAATGTAACCAATGGCTGAAGTGGGCTGACGACCCATTTCCGCATGTTGTATGGTGTAATGGGCAGAAGAAAATGTGAATGAAAATAACAGACCAATAAAAAAAGTTTAGCTAAAAGCCACTTATAAGAATTGTACACGTATCAGTGCACATCAGTCCTGGAAATTTATGCAAGGGATTTAAACAGGGGCAAATAGAAAATTGCAGGTTCCATGGATATAGACATCCACCACCACAATACTTCTTCAGACATTCTTAAACTTTGAGCCAGAAGCACGTCTGATGGCCTGTCTAGCACCCATCCAGGGGCAAGCCCTCGTAAAGCGGACATCTGGAGTCAACAACTTCGCCCAAAAAAAAACATGGTACAGAAATAAGAAGCCATAAGGTTTGATTGCGTCTGCTACACCCAGAACCAGTGGTCAGGACGATGCACTGCAAGACAATTCTCAAAGCAACCCAGATATAAGGCTCTGTGGACATCATGTACAGTACATGCACCTACATTTTAATTGTAAATAAGCAGGTGAGCCTTAACAGGCAATGGAGCGACTGACTAGCATATATGCCAACACCACGTTTAGTTGCGAGCTTAGATTCCCCCCCCCAGACAATATAGCTCTATTTAAAGGTTTCGAGGCTTAAAGCAAAACCCACTCCAAGTTGGAGGAAAATGTAATTGCCGAAATGTGATTCCTAGGTCACCCTCACCTATTCCCAAATGTTGCCATGACAACTGACGGGCGGCGCCAGCTGGTATTACAATGAGATGCACAGGACTTAGTTTGCGCCCCTCCTAGTAAAATGCGTTCAATTTCCAAAATCGGGCGTTTAATACTAACAACGGTTTAGTCCCTATCGAACGAAAACGTAACTAGGGAACACTGCAGCCTTCGTCAATACTGCGAGCCCAAGTACTTATATGACTTATTCACACAATCAAGGAGTGCCTACCGATATGCCCCTCATGGAGCTGCCAGAGTTGGGACCAATATAGTATAAAGACCGTCAGTGTATCAAAATGGTGTAGCCACGGTCAAGATTTCGGACCGAGGGTCCACCGATCATACTGGGCCTGTAGCAACTGCGACTAGCAGTGTTTTGAGTTGTAACAAGCAAGGCCACTGAAAAACCGAAGCCCACGACAATTGACAGCTTTAACAAAACAGGCAGGAGACAAAGCTAACCAAGTTCGTGACAAAGTAACAACCTACCTCATTCACCCTCCCATGTCACATACCATTGTCTTAGATTCCGCATCTGTAGGACCACTCGAACCAGACTGGGAAGTAATAGTCATGCAGAACTATTCACTTCCTCCCAAATGCCAAAAAGACAGACTGATTTGGAGGGGCACGTGTGGACAAACGATTATATGGTGTGAGGTAAGGGCGAGTTCACATACAAGGCGGATTATCCCGAAACGTTTTCCTGAAAGCTTCGTTCCAAGTTCTCCAACACGAAGAGGAAAAAAGACCAACTGGGAAAGGTAAGAAATAAACCGAATGGTAAAAATAGTTTTGTCTACGCGTGCGTCTAAAAAGCTGCATAGTCGCTTACGCAGATATACCCAGTGTCTTACATAGCAAAGAGAAAAGTGATCGGTTCTGCTGGAAGGGGAAAGGCCGAGCTTTTTATTCACGGAGAGCACCATAACGAGCTGAGCGTAGGTGGGGTCAAACTACGCAAGCAAATCTTAGCACGTAACTCTAGAGAGGATCAATCGGGCCTCCCCATTAAATAGAGTACTCGCACTCCGCTTTTGATTGGCTCCGGAGGATCAAGAGCCGCCGAACGAAGCGATCTCAGCCCCGCTTGTCGGTCTCTAATTCTCAGCAACGTACACCACGCCATACCTAAGTTAGAGATCTCCGTTCCTCTCCGCCGCCGGTCTGCTCACGTGGGGTCGGCTCTAAACACCAACAGGATCCTTTATCACCGCGCCAGCCGGAAGTGCCGCCACAGCAGCGTTCCCATAGGACAACAAAGCTGCGTCACTGCCGGAGAGCGCCAGAAATGACGGCAGCGGCAAGGAGTCAACGGCATGAACATAGAGGACGGACTACTCTGGTCTCCTGGGTAGTGTCCATTTTGAATTTACGCATTTTTCCAGGGAAGGATGGAGCAGGACCAGGGCTACTGGAATTATGCGATTTTGAGGCCGCTTAATTTTATACATAACGATGGATTTGACATATAATCAGTTCTAGTGACACGGTACACCAAAGTAGGATTAATTTTTGCTTCATTGTCCGGAGTACAAGTAATAGCGGCGGAGCCTAACACCGACCTCCGCTTAGCTATCTCCCCCCATCGAATCCTTGACATCACAGCTTCAAGAACGATGTGAAGTGGAAGTGCCATAGCACACATCCCCCTTTTTCATTGTAGCAAAGAACAACAAACCAACACACCCCCACAACGCACTCCCCGAAATAAACACACATAATCCAAAATGACCATGGAAATAAAACTCTAAACAAAATCGTTGATAAAAAACATAGAGAAACTTAAGCTTTGCTACCATAAATATAGTCTTCCAGCCACTTAAATGGTCCCCTACTTCTTTTGTTACTAGTAGGTTCTTCCCTCGCAAGACTTCTGACATCCATTCCATCAGGAACACCACCTTCATCGCACTGCTCCTCCAAATCTGCTTCCAACTCTGCCTGCTCAGCATTACTTGATTCTACAGACACACTCTCCCCTGGTACCATCTACACACTGTAATTAATGCTAGTGCGTGCACAACCTTGTCTATTCACTGATGTTGTTTAAGATGTTCCGTGCCTCCTGGGAATCACTCTCTGAACCCGAGTGAATCAAAAATAGTAAATAGGCTGCATCCTCACTGGTGTGGGGTATGTCCCCAGGGCACTGGTATATTATCCTCTATATGAGGTTGATCCTTTCAATCTTCAAATGTACATAAGACCACAAGAACCATTTCTTTTGATTTCAATTAATTCTTTCTTTAATATCGTTCATTCACGAATAAATTCATTTGTGGAAGTAGTTTAGACACTACTTATCCCAACATGCATTTCACTGGTCCCAATGCATTTCGGCCAGTCAGGCCTTCATCTGGGGACAATCTAAAAACAATAATAAGAGCCATCGCTCAATATACTGGAAGAAAACCACATATAAGCATTGCTTATTGCACATCTTATCGCCTAAACAATAATATTTCATTTTACTTCGTTATCGTACCTTAATGTAATTGGAAACATCGAACAATTAAGTGTTATAGCGTGATCCTCCACCCTCATGAAAAAATATAATAAAAGGGTATCTAACATGTAAGACGTTGTAAAAAAGAAAATATTCTAACGTGTACTGAAGTTGCTCGAACGACCCTATCTCACTGTTCATTGATACATGAGCTTATGTGTAACACCTTGTTTAAACAAGCTCTTGCTTGCTCTATCGTTTAAGGGATGCGCTGTTTGAAGTTAGCTCTTTTACTTACTTGTGGATTCGTGTGACCGCGTTGCAAGTTTCCGGTCGCGTATGGCGTCCCGTTAGTTGGTGCGTTTTATATTTACGCGTGAATCCATTCTAACAAAAATAGATGACAGACTATTCCATGCTTCTCCCCCTTGGGGGATGGGCATAAAGAAAAGACTTTGAAAAGAATCTGTGCGTTGCTTGGGCGATTCTAAATTGTTATGTGTTTTATAAAGAGCTTAAAAAAGAACATATTTTTACACGTGTAATAAAATTAAGAATATTAATGTGAGAAATCAATAAATGCTACTAATTGCATTCCCCTACTGTTTTTCATGAACTTCCTGTAATTATTAAAAGTGATCAAAAAATGAATGTCGAACAAACGTAACAGAGGACTGTTTTACATGTCATAAACTCTCTGCCTAATAAATACGGATCTAAGTAAGTGCCTATATTTACAACGTGAAAAAGAAGGAAAATAATGACATGTTAATAAGGAACATTGCAGTGACCCTTAAATCATTAAATCAGAAACTGCCAATTCAGCAACCATTGCAAATCAATCAATGATTATAAGTAACACAGAAATTCCATGCGGTCATTTAACCCGTTGGGTTTAAGTGAGTTCAGAAATCGTATCCAATAATTTTCACGTTGCAGAAGATAAATATGATTGTTTCTTCCTTCAACCTTTTCAATTGTTTCCAAAACGCAAAATTTTAGTTGCCAAATGTTATGTTTTGCTTCAATAAAGTGATTTGCTACTGTTGACTTCAGTTGCTTCGTTCTTATATTACTTTTATGTTCGTTTATTCGGATCTTGAGTTTCCTTTCCGTTTGGCCAACATATACCTTCCCACAGGGGCACTTTAGTAGATAAATGATGTTTGCTGAGTCACATGTGGCATTCACTTTTAATTTGATGTTGTGACCTTTCATGGGGTGTGGTATGTTTGATCCAGTAATAACATTGCTACAATTATTACAGTTCCAGCATGGGGTTGTTCCTTTGTACGTTCTTGGAGTAGGTCGTGTTTTGGATTGTTTGATTATTTCTCCCACATTCTTTCCACGTGTGTACGCAAAAATGGGCTCCTGATCGAATATGTGATTAAAATCCGGTTCCAATGTCAATACTGACCAATGTTTTTTAACGATCTTCTTGTATGTGCAACTCAATGTAGAAAATGTAGACACTACGGTCATGCGATCTTGTGTTGGTCTTTCTTTCCATATCAATGACTCTTCCCTTGATATTAATTGACTACGATCTTTTGCTTTTTGCAATATGTCATCTGGATATGCCCTTTTTCTAAATCGTTGTAGCATTTCTTCTGTTCTTTCCATTCTTATCGTGGGATCCGATACGATTCTCTTTACTCTCAACAATTGTGTGAAGGGCAAATGTTGTTTTAATGCAAGTTGATGAAAACTTCCATAGTGTAAAGTATTATTTCTGTCGGTTTCTTTTCTGAACAGGTCTGTGACAAAACCTGTGTTGGTTTTAATAATTTTCACGTCTAAATATGTTATTGACTGTGTCTGCACCTCATGGGTAAACTGAATTCTGCCATCAATTTGATTTAATTTGTAGAGTTCATCTTCAAGCTCCGTTGCTGAACCTTTCCAAAGAATGAAAATGTCATCAATAAATCTCAGAAACATTTTCGTGTGCTTTTTCCATGTGGGAGTTGACAAAATATGTTCTTCCTCAAACTGGTTCATAAAAATATTAGCATACGAAGGGGCTGCGCAATTGCCCATAGAAGTTCCGGTCTTTTGTAGATACCACTCCTGACTGGCCGAAATGCATTGGGACCAGTGAAATGCATGTTGGGATACGTAGTGTCTAAACTACTTCCACAAATGAATTTATTCGTGAATGAACGATATTAAAGAAAGAATTAATTGAAATCAAAAGAAATGGTTCTTGTGGTCTTATGTACATTTGAAGATTTAAAGGATCAACCTCATATAGAGGATAATATACCAGTGCCCTGGGGACATACCCCACACCAGTGAGGATGCAGCCTATTTACCATCTACACACTCTCATCCCCTGATGACCTAGGTTCCTCATCCTCCAGCCATTGTTCTCCCAGGGTCTTGGCCAAAATTCCTCCACAACTCCTTTTCCACCAACGCCACGCACTTAAAGTTCCAAATGTTACCATCTGATGTAGGGAAATAATAGGAATACATTTTATAGATATCATACACACAAATATAAAATCCCAAACCCCAATACAAACATTTCAGGTGAGGGATAGTTTTAGACCTATGTAAGTAGTGAACTGGCCAAGGCCAATAAATGGAAGAGAACTGTGGGTTCCACAGAAATACATAGGTCGCAGTGCACATTCGTTTTAGGAAACACAAAAAGTTGCATGGACAATTTAGCTGCGTTGAAACACATAAATAAATTATATATTTCTTTGTAGATTCAAAATTGACAGGACATCAATAATTGGAATAGATATCCCAGAAAAGGTCACCACATTTCTATCTGCTAAACAGGAGAGGCCAACTTACTGCCACCTTGTCAGCGTAAGTCAGGACGTTTTACCAACACATTATCCCCCGCCTTCCAATCGCCTCTCTTAACACCGTGTTTCTGATCATTGGGGAGAGGATGTAGCCTTACGGCTAGAGCTGCCGACTTTGGAGCTGGGGAACCGGGTTCGAGCCTCAGTGTCAGCTCAGCATCCTGTGACTCTGGGCAATCACTTAATCTCCCCGCGCCTGCCAAATAATGAATGTCTCCTTGTGTAAAGTAACTGGTGCTCATGTAAAGCACTCCAATACCTTCAGCTCGAGTTTGCGCTATATAAATCTAAAAAAATAAATATATAAATATATATATCTTTTTGTACTCCTCCTGGTGCTGTTCTTCATGGTGAGCCATCTCCTCTCTACACACCCACCTGGGTGCACCTCCTCCCAACCAATTCGGGTTCATTTTAGTACCTGGCAGCCTACCTCTGAGGGCCAGAAATGGAGAGATTTTGGTGACAGAATTGGATGTGGTGTGATATGACCAAAACATGTTTTTAAGAGTCTGCTTTTAAGAGTCTTATCCACAGGTCTCCCAGACACGTGAGCTAGCTGAATACAATCTTTAATCATGCGATTTACGGATTCCACTAGCCCATTTGCTCTAGGGCAATATAAGGCAGTCTTGAAATGATGTATAGATATTTTTCCCCAAAAATCCTGCATCTCATCAGAAGTGAATTGTATCCCATTATCAGTTATGATGGTACTGTGCACACCTTCTGTCATAAACACATCCATCAGAAAGTCTATCAAAGATAGGGTATTGAGCCGTGCGGAGGATGCGGAAGGGAGGGCACGACGCAGCAACATACGTGTGTTGGGTATCCCTGAGAAAGCAGAACAGGGTGCGACGGAGCAATTCCTGGAGCATTGGATCCGAACCCAGCTACGGCCTAAGGGCCTTTAGGACATGTTTGTGATAGAGAGAGCCCATAGGGCTCTGGTCCCGCACAGCCCAGAGCAATAATCACAAAAATCCTTAATTATCGCGATAGAGACTGCATCCTATGAGCTGCTTGGGAACAGCAGGATCTTCAGTTTGAAAATAATAAGGTTGCTGTGTATCCTGATTATACGAAGCAAGTACATGAACTACGGAAATCCTACTTAGGGGTAAAATGCAAGCTATGTGATCTGAACCTGCAATATATGTTACTGTACCCAGTTAAGCTAAAGGTAATTGCGGAGGGCAGGGCACATTTTTTCGACACCCCTGAGGATGTCTGGGAATGGCTGGAGATCAGGGTGGAGGGGCGGCCGCACGGTGAACAGAGGGGGCAGAGGAGACGTTGGGGAACGAGATATGAAAAGGGCCCCAGGCGGCGGAAGGGTCGAGTGGAAGCAAAGAACACGGCTGATCCCGCACAGCAACGGATCACAGTACGTGAGGATGGATCACTGCAGTTGGACGCCATGGAGGACGGGGGCGAGACGACTGAGCCCCGGGTGGACGCACCTGGTGGGTCGGATGAGGAAACGCAGAACCTGGGGCCGACAATAGACACTGTGCCCGAAACGCTGCTGGAGGAGCCTTCTGAGGGGGAGGAGGACTAAGAGGCGAATGGCAGGCCTGGTACCCTGGAACTAAGCCAAAAGCCGACATAGATGTATGGTAAAATTGTATAAAGACATTGCTGGTGTATTGAGATTGTAGTAGCCCACCGTCTGGCGGAGCTGGTTTGCTTATAGCGGCACTTAGATACCTGTGAGAATATGGTGTGAAGGGTGCTGGGTGCGTGGGGGGGGGGGGCTAAGCCTGTTATGGTTAAGAGGCTGCCAATTAGTAAAGGGGGATGGACTGGAAACCTAAAACTTTACTTGTTGCCCCTGTTGGGCTGCTGGGGATGCTGTGCACGTCCTGGCACGAGCGTAGGGTGGGCAGTTTCGACTGTGATGATTGCTGAATACTGTCCGTGGGTGGGGGGTGGGGCAGGTTTGATTCTCATTTATGGATAAGCATAAGTTGTGTTATGAGAATGGGTTGGTTGAAACACTTGAGCAATAGAATCAGGGACGCAGTCAGTCAGAAAGCACGAGCAAATGATTATGGCGAGAGAGGTAAATTTCCTTAGTTGGAATGTCAGAGTGTTGGGTACCTGTACTAAGCGACATAGAGTCCTTTCGTTCCTTAAGCGACATAATATAATGATTGCATGCCTGCAGGAAACACATTTAGATGACACTGGGGCCGAGAGATTGGCAAAGAAGTGGAGGGGCCAAGTGTTTCATTCTTCATACTCCACCTACGCAAGGGGAACGTTGATCTGGGTGGCTCCGGGTACACCATTTATGCTCCAATATATGGAAGCTGATGTTGGGGGCCGATATGTGTTGCTAAGGGGGAAACTTGACAGCAAAGATATAACCATATTGAACATGTACGCCCCGAATACTGACAACCCTTCCTTTTTTTCCCTGCTGCAGTACTTGATCACTGAGGACTTAGACTCCCCACTTATTTGGTTGGGTGATTTTAATTGTGTAATTGATCCTGACTTGGACAGACACCCGCCTAGAGGCAGGACCAAGCCGCGCATGACTAAACAATCAGTGGCGGCCCCTCCATTGGGGCGTGGGGGCGTCGCCCCACTGCTTTCTCGAAGTGCAAGAAGCAGAAACATAAAATGGTAAAACTACCATTTTATGTTTCTGCTTCTCGCACTGCGAGAAAGCAGAAGTGCCTGGTTGGGGGCGGGCGGTGGGCGGTCCTGCTCGAGGGCAGGGGGGGGGAGTGACTTGCCCAATGTTATGGGCCCTGACTGTTTGGTCGGCCCCAGGGCCGACCAAAGCAGTCATGCGCACTCTCCATTTTCTCTACTACATAGAGAAAATGGCCTCGCTACTGGCGCCCAACTGGGGCGCTCTCCGCTGCGCCTTACCAATCACAACGCTGCCATTGCAGCGTTGTGATTGGCTTAGGGGAGCAGGAGGAGGGAGGCTGCCTAAAACGCGCCAGGAGCCGAGCAGCAGGAGCTGAGGCGGCGGCGCGTGATGCGGTCGCGGAGGAAGGTAAGTACGTTTATTATTTTATATTGATTGGTGCGGTGTTTCTGTTCTTGGAAGTCCTTGAGGGGTCGGATATCCCTCCCCATAAAAAGAATGTAAACACGGACTTCAGGCAGGTGGGACAGTCTGTACTTTCTGCACCCCTGCTGTCCAGTCTGCACTCCCTGTGATGGTCTTTATCGCTCACTCCCTTCTTTTCCTCACGCACTGCTTTCTCACTCGCCGTCCCCACACCGTCGTGCTTTCTCCGCTACAGTTTCCCTCCCCAGAGGGGACATCCGTCTTCTTCTGCTACAGATTACAGACTCCTTACCCTCTCACCTACCGTTAATCTTTCTCTTTGCCTCCGCGCATATTTTTTGTTTAATCGTTTCTGTTAATACGCCACCATATGAATTCCGCTCCCGTCTCTTTTGACGCCTTGCTCCAGTGACACTGATTTTTATTCTCTTTCTTCTTTCACTTTCTCCCCTCATCTGTTGTCTCCTCTTCTCTTTTTCGCCCTATCTCTATTGTTCTTCTGCTGCCCGTCTCTCTCACCCATTCCCTCTATGTTCTCATTGGTCTCTCGGCCTCTCCTGCTCGCTCCTCTATGATCGCTGTTCCTTTCCGCCCCTCTCCCGCTTCTGTATTTTCCTTTGGCTCTCCCTTCTTCACATTTGGCACGTTTCCCCTTCCTCCCAAACCTCCTGGCATTGCTATATCTTCCCTAGTTTCCCCCCTTTCACTTTAGCCCATTTGTAGTGCTTTCTTTGCATGTCTCACTCGTTCTCTCCTCTGTAATTTGTTTTCCACTTATATGTCCTTCCTCTGCATTTGTCCATCTCGCCAAGCCTCCCCTCTCTTTCATCTCTCCCTCAGACATCTTCTTCATTTCTCTCGTCGTCTCTTTCTCTGTCCTGCTCCTCTGTCCTGCTCTCTCTCAATCTTTTTTTCTACTTCGTGGCCTCTCTTCTGTCTCTCTCTCCTTCCTGCTAGTTCTGTATTTTTGTTAATTCATCTCCCCCCTCTCGTATTGATGTCCACCCATCTCTCGCCGTCTTTGTCTCTTCCTGCGTCTTTTATTGTGCCTGCTCCGGTACTTCACATCCGTGTGTCTCCCATATTTCATCTGCGTTGCTCTCTCTTTCTCCTGCCTTATTCTCTGTCAGTTTCTTCCCACTCTCCCCATATCGTGCTCTGCCTTGATATCTCCGTGGCTTTGCTCCCCCGTCCTTTTGCCCCTCTCTCACTCTGTCCACCGTTCTCCGTAGTTTCTTCCTTTCTCCCCCCTCCTGCTACTTCTGTATTTCTGTGTATCCCACTCTCTCCTCTGATATTGTTACTTTCCCCCTCTCTCTCCGTCTCCCCTGGCACTTCTCTTCCACCTGAATCTCCTGTCCCCCCTTCTTTGCTCTCTCTTTCTAGACTATTGTCTCATCTGCTGCTTCACTTCTAACGCTCCCTCCCACCACTGTGTTTCGGTCACTCTATTCTTCCCACCCAGTCCCCAGGCCTCTCTCTCCCCCCCCTCTCTCTCTCTTTGGATTCTGCTCTCTCAGTTCTCTTCTCCCCCATCCCTCTGCATTGCCACCTCTCTCTGTCTATCCCACTTGTTACTTCTCCTTCAGCTCTCTCTCCTGCACCCTCTGTATTTTTTTTCATTGTTTCTCCCACTCTGACCTGATGCCTCTTGTCCATCTGCTCTCTCCTGTGCATTGGTCTCCCCAGTCCCCTCCCACTGTCACTTCTCCCCATATCTTTCTGACACTCTCTCATCTGGCACCTTTTTCCCTCCAGCCCTCCATTGTCTCAGCATTGCCCACTCTCTTTGTCTCCTCCTTTTCCTACAATCTCATCTCCCTCTTCTCCCTAACTCTAACCTCCCCCCACAACTCTCTCCCCATCACCGAGAAGAGGGATGTTTCCCATCGCATGCAGTGCTTAACTATTGTAAAACCAGGAGTGCCCGAGGTGGGTATTTGTAAAGCGCTCAGTCCCCTGTGCTTCTAGGCACAGAGTGCCCGAGGGCTCCTCTTGATGATAAAAGCATGCCAAAGTTAGCTCCCTTGCTCAGAAACACACTCATGTTTGAAAGTGGGTGAATGCGGGCTTGGAAAAATCAACTAAACAGGTCAGTGACATTTATGGCGCAAATGCGTAAATGTGAAATGCCAATTTTAATTTTCGCCTTGAAGAAATGGAAAAAGACACGTGGGAGGCCGTGTCGGTTTGAGCTGGTTTTTGTTCAAAGGTGCAGCTCTCACTGAACATTGAGACTGTAGATTGTACTTACTTGAATCGCATAGTATCTGAGTTTCTAAACCCTGTACCACCACATTGAGTATTTTTCGATGGTTGGACTTCTTAACCTTGGAGAAGGGTACATGGCTCAAAACATCTCTGGGATGTAGCACTGCTGCACTAAACACCGATTCAGATTTAACACAGGCTTTCCACTTGGTATGGGATGATGGTTTTAATCTGTGTGTTATACATTTTTATAAAACCAATTTCACATGTATTTCATTTTCCAACCCCAAATTTGCCCTGCTTTTTAATTTTTTTTGACCGCTCTATAGGGGAGTTGCAATCACAGAGGTGTGGGCTGAACGTAATTTTGGCAGGGGATTTCAATGCTAAGCTAGGCAGTAAAGCCTCCGTTTATGGTGAAAGCCCGCCCTGAGCAGACGTGCGGGGGTGTACCCTGCAGGGACAAGATCAGAGAGGTTATTACCTGTCTCTTAATGTCCCCACGTTTGATTTGTGTAATGCAATAGAGATCACAGGGGTGACCTTAGTAGGACCCACGGGGTGTGGGGTGTGGAGGGGCTGGGCCGGGGACTGGACGGGGTCATCAGACCTCAGAGTGGTTGACACCTTCCTGCTTTCTCAAATTTGCTTGAAAATGCACCATTTGCCCACTCTTTTTTCAAAATTTTCTCGGGGGGGGAACCCACCCAAACCCCCCATAGGTGGTTCGGGCTCGCTCGCTACGCTCGCTCGCCGCGGTGCAGTACGACAATTGTTTTACGCCTCACCACTTTCAAATGTCACCATCCGCCACTGTACACAATTGCAAAAAGTGATGCATGAGTTGGGTCTGACGGATGTCTGGAGGATTCGACACCTGACGCAGAAGGTGTACACGTGCTACACGCCAACACAGAACACGTACAGTAGACTGGATAGGGTCTTAGTAACGGAATCTCCTGCATTAATAGTAGCAGGCATAACCCACAGAGCGCGCTTTCTGTCAGATCATGTGCCGGTGTGCTGCGTGGTACAATGGAACAGTAGGGAGCAAGTCCCTTGAAGCTGGAGGCTCCCGTCGGACCTTCTAGAAGACCAGGTGGGCAGGGAGGCGCTTTCGGAAGCATTAACAAATTACATTTCACTTAATTGGAACACCACTGGTAGCAGAGCCAACGAGTGGGATGCCTTGAAGGTGGTGGTCCGAGGGGCAGAAATGGGATTGCAAAAACAAAGGAGTATGCTATTCCTATGAGGGAGATGAGGGAGAAGTAAATGGGAAGAGGCAGGGATGGGGGAGTCTTGTCAACCAGGTGCAAGAAGAAAAGAGTGCGTCCTAGCACTGGGATAGCTCCAATAAGGAGCCAGGGCCCTCACACACCCGAGGGGTGTCATGCTTCATCATAGGGCAGCTCCTCGTTGGGCCGGCGCAGCAATGCCCAACGGGCCTCCTGTCACATCCCGTGATGGCCAGATGCGGGTAGGTCCCGCACGGATCGGATACTTGACTGAAGTTTCCCTCAATCGCTAAATCAGCGATCATCCTGGCCAGTTACAGTTGGGGCAAATTAATCCCTCAAAAGAGGTGCCTTTTATTCCAGAAGGTATACATTTTAACCTCTTTCATTCACCACTCAATCGGACTACTCTTTGAGTCCAGACTTTTTACGGGACGTGACTTTCCTTTTGAGTTTCACCTAGTCAAAGCCATCCCCTATGATTAGTGGATGTAATTTAGGTCCTGATGAAATGCCTAGATCCGTTTGGACAGTATAGGGCATGAAACATGTCGACCCTCCACACACCTTACACATTCCTTTAGACCGAAGCGGGTATAATTTTCCCCTTCAGTCCACGACTCACCAGTCGATATTTTAACGCATAGCACAAGAACCCAGTGAATAAAATTACCTTTGGAGACTCTTGTAGCTATTTTTAGATCACACCCACTTCACCCCACTTCTACTCACTACACATAAGCCCTCTCATACCACCCTCTAGCTTCACGATGGCAACCAGAAAATAACTCTGGCAAAGAGCCCCCTCGTGGGGCCCGTTGGGCATTGTAGTGCCGGCCCAATGAGGAGCTGCCCTATGATGAAGCATGACACCCCTTGGGGTGTGTGAGGGCTCTGGCTCCTTATTGGAGCTATCCCAGTGCTAGGACGCACTCTTTTCTTCTAGCACCTGGTTGACAAGACTCCCCCATCCCGCCTCTTCCCATTTTTCTTCTCCCTCATCTCCCTTCATAGGAACAGCATACTCCTTTGTTTTTGCATATTTGATTGGGGCTTGTACGCTGGACCTTCTAAGCCCCCGTCCCCCTTGTGATATTCGCAGGAATGGGATTAACATATGGGGTACGTAGGCAACTGCAAAGTGAGCTGCGTGATAAGGAGGACACCCTGGCGGATGTACAGGTGGGTATGCAGGGACAGGAGGATGCCCTAGAGCAGGAGCGTACGCTACAATAGCAAATAACAGATATATGGGATAGACTGGACAAATACACACTTACTAAATACCAGCAATTACTGCATGCACAGGGGGATAAGTCAGGTTGTCTGCTAGCATGGATACTACGCAGGGAACAGGCGGCCCCATTGATCACATGTATACGTACACAGATGGGTGAACTGGTCCACTCAAAGCTGGACATTATAGAACAATTTCAGCAGCATATGCAGAAGGTATATGCAGCCTACCCGCTGGTCAGGCCTGAACTCTATACCCCATTCCTGGAGGGCCTTCAGCTGAAGAAGCTTACTGGGGAGGCCAGCCAGGAGCTAGATGCGCAATTAACAACTGAAGAAATAGCGGAGGCCATAGTAGATATGCCCAGGGCTAAGGCCCCAGGAGGAGATGGATTCCTGAGCGAATTTTATCAGGCGTATGCGGCAAACCTGGTTCAGCCCCTATTGCAAACTTTCAATGAATCCTTTGAAAACGGGGTATTGCCGGCAACAATGCGAGAGGGAGAAATATGTATGAAATAGTCAGGACCCTGCGGCATATAGACCGCTCACAATAATTAATTCTGATGTGAAAATATTGTGTAAAGTACTGGCCAAGAGGCTGGGCCCGCACATGGGACATCTGGTCCATGAGGACCAGTGTGGCTTCATCCCGGGTCGTAATACGGGCATGAACATTTGGCGCTTGGTTCACATAATACATGGGACACAGAGAAATGCTGAGGAGATGGCACTGATATCAATTGACCTTGAAAAAGCATTTAATACGGTGGATTGGGGGTACCTGCAAGAGGTGTTGAGAGTGGCGGGATTAGGGCCACGCTTTCATAAGTGGGTTAAGATACTATGTACAAAACCAAGTGTCAGGATCCGCTGGGTCAGACTAGGTCCGCACAGTGGGTATTAGAACGAGGTACGGGGCAGGGGTGCCCCCTGTCCCCGTTGCTCTTTGCCCTGGCAATAGAGCCTATGGCGGTGTGGGCTAGACGGGATCTTGCTAGATGGGGAGTCCGATTGTGGAATGTCCCTCACCTGGTCTCACTATATGCTGATGACGCATTGTTCTATGTTGAATCTCCCTGGACAGCGATTCCCGAGTTATTGCAGCTGTTGGATCAATTTTCAGAATATTCAGGCTTGCGCCTTAATAGGCATAAGTCACTGGTGTTCCCGCTGGCTGGACTGAAGAGACATAGAGCCGAGGAGTTGCCCAACTTAGGGCTGAGATGGGAAAGAGGTAATTTCCGTTATTTGGGAATACAGGTGGCGCATGAGGATGCTCAAGTTCTTCGGCTGATAATAGTTAAGGTATTGGATTCCCTGAAGCAATCGGTAGCCTTTTGGAATATGCTGCCACTATCCTTAATGTTCAGAATTGCGGTGGCAAAGATGGTGCTTTTGCCCCTATGTCTCTATGCTTTGCAGAATGCAATGTGTAATATTCCCATGTCGGTATTCAGGCAACTGCGATCAATGTTGGTGTCCCTATATTGGGCGGGGAAACGCAGCAGAGTGGCACTGCACGTCCTATCCTGACGTTATCAGGAGGGGGGGCTAGAGGCGCCTAGATTGGACTTATACTATTATGCAGCGCACCTTCAGCATGCGGCGCGGTGGTTGGACGATGGAGACAACCGGGAGAAGCGCCTGCTTAGTGGACATGTCCTGCCGGAGAGTCTTCCTGTTGTGCTGATGGAGGGGGCAGGGGTGGGCCCGGAACTGCCGTATGTCGTTAAACAAACGGCATTTTTATGGCAAAAATTCGTGGAACGTGTGCTAAGGCACGCACCTTTTCATCAGGAGTTAAGCATTTGGCTCTTGGCCCCAGTGCGTAAAATGGTTGAGACTATGTCCTTTCGGGCTTGGAGGGAGGGCGGGTGTCGGGTTCTCGCGGATTTATATACGAATGACACTTTCATTACATTTGAACAGGCATGTGAGGGGTTTGAGCTGGGACGAGGACAGTACTTACAGTATGCGAGATTGATGGAGCTAGCTAGAGTTACATGGCCCACGTATCCGAACATGCCACAAACGACCGAGACATTGGATGTATTGATCACATGTGGTCGTGGACGCAGACTGGTTTCACTGCTATATATGGAGATGAGGATGAACTCGGGGCCACTGGTCCATAGGGCAAGGGATGAATGGAATGAGGACCTGCAGGTCCCGTTGACAGAAAAGAATTGGGAGAATGCATGTGTATTGACGCGTAAAGTATCCTGTAACACGCGACTAAAATTGATACACTATAATTTACTGCAAGGGTGTTTATGACTCCTGTGAAACTACATCGTATAGATTCAACTCGACCCCATGAATGCCCTAGATATCACGGGGACCGGGCAGGATTCTTGCATTTGGCATGGGAATGCTTATAAGTGCAGCATTATTGGAACAGTGTGGTAGCAAAAGTGTGGGGGGGGTGGGCATCCAAGTGGAGGCCAATCCAGTGCAGTGTCTCTTGGGGCAGATACCGAAGCATAGGAAATGTAAGATGGCCTATAAGCTGCTACAATTAGTTATGATGCTGGCCAAACGGCGGGTAGCCATATGCTCGATGAGCTCAAGAGTACCAACATTAGAGGGCTGGATGAGGGATGTAGGCGAGTTGTCCCTTGCTGAAGAACTGCATTTGAAGGCTTGTAGAAAGGACGATAAATTAGCTGAGGATGTCGCAACGTGGAGAGAATTATGTAGAAAATTGCTCAACGCGACGGGAAATGGAAATGAACAGACTGACACATCAGATAGTAATAGCGATATGTAGCGTAAAAGTTTTATTATTATGTTATCACGTGACATGTCGGTAGAGGTATCCACATTTGTTATGAAGATATGTATCTCATTGTGTTTCTTATGTTATAACTGTTGTGCTTGATCGATGTGTCACTGGAGAATTGCTCCTTCCAAGAAATGTCTTGATGATGATCGCTACGAAGACCTGTGTACAACCGCCCTGTTGGGGTTTAAAAACTCAATAAGTAAAGTTGTTAAAAAAAAAGATAAGGTATTGATTTTGTTGACCACCCTGGTAGTGACCCAATGGGAATGATAATCTACAAGTACCATCATAAATTTTCCTTCCCACACAGAGGTTGTTAGGGGACTTATAATGTCCAGACCAAGTTTGCCCCAGGGTTTAAGGGGAACACTCACGGGAGACAAAGGAGCAGACCTTGTGATCCTGGTTTTATCACACAGGGCACAAATGAAGCAATCTCTGACCTTACCTTCTACAACCTTATCCATACCCGGAAACCAGTAGGACACTCCAACTTTGGATTTTGTAAGATTCCTCCCTAGATGACCCTCATGAGCAAGCTCAGCAATTCTATCCCAGAGATCTTTAGGCGGTACAAGTTTATCCCTTCTTATAACTCTGTCATTAACAATGCTTAATTCTTGTTGAACCGCCCAAAAATACTTAAGATCATCCTCTAATGTTCCTGACTTGGTGGGCCAACCCTGTACAATTTTTCCCTTCACCTTTTTGAGAGATAAATCTTTGACCATGCCAGTTTCCAACTCCTCCTTAGAAATTCCTGAAATCTCCAGTAACAGGACAGAATCTACAATGCTATCACCTTCTGCTCCTTCCCCTTTACAAGGTAGTCTAGATAAGCAATCAGCCACCAAGTTTTTTGTGCCAGGTACATATTTCACCTTAAATTTGTAGCTCTCTAAGCCAATGAGCCATCTGCCTATCCAGGGAGTGGTGTTTTCCCTGCCTTTAGTTGAACATATATACACAAGTTTGTGATCAGTAGGAATAGTGAAAGGTAATCCCCATAAGAAAAATTTGAAATGGGTAATGGCCCAAGAACAAGCTAGGGCCTATCGCTCCACCATGGAATAATTACATTCAGCATCCTTTAATGCCCTGGAGGCGAAGGCCACAATCCTTTCCTTGCCATCTACTACTTGAGTAAGAGATGCCCCAATCCCTTTACTGCTTGCATCAGTGGTTAACACTGTCTTGCACTTTGAGTCAAAATTCCCTAACGATGGTGCATCTATGATGGCTTTTTTAGTCAGCTTGAAAGATTTTTGGCATTCCAAATCCTATTCAATCTGCGTACCTTTTTTTAACACGTTTCTCAATGGGGCAGTGATATCTGCAAATTTCCTCACAAACTTAGTCATGTATTCGACCAACCCAAGAAATGATTTGACTTCCCTTACAGCTTTTACTAAATCTAACTTTGATTTGACACAGTTTTTGAAATCGTCTGCCCTAAATAATCCACAGAGTCTACATCAATTTTGCACTTCTCTCGTCTGATAGTTAGACCAGCTTTCTTAAGTGCCTGTAACACCTGTCTAAGAGTATCATTGGGATGAATGCTTGATGCCCCATAAATCAGTATATCATCCTCAAAGCAGAGTACATTTTTTATCCCTTGGAGAATTTGTTGCACGACTTTTAGAATACTGATGCTGCCGATGCGAGGCCAAATGGCATTCTGCAGTACCTAAATGCATCAAAAGGAGTTATGAATGTTGTAAGTGACTTAGAGTCTGGATGGCGTTCTATTTGGTGATACGCATATGAAAGATCTATCACACTAATGTGTTTAGCTTCCCCAATCATACTAATCATTTAGCTAATTCTGGGAAGAGGGAATAAGTCCACCCAGATAGTTGCACTGAGGCCCCTTAAATCAACACAAAGACGTAAACCCCTTCCCCCTGGTTTTTTTTTGGGTAACCACCATCGGGGCTAGCCATAAAGAACTCTCAATGGGTTCAACAATACCTTGATTCACCAATTGTTCAGTTCTTCTTTGAGAGGCTCATGCATCAATTGCTAAAACTTGTTCCCGACTATTAGGATCAAGTTTGATGCCTAATTCCCTTTGATGAGCCCAACCTAACAAGCTGGACCCCTTTTTAGCTATATAGACTTTCCCAATAGTTGTACGATCTTTGAAGGATATTTGCATATTTAACATGCAAGCCAAGGGTATAGGGTCCTTATTGTACCCTCCAGGTTCAACGTCTGCTTGTAGGATGCTATAGCTCATCCCTCGGAATTTTTCTTGAAACACATCATAATCAATTAAGGTGTAGGGAGAACACAAATCAGCATACACCTGAATTTCTATGCCATCCAAAGTTATATCACATGTGAGATAATTATCCTCTGACCCCATACTGTTGGTTGTGACATGAAAAACACATTTGTTGACACCTTCGCTTTCATTTTCAATCATGTGTACATTTCTCTTTTCAACCTTCAAATTTTTACATAATCTGGCAAAGTGCCACCTCTTATTACATATCCTGCAAACCACAGACCGGGTAGGACAGTTAATGTTGTTGGCTAAATGGTTGACATTCCCGCAGCGATAGCATTTCATCCTTACTCTTTTTTCATCCTCAGTTTTCCTTCTGAGCGTGGACTCATTGAGTTTCTTCACTTCTTCACCATCCCCCAAATGCTCTCTATTCACTAAACAGTTTTTAACTAAGTGCACAGTATGAGGGGCGTGGCCAAGCCGGCGACGAAAATGGCCGCCTGGCTCTGAAGCTCCGATGAGCTTCCCAGCCCACTTACATATTCCCGCAATGAAAACCGTCCATAAGCCCAGAAATTCGGCGTAGAAGGCAGCGGAGGACGTGCTGACCCCGCCGATCAAACAACTGATCCGCTCGGTGCCCGCAATCGTGACCGGCGGCGACAGACGGATACGGAGGCATGCCCTGGCCCAGTACGGGCTCCGCGCCCGGCCTCCTTCCTGGCGGGCGGGGCCGACGAGAACTGGAGGACGAGGATTCCGATGAGGCCGGCGGCCTGCTCCTGCCGCGAAAACCGGTTAGACGCGCTGCGCCCCAGGCCACTAACACTGCCCCGACTTGTGGCTAACTGCTGGGGGGGGCCTGACATCTCCGCACTGACGCGGCCGGGCCCGAGTCTCGGCGGCCGCCTGGCCTTGCGCTACACGGCGGGCCTGCCCAGTGGAGGGCCTGGCTGAAGCACGCTGCGCCTCCCCGCTCACTGCTATGCAGTAGAATTTACCCACGCTACTCACCACCATCACCGCCTCGACCTGGTGCTGATTGCTGGGGGGAGCCTGAAGCACGCTGTGCCTCCCCATTCAGGGCTAAATGGGAGAGGTACCTACGCCACCAACTAGGATTACAGCGTCCATGAGCGCAATTACCTCCTGCACCCTCTTTTACACCAGTGTGCTGTGGCTGGAATCTTACCTGCATCCGGGCCTTACACCGGGGGCGCAGTGTCCAACAATTGCTTTGCGCTCATCGTGCCTGAGTCCCCGTGTTCTTTGGGATCTCCCCTCTCACCCGGTCAGTGCCCTCCAGATTGCAACCCGCGGCCTCTGCTGCACCCACACATGCTTGGGCGAACCTCCCGACTTTAACCGGGCACCATCTGCGCCACACCCTAACCAACAAGAATACGATCCTTTCACAATGGACATTGCCATTTTGAGTTCCTCTTCGTACATCACCAGTGAAGGAGTTGATAGTGCAGGGAGCACCCGCTGGGGCCTGGAGGGTCACCGCAAAGCAGTTTTGCCACGGCATGGGCCGCAAGGACCCGAAACAAAGAACTTTGCCATTTGAAAAGCTAGTTGACACCGCTCCACAGCAGGACCCAGCCATGGCGGAACCTGCGCACCAAGCGGGGCAAGAGGACACCCCCTCAGACACAACGGCCTCCCTACTCCGGGAGAGGAGAGCGGGTTTTAAGGCATTGGACAACCGCTTTGATCTGCTCGACAAAAACATCTCGAGTCTGGGCGCCAAAATCCAAGTGCACGACAGACGGCTCGATGTAGCTGAAGCACGCATCTCCGACATTGAGGATGGGACAGCGCAATCCGCTAAACGTCTTGAAAGGGTCGAGCACATTCTAAAGGAGGTGGCCAGCAAAAATGAAGACCTCGAAGTACGTAGCCGCCGCAACAATCTACGCATTCTTGGCGTTCCGGAGGCAACCCCCACTGGCCGCATGGACCTATTTGTTGAGACTTTGTTAATCGGATTATTCGGCAAAGACTCCTTTACTGCTGGCTTTGTAATCGAGAGGGCACACAGATCTTTAGGACCTCGCCCCAACCCCGGTCTTCCCCCCAGACCCATCGTGGCGCGCGTCATGAACTTCCGGGACCGAGACGCAGCACTCCGCTTGGCAAGAGAGAGAGGTGACATTGACTGGCAGGGCGCAAAACTGTCCTTTTACCCAGATTTTACGGCTATGGTGCAGGACGCACAGCGTAAATTCAACGGGGTCAAAGCTACCCTGAGGAACTTAGGGTTGAGATATGATATGCTATACCCTGCCAGGTTAAAGGTCGACGTGGACGGCAGGGCTCGAATCTTTGAAAATCCAACAGAAGCGCAGGAGTTTTGCCGAGTCTACAAACAGAACAACCTTTCTTCTAACAGGGCGGGGTCAGGCCCTTCCCCTCCGCACAGTGGATCCAACGCAAGTGCCGAACTGTTTTCCAGTGCTGGCACGGGATGATTCAGCTCCTTGACTCACGTTACTTGTTTAAATCTTGGGAATATGTTTTTTGACATCTTTGCATTGGCATTGCATTTAGTTGGAAGCTTGCCGGGGCGTTGCCGCCCCTCATGGTGTATCCTTTGAGAATGGTTTGGTTTAATCTGGGGTACTGTTTTTTGGGATCTTCATTTCAATGTAAAACAATTTGGTACTTCACGTTCTTTATTACGTTGGGAATGGCCCTTCCCCGGTTGGGGTTTGGCTGGGTGGGGGGTGGAGGCGGGTTGCTCAAATTTGAAAATCGTGTCTCACGGGACATGTCAAGTCGTTCACTGTTGTTCATAGTTGTTTACTGTCGCCACAATACAGTGTTGAAATTGCTATCCCGGATAAATGGCCAGGTTTGGTAATATAGAGGGTCCCTCAGACCTCTCCCTAATGTCTTGGAATGTAAGGGGCCTTAATGAAACGTAGACAGGTGCTCCATTATCTGATGCGACACAATGTCGATATCGCTTATTTACAAGAGACACACCTCCCCAAAACTGACACAGCGCACTTTGGGACTAGCTGGGGTGCACATAGGTATTTTGCTAATTACAGTAATTACGCGAGGGGTACTGCCATTTTAATACATAAGAGAGTTCCCTTCCGCTTTAGCTCCATGATTCAGGATGACGAGGGAAGATACCTTGCGGTCTCTGGTACCCTGCTGGGTAGGAATGTTACATTGCTTTGCGTTTATGCCCCTAACACGGATGCCCCCGATTTTTTTCCTTCCCTTCACACACGACTCACAGACGTTAATTATAGGTGGGGGCTTCAACCTACTACCCGACCCTGAAATAGATGGCCCCTCTAGGTCTTCGGACGTTAAACCGCGGGCCCGCCGAGCACTTCGAGAGCTTTGTGACCGGTTCACGTTGTTGGATGTCTGGCGCAAACGTAATCCAAACACCACAGAGTATACCCACTATTCAGGCCAGCACAACACCTGGACGAGGATTGATTATTGGTTGCTCTCCCCCGACATTTATGGTTGGTGCACATCAGTTGGGACCCTTCCTAGGACTTACTCAGATCACTCCCCGGTGACGCTACACCTTAAGGTCCCCCGCCCAGAGGGCTTTGAACGTCAGTGGCGCTTCCCCAGCCGCGCTTTGCATGATGAAGTGTTCAAGGACGAGTTACGGGTAGCCATAGAGGAATACTTTGCCATCAACACAGGCTCGGTGGCCACGTGGGCGGTTCTGTGGGAAGGTTTTAAGGCTGTTATCAGGGGTACGTGCATAGCTAAACATGCAGGAGTCCTCAGAGACCTACGTAACACACTGGCGCGTCTAGAACGTGACCTTCAGGCACTGGATGAGGCTACCACAAGTCACACACAACCCACTTACGAGGGCAGAAGGCTGGTGATACTGGAGGAATACAGGGAAACAGCTGACCGGGAAATTTTATTCTTAGGGAAGTATCAGACAGCCCGACGATACGGCGAGGGTGAGAGACCTGGCAGAGTTCTGGCCCAACTCCTGCGCCCCCCATATCACAAGACTTACATCACTGAAATACATTCCCCAGACGCACACACATACACCTCCACGGCGGACATTCAGAACAAATTCTTAGAATATTTTTCTGCTCTATACTCCACCACCATAGGGAGCGATCATGAAGCGCAAGAGTGTTATTTAGACGAGATAGCCTTAGTGTATCTCGAGAAATACATGCAGGATTTTTTTGGCAGAACCCATCTCGGTTGCAGATGTGATACTGGCCATTGAGACTATTCGTGGCTCATCCGCACCCGGGTTGGACGGATTCACCGGAGACTTCTATAAAGAATACAAGGAGTTATTAGCTCCAAAACTCATCGAGGTATATGCTGAGGCATTGGAGACACATATTCTGCCCCCCACTTTTAGAGAGGCAGTTATAATTCTCCTTCCCAAGCCTGGCAAGGACCCCACGCAATGTGGTTCGTATCGGCCACTATCCCTCCTAAATTTAGATTATAAAATCTTAGCCAAAGTCATTTCTAATCGGTTGTCCTAATTAATGGAATTCATCATTTCACCGGCTCTATCTGGTTTTGTGCCGCATCGCTCCACTTCACTCAATCTCCGAACACATTTTTCGGTCATTCATAGGATAAATCCAGACACGCCGGCTGCAGCCATTCTTCTAGACACGGAGAAAGCCTTTGATTCTTTAGAATGGCCCTTCTTTCTCTCTGTTATGAGGCGCATGGGCATGCCCATGGGTTTCATCGCCACGACAACATTATTGTATAATAAACCAACTGCTCGGTTACATTTAAATGGTACGCTCTCCGGTCCCTTTCAGTTATCCCGTGGAACCAGACAGGGCTGTCCACTGTCCCCATAACTATTCATTCTGGCCATGGACCCCTTGATACGTCACTTTCAGGAACGACATTTACACAGGGGCCTACAATTTAACACCGGCCCCCTCTTGGTTTCCCTATACGCAGACGACACGATCCTCTATGTCCAACACCCTCATGAAAACTTGCATGAACTGATCAGGGAAATTATTCGATTTGGTCGATTTTCGGGATTGGGCATCAATTGGCACAAATCAGTTATATTCCCGCTGACAGCCAGCACAAATCAATGGGACTGCGAATTTCCTTTAGAATGGTGCACAGATTCAGTTAAATACCTAGGAATCCATATCCACTTAGACACCGCCCAAATATTAAGTCTTAATTATGGGCGAGCAGTCGACACACTCACAACTCAAATAGAGAAATGGCTAAGGCTACCCTTATCACTTGCAGGCCGTGTATTGATTCTAAAAATGGTAGTGCTCCCTAAATTCTTATATCTTTTTAATAACATACCTATTCCTCTTACCAATAATTTTTTTCAAACACTTCGTACTCTTTTGACCCGCTTGATTTGGGGTGGGAAGCAGGCGCGAGTCCGATGGGCAGTCCTCACGTTACCATATGAGAGAGGGGGATATAATGTTCCGGATCTTCAGTTATATTATTTAGTGGCCCAATGTGGCTATGCTTATTCATGGTATCACCCTGACGCCCGGATTCCATATCTATGACCAGAGGCTGACCTCGTTCTTCCTGGACAGCTCGCGGCTATCCTGCCTACGGGCTTCCCCAGAGACCCACTGGATATCCAAACTGTTTCCTCCACGAGCTGGGCATGGAAGAAACTATGCTGGATCACAGGTACAGAAGTGCTTTATTCTTTGGCTCTGCCCATCGTAAACCCCCGTTTGATGCCAATCACGGGAGAGCGATTGGTACAGCGCACTCTCACGAAATTTGAACTTTCGCTGATGGGCGACCTAGACCCAGATGGCCACATTTTTTCCTTAACGGAGGACGCCCGTTTCCAAACAGGTACCATTATGGACAGGTTTGTTATGGGCCGCATCCGCTCCGCCCTACTCTCCACCTTCCCATCCTTTCCAGTTGAGCCAATCTCCTTCCCTCCTCTCACTATGGTTATTGAGAACGCAAATAGCATACATCTCATTTCAAAGCTTTACAAGGCATGTACGGCACTGAAACCCATTGATGACAGCAAAGTCCGTAGGGCTTGGGAAGTTGATTTGGGTACGACAATTACAGATGAGCAATGGGCCAAATGCTGCTCGGTTACACAGGACGTCTCGCTGAACAGTAGACACAAGCTCTTACACTTCAAATTTTTACGCCGCATATATTTCACTCCAGCTTTGGCGCACAAGATAGACCCCTCCAAGCCACACAACTGTCGTAAATGCTCCGCTCCTCAGGCCGATTTTGCACATCTCACCTGGACATGTCCGAAACTGCAACACTACTGGGAGCGCATACATTATACACTAGGGAAAATGACCAATCTCTCTCTGACTCCTACTCCTGAGGTGGCCCTGCTGGGGTATACAGTGAACTTCCCTAAAAAGGTCAGACGATTCGCATCACTAGGTCTGCTGCTGGCGAAGCGAGAAGTGGCCATCCACTGGGGGCGCAAGTCTGTTCCGACCGTCCAGAACTGGCTGCATAGTCTAGCGTATTGTAATGTTAACAGTGAAATATACGCAAGTGTGATGCCTAGCTCGTCCCGTCCCAAGGACATATGGGGCCCTTACCGGTCATACATTGAGACATTACGTCAAGACCCAGATCTGCAGTTGGAGCAGGGCATAGTACCAGAGGGAGTGGGGTAAGCGTGTCTCTGCAGATGTTATTGTCCTATTGTACTATCGGTGCTGAGAGCAATTCGTATATATGTCAACTCCACACACACAAAGCACGAACACTGAAGTTTTGGGTTGGGAGGGGTGTTATCAGCTAGGATCCCTCTCTTTATTTTTTACACGCCATACTGTGAATGCAATAGCCTTAAATTACCTGGTAGTTATCTCGAGGATTGCTAACTGTAATAATCATTAATATGGATATGTCGTGACAATGTATGATGACGCACTGGTGAACGAATACATATGTACAATGTTTTTTGATTGAAGAAAAGGAAAATAAAGTAAAAAAAAAAAAAATAAGTGCACAGTATCAGAAATGCTATTCATTTCACTTATGCACTCTGCCGTATGCTCAATGCTTCTAGCATCATTCAAAGTTTTTCTTGGATTTTCGGGTTGTTGGTACATCTCACCAGTTGATCTCTGATTAGAGAATCTCATAGCGGACCAAAGTCACACATATTGGCCAAACCCCGTAAAACAGCTATGTAACTAGTTACCGTCTCATTTTTACCTTGCACTCTGCAAAAAAATTGTCTCTCCAACACAACTTTTACCTTCTGACCAAACTGCTTCTCCAACTTATTAAATGTTTCTTGAAATACATCTCCTTGAACTTCTTCTCCTTCCTCCTCACTTTCAGAATCTGCTAAACTTTCAAAAACTTTTCTGCCTTGAATACCTAAATTGTGCAACAAGATATGTTGTCTCCTTAGTGTAGAAAATATCTACCCCCGAATTGTGATAAGATATGACATAAACAACTTTTCCCATTCCTTCCTTCAATGGTATTGTTGGTTCTCCTACTTCATCCAAGAATAGGGGGGGGGGAGGGGGCTAGGCCATATTTGCAATAGCCAAAATACTACAGGCTAAACAAGAAAACAAATTACTAAAATTGCAAAAATGCAAAAAGAAACAAAACAAAACATTCATATCCTTGAATATACCAAAAGTCACCAGATTCTCTAATAAAGACTGATGCAAACCACATACAAGAAGTCCTATTCCTGTTTCTCTACAGAAAGGTCAGTGGACTGAGTGAGGAATAGGAAGTGTAACAGTAATCTTAGGAGAGAAAACACAGCACCCTTATGACGTAGCTTTAGTCTTAGCGGGCAGGAATAATAATGCTTCTTGAACTATGCCCATCAGCGCGTGAAATAGCCTGGATTTTCGAGTAAAATGGAGGAAACACAGCTGAGCCTGTCAGAGAATTACGGTAAGAACACACATAAAAAGATTATAATATGACAGACAAACGTACTTTAGCTGTGCCTATCAGCGTGGAAATCTCACAAAAAGAATATACGAGAGAGGGTTAAAGCTGTGCGCATCAGCGTGTCCAAGCGCCCACAGGTAGTGAAGATAGAATAAAGCAGGCTGTTGCGCAGCAGAAAATGACCTGTGGTGCTGTCGGCATCACTGAGGCCACTGAAAGGTTTTCCGCAGCATGGCTGACGCCTCAGAGAAAGCAGCACATACAGGCGCTGGCGCATAACCTGCAACAGTTCGTTCCCAATCCCACACACGTCACTGGACACACATTAGATATCATCTTCACCAACCCAAACCTAGTCACGTTCCAAAGAATTACTCCAATCATGTGGTCTGGCTACTATCTCGCTGCCTTCCAACACAAGACACCAATACTCACCCCAAATAAAATGAGCTTGCCCCCAACTACACATCGATCTTGGAACAAGCTAAATTTGGAGGAGCTAGAAAACCTGCTTACCTCCAACACAGATCAGGTCACAATACATTTTGTACAAACACTCTACGGACGGCTCTAGAAAGCTTTTTAACTTCTAATTCCTAAGAAATCGTCTATGCATAACAAAAGAAAACATACCCCTTTGGGTGAATGCAGAATCAAAAAAGATTGAAATAGCAAATTGCTAAACTTCAAAGCAACTGTCTCAAAACAAACAACCCTCAAAGCAAGATATACCTATGTAGACATAACAGAATTTACAAATCATCAATCAAAAAGGCAAATAAAAACAACACTATTCCAACCTAATCCACAATGCAAAATGTACTAATAAGGATTTTTATAAAATACTCACAGAATTCCGTAAGCAGAAATGTACAAAATCTGTCTACCCCATTTCTCAAGAATTTTGTAACAAACTGGCAAATCATTACACAATTAAAGCAAACATATTGGATTCTTATTTAAACAACAAAAAAAGCCAACAGCCCCAACTAATTTCGTACAAAACCCTCTAGGAAAAGGCAAACAAAGCCTCTATGCTCCTTCAAACAACTATCGCAACTGAATTTTTGTATTTTGTCAAAGCAAGCCAACCAGCATAATGCCCCTCTGACCCTTGCCCACCTCAAATATTTAAAAACATTATAATATCAACTTCTGTAGCCAATCCACTTAGAACACTCATCAACAACTTCTTAACAACAGGAGTTTTCCCGGAACAATTAAAAAAGGCCCATTATTTAAAAAAACCTAACCTGAATAATCAAGACCCCGATAACTACAGACCCATAGCAAATGTACCATTCCTGGGCAAACTTATAGAAAGAGTAGCTTTCGCCCAGATGTCACGATTCTTTGAAGACAATTCCATACTTTCTGACTTCCAAACTGGATTATGTCCTAGAATAGGCACAGAATAGACCCTAACCGCTATCTGGGATGACCTTAAAAACACAGTAAACCAGAACGGGGTTGCTGCCCTTTTTCTCTTGGACCTTTTGGTGGCCTTTGACACAGTGGATAATGAATCACAAAGGAGGGACTCTGTGCTTTTTGGACAGGTCCAGCATACGTGCCCAAACTTAGTAAAGATACAGAAAGTATGCTGTTCCTAATTACGAGACAAGGGAAAACTAGGGGAACCGGTTTTGCGTGGTCATGAGAAGTAGGAGGACGGGGATTCCTCCTCTTGGAATTTGGGGCCCTCACACACCCGGCTGGGTGTCATGCTTCATCATAGGGCTGCTCCTCATCATGTCAGCGCTGCAATACCTGATGGGCTCCCTATGAGGGGCTCTTTGGCGGCGATCTTTTATTCCAAATTGCCGTTTGGTGCCGTGTGGGTGAGGGGCCTAACCAGTGTAGATGAGTGAGTGGAGATGTGTAACCTGAAGGAAGTTTAAAACAGGTTTGGAAGTACCAACGAAAACAATTTTAATCAATAGGTCTCCCAACCTGATTAAAAGAAACAAAGGTGCATGTCTGAGGTTATGTCTCAGGTAGGGCGCTCTATTGTGTGGTCAACATGTTTCTCACCTGGTAGTCAATCAATCTGGTGGTGATTCGTCAGGACCTTCTAAAATCAAATCTATCTACACACGGGTGGTTATACGGTGTAATCTACCTCTTTAAACCAGCCTAACACATACTATGTGTAGTACCTGATAGAACATGACCAACCTGGTGAAGGAATAAAAACAAATATTGAGATCTGAGACTTCAGTATAAACAAAACTCTTGTGTTCCCTGTGTGACAAGCTCACAGCACACAGTGGTGATGGCTAAAAACATACACAACGTGAGTGCCGTGTGGGTGACTCTCACAGTCCTTTTATTGTGAAAATTACACCGGCACATATGGTGAACACCACCATGGTTGCAGAAAGATATGATGAACTCACCCCAGTCGGGTTTCTCATTTTACTTCATCACTTGTTTGTTAAAAGTTGCGTGTGTCCTGTCAGGACAGATATTTGTGTAAATGCCATTTACACAAATATCTGTCCTGACAAGACACGCAACTTTTAACAAACAAGTTTTACACCCAGCTCATGTCTATTTGACCACCATATGATCTGGGCGAGTCCGTTTACATAACATATATTAACGGCTGCCTCTCGTTAGCTGTTGATAGTTTTAACAACCCCCTCACTGCTCCATGTACCTAATCACATACCTACAACATCTTACGTGTTGTGCTCTAAGCTCCTTTTCTTTTAACCTATAACCCACACAGTACATAGGGAAATTCCTTGTGTGATACCTGCCGGGTATTGATGAAGTAAAATGAGAAACCCGACTAGGGTGAGTCCATCATTTCTTTCTGCAACCATGGTGGTGTTCCACCATATGTGCCGGTGTAATTTTCACGTTAAAAGGTCTGTGAGAGTCACCCACACGGCACTCACGTTGTGTATGTTTTTAGCCATCACCACTGTGTGCTGTGAGCTTGTCACACAGGGAACACAAGAGTTTTGTTTATACTGCAGTCTCAGATCTTAATATTTGTTTTTATTCCTTCACCAGGTTGGTCATGTTCTATCAGGTACTACACATAGTATGTGTTAGGCTGGTTTAAAGAGGTAGATTACACCATATAACTACCCGTGTGTAGATAGATTTGATTTTAGACGGTTCTGACGAATCGCCACCAGATTGATTGACTACCAGGCGAGAAACATGTTGACCACACAATAGAGCACCCTACCTGAGACATAACCTCAGACATGTGCCTTTGTTTCTTTTAATCAGGTTGGGAGATCTACTGATTAAAATTGTTTTCGTTGGTACTTCCAAACCTGTTGTAAATTTCCTTCAGGTTACTCACCTCCACTCACTCATCTACACTGGTTAGGCCCCTCACCCACACGGCACCAAACGGCAATTTGGAATAAAAGATCTCCGCCAAAGAGCCCCTCATAGGGAGCCCATCGGGTATTGCAGCGCCGACCTGACGAGGAGCAGCCCTATGATGAAGCATGACACCCAGCCGGGTGTGTGAGGGCCCCAAATTCCAAGAGGAGGAATCCCCGTCCTCCTACTTCTCATGACCACGCAAAACTGGCTCCCCTAGTTTTCCCTTGTTTCGTAATTAGGAACAGCATACTTTCTGTATCTTTACTAACAGTCGATAATGACACATTAATCAAAAGACTTGAGGAAGCTGGAATAGAAGGCACAGCTCTCGCTTGGGTCACTTTGTACCTATACAATAGAACAAATATTATACATATCCCTTCTTTCTCTTCTAAACCATACAGCATTAAAGCAGGAGTCCCACAAGGCTCAATCATCTCACCCATGCTTTTCAACATCTATATGAAATCAATATTTGATCTGATCAATGGCTTTGCCTTCACCTGCTATAACTACATAGATGATCCGCAGATACTTGTTAAATTGGAAAGCCCAAAGGACATTGGAACATCCAAAATCTTCAGTTGCCTCCCGGCCGTTGACCAATGGATGATATGGAGCCACCTCAAACTGAATTCCTCCAAACCTGAAAAATACACAGCTGTGTGACTGGAACACCTGTGACCCATTCTGCACCTGGCCTGGCGATCTAGGACCACTGCCAATAATTACTAAGGAGGTAGAAAACCTCAGAAATACCATGAATGGCAAGCTTTTAATGAATGTAAAGCATGCTTTCTGACAAAACGCTGCAATGCATCTTCCTGCACTTAGGATTCCCTCACAAGGTTCAAGCTACCATCTTTCGTGTCCTATCTAAACTGGATTACGCTAACAGTCTGTATCACAGCTCACCTTTGTCAACTATGAGAAGATTACAGAAAATTCAGAATGCTGCCGCTAGAATCCTACTACATATAAAGCCACAAGCACATATCTCCTCTGCCTTGATGGCCCTACACTGGTTATCAGCTGCCAGAAGATCCACCCTCAAGCTGCTTTGTATCACCCACAAAGCAATACATGTATCAGGAAGACTTTTTATGAGAAATAAAATCACAAAATTCACTAACTAATAAACTACACTCAAGAATGGCTCCCCGCCTCAAGGTACGTACCTACAGGAAAAAAATAAAAAAAATATGGGCGGAACATCTTTCTCTGTTCAAGCAACCAAATTATGGAATTCACTACCCACAGATAAGAATCACTGACTATCTTACCTTCTGAAGATTAATCGAGAGCTGGCTCTTCCCCACATGACAACTATATTCAAAACACAACAGTGTACCTCAACAGTATTCACATACATGAAAAACAATGTTTATCACAGCATTGAGATGATGTTTTTGTTATACATGTGTCATTGTACATTGAACTATGCTTCCTGTTATAAGCAGATACATTTACATAAGGGGCAAAATGTATATTACACCACAAGATACATGTGTATATAAGACAATGTCATAATTGCTGCTTTTATATATATATATGTACATATAGGTGCATATATAGAGGAGTTAATGCCTTCTATCAAAACTTTAAGAAATGTCATGAACAATCTGCATACTTCACCTCGAGAAAGATAAATGTGTACATAAAACCATGTAACTGTTTCTATTTCTATGCACATATGGGTATTTTTATATAGAGGGTACTTTTCCACCCACTAAAACCTTACCAAATGTCATGTGTATATATATACACACAATAATTTCAGTTTTTGCCATCCTTTCAACCTTTGTCCCTCCCCCTCTGACACATCCCAAACCTTTCTGACTACTATGAACCCCCCAAAACATCCTTTCACCTCCTTACTATTTCCCCTTTCAAATCCATTCCTATTACCTTATCCCTGCTCTAAACTCTACTAAACACAAAAGAATTTCAAGAGCACAAACCTAACAAATAATGCAAAAAAAAACTTTTTAATAATCTACAAACTATTAACCTCTAATCTTGGCTTCCGGAGTAGCGTGTGACTCGCTGCAAGACCGTAAATGTCTTGTCAGGGGTAGTAATCGCTAGATAAATACCAATTATAATTAATTTTCCAGGTGTCTGAATAAGAAGCAAGTTAGTGTAGCATTAGTAATTCAGATCATTAGAGCATGACAAGCTAGGTAGAGGTAGCTATCCAAAACTCTGTAGGTGTTACCCTCATGTAGCTCTAGGTCTCCAAATCTTTTGAGAAGTTACTTACGTGTATCAATACTTTGCCAGATTGCTGGAGAGCTTACTGGCCTATGGCAATATTCTGCCTGACTGCTGTAGGCATGCATAATGTACCTGTAATCATATTTCGGAAGGCTGTTAGAGAGGTTGCATACCAGTACTATAGTTCTTTACTTAATTCTAGTAATATTACTCCAGGCTGCTGAAGAAGTTACTTACATGGTGTAATAATTTTCCAGACTTTTGGAGACGTTCCTTGCCTGTATAAATATTCAGACTTTAGGAAAAGCTGCATACTTAAGACCAATAGTTCCCCTGACTGCTAGGACGATTTAGCTCATGTGCTTGTAGCAATAGTTTAAGATTACTTGACCTTTCTAAATGTTCTCTACTCTGCTTGAGCAGTTACAGGCAGAGGTAATTATACTCAGGTCAAGCCCCCAACACTTTCCCAAAGCTCCACACATAGCTGGAACTGACTCAGTCAAGGCAACAGAGCTGAGCTGAAACAAGAGAAAACTGGAAGAGAAACCACAGCCACGCTGGATAGTATCTTTCAATAGATATATGTCTCCCTGTCTCCATCTCTTGAATTCGGTGACCCACCAATCGAGTCCGTCGAGAATCGTGTGATAACCAGCACTGGGAAGTACCACGAAAACAAAACAGGACCCAGAGGTGATCAGCTGAAAAACAAGACTTCAAAAGGTTAATAGGATATTGTTCACTTGGGAGGCATACTGAAGACTGAACACAGAGGAGACCAAAAAGTTTAAAAAAAACAAGGCGTGGGAGCAAAAAGACAGTGTGCAAAGTAACCAGCACCGAGCAATCAACATGCAAAGTTGTAAGGCAATGTGTAGCTGGCTGATATGTCCTTTCATACTGTCTCTTGCACGTGTAACGTGAACTTGCTAGCGAAAGAAAAAGAAAAGGATGTAAGAGAGCGATCAGGAGATGATCATAGTGGCCTGCATCCTCCAGGCATCCTCCCTTTCCTCCTAGTGATCTAGACGAGTCTGGTTTGCCCTAGTTGCCTCCTGGAGCCGAGAGACCTATTTGGAGTGGCCCTTTACTGACAATGTGGATCCTGGGAACTCCACACCCCTTCGCTTCTATGTATCTTGTGAATACCCCAGAGAGTCCTGAAAGTTACTTACTTGCAGCATTAGTTATTAAGGCTACTGGAGAGGACTGTAGAACACGTTCTCGACTTTGCTCCAGAGGCTGATTGTTAGACTGCTCTCCAGATTGCCAGAAGAGTTACTGAGCTATAGCAGGAGCTTCCCCGACTGCTGGAGAAGTAACTTACTATTTTTTAATCTTTGTTTTAGCATTTGCAACAAACAAGGATTGGCAAATTGGCTTACAGATACATGCTTGTTGGGTTTGTTCCATTCTGCATTGCAACGCATTGGATTTACATAATTAGTGCTGTCATTACCCTTTGGCTTCATGGTAAAAGAGAATAACCGGTTTGTTGAATTGATACATGTAAGGGAGGGGAAGATATGTAGTAATTAGTTACGCCATAAGCCAAGCATCTGTTTTCTAATTATCACTATCAGGCACAAGAGAAGAGTTGCAGTTACGCCTGCGCCTTGTATCTGACTTTGTTAGGGGCAATGTGGTTCTTGAGGAGGGTGGGACACCTGTGCAGGTAGTCAATCATATTTGGGGCAAGATCACTAAAGATGTGACTATTAAATAAGATGGTAAGAATCATCTAGGAGCTTTATCAATGTCTTCATTGCACATTGTTTAAGTGTGTTTGAAAGGATCAGGAGAGAGGGGAGTCGTCTTTGACTTGAAGAAGTAACTTTTAACAATGGTTCTCTAGATTGGGGGAGGGAATTAGCAACACTCCAAGATACTGGAGAAGATGTTTCATATCTAAAGTGTTAGTTAAACAACATGTAATTTTCCTGTGGAGATAGTTTTTTTAATTTTTATCTGGGGTTCACCCACGTAAGCACCCCTCGCGCATGTGTAGTGAAACCTGCTGCATGTATATTTCCTAACAAGCCCTTGTAGCGCAGCATGGGGCTATCTTGTGGTAGGTGTATCTCCTGCAAGGTCGCCACGTCAATATTATATCTCATTAAATAAGCTAGGACCTTCCTCAGCTTTCTATGATCATTGAGGCCTCTCACGTTCCACGTGAGCGCTCTAATCGTGCAATTGGGGACATTCTGTCCCGCAACAGTAGGGTCTGTCATGGGGGAAAGTGGCGTCTATAATCTCTGTCACTGCTTACCATTATGTTATCAGCATGTGTAGCGAACATCCACCTAGTGGCGACATATCTATAGGTCAAAATCTTCAGTCTCAAACCCCTTCCTCCCCCTCCCACGTCAGGCTGTCCCCAACTGCGCCTGGCCGTAATCCCCCACAATTCCCCCCTTCCCACGTCATCAATCAAACATACGTTACTGCAACTCTAGGAAATCCAAAAACAAGTATCAAGCCCTCCCTCCCCTCCCCTCCCCTCCCACCACAAAGCTTCCCCAAGAAGTGTGCTTCACTCGTGGGCGGATGTTGCACAACACGTAGGAAACTAGTTCCAAACCAACAAGGTCCACACCTGCGTACCATTCAGCCTATATGCAACATCTGCAGTTGGTCCCACCGCCCCCCAGCACCTCTCGCCCCGACTCACCCAGCTAGTCGTGGCACATCCCATCGGGAAGCACAAAAATCGTAGGACAGGCGTACCCCACCCCGAAACCGCACCCCTGCACCCGCCACAAAAACCGGCATATCTTAAACAGCAGAGCATCAAATGAACATTTCCACAATCCCCACTCCATTCTCAGCAAACATCTCCCATTGGGTCCCTCTTATCTGTGACTTTAGCAGTTCCGCATTCAGTCCCGCGCATCTAATTGTCCTCCAACTGCACCCTCCTCGAGGCTCCGTTCCGGGCTGCTGCGTTTCTCCTTGGTCCACTCTTTCAGGGCCTTCTGCAGTGTCTTCGGATCAGTAAAAATACGTGATTGACCCTGTCTGTTGACTCGCAGTCTGGCTGGGTACAGCATGGCGTAGTCTAGGTGGAGGTCACGCAGCTGGCGCTTCAGTGGGGCAAACTGCTTGCGGGCCTCCTGCACTCGGACTGTGAAGTCCGGGTACAGGGAGATGTTGGAGCCTTCATACTGCAAAAACTGTTTCTCCCTGGCAACTTTCAGCACAGAGTCTCTGTCCCGGTAGTTAAGCAGTTCGCAATGATCGGTCTCGGGGGGGCTCCAGGAACCGGGCGCGGACCCAGTGAGCGATGTGTTCTTTCAACGACAAAAATGGGAGAGAATGTTTCACTGCCCAAAAGTGTAACTAGCAGCTGTTCGACAAACTTCTCCATGTTGCCAGTTGGGGTGGACTCCGGAAGACCCGTAATTCGCAATTTGTTCCTACGAGAGCGCGCCTCCAAGTCCTCCGCCCTATCTTGGAGAATTTGCAACACTCTCCCCATCTGCTTATGTTCAGTGTCCATGGTCGTCTGCGCCTCCTCAACCTCCGTAATCCGCCGTTCTGACATGTCGAGTCTCTCCGCATGCTTGTCGACGCGTTCTGACATTCTGTAGGAGAGGGAGTCTATCTTAGTACCCAAGTGTGAGAGACTGCTCTGTAAGCCTTTCTCCATTGCTACGAGCATCGAACGAATATCTCCCTCCACATCTTCATTTGCTGGGTCTGGCGGATTATCACCATCTTCCGAGGCGGTGTCTTTTCCTTTTGTCTTCTTTTGCTCAAACGTGAGTTTAGGTTGCGACCTATCGACTCTGCCCATCGTAATATATATTCGATACCCTCCGCAGTTTCTGGAGCAGCCTTCAAAGCAGACAAGCAGCACCTTTAGACCGAGTCCACAGTGAGCAGTTCGTACTTCCCCTATTACTACTCTGAGGGGTGATCAGCTAGTACCCGGGGCCCGTACTCCTCTTGTTGTTGTTGCGCCTCCCAGCTACCGGGTCTCAGCACCTCCAAACAGCCATTCAATAAGCTCTTCACTTGGGCACTGCACGCATGGGAGCACAGTACTGACGTCGCGTCACTCAAGTGCCAAGGTGTCTATCCAGCAGTCTACCGCCGCGTACAGTCACTTACCGCGCCTCAGACACCAGGTGCTCCCCACCTCTGTCTCAACTGTTATAGGGGCTTCACGCTGTGTCCATCGAGGAATGTGTTGCTTCTGCTTTTCCTGACACGCGCCACAGTATTTTCCGTGTCCGTGAGGCGCAGACACCGAGGGCAGTAAAACACAGCGCTAGCCCCAATCACGAAATGGGGCTTCCAGTGTCTTAAAGACCACCCCAATATTGTGGCCTCACTCCCAGCATTGCCAGAGTGCCAGCATTAGTAACCTTTCAATAGCGCACATTCAAGGAGCAGCCCCTGTATTCCATCTGGTGCTTCCAATGCTCCCCAGTGAATCTCAGTGGCCGCAGGACACCGCGGGGGCCTCTACAGCAGTTGCTTCAGCTTGCTTCTCTAGCCACACTGTAATTGCTTATGTACTCCCAGGTACCGCCACAGCGCTCACCTCCGTCGGTCTCCACAGTCCACCTCTATCGATCGGAGCCGCAACGCAGGGGAGAGCCGCCTCCGATGATAGCAATATGGCGTCTCGCAGGCCCCCAGCTGTCTCCCTGCTGTCGATGCGTTCCGTGCCCCTTACCAGCCGCGCAGATCAGGGCATAGATAAACCGCAGCCTCACTTTACTCAGGGGGTCTCGCAGACTGCCGCCCCCTTTTTTTCCCCGTGCGCTACCTGCGCACTCTCACCAGCCGCACTCGCCGTATCTCCAGGCGCCGGATCCTCAGTCGGCCGCGTTTCACACTCGAGTCCAGGGATGCGGGCCCAGTGCAGGAACCTCCCCCTCCGGCAGCTGGCTCTCTCACAGAGCAGGGCGTAGAGCGCTCCAGGACGGCTCCTTCTGTCCCCCAGGCGCACCGCTGATTGTCACAGATCAGGTAGGGTCAGCAGAACCCCTACAGATGCAGGATTAATGGCGAATATTGAGTTGGCTACGCAGAGCTATCGGCTCAGGCGGCCATTACCGTTGCGAGCAAGCTCCGCCCCCCTCCTGTGGAGATAGTTATCCAGACTGTTGGAGCTGTGTGCATCTTTTCCAGCCTTCTGGAGCATCATGACTTGTAGAAAACAACCTGAAGACAGTTGAAGAATGAGAACTTAATACGCTTTGGCAATAGTGTTTCAGAATGCTAGAAAATGTATTTGCATGTATTGATAGTTATCTAGAGATTTTTCTCACCTTTAGTGGCAGTCTGTCTCTGAATAAATAGTCACATCTACATGTTAAGGCAATCACAGACTTGATTCAACGTGGCTTGTATTACAGCAATAGCCTAAACCTCTTGGCTTGGGTAAATCGGTTGCCCAGTTACAACTAGTTGCAAGTGTTGCTACGAGATTGACATGAAGCGTTCTCCGGTATGATCACACTACACATCAGCCTTGATTGCAAACTTTGGGTTAAATTCCAATTCATATTTAAAGTGGAGTTTGTGCAAGGATTAGAATTCTGAGCTGTGTGAATATTATCTCACCCTGCTGTTTTCCCGTGGCAGATTTTGGCATGACAAACCTGCTTAAGGTTTGCAGGAGAAATGCTTAGAAAAAACGAAAAATACATATTTGGTGCTTCAAATACCACTTTCACCTGCTATGGCCCTGATTACAAGTTTGTCGGAATCAAGGTGTTATGTATCTCACCTGATAAATAATGATAGCCTGGGGTACATTATTTATCGGGTGCGATAAATAGTGTCTTTTCTGAGTTTTTTGGGGAATTACGTGCAACTTTTGCTGCTTAACGCACTAAAATCCGCATTGTACAGTAAATTCTGTGCACTTTTCCCTGTTAAATTTTATCATGCTAGATCTGTCAAAATTTCACAAAGAATGAGATATTTAAATCACCCCGTAATGAGTTTTACCATGTGTGGTAAGCAACTTTCCCCCCTCTGACCCTCTTGTAATTGGGGTCTTACTGTCATACTAGTAGACATAAGAGTGAATGGTCGGTAGAAACACAAAATCAGGATATAAAATGTAACTCAGTGAGTGGGGTTTTCTGTATTAACAAGAGTTTTTTAATTTCCAGAGGAGCCCTTTTTTCAATTTTAGAGTAACAACAGATTGAGAAGAAATCACTAAGAATCTAAACCCATGACTTACAGTTTGCATGCAGCTCCTTGATTCTGGTAAATAGATACCTGTGCTATATTAGAATGATTGCAACTTATGAACTGAAAGTAACAAAATGATCTCAGTATGAAAGGTAGTATCCCACTCACCTTTCTAGATAAAATAGAATTCTGTGATGTGCACAATGCGCTTTGCAGCAGGTACATTAACCCTCTATGCTACTTTTTGAGTCAAAACTGTGATTGGACAAAACACAGAAGTCTCCCAGTATTGCATTAGCCACCAGAGTTATATTACCAATATTAAAATCCCCTCACAATTTCTGGGCACACAAAGATCTCTGAAGCAGATGTCTTGACCCTGTAAGATATTTTAAAATGCAGCCTCTTTGTGACGAATTAAGTAAACTAGAATAGATTTCCTGTCACATTTGTCTTTGTTGCCAATTTCTTTGCAAGCGATTTCTTTTTTTATAAATAAATGTACACCTTGACTGTCAGGCTCTGCCTTTCAAGCCCCCGCCCCCCCCGCCCCCTCGTCACTCCATCCCCTTTCCTCTGCCACGCCTTGACCCTCAAATTTATAGGTTCTAGGAGTAAATGTTTTCAGTTCCAGCACTGCATATATATTTCGTGCAACCTCGCCCGTGAAAAGCAGAATGCCAACTGCAAAGTAGAAAATTGCAGTTGCTAACGTTTAATAAGCATGATCAACATTTCATATAATGTAATAATAGTAATTAGTGTATTAGTGTTGTGCGATTGATTATACGGTTTGTGTTGTTAGAATTTGTGCCTTTTTAACCAATAATGCGTGCTGTAGTAAGTATGAGCAATAGATGGCGCCCCAATCTAAGAAGAGACCCTGTACTTCCCCTGCCGCTGAAATGTGAAAAAAGGTGAAAAGTAGGAGGAAAAGGCAGTAAAAGAAGAGTTGAGAGATAGAGGGCCTGATAACAAGTAGTCCATTTAGGCAGGGATTGCAGTTATTTGCTGAGCGATGTTTATATTTGCTGTTCCTTTGCCAATATGGAGTTATAATGGGTGAGATGTCAAGCCCTGAAGCAATGTTTCTTACATATTTGATTCCGCAAGCCTAGTTAAGAGGACTAACTGATGGGAGTCATTGTATTTTTCTTTGAAATATCTAAAGGACTGAAACATAACTCTGAAGGCACTAATAGCGTTTACATATACAGTCTGGTGAAATATACTTTTAGTTCCAACTGCTTTATAAAGCAGCCTGTGGAGCTGTGAAACACGTGTTGGCTGACTTTACTTCAAATCTGCATTTTGATGCATATGTAGTGATTAATGTTAATATTTTGATGATATACAGTGATTAATATATTGAATAAACATACATGCATATTCCAATTAACAGTGGTGTTTTAATTCAGTGCCTCTTAAATATGTTAAATCCGTACATTATCGCATTCTGTGACAGATTATATTGGGTGTGATGTGGCGGAAATCACATTTATTTGTAGGGATGTATTATAATCACACGTGTAGAGCGCACCCGCATATATGTTTCCTTGTAACAACATGAAGTGTTAGGATTTTGGACCGTATTAACCTGAAACATGATGTGCGTAAGCCTTTGAAACGTAACATGAAGAATTATCGTAGAAATTGAATGTAATTAGTAGAAAACATTAACTTGAAGAGCTCGTGTTGTGAAATTGACATCTATTCATGTACTAACATTTTTGATTAATCGTGTCGTTTTATATGTAGGCCTGGGAACCAAGGCCTACTTGTTGCAAATCAACAACACCGTTATCCCATGGAAAACTACCTTTGAGATCGTACTCAGAGCAGATGGCGTTTACCCGCAAAGACTCTTGGGAAGGATACCTGAAATAATGTACTTTTGGGAGCAGGGAAAGTGCCCACTACTTCTTCTTCTGCCTTGGTAGAGAGAGCATATTAGAGCAAGCTGCTCTGTCTCTGTAGCTTTATGCTACATGACCCATCAACTGTGGAAAGACTTCTTAGGGAGACTCCACAGACTGACACCTTTTAACTTTCCTTTCTGAAGATGCTGAAGTAGGGATGTCACTTAGCGTTAGAGTAGGGATAGATTAATGCTTTTTACTCACCAATCCCTGATGCTGGGAAATTTGGACTCATGCTTTCTGATCCTCTGCATCCTGTTTCTTGAGCTAATTGTCTTGTTAATGCTACATCGCCTCAATTGGATACCCAGATTTGGCTTTATGCTGATTCTGATATATTTCTATATGCTCATCTTGAGGTGTCTTTATATTCAGTTGTTTCTGACATTGTAATAAATTAACTAACCTTACGTAGTTGTCTGTGGTTACTATGTGTCCAAAGGATTTCTTGTTGATTTGATTGGCAATAATAGCGAACTTTCTCCCCTGTACGCATTCATGCTGCTAAAAAGAACCATCGGATTGTGATTCTAGAATAGGTCCAGAAACTTATGGGCAAACCCTTTCAGTTGGTAGCAGAGGATGATTAGCACATGAAGCGAGAATCCAAAATTAGTCTAGAAATGTGGAACCTGGAACCCCAAAGACCCAAAATAGAGCCCAATGATCGAGAATGGAAGGCGACGGAATCCGGCAGAGACTGATGGAATTTGATGGTGCGGCGAGATCAGTGGCGAACGGAGGAGTGAGTATCAATAGGATATATGTTGTATGCTAGATTGCGGGAATAAATTGATGGTGTGATGTCTTGCGGCGTTGGTGTGAGAGTTGAGTGAATGTGGATTCGGGCCGGACGTGGTCCAAGGATTGAGATTTGAGTTTCAGGTCCCGAAGTGGTCCAAGGATTGAGATTTGAGTTTCAGGTCCCGAAGTGGCCTAAGATCACGGGATATATACTAAGGGTATAGAAGACACCGAGATTGATTGTGATAGTCTGACCGAAGAATTGAGGAGTTGTCGTGAAACATCATCGACAGTTCCACCTAAGACAGGGAACTTTGTGTGAATGGGACGTATAGGAATCGTTTAGTGGACCTTGTGTACAGAGGTGAACTATACTGGTTCGGGTGACCAGTGCAGGTCGAGGGTCACCGTGTGTGAATGCTCTTGGATGATTGAGTTCTATTGATCTTTTAGATGGCAGACAATTATGGAGTTTAAGATGATTGTGTGAGTGAATGTGTATGGAGAAATTGTGAAGGAGGGTGAGCCGCTGCGAGGAGTGAAGGTGACGTCAGAGTTTGGCGTGCTGCGATAGGACGTTGGTGTAACGCCACGCTGGGATTGGTTTGTAGTCATCGGGAAGCTGTGGTTGGAAAAGAGCTGTTCCGTCATAAAATTTTGAACAACAAATTGCAATTTAAATTATGCTTTGTTTTAGGGTGTTGCAGGATCTTTTCAGGGGTGAACAAAGGGTTGATACTCTGGCACATTATATGGCGACAAAAGTAGGGCCCCATACTATAATTTGGCTTCAAAATTGGCATAAAATCACTAAAAAAGAGGGTGAATCGTCATTTCCACGTTTTGGTTCATTTGGGTTGGATGTATTGCACCAGTTGAGAGGAGTAATGTTTGCACTGCGACCTTTGCCTAGACCAACACATTTTGAGGCATTAGACACATGGATGCGTGCAGCACATGCTAAGAAGAGGGAGAGATACCAAGGGAAGATGAGGAAAGCTTTGAGGGCATGCCAGGATGCACAGTGGGACTCACAGCTCAAGAGGTGGAGAGTGGATACTATTGAGGGAGAAAGGTTGTACCCAATGTTTGTAGGAGAGGGAGAATCCCAAAACAGGAACAGGAAGGTAAATGGAAATGATGTAGTGACACTGACGACAGCTTGTTGGATGGGCTGTTATCTGAGTGTCCTCCACCTTATAATCCACAGTCAGGTGATGGAGGGCAAGGTTCGGGAAATGCAGGAATCGTGGGAAGTGCCCCAGCTCAAGTGAGTCCTAGTACGTGAGTTACGGGAAGGATCTCCGCAGGAGGAGGGGGGACAGGAGTGTCCATCATTGGAGGTATGGAACAGAACGGAGTCAATTCTGCTTCACAGTTATCAGAAGCTCTTAGAGTACCGGTCAGTATTGGTCCTGTTGTTCCTGTGTATGAACCGAGCTCAGTGGGAAACCTTAGTCAACGACAGTCCATGCATGTAGAAGGAACTGGATTGGGAAGGTCAGGGAGTATGAATGAGAATGGTCCATCCTTAGTGCCTAAGGACTCTAGTACCCCTTTAGCAGCTACTGCCAATCCTTCGGGAGTATGCATTGGTTCCAGTACTATACAGTCTATATCTATGGATAACACTAGTTCAGATTTACGGATGGGGGAAACTCCAGTGAGAGGACCAATTAGTGCAGTCACGGAAGAAAGTACAAGTCAGGGAGCCGCTGGAAATCAGCATGTCTTAGATGTTTTAGACTTAGAATCATAGTTGAGGGATCACAATAACAGCAAGGAGAGTCAGAATAATACGTCAAGTCAAGGAACTATCAAGGCTGCAGTGAAGGCAAAGCTATTGGATGTGGTGAGGTTGAAGGCTGAGTTAGACAAGATCATCAGTGGGAATTTACCTTTGGAAAGAATAGAGACCTATGAGCCAGATAACCTGTTGTTTGTAGCTAAGGATGTCACCTGCAAAGCAAGGCAAACATTTGAGAAGTTGTCAGAGTTAGCTCAGAGGTACTGAGTAGACTTGTCTCGGACGAAAATGTCACAGGGAAATCATAGGCTTAACTACAGGGACCAGGAGCTGGAGGAAAAGAGATTGACGGGATTGAAAAAACATATCTGAGAGCTGGTTGTAGGAATAAGGGCTTGGGGTATGCTGGATAAGTGGGAGGAAAGTTGGTCTAAGAAGAAGAGTATGAGAAGGGTGACGGGAAACACCACCTCCAGAAGGGGGAACGTCGGGAGTTGAGGCATATCCACTATGGGAGGTGCCTAGTGAAGGGTATGTGCATGTTCCTTGGAGTAGAGGTGACCTTGCTGCATTTACAAATGATTTTCCCAGGTTGAGAGAGAAACCTGCTGAATGGTATAAAGAAGTCGATCGTTTTGTCAAGATCTTGAAGGTGTTGTGGATTGACTTAAATAAATTGTTCGGAATTGTGGTTCCTAGTGATCTATGGTCTGCATGTAAAATAGCCATTGAGTGGCCTGCTGCTGAGCTAGAGAGAGATCCTGTAACTCATGGTCCTTCTTCGTTGGTTATGAAAAAGTATGAACAGGTGATCCTGTGATTGCAGTCCAAAATAGCCCCCAAGACATCGATTGGGTTAAGATAGATCGAACGACCCAGGAGCCTAAAGAGTCAGTGCATACCTATTACGAGAGGCTCTTGCAAGCTTTTAAGCAGGACAGCGGGTTGGACACACTCGACCCTAAAGACATGGGCCAATTAGTCTCAAAATTTGTGACAGGACTGAGGCCGGAAAAAAAGCCTCATGATTCAGCAACATTTGATCTGCTAGCAAAATAAGTCAGTGGATGAAATTCTGGGATATGCCAGATATTGCAGTGATGAGGTGGATTCCAAACATAGGAAGATAAAAGAAAAGTAAATGTTGGTTCAAATGCGAAACGCACAGAAGGGAGAGCAGGTACAGGCAACCGGAGGAACAGCTGTTGGCAATCAAGGGAATGTCTCAGGAGGAGTTCAAGCTACATCAGTTGCAGGTCAGACGGGACAGGGAAGAGGAAGAGGTGTCCCTATAGACCCTAAAACAGGGATAGATGTGATACTGATAAAGACCACTGCTTATCATTTTTGTCTCAAGATCAGGCATTGGAAGCGCGAGTGTCGCCTAAATCTGGCGAATCAACTGCAGGAGGGAGAAGTCGTGCAAGTGACAGATGTGGTAAATCAGTTACCGGCAGTGACTAGGCCAAGATCTTTTAATGCGGAAGGGAATCAGAACCAGTTAGTGCAAGTGCCTCAACCACCGAGAATCTCGTGAGGTAATCAAACTTATCATCAGATGCCCCTAATGGAAGCTCTGAATGGATTTGATCAGGACCCGTCCTTATGACGGTGCCTGAGGGGGGAGGAAGACTGTACATTTGATGCAGTCTTAGAGGTAGACCAGAATGGACAATATGTAGAGGCAGAGGTAGATGGTCATCCCATTACATTCTTGATTGATAATGGTGCTACCTGTTCTACTGTGAGATCTGCAGTAGTCCCCAACCTACCCCTCTCTGGAAAATCAATCCAAGTTGAAGGAGTTGCTAACAAAAGAATGACAAACCCTTTGATAGAAGAGGTCCCGGTGAAAATCGTAACCTTTCAGGATCACCATCAGTTTGTGGTGTGTGATTCAAGTCCAGTCTGTTTACTAGGGCATGACCTCTTGTGCATATTGAATTGTACCATCTATTGTATGCCAAACGGAATTAAACTGCAGACTAATGATGAAGACATTGCTTTCAAGTTGGTGAGTCAAAATCATTTTGTAGCCATGTTTCCTTTACTGACAGTGGAAGACATGCCACTGGATTTGAGAGACACCATCTCTCCAGTGGTATGGGACTTCACAGGAGAGGAAATCGGACTGATTCGAGCAGTCGAGCCAGTCCACATACAGATAAAGCCTAATGCAGAATTCCTGAGAACACCTCAGTACAACCTGACCCCAGAAATGGTGGCAAGGATTGCACCTGTAATTGAGTCCATGGTTGTGCAGGGCATTGTGAAGGAAATCATAGGAAGTCTGTGCAATTCGCCCATCTTAGGATTGCAGAAACCGAGCGGAAAGTATCGCATTGTTCAGGACCTTAAAAGGTGAATAACATCATGATTCCATGTTGTCCTGTGGTACCGAATCCATCTGTCATCCTATTTCAGATTCCTTCTGAGGCTGAATGGTTCACAGTGATTGACATCTGTCAGGCATTTTTCTCCATCCCATTGCTCAAGGAAAGCCAGTTTTTATTTGATTTCCGTCTGGAGAACTGTGTCTTAACGTGGTGTCGTATCCCTCAAGGGTGTACTGAAAGTCCATCCTTATTCAACCAAGTCTTGAAAAAAAAACCTTGAGAGCTTGATTCTGCCCCGAAACTCAGTGCTAGTTCAGTACAATTATGATCTCCTCATTGCATCTGAAACATGGGAGGCTTGTAGGGAAGATACCATCTCCTTACTGAACCATCTGGCTGACAATGGGCATAAGGTGTCTCCGAGCAAACTTCAGTACTGTCTGAAGTTCAGTACTTGCGCCATCAAATAGAGAGAGGCAAGAGGAAGGTGTCACCAGAACGAGTGGAAGCGATCATGAAAATGAATCCGCCTACTACCCAGAAGGAGGGCAGGATGTTTTTGGGAATGGCTGGCTACTGACGACAATGGATCCCGAATTTCTCCTTGACGGCAAAGCCTTTGCAGATGTTGACCCACAGGGATGTGTGTGATCCGGTACCTTGGGCTTCTAAAAACGAGGACCAAAACACAGCATTTGACAAGATAATAACAGGTGTTGCTCGCTGCAGAGAATGTCACCCTGAAGCGCTGTCCTGTGCTAAATCCTGCTACCTTGTTACCTGTTCCAAATGCTGATGGGGAAGATTGTGAAGATCATGACTATCTGGATGTTACTGAGCTCTGCACCAAACCGAGACCTGACATTGTCAATTAACCTTTGCCTGATCCCGATCAAGTCCTCTTTGTTGATGGTTCATGTCTAAGAGATAATGAGGGTAATCTGAGGGCAGCATTTGCTGTTTACACCATTTCAGCAGTGGTGGAAGCTGCCTGTTTACAGAGAGTATACTCTGCACAAGTGGCGGAAATCGTTGCCTTGACCCGTGCATGTCTTGTCTCTGAGCAGATCCGAGTCACCATTTATTCAATAGCCAGTACTGTTTCGGTGTGGTTCATGACTTCGGACAGCTTTGGTCGCAGAGAGGGATCCTAACATCATCAGGCTCTCCCATTAGGAACGGGGAATATGTGAGACAACTGTTGGAAGCATTGCAGTTACCAAAGGAAGTGGCTGTTGTTAAGCGCGCAGCCAATGGGAAGGGAGGCGACTTATTCACAACGGGAATGCAGATGAAGTCGCTCGTTTTTGTGCTACACATGCATGCATTTTTAATGGAGAATATGTTGGCGAGAGCACAAAGAAGAATGAACTCAGCATGATGTTGGCTGTTGCAAACACATGGGATAAAGTCAGGCGTTTGCAAATGGAAGCCACAATCCAGGAACAAGCAGGTTGGATCAGAGCAGGCTGTGAGAAGGGAGAAGGTGACATATGGGTTTCAACTGATGGTAAGGCGGCGCTGCCGGATTGTCTGTTAACCCCCAATGGCAAGGCAGATTCATGAAGCAGCTCACATAGGAAGGGATGCAATGGTGAGACTGTTCAGACAGACTTGGTTCAATCCAAGGTTTCGCATCATTTCAGAAGCAGTGTGCCATCGGTGTGTCACATGTCAACAGATGAATGCTGGAAAGAAAACTGTCGTTGCTCTGAGCCACATTGGCAGATCAGGAGGTCCTTTCAATCGGATCCAATTGTATTTTGTTGAGAGGCCTGTGTGTAATGGATTGAGGTACATCTTGGTTGTTGAGTGCATCGTTTCTCAATGGGTGGAAGCTTATCCAACTAGAAGATGTAGAAGTCTAGCAGTAGCAAATTTATTGCTGAGGGAGCTTGTGCCTAGGTTCAGATTTCCAACTACCTTGGAGTTGGATAGAGGAACGCGCTTCAACAGCGAAGTCATGAAATTGCTGTGTGCCGCCTTGAGTATGAACCAAAGACTACATTGTGGTTACAGGCCGGAAGCATCTGGCACAGTGGAGCAAATTAATGGAACCTTAAAGGCAAGACTAGCAAAAGCGTGTGCTTCACCATCATTGAAATGGCCCAATGCTTTGCCCTTGGTTCTGATGAGTATGTGCAGAATTCCTGACAGGAGGACTGGGTTACCTATGCATGAACTTTTGATGGGAAGGGCGATGCGCTTGCCTGCAGTGCAAGCGACTGCTTTGATTAACATCACAGATGACGTGGTCCTTGACTACTGTAAAGATTGGCTGATGAGGTTAGTTCTGTGTCTCATCAGGTTGAAGCAGCACCTGCACCGACTTCGAAAGACCTTTGCCATGACCTGAGCCCAGGGGATTGGGTGCTTGTCTGAAAGCATGTAAGAAAAAACTGTCTTGACTCTCTGTGGCGTGGACCATGTCAGGTGATATTGGTGGCAAATACTTCTGTGAAGTATGGAGGAGTGCCGAACTGGATCCACGCTTTCCATACCCGAAGAGTCACAGGTCCCTCCAATGAAACAGCTCTTCTCCCAACAGTAATTCCAGCTGTGACTGAGGGGTCACAGGAGAGGGCAAGCCAAGCTGTGGAGGTTCCTGAAGAGGCTGGATACCCACCAGATCAAGCTGAGAGGGGTCAAGCTACACAAGACCCAGGTATAGACTCTGAGGGAGACCGTAACGTCGCGAGTGGTATAGAGTCTGACTCAGCAGAAGAGACTGGTGTGGAAATCGGTCGTGTGCAGTCAAGAAAGAAGGATGCCACAAATGAAATAAGGCCTGTGAGACAGATAAGAAGGCACCTCAAACTTGCATCTGAAAGAGAACTTGCACCAAGAAGTGAATCTTCCGGGTCTGGTCTGAGTGAGTCTGAGCAAGCCAAAGGAAGCGTAAGGAGGTCCAGGAGGGCAAGAGTGCCACTTTGGAAACATTCCTCTCCCGAGTGGACTTATCTAGTTACCAGTGCCAGGGACAGCGAGGTCAGAGACTTCGATACTGATTGTCGAGATTCTGCTGAGAGTTCCTGGAATAGAGGCAGTTCTGTCATTGACTATGCCTTTTCTGCCAAGGTTGAGTGATTTACAGACTCTGATCCTGGAAGTCATCGAATTCCCAAGCTTCGGAGCTCCACCGTCTCCTCAAAAGATTGCAGCATTGAGAGCTGAACTGTTACAGCGAGTCATTGAGTAGATTGCCTCTGATCTCATAAGGGATGTAAATGGAACTTTTGAACTATAAATAAAAATTGCTTGAAGAAGATAACCTAGGCCCGAGTGGAAAAAGAATAAAAATAGGGACTTTTCATTTAGAAGAAGAAAGAGGGCTAAGGAAGTCTTCCAAGATTTGTAAATATTGTTCCAAAGACTGCTAAGAACTTTCCAAGATACAAAAGAAGTTGCTCAAAGACTTTGTTGCCTGTGCATAAGGGGCAGAGAAAAGAGACTCTGTGTAACAGCTACAAGTCGAGCCACTTTGAAAATGGAGTTTGGAAATGTGAATCGTAGACACAAATGTATTATAGATACATTTATTGTAGGAGTAATCATTGTGATAGCTGTAGTCATTACTGAGTCCATTTTAAGTGCACACAAAGTTGAGGAACAGGGAGTGGGGGTACACAGGACATTCACACCTACCACTGCTGCCTCAAAGGAGGGAAAACTAGGATCTGATAAAGGCTTCATTGAGCAAACTAGGTGTTTTATGAATGTAGATTTGTCTAAAGGTGATTACACATTGAATGCTTATGCTAAATTGCTTTAAGAATATGTGAATACTATGGATATGAGAGATTGTTATGTGTGTATACAATTGCCTGCTTCAGTTGAGGAAGGTATTAGGTATCATCACCTGACCTTGACGTATGGCATTCCATGTAGTCTACTCCTTAGCATGTTTTATGGAAAGGGTCATTACGAGTACTATTTCTCGAATTATGATTTGGTACTTTTAGAGATACCAGTCTACAAACACCTGGACAAATATGATTATTACAAGCAAGAAGAGAGAATGGGAAAGTATTTTGTACTCACAGTAACACAAGACACTGCTTATGTGCATTGACATAATCTAACCTGCACATTAACAGACATACAAAATAAATTTGTAGATCAAGTAGAGGATAGGCATAGAGGTTTAACTGTTAAGCTTAATAATAGGGAAGGAAACTTTGAGTGGACCAAGGAGGAGTTAGCTCACTAGGCTAAGGGAAGCTATGGTCCTATAGCTCTAGATTGGGAACAACGAGGCAAGCTCTACATTCTTCAAGTTCAGTGTCATTATGACACTGTTTTAGTGGGACAGAGTGTGTGTGACCAAATCTTTCCAATTGATGGTTCCTCTAAGAAAGTTCTTCAAGAAACTGTACAAGTGGTGCCAGGAGCAAATCTTGTGTGTGGGAAGAATGGTTATGTTCAGCTTCTGAACAATTGGTATGGTACTTGTTATGTGGCAGTTGTGTTTCGAAAGATATATCATGTCAAAGATTTGGAGGGTTTGGAAGGAAAATTGAACCAAAGAGAGAAACGTGGGCTGAATGCTGGTGAAATTGTAGGAGCCATATTTGGAGCGATGATACCCAGTTTGGGTGTGATATTGAATGACATCAAGATTACGAGGCTATCTACCATTGTGGATAAGTTATCGGTTAATACAGCTGTCATTACTGCTCATAGATGGAGAACTGGTTTCAATAAGAGCGATGGTGATGCAAAACTGTCTTGCTATAGATGTGTTATTGGCAAAAGAGGGCAAAGTCTGTTGAGTTCTTAAGGTCCAACAGTGTTGTACTTATATCCCTGCCAAAAGTAAAGACCTGAGGGGATATATAAGTAACCTCACTGAGATACATCATGAGATACATGATCTGGCAACTGAGGGAGTTTGGGACAAGATTGGAAAGGGATTTCGAGCGGATGGAAGTTGGTTTGCTAACCTAGGGAAGGGAAATCTTGGATATATCTTGAAGCCAGTCAAAATTGTTGTAGTTTATATTATCATCTTGCTAGGTATGATACGGGCATACAAATGGCACAAGGCGAGGCAAATGGAGGCTTCCTTTAGGGAGAGATAGAGAAGAAAGGAAAGACTGCAGGACAGTCATTATGAGAATCTGAAGCAGTTGGAGGTGTTCAGACAGAGGAGACTAGCTACATCTGTTTAGATCGGTCAATTCTACAGGGATTTAAAGTGTTTTGTGATGACTCAACGTCATCAGAGGGGGGAACTGATGTAGCGGAAATTACATTTATTTGTAGGGGTGTATTATTTATAATCACACAGGTAGAGCGCACCCGCATATATCTTTCATTGTAATAACATGAAGTGTTTGCATTTTAGAACGTATTAACCTGAAACGTGATGTGCCTAGGCCTATGAAAAGTAACATGAACAATTAATGTAGAAAGTGAATGTAATTAGTAGAAAACATTAACGTCAAGAGCTCGTGTTGTGAAATTGACATCTATTCATGTACTAAATCTTTTTATTAATCATGTTGTTTTACATGTAGGTAAATGTATTAATTGAATGTGCCTTATTTTCCTCTGCAAATTAGCAAAGTTTGTATGCTGGTTTCTTATGTTATCTGAATCTTATAGGCCTGAAATGCATTTCCCTGGAAACTCTCACTTTAGAATTAATAGCTGAATTTCATGTGTGTTGGGGAATTTGTTCTTTCTCACGTTTTGTGTTGCAGGTGAAAGAAGCGTTTATGTTACCTAGAATAATTTCTTTGTTTTATTAGCCAGGCAAGGAGAGAAGTTACATCGTAAACTCGAGTCGATATGGGAAGGCTGATATGCTTCACACTGGAGAAGGCCGGGGAACCAAGGCCAACTAGTTGCAAATCAAGAACACTGTTATTCCATGGAAAACTACCTTTAAGATCGTACTCAGAGCAGATGGCGTGACCCGCAAAGACTCTTGGGAAGGATACCTTAAATAATGTACTGTTGGGAGCAGGGAAAGTGCCCACTACTTCTTCTTATGCCTTTGTAGAGAGAGCATCTTAGAGCGAGCTCTGTCTCAGTAGCTTTATGCTACATGACCCATTAACTGTGGAAAGACTTCTTAGGGAGACTCCACAGACTGACACCTTTTAACTTTCCTTTCTGCAGATGCTGAAGTAGGGATGTCACTTAGCGTTAGAGTAGGGATAGATTAATGCTTTTTACTCACCAACCCTCGATGCAGGGAAATTTGGACTGATGCTTTCTGATCCTCTGTATCCTGTTTCTTGAGCTAATTGTCTTGTTTATGCTACAGCTCTTCAATTGGATCTGCAGATTTGGCTTTATGCTGATTCCGATGTATTTCAATACGCTCATCTTGAGGTGTCTTTATATTCAGTTTTTTTGGAATTGTAATAAATTAACTAACCTTACGTAGATGTGTGTGGTTACTATGTGTCCAGATGATTTCTTGTTAATTTGATTGGCAATAAAAGCAAACTTTCTCCCTTCTATGCTTTCATGCTGCTAAAAAAAAACATAGCATTGTAATTCTAGAATAGGTCCAGAAACTTATGGGCCCGGCCCTTTCAGGTGCAATAATTTTTGCATCCGACTTGAGCGACTCCTAATCAGGTCCTGTTTGTTGAAGTATCCCTATATCCTCCGTCCTCATCCGAGTCATTACTTACGCAGCGAACCCTGCCTCATGTTAAGAAAACGAACTGGAAATATGATGGAAGCTGTAAGTAACTGGATTAGTCTTTCGGCTGGGTGACTGCTCAGCTCAAAGAACAATCACAAAAAGCACAAAGCAATGATAGTTAATGGTTGCGGTAGATCAGGATCTAGGTGCAATTTAAGGCCAACTGTGAAAGAGTGCTGGTCGGATACATCAACCAAGTTCATCCTGGTCAAAGATTTTGTCTTCTCTCTTATGGCGAAATACCGGTCGGTAACGCCGAAATTCGGAGAATTTCAGCGTTACCGACCGGTATTTGGCTGAGTGCAATGTAGGTGAGTTCATACCTACATGCAAAATAAGGAATCGCAAAATAGCGATTCCTTATTTTGCTCTTGCATTTAAGGAATGGGAAATACCGATTCCTTAAATGCAATGTACGTAGCACTAAAAATAGTGCACTTGAGCCTTAAGGAATCGTTAATTACCACCAACTTCAAGTTGGTGGTAAGTAGCGATTTCCTTTAAAAAGCACTTTTTTGCTTTTTCAAATGTGCCATGTGGCACACATCCATGCCCTTAGGGCATGTATGTGCGCCACATGTGCACACATGCACATTTCAGGGTGCAACAGGGTGTCCTTTGGACACCCTGGCACCCTTGAAATACCTCCCGCTATTAGCGATTCGGTAACACCGAATCGCTAATAGTGAATATCTTCCCATTCATTCCTATGGGCCTCCTAGCCCATAGGAATGAATGGCTAGGTATTCCTTAATAACGAATCTCAATTACCGATTCGTTATTAAGGAATGTTAAGGAATCGCTAATATTTTAGCGATTCCTACCTACATTCCATTTAGCGAGTCCTTAATAGCGATTCGGTAAAAATCGCTATTAAGGACTCGCTAAATTGAAGTTACCTACATCTGGCCCTTAGTCTTTTAAATCCCAACCAACCACACAAGTACAGTTATATGGCCCACAGGACCTCAGAGGAGGCACTTGAAAACTCCCAGGGCGTCAGGCAGAGGCCAACAGCAGATTCCAGTGTCCAGGTCGAGTTGCCACTGGTCAGATGAATACTTCCAGGAAAAAAGCCTCTTGCAGCTTGGTGTGTCCCTGTAGCCACACGAGGTCTCCCAACTGACCATTGGAGTCCACTTCTTAGTCCTGGGTAGAAACAGTAGCAGGTCCAGCCCCTTTCAGGCCACAGACAGCAGGTCCAGTCCTCTTCTGATCTTCCGCTGGCCACTAAAGTGTTCTGAAGAGGGTGTCTGGGGCTATCACAATTATGCCTTTCGCAAGCTAGTGGGTGGTGGTGACCGTACCATCCTGAAAAAGAAGAAAAACTACAGAATCGGACATGGCTAATGGAAAGAAGAACTATATATGGGAAATAAAGGCAGCAAGGTAAGACTAAGGGGAAGAAATAAGACAGACTCAACAGACATAAACGTGGAGAAAGGACTAATAGATTTCTAACAGAAGGAGGCATGAAGGAGCTTGCAAATTGCAGTGGCAATGACACCAACACAGAAAAGCAGAACTTTCTTCACCCCACTCAGTACAGCTGATTACTGGGAACACTGAAGGATTAAATAGCAAGCTGCTGCCACAATCCTAGGACGACTCACAGATGCATGGATGTGGAATGAGGACGAGAAAGAGGGAGACAAGTCAGAAGAGACGTGGTCAGGGGATTTGTTGTACCTGCCTGCCCATAGCTGTAACTAATTGTACCAGCCACAGTTAAGAATTTTCCGTGGCCGTTCTTGATGGTGATAATTGTGCAAACAGTTAAACTCAGAACAACAGAGGGAAAGAAGAAAGGAGGATAGGAAAAACAGGTTGCAAAGCAGAATAGAAAACAAGTCACCAGGAACATTTCGAAAATAGTACAGCTTATCTTGTTGCTATGGCCACATTCCTACAGATTAAGTTGGGAACCATAAACGAAGGAAAGTGACTGTCTTTCTGTATGTTTTTTTCTGTATTAGAATAGAAATACCAAAAGGAAGATATCTAGAGAAAGGAAACAATCTAAAGCCCGACAGTTGAAAGTACAAGACTAGTGCAAGATAAAGACTAAGAAGAAAAGAGCTTTACAAGAGAGAGAGAGACGTAGAGAGAAAAGAGGAAAAAAACAAGCTAAAATAAGGAACGAAGGTGATACTAGGACAACAGAAAGAATTAAAAACAACCATTGATTTAAATTTTTAATATTTCTTTTGTTGCATTTTTTACATCTGTGTATCTAAGTTTAGACATTCTAATACTTACCTCATTGCTTCTCTGAGACAGGCTACCAGTGAATAGCTAAGCAGGGCAAATATTCCACTTACAGGAAGACAGAGGAAGAAAGTGACTTGTGAGGTATTTATAGTTGCTCTGGGAAAAGTAAAAAGTGTTCATTTTATATATGACTGGTGAACATATAGGGGCCGATTCACAGAACTAATCTGAGACAAAATCCTAAACTTACTACTTTTGGTATTCACAGAAGGCACTTACGATTTATGGTATTCACAGAAATCACTTACGACTACTAACTTTACGTCCGCACTCGGGCCGGAATTTCCGCACCCGGAGCGGAATTTCCGCCTCCGAGCCGAAATCTCCGCCTCCGGGCCGGAATCTCCGAAATTGAACCGGAACCCATTATTTCATACAGGAAATGACATACAGGAAGTGAGAGACAGGAAATACATCACAGGAAGTTGTTGGCAGCCATTTTCTGTTCATTCTGAGTCATCCTCTCTCACAGATCAGATCCTCTGCCATCCTGCTGCTCTTTTCAACCTTTTTCCCCCCAAAATGGCTGAGGGTTATGAAGAGAAAGCACCCCCTTTCAGTGAAAGGGAATTAGACATCTTAGCTGAGGGGGTGATACTCAAATATCCTCAGCTATATGGGGGCCAGAGGACCAGCTGAGTAATGCAGCGCGGGCCAGACTATGGGCCAACATTGGTGAGCGCTGCAGTACAGTGGGCGTTCACACCAGGAACGCGAGGGCATGCCGCAAGTGCTGGGAGGACCTAAAATGCTGGGCCCGGCACAAGGCTGAGGAGCTACTGGGCCAGTCTTTCCAGCACCATGTGCATCATCCTCGCCTCTCGCCACTGTACAGGAGGGTCCTGCGTGCAGCTCATCTGACCCTCCATGCTCAGCTGGAGGAGCATGAGCAGCAGAGACCTGGTAAGTACATTATATGCAATATGTGTCTGGAAGTATGATGTGAGCGAAGACAGACCTGTACCATCGTGTGTTCCATGCCTCCACTCACCTATTCTGTGTCTATGCAGCAGTCATCATGAAGCAAAAGGCTCACTGTAGCGCATTGACTGTACAGGGCAGAGTGCATTCTGGGAGTTGTAGTTTCATCAAGACAACTGGGGAATTGAGCCACACAGTTGCATTTGTACAGAAATTTGCACTGCCAGCACCACTAACAGTGAAACAAGAGAATCATAACTGATGTGTGCATTGGATGAGGAATGGTACAGACATTGTCCAGTGTGTGTATGAGAGGCCAATGGGTATTGGATGCTGTGACTTGCATTGCTTTTGGTGAGTTTGGGTTCTGAATGAGACAGATCATCATGTGCCATGGAGTCAACACAGACTTTGAGATCCTTGCCTCACTCTTAAGTGTTACCAATTTTGCCAAGTGTGTCCACAGACACACGTCTTTCCCCCAGTGGCTTGTATGCCATTTTTCATGTACAGGTAGGGAATATCAAAAGGTTAGACTCACAACTTAGCAAACCTAATTGCCCAGACCCTATATGGATGTGTGACCCCCCCAATCGGCATTTGTGTTGTCCCATACAATACTACACAGCAGATAACATTTTTCCAGACATAAAAGTGCAGAGACTCCATATCACAGGCCCTTTTCAATACCATCTGGACTCCCTTTGATCTCCTTTGGTAGACTGGGTTTGGAACCTGCCCATGTAGCAGTGACAGGACACAGGTCACAAGAATGCCAAAGTTGAGGGTTGGCCAGTACAGATGTGCAAGCCACCAAAAATCTTGTGAGATGTCCATGTCAGACTCAAATCAGGAGATGACAGTGAACATACACATAATTTAAGCTCATAAACACTGACAACTGTATAGTGTGATCAGAGGAGAACAAAGTCTGACCATGGCTCATCTTGATATGTGTCTTGTCCTGACGTGTACAACCACTACATAATGATTTGTCTTACATTTCAGTGGGCTCAGCTGGCCAAAAGGAACAAATGCAGGACCCGGTTCAGAGCAGGACATGTTTGGTGCACCGGCGGCTAGGACCTCTTTCCACCAGTGAGGAAGAAGAGAATGAGGCGGGACCCTCAACATCAGGAGGCAGGGGGATTGCGCCCACCCGGACTGACCAGGAAGCCAACTCTGGTGCTATGGACTGGGTGGAGGCTGAGGACATTGAAGTGGGGGGGAAGAACTGGACACCTCTGGCCAGGGGGGGATGGAGAGCTACTCTCCCCCGGACCATTCACCTGTTAGTTTTGCCAAGGTGTCCCCGGTGCAGGCCACTACGCAACCTGGGCCTGCCATCAGCCCCTCCCTAACTCTAGAGGCCCCCATTCCATCGGGGCCTCCAGCTGCATCCCCTGCAACCAGTCCTCCTCATCGCAGCTGCCAGGTCGACACCAACATTGGCTCCGAACCTGAGGCACCACACCCCTCATGTTCAACCCAAACCCCTCCCTGTGTTGTTCCTTCTGTGGCTGTACCAGAGGACTTGATGTGGGCATGTGAGGATCAGCCAGACATGCCCTCTCGCATCATGCTGCAGATGTGTCTAGAGGTGCGCATGATGCGAGAGGAAATTGCCCAAGCTCTGGCCACCCTCACTGCCAGTGTCAATTCCCTGACTGCAGCCATGTCGTCTTTCTTATCCCAACCTCCTTCTCACACCACCGTCAATGTCTCCCCCTGTCCGTTGCCCCACACTGTTTCCCCCCGTACTCCTCGTGTGTCCCGACCCCGTGTGGTGCCTGTTCCTGCACCGGCCAGCCAGGAGCCCGCATTGGACTCAGAGGATCTGGACATTGTGGTACTAGAGGATGACCAGAAGGACACTTGACCTGTTGGACAGATTTTTCTTTGTGGACAATTATTTACTTTTCCCCTTGTAAATAGACTGGTTTCCCTGACGCTCCCTGACGTGTTATATTTATGTTGCCCCACCCCAATCCAAGTTCGCTTCTCCTTCTGCAGTAAGAACATCATTTGTTTTCCTTTCTCCCTTCTAAACGGACTGTTGTTGTTTTTCTAACCCTACACTTTTTTTTACATAAAATCTTATTTTGAATCATACTTTCTCTATCTTGTTTAACTTCATTGTGAATGTCTTGTACAAAATATGGACATGTATTTTGGAAGTCATCTGCTCTGCCCATGAGTTCTTGCTGCAATGACGGGGTTACACTTGTACATGTGTCACACACACACATACATCCTCACATCTCTAGGCCACCAAAATTGGTGAACATTAGCCTATCATGATATGATACACAACAGAGTTGTGGCTTGTGAAGAGAATTTCTTTTTATTTACACATTTTCACACTGGTCAAAAAGTTCCTGGGATGCGATCAATGGGGATCGTGCTTGCGGCTTCGCAATTTTGGAGATGAGGATCGCTGTGAGGTATTATGTCTGGGTTGTCGCCGAGTTGCAGGTTGGTGTGGTGCATCTGCCTGTACAGGGTGAAGTTCATGTGCAGGGGCGGATGGTGTCTGTACAGTTGGTGTTTGTGCGTGGACAGGGGGTTGTTGTGCAGGTGGTGGTGGTGCCTGTTCAGGGGGTGGTGGTGGTTGTGCCGGTGGGGGAGTGCCTGTTCAGGGGGTGGTGGTGGATGTGCAGGTGGGTGGAGTGCCTAGATAGGGGGCGGTGGTGGGTGTGTACACTTGCTGTGGTCCTGTGCAGTTTGTGGTACAGGTGTATGGGTGTGATGTGCTGCAGGCAGATGTGATGGCTCCCCTCCCTGCGTTGACCATGAAGGGAGACTTTGGATCACTTTCATCATGCCCTCCATCATCTTCATGGCCAAGGCATGGTGTCCTAAACTCTCTTCCCTTTGGATAGATATGATGTCTCTGATATTCTTGCACATGTCTTGCCAAGATCTATCCATCCTATCCAAAACATGGGTCTGTCTGTCCACCACCTGAGGGAATTGGCGCAGGGCCTCAGACATGTCTGACAGGGTGGCCCCTATGGCACGAATGTCCTGCCTCACATCTGCCTGCTGTTGGAAGAAGTCCTGCTCCCACTGGGCCCCATGGCCTTGTGCAGGCCCTCTCAGCAGGGGACGGCCATGGATGAGACCGCCAGGTCCAACAGCAGGGGGGAGGGTGGCATGTGGAAGACAGTGGACAGGAGAATGGTACCCAGGGGATACCTGCACCACAACAGGGTTGGTACTTCCCTCAGATGGTGAAGAGAATGCCTGGGATACACTGTATAGGGAGGAGTGTGTAGGGGAACCACCACGTCTGTCCCGGATGTGAGGGCTGTGAGGGAGTGATGTCTGTGTTGGGGTGTGTGTGAGCTGTGGCTGGTTAGCTCAATGCTGGGACAGGCAATCTTTTGTTTTGGAGGAGGCTGAGGCACTTTGCTGGGCGGAAGGGTGTGAGGCCTTGCAAAATGTGGGCGATGTGGGAATATTTCTGTCCATGGCATCAGACTCTTCATCCTCTGAGAGGATGAACAGATAGTCACCATCATCGTCCAATCCTTCATCCTCCTCAGGTACTTCCTCCTCCTCCTCTTGCGCAGTACTTGCAGCCGACATTACTGCCTGGAGGAGCAGTGGATTTTCCCCATTGATTGCCCGTCGCCCAACACTGGTGGAAGGTCCATCCTCCTCATCGTCATCATCATCTGGAACACAGAGGTTGCAACAGGATAAGTAATTGACCTATTATAAGGTCTGGTGCAACACAAGGGTTGGCTCTACTGTACTTTACATCAACAGATGACGCACATGTGACCTGGTTTGGGTACCCCTACAAGTGACAGCTCACACCATAGCACTGAGGGGTGAAACGGAGATGTACATTGCACAAGCAAACTTACCAGCTCTAGCCACAGCTTTGTGTCCCTTTGCGATCCCCCCTGATGTCAACTGCTGAACCATGCTCCTCATAGGTTTTGTTGACGAAGCAGTCCCCGATCCAGCAGCTGTAGAGGGAAGTGACACCATTCTCAATCATCTGCATTGCTAATTTACAAACAGGCACATGTGACACTTATGATATGTATGTAACTTTGTTAACACCAACTGCAGGTTCTATGCAGAAGGGGATTTTGATCTTAGTCATGGTTTTGATAGGGAAACACTTCACGCCACATTTACCTGATGGACATGTGCGAGAGGGTTTCACTGCTGCAGCCAGGATGTCTTGCATTCCCCGGGATGGTGTTGTACGCTGCACTGGTGTCATCCTGTCAGCAGCTGTGATGAGACATACATGTCCATATTTCAGTACACCAGATGGTAGCTATGAGCTAACATGTATATGTCATTCTCAATGACCATTGATAGGATATTCCTGGACAATGTGCAGCATGTTTACGTCATGGACTTTACATGTGGGCCCCTGCTCACATGCAGCAATTGCCAGCTGTTACCTCCACACAGCACTGACATCGAGATGACACATCAACAGACAAACGTGTATGAGAAGGTTACTGATATTTGAAGGAAGGGGAGAAATAATCAGGACGCCACCGCATTACATTGATTACACCTTCATCGTTAAGACTAACATGTCTCATGAGTATGATGTTGTCTGTTGACAAGTTGAAAGGAGTGTACATCCACAGGCTGACCAGTTTCACATTTGTACATCAGTTCAAACATTGCATTGTAGTGTTCATATGTGAGATGTGCAATAGTCAGGTACATTTTGTGTGTCATTTGTGCTTCCCTACCCATGAAGTCACAAAGCTCATTTTGGATTGAGAGATCACACATTTGTAATGTCCATCCTTTGAGTGTCCTCTGTTCCCATAATCCATTTCCTACATTATGGTAGAACTAAGCTGACAACGGATGATGTCTTGTACAGCAGACATCCTAACCTCATATATTATACACTCACTTATGTAGGTGGATACAGTAGAAGAGGAGGCAAGCAGAATGCAACATTTGACTCAGATCCAACATTGTGGGCAAGTTGCGAAGATTTGATGGTTGCCGCCTACACTGGATTTGTGTTGTGCCTTTCAGCCAAGAGATTTTATAATGTAACTTCCTGAAGATTCACCGTAGCAGCCCATACATCCATCACAAAAGTACACAACTGACATCAGTGCGACCCTCATCCACACCAATTTCAATATGATTTGTCCATTGGAATTTTGCTAGGCCCCGCATCTGCCCAGTGTTTGGTCCCTGACCAGATGTCACAGCCAACCTTGTAGCAGAAGTCACTGTGGGTCTTGGAATCTGGGAGGATATCATTGGACCTACAATGATAAGTGTGTTTGCAACTTTACATTTCTGCTGCCACATGTGATGCACTCTTTCAGGCACAAAGGATGAGCACAAGCTGTGTGGGCCCTACCGTTGCAGAAGTGTGTAGCACTAATTATATTATCATGAGTGATCACACAATCAACTTGAGCTTGGTGCAGGATGGTAGGCACTTGAAATGATCATCAGACCCAAATGTGGGTATTCCGGCCTGATAGCGGAGATTCCGGCCCAGAGGCGGAAATTCTGCTCCGGGTGCGGAACTTCCGCTCCGGGTGTGGAAATTCCGGCCCGAGTGCGGAAATTCCGGCCCGAGTGTGGAAATTCCGGCCCGAGTGCTGACGTAAAGTTAGTAGTCGTAAGTGATTTCTGTGAATACCATAAATCATAAGTGCCTTCTGTGAATACCAAAAGTAGTAAGTTTAGGATTTTGTCTCAGATTAGTTTCTGTGAATCGACCCTGTGATCTTAACTCTCTTGACATAAGTTATGATGGAGGGTCATCCTTTAGAAGGCACCTTGATTTGTCTAGCACCATGTCTCCTTGACAGAGATAATAACGTGATTTTGGTCTTCTCCTTCTGTCACCATGCTCAGTCATGGGTCAATTTTTTTTTGCATCTTGTGTCTGGATTTCTTTCTGACTGAATGGACAGGCAGGCTTTTCTTATGAAAAGCAGCTAAGTAATTTTCTCCCATACAGCAGTTTGGCAGGAGACCTTCTAGTGGTGCATAGGTTGCATCTTGACAGTACAGGACAGGCATTATCCATACTGGCCGTATTACGGACAACGTTTGTCCTTAATTTTAAAGCTACTGCGCTGGGAGCAGCAGGCTGGCGGCCAGTCAGTGCAGGACATGTTAGGGATTCAGCACCCCCACTGAAATATACTGAATGAATTCAGCAGCGCCCAAATGTTGTCTGCTTTCCGTTTGGAGCAGCGATCTGGGAGTGAGGGAAGTTTTCTATTTTCACTCTCTTCTGGGCCCAGTAAAAACGACTCATACTGAACTGGTTCAATCATTTCTGTCCATACTACAGGAGGCCCCTGCGAACCAGCATTTGATTTCGAGAAGGAGTCCCAAAGACACATAGATATTTCAAGCCTACTTAATGTGTTAACTTCATCCCTATTTCCCTCAACCCCTTGATTGCTCCAGTGTATACTGCCATCTGTAATTGTCTTGCAAAATACATTAATAAAGAATCTATCCCTTCTGATTTCATGAGGTCTTCATGCTCCTTGTTCAACATTAAGTTGAGATAATCAGTCTTTTCATTTGGTCTTGCACTTTGGAATTCAAGCTTTTCCTCTGAATTCCCTTCTCTTGTATCTCTTTCACTGGAGTGGTGGTGAAGTCTGAAGGCTGGGAACGTGGGCGAAATAGCTATTGTTCAGTGGAAGTGATTTAGAGGGTGAAAAGGCAATAGCTAAATGGTTGAAAACACTGGCATATCATGGCTCTGTGCACTGCACCTCTTCACTACGGTCCTGGAGCTGTGATGGAAAAGATGGTTCAGAAAACAAGTTTTAACCTTTTATCCAAGGATGAGATTCTTCACTTTGGTGAGAGGTTGTGAACATTGTTGTGAGGTGGTCATCTTTGTTGCATGGTGATTGTCTTTGTTGTGTGGTGCGTGCCATTGTTGTGAGATTGCTGGTCTTGTACCGAGGTCATTGGCCTTGATGCATGGTAATCAGCTTTGTTGTGAGGTTGACAGCATTGTAGTGAGGGTGTGGAATTGCTTGATTACAAGGTGATTGGCTTGATTACGTGGGGGTTGACTTTACTGAAGAATGGTTGTCATTGTTGCAGGGTGGGCAGCTTTGCAATGAGGTTGTTGGAATTATTAAATATGTTAATTTAGAGTGTATTTCCTACTAGAGGTTTTTGATCCACAAAGTATCGGCCTTCTGTTGTGGTTCATGGACCCTGGAGAAGGCTTGTCAAAGGAGTGTATGGCGTATCCAGAGTTGTAGCGCAGTAATTTGTTGATGGGCTATTTTTGAGATGGCTCAGGGATTAAGTAGGGAGCTAGTGCAGAAATTTCAGTCTCGGTGAGACGGCGTCTGAGTGCTGCTTTTCTGTGACTACTCCTGTAGCAGTGTTGTGGATCCAATGGAGCTGGAACATTTTTCAGAGAGGGGGGCAGGTAGCAGGGTACTGTTACATCACTCAAGCCATAGGGATTGTGAAAAATCCAAGTGCCACATAAAGAAGTGTAGCACATAAAACACACCTATTCAGCAGGAGAGTGGTATGGGCATAGTATGTAGCCGGGGTGCATTTTTGAGTGCACTGTTGCAAATATATTACCATAACAAGGTGTAGTAGCACTCACTCATTTAAAGGCAACGCATTATCCATTTAAATGGCCATTACATTTGAACAAACAAGCAGCTGTACTGATAAAACTATATAGCACACAAAAGAATGTCTGGAAATTGGGGTTCAGCAAATATTTATCATTTGAGCATCACTGAGTAAAGAGTCTTGATTTGTTTTGATCCTAATACCATTTTTGGGATCTATTCACAAAGGGCCTCCGCACTAGTGGCGGAGGCCCCACAGTCGTGGTGGTACCTCCTCAATGAGAAACTGCAGTGCGGAGGGCCCACCACAACTGGGGGGCCCCCACCACGACTGCGGGGCCTCTGCCACGACTGCGGAAGGCCCTTTGTGAAGCAGGCCCTCGGTTTCCATCACACTTCAGAATTACACAAAATATGTGTCATTTGTACTTTCCTAACTGCTAATATGTTTTCAAATGTGTGTACAATTTATTTATAGATATTCAAAATTTGTTGCGTGTTAAAAAGATTTAGATCCTACAGTCAATCCTTTCACCCTCCCTGTACCCCAGCAAGATTGTCATATAGTTCAGTTCACAAATGCCTCTCAATATGCAGTTAGAGAAAGAAAACTATACACTAATCTCAATGTTAAAAAATAAGCAGCAATTTGTCAGAATACATAGCCTGGCATTTGACTCCTATCTTTGTACGCACAGGAAATGAGAAAAGATAAAAGCACATTTTTATTTTGGTGATTCGTCTCCTGAGCCTCTGCATGATTATTGTGGGGGTGTTGCCGCACCCCCAGCACCCCTACTTCCGGCACCTGTGTCTGGATGACTAAGGGGTGGGAAGTTGGCTGTCTGGACAATCCAGGATAGAGTGAGTTAACTCAGTCGGGAGTTGAATGTGAATTACTTGTATGAGGTGGCTTCAGAAGAGCAGGTGTCAGAGTAGGCAGAAGTAGTGGTGGACCACTGAGGACACTTGGGTGGCGAGAGAGATTTTTGGGGTTAGGAATTACTTCTAACTTTCTCACCTTGGTGCGGGGAGGTGGTTGATTGACTGACCAAGGTTGAGTGCAGTGGTTTAAGCTGGTTGGAGAGTGGCGGTGTGCTTGGTTTCAAGCAGCAGAAGTTCATGGATGCTTTCAGTGACTTTCAGGAAACTACCTGCAAAGCAGAGGTCAGTGCCAATCGGGCAGGTTTCCCTAGCATGTTGTTGGGTTTGCTTGCTTGTGACCATCTACAAATGGACACCATCAGCACTATATTAGGTGAGTGAATCTGCGGATAAACAAGAGGGTCCTGTTACAATGACCTCCACTGCAAGGGTTATATCTAGCGATAGCAACCAGGGTCTTAACCCTCCTCCGTCAAAGGTAACAAGGAAGTAGAGGGGAGTAAATTGGAGGGAACCTTTACTTGAATGATATGAACAGCCAGTCAAAGAAGTCTTCATCACAACGTCTGTTCTGTATGTCTTTCCTATGAGAAAGCAAGTCATGATGCTCTGATTCTAAGCAGCACAATTATGAATTACATTTTGATTTATTTGAGCTTCTCTCTGATGAGGTCCACAGGGCATGTTTCCACATTGGTGGTTTGCTCGACGTGGTTCCACATTAGTAGGTGACCTAGAGTGCATTTTATCGTTTGGCTCTACCTGGTACATGGGTCCCTGTTGTTTGCCTTTGGGTTTTGTAGGACATAGTTCTACATTGGTGGGTGACTTGGACCACATTTTCTTATGGCGTTTTACCTGGTGCATGTTTCCCTGTGTTTAGCTTTTGGTTGAATTATCTGCTTACATTTCAACATTGGCTGAAAAGTCAACCCCACCTCCAAGATACAGGTGATTACCGGAATCAGGAGAGACATCAACCCTCCAAAAACTGGCAGACCTCCAACCAACCTCATCAAGTTCCCCCTGGCATCACACCCTCAGAAGCCCAACATCAGCAGTAAAATCAATGGCATGCTCATAAACTGCTAGGCAACTAAACATGCAACCGACCTAGGTGAAACATCATGAACCATGACATTGACATTGAATTATCCCATCCTTGACCTACTAGTCCCTCCCCGCTTCTCCATCATCAAGAAAGACAGGGAGAATCGCACTGGGGGTGGCATAGCCATTATCCTCAAGAACAACATCCACATAGCAGAAACAGACATCTATACCTTCCCCACATTTGAACATATCAGCATGTACTTAACGACGAAGAACAATAAAACAACTAAATTCACTTTCTTTACCACCCACCAGGCAACGTGCTCGACTTCGGAGAACACCTATCGGAAATAACGCACTGCACACTCTCCATCGGCAATGACTTATTCCTAGGCGATTTCAATCTGCGCTGGAATGACGAGAAAGTCTCACTTATTCAATCCTTAAATGATCTCCTTCTCAGCAAAGACCTTATCCAGTACTTAAAAGGTTAAACTCATACTAGAGGTGCAACCCTGAACGCAATCATATCCCGCAGCAAAGTGGTATGCATTGACAACATCCTTCCAGTCGACTGGTCGGGCCACAACATCATTCTGTTTCACCTCAACCAAACAGAAATGCTCCCTATTTGCACCCATAAAACTGTATAATGGGCCAACAGCATAAGCCAGATTCCCTTGGACGATTTAGAAGACAGAATGATGACTAGACCCCCCCCCCCCAACTAGTAACCTCTCAACAGACGATCTTACATCCCACTATAACTAGTTCCGTGGAAACTTTTTAAAAAATTGAGATACTCCCTCCAGAGCCTGGTTCAACAAAGATCTCAACACAGAATGAAGACAACTGAGAGCAGCAGAAAGACTCTGGAGAACAAAACCCTCCTCAGCCCACCTTCAACAACTCAGAGTAGAATGCAGAAAAAAAAATCATATTGTAAAAGAAAAAGCTGCATTCTTCCGCAAAGCACTCGACAAAGCAAAAAAAGCCCAAAGAACTGTTCAACATCATTAAGCAACAAACCTCAAATCGACTAAAACAAAACCCATATGTCTCCAAAGAGCACTGTGACACTTTTGCGAAATTCTTCAATTAAAAAATCAGGAAGATCGAACTATCCCTGGACCACCATACTCTGACATCCACCGGAAACCCTCCCCTCAGTATGAATGAAACCAACACACTTGCGTCCTCGCCGAACTCACAAGGGGTGTACACCGACCCGGAGACTGATTGAGATAATACCAGCCCAGGATTTCCCCTAACTCACAGGAGCTGGAAGACATTCAACTTGCTCTCGGAGGAAGACATCTCAAGGATGATTGCAAATTCCAAGCCCTCCTCTCACCTAGCAGATCCCCTCCTGGCCTCTCTGGCTAAGAGCCTCAACCACGCGCTAACCCCCACTCTGGTCCAAGATAATAAACAGATCCCTGAGCAATGGGTCGATGTCCGATTGCCTCAAACTAGGACAAGTCACTCCCTTGCTTAAGAAACCAGGTGCTGACCCAGACGACCTCAACAACTTCAGTCCCATTTCCAACCTCCCTTCCTGTCCAAAATACTTGAGAAATTAGTTCTTTCTAAACTCAATCATCACTTTGACTCCAAACAATCTTCTTGACTCACTACAGTCAGGCTTCAGAAAAGGAGGTAGCAGAGAAGCAGCTCTTCTGAACATAACCAATGACATTCAGCAGGCACTGGACACGGACAAATGCTGCCTACTCATCCTCTTAGAATTATCACTGGCCTTTGACACAGTTGATCATAAGCTACTTCCAGTATCTCTCCAAAAAGGGATTGGAGCTGACGGCCTGGTCCTGAAACGGTTCTCCTCCTACCTTCACAATCGATCCCAACAAATAAAAATTAACAACTCGGCCTCAGACACATTCACCATAACCAGAGGTGTCCCCCAAGGCTCCATCCTCTCTCCTACACTCTTCAATATATACATGGAACCTCTCACTTCCATTCTCAAACAGTCAAACATCCTCTACCAGCACTATGCAGATGACACCCAAATTTACCTAGAAATATCCTCTCTAGAAGACCTACGAAGACTAAACTCCACTCTCATAAAAATCCAAAACTGGCTCTCGTGCAACCACCTGAAAATCAACCAAGAGAAGACTGAAATCCTACTCCTATCCAAAAATGGTCTAAACACCCACGTCCAAGAATGGCTAAACACTCCTGATGCTCTGAACTGCAAACTGGTGTTATCTAAATCTTCTTAATTTATTTATTAATTTTAGATACAAGATAACATTACAATTCAGTTATTTATCCCGTTTTCCCTCCCCTCCACCCCAGCCCCCCCAAACATGGAGAGAGATTTGAGTCACACCATACTTAAATAAATATAAGTCCATACATTACATTTGGATTATTTAGGCAGCACAATTAGTGTCAGCACATCATATTACAACACATCTACATGTTATCTAAATCCATCAAATCCTTGGGGATCTCCCTTGACCCAAGCCTGAGGATGAGCCAAGAGTGCATTCTACAACCTAAAACTCCTGCACAAAATCAAGCCCTTCCTCCCCCGAACGATCTAAAAACCGCCACCCAAGCGATGGTATTGTCTAGACTGGACTACGGGAATGCCACCCTCACTGGCACTGCGAAATCACACCTAGCCCCTTTAAGAGCCACACCAAATGCAGCAGCAAGGATAATCACTGGAGTAAAATGACACAACCACATCTCTCCTTCCCTGAAAAATCTCAAATGGCTCCCGATCGAAGCATATTGTTGCTTCAAAATTACCTGCCTCACTCACAAAGTCCTGCACACTGGGAAATCAACATACCTTATGTCCAAATTAGTAATGGCCGGCCAGACAAGAACTCTAAGGAGAACCAACACTCATCCACCAAAAAACACAAACTAAAAGCCCTTGCACGCTCTTTTTCGGGCAATGCCCCCAAAATATGGAATTCCCTCCCAGTTCATATGAGAACAAACCCCTCCTTCGTGAGCTTCAAAAGACAATTAAAGAATCTTCTCCTCAACTGACACTTCAACCCTTTGTACTCCAACACCTAACACTCAACTTGACTCTTTTCCACATATTATTTACTATATGTATTCCCCCTCCCCCGAACTATTGTGACACGGCCCTCAACTAATCTGTACTTTACAATCTGTACTCTCCAACTAAACCTTGTATATGTCTGTAAATCACTTCATACTACTGTAACCCGTCCCATCATCAAGCCTGTACTTCATAATCTATGCCATCCAACTCGACCTATGTTTGTAAAGCCCTCTGATACCCACGGGTCTTGCCAGCGCTATATAAAACTCTTTAAATAAAAATAAAATAAATAAAATTCCTATTGGCTATGACTAGGACCACTGATATTAAGCGGCAGAATAAGACCAAATTGTGAGGCAGGGTTTACTAAATTACTCTGCAAGAAAACGCAAATTATGCGGTATAATTTGGCACATATTATTAAATTGTTAACTTATTATTTAGGCAATTTTAGGTCTTGCCTAGACAGAGCATGTGCTATCTCTTTGAAACCTTTTGTTTTCTAACAGTGGGCTTAGAGGCTGCCTGTTGTTTACCATTGATTGGCTTCATTGTCACACGTTTTCTTGCTTCCTATTGGTCAGCTGATATAGGCTTCCTTCCTCTTTGTGTGTTTGTCCCTCACCTGGAGCAGGGACATATTACTTGTGTCCTTCCATTGCGCAGCTGTCTGGTTGCAAAGACATATTAGGGACATGCTGAAAGCTTACCTAAGTATGCATTCTGCCCAATGATTACAATTGTCTGTGTGTTTTGTAACTCACATTTCCTTGCTTTCTATTTGCTGTCTTTATTTGTTTTAGATTGTTCAGCATGTCTTTGTCCCCCTATGGAGCATAGCCTGTTTACCACCTCTTTGACTGGCTCCTTGTATTCTTTCACGTCTGCCCACTTCCTGGAAACTCTTTTTTTCTTTTTCATGAGGCACTCAATGAGAGTACATTTGTTTTCAGTTGTCTCTCTTGTATGCTGGTTCAGGAAACAGTAAATGTGCTGTATTACTATGAAAAGGTTTCCTGCCTCCTATCTTTCTGCTTGACTGATTCTCCTTATCTCTACCACTACTTGTTTATCAATCTTGCATGCCTGTGAAGAACAATGTTCTGTCTATAAGCTTGCTGAAGCACCCCAAAGATAACCATGCTGGAGTTCAGAAATGAATGAGCAATAAAAAGGCCTTTAAATGTTGTTTTTACCTTGGGGGCATGGCCTGACTGCTTAACAGGGTGGATGCAAGATAGTGGAGCTCCCAGACTCCCTGGGCATCCGGCTGAATCCTCCTGTTTTCCTCTACCCATTTAGGCTCTCATGCTACGGGTCTGCTCCGTATGGCTGTGGCCTGTCTGGCTAGGACAAATAGACTGAGTAGTACTGCGACACCCTTTGTTCCCGCCATTCCCCTGTTGGGTCTACCAACCAAAGCAGGATGCCTGAGGGTGGGACACTTGCGACTCTGGCATGCAGCAGGACTCTCTACAACTGGTGATTTAATGATGAGCTAATGGATTTTCACACCCTGGTAGCGGATTTTGATCTCCCTCCCATGTAATTTCTCACATATGAACTTATCCTACACTCTTTTCACACCCTTTTTCATACTCGTCATGAAGTACCCTTGACACACGAAGTCTGTTAGACACTTCAAGTAGCGGGCACATAGTGTAGGGTGATAAGATGGGTGTTCCTGCAACTGATTGATGGGTCCTGGTTACCCCTCAGAAACGCCTGGGAGGCAAATCTTGCTCAGTCATTTCATGACAGACTGTAATAAAATAATGGAATATCGTCATAAATTGTCTAGAGTGTTCTGATTTAAATACTTCAATTTAATATTCTAAACTGGGCTTACTTCACACCAGCCCATACGAACAAAATCTTTCCCGGCTGCGGTGCAGGATGCCCCACTGCGTTTCTCTATTGATGCAGATCTTCATATGCTATTGTCCTGCCCCCTGCTTCTATCCTACTGGTCTTGAATGCTTCAAGTAGATAAACAGGTTTGGTAACCAGGTATAGAAACAACAAAGGGCGCTCTACAGTTAGTCCCGGGAAGTGTAAGAAGCAATAGTAATTACCAATTCAACCCTAATTGGCCCTTCAAAGAATATCGGACCGTTAATACGGGTGGATTACTCCGTGGGTCCCTAGCGATTAATTACAGAGATCATTACTACGCCTCAAAACAGGGCCATACTGGACGCATTTTAATGATTATATATACTGTTACAGTTACCAATATCACCACAGCCCTGAAGAAGTTGAGGTACGAATTACCATATGACGAAACACGTGTTGGCTGTATCAAGCTGTATGGTTGAATGAACCTACACTGATTACGTGGATTGGATTAATTGGATCATTGGCTGTATTGAGAACTCGGATTGAACATTGGTTGGGAACGAACTGGATTTCGTATGACCTGAACTGATGTTTATGGATTAAAAGTGGACAAAGAAAATACTTGTGCTCTCAAGAATATCATTGACATTGAACTACTCTATGTGTGCTTGGATAGGAATTTTGCTGTTTGAATGCTACAAGTGCTAACCAAGACTATTGTACGGTTCTGTGCGTCTGGACAACATAAACATCAGAATATGGGAACTGTGTCCATCCATACCATCAGAGTAAGCTGCCCTGATTCCTGGCAAGCTCACAGTGCCCCATCCTGACCCCTAACCATGACAGGGTACGAGATGGTATCAACAACCTCAGAACATGACCACTTTGATTCCCCAAGGAAATCTTGGAAACAGATTGTTACAGAACTAGAGATACAAGGCCACACCAATTAGCTGTAGTATGTCATTTATTTGTCACATGTCTGTTGTAACCAAAATAGGTAAGTATAAACAAAGTTCAGTTCACACAGTCTCTTGTCTTATGGGCTTCCTCCTTAGGATTTTCTCTGGTCTTGTACCTCACTGGCGATACAACACCCATGGGAAAACAAAAGCACAAGGCTATTAGCATCTAATTATCTCTTACTCCATGAGCCTATCACCGTTAGACACCTCAGTGTAGATCACAAAGCATATCCGTATCACTGTGACATCTTCAATATCACTTATCAGTATCTCAAGAAACAAAGGAAAGATCCTGCAACCTCTCGCTGTCCATGTAAAGACAGGCAAATATAAGTGCCCCAACGGATTTCTCTCAAGATGTCCCTGTCGAGTACCACAAAAGGGCACTACAACCCCACCAAGTAAGCGTGCACAGCAAGCCAGTAACTAAGGGTGTGTGTTCTTGTTCTCACTACTTGCCTGAAGCCGTGACCCTTTGACAGAGTCAAGGCCGCCTCGTACAGCTCGCCTTCCCTCTGGTGCACTTGAACGATGCTGGTGGGGTAGCACCTCTCTCCACCATCCAGCCACACTCGCAACACCGTTGCTCCTCCAGGTCCGATCTCACCACTTACCGCTACTCTCATCCGAACTTTCGTGTCCTCATCCTGCTTCTGACTCTTCTGGCCATCAATTTCCTGCATTGACGCCGCAGGCCTTCCTTCAACATTGCACGTGCCCATCACACCAGCCTCCGACCTATCAGAAGTCTGTTGCATAGAAAGGGGCAGATCCCGCACAATTAGAATGCTAGTCAATGCATCCGTAGTGTCCCCAGGGTCCCCGCCATCAGTCAGCACATGAGAAACACCACAATAGCTCCCATCAAGGCATGGACGATCGGGCCATGAAGCAACAGCCAAACGAGAAAAAAAGTTTGCATTACCCTACAACTTTCCCAGCAAATGCTGTATCCGGAGCCAGAAGGGTTGTAGAACTAAGACCCACAGCAAAACACGGACATTGGAATCCTTGAGTCTCGACAGCCAAACCAGACGTGCATGGTCATTCAACAGTACAAAAGAGTGACCCAACAAATAATTCAGAAAGGCTTCCATGGCCCACTTGATTGCTAAACACTCTTTTTCAATGGTAGGGTAATAGGTTTCAAGAGGCAATAATTTCCTACTAAGGAATGTCACTGGATGTAACAAACCCAAGCAGTCTGATTGGGAGAGGACCGCTCCCAAACCTCTATCGGAGGCATCCGTTTGTAGGACAAATTGTTGTGAAAAGTCCAGACAAGCTAACACCGGCTCCTCACATAGTAGCTCCTTAAGCTGATTAAAAACTCTTTTGATGAATGGGTAACCATTCCTTAAGTTGGTTAGGTTGAGTCTTTGCTAGTAAATACAACAAAGGGACTGCCACTTCTGAAAAGGTGGAAACAAAACTCCGGTAGTATCCTACCAGTCCCAAGAATGACCTGATTCCTTTCTTATTGGTGGGCCAAGGTAGATCCTTGATGGCTCTGACTTTATCAACCTGAGGCCGAATCATACCATCCTGTATATGATAACCCAGATATCGTATGAATTGGTGGCAATGGTACATTTCTCAGGATTGGCTTCAGACCCTTCTCAAACTGTCCAGAACAGCCTCCAGGTGACTGACATGTTGTTCCCAGTTCTGACTATACACAACAATATCTTCCAGATACGCTGCTGCATAGCCATGATGTCCCCTCAAAATCAAGTCCATCAAATGTTGGAATGTGGCAGGAGCCTCGTGCAGGCCAAAGGGCAAAACCCTAAATTTGTATAACCCAGAGAGGTTGAAAAAAGCTGTTTTCTCCCGAGCATTAGGGATCAACGGGATCTGCCAATAGCCTTTTGTTAGGTCTAAGCTGGTCAGATATTGTGCAGAACCTAGGTTCTCAATCATTTCATCAACTCTGGGCATCGGATAAGTGTCAAACTGAGACACCCCATTCAATTGCCAAAAGTCGATGCAAAATCAAATGGATCCATTAGGCTTCGGAATCAAAGCCACTGGAGAACACCAAGCACTACCATATGGTTCAATAACTCCCTCCTGCAACATCTCCTCCACTTCTCTTTCCATCGCTTTCCTTCTAGCCTCTGGTATCCAATAAGGATGAAACTTAATCGGCCTTACCACCTTAGTCTTTATATCATGTTGTATTAAGTGAGTTCTTCCTGTAGGTTTTGAGAAGACATCACTATACCTCCCTACCATGTTAGTGAGGCGTTGTCGTTGAAAGGAGGAAATTGTGGTACCCAATGGGACCGACTCCCCATCCTCAGGTATACCCCTGATGGGAAAAGAAAGTTCCAGGGGTTGGGATTCAGTCACTAAAAGATTAGAATGTACATCTTCCCCAAGGTCTTGCTTATCCACCCACTTCTTTAGTAGGTTATTATGATAAAACTGTCCTGTTATTCCCGCATGGGGTACTGCTATCCTATACGTCACTGGAGTAACCTGAGCTGTTGCTGCATATGGGCCCTGCCGTTTAGCCAACAATTTATTATCTGAGGATGGAAGTAGTATCAGAACTTTATCTTCAACATGTAACTCCCTAAGTTTGGTGTTCGATCATAACTGTACATTTGTTTGTCATGGGCCTTTTCTAGGTTTTGGCGTACATCCTCCCAGAGAGTAATTACGCTTTGCTTTAAGTTAGCTGCACATTCAGGGAGATCCAGGCCCTCATCCTCCCACCATTCTGCTGCCATGTCCAAGAGGGTCATAGGTTTCCTACCAAAAATCAACTCAAAAGGACTATACCCAGTAGATGATTGAGTATGGGTTTGAATGGCAAACAATACTAAAGGAAGCTGTCTGTCCCAGTCCCTACCAGCATCTGTCACAAGTTGTTATAAAATAGTTTTGATTGTCCAGTTATACCGTTCGACAAGACCATCCATTTGCAGATGATATACTGAGGTGCGAATTTGCTTACCCATAGTACTTTGCAAACCGGGGACATTAATCGTGACATGAATGGTGTGCCTTGGTCAGTCAGGATCTCCCTTGGAAACCCAATCCTGCTAAAAAAAAACTATCATAGCTGGGCAACCACATTAGTTGTCATACTAGTCAAAGGTATCGCCTCCGGATAACTGGTTGCATAGTCAACCAGTACAAGAATGTACTGATAGCCACGTGCTGACGCAACAAAAGGTCCCACTTAATCCACACCAACCCTAGAAAAGGGAACTTCAATACTCCACTCTATGCCACTCCACTCTACTTCACACCACTCCACTCTACAACACTCCATGCTACTCCAGGCTACTCCACTGTACCCCACTCCACTCCATGCTACTCTACACTATGACACGCTACTCTACGCCACTCCACTCACTGCCACTCTAAGACACTCCACTCTGCACCACTCCACTCTATGACCCTGTGCTCCACTCTATGCCACTCTACTCTACGTCACGCCACTCCAAGCCACTCTACCCACAACACTCTACTCCACGCCACTCCACTCTACTCCACCCTATGACACTCCACTGTACAACACTCCACACCACTTTACTCCACTTTACCCCACTCTACGTCACTCCACTCTACTCCATAACAATCTATGGCACTCTACTCCACTCTGTGACACTCCACTCTACGCCACTCCACTCTGTGTCACTCTACTCTACAACACGCCACTCTATGACACTCTACGCCACTCTACTTTGCGACACTCTATGCCATTTTACTTTACTCTATGCCACTCCACTCTACACCACTCCACTCTTCGACACTCTACTCCACTCTACTTTGTTACATTCCACTCTATGACATTCTACGCCACTACACTCTATGCCACTCTACTCCACTCTGCCCTAAGACATTCCATTTTGTAACACTCTACTCCACGCAACTCCACGCCACTTTACTCCACTCTACGCCACTCCACTCTACTACACAACACTCTATTCCAATCAATGACATTCTATGACACTCCATAACACTCCACTCTATGCCACTCAACTTTACGACACTCTACTCCACTCTACAGCCCTCCGAGCTACTCCACTTTGCAATACTCTATGCCACTCCACTCTACATTACTCCACTCTATGGCACTCTACTCTTCACCACTACATTCTAAACCACTCCATGCCATTTCACTCCAATCTATGCCACTCTATGCCACTCCACTCTACAACACTCCGCTCCACTCTACAACACTCTACTCAACTCTACGCAACTCCACTCTATGAAACTCCACTCCACTCTACTACTCTCCACTCTACACCACTCCACTCTACTCCACTCTGCACCACTCTACTACACTCTGCGCCACTCCACTCTATGCCACTCCACTCTATACCACCCAACTATGCGCCACTCTATGGCACTCCACTTCACTCTATTCCAGTCTATGCCCCCTCCACTTTACGCCACTGTATGCCCCTCCACTATATGCCACTTCACTGTTCCCCACTCCACGCCACTCTACTCCACTCTACACCACTCCACTCTACTCCACTCTACACCACTCCACTCTCCTCCACTCTGTCCCACTCTACTCCACTCTACACCACTCCACGATACTCTACTCCACTCAATGCCACTCCACTCCACAAGACTTTACTTCTCTCTATGAAACACCACTCTATGCCAATCTACGCCACTCTACTCCACTATGTGCCACTCCACAACACTCTAAACCACTCCACTCTACAGCACTCAATTCCATCCATGACCCTCTACTCCACTCTAAGCCGCTCCATTTTAAGACACTCTTCTCCATTCTACTCCACTTTATGACACTTTATACTACATTCTATGGTATTCCACTCTACGACACTTCACTCTATGCTACTCCACTTTATGACACTCCATGCCACTATACTTCCCTCTACGCCACTCCACTCTACACCACTCCGCTCTATGCCATTCCACAATACGACACTCTTCTCTTTTCTACGTCATTCTGCTCTATGCTACTCCACTCTATGACACTCTATGCCACTCCACTCTATGCGACCATACTCCACAACCCTTTAGTGCACTCTAGGTCACTCAGCTGTACGCCACTCCACTCTATGACACTCTACGCCACTCCACTCAATTACACTCCTCTCTACAACACTCCACTCTACGCCACTCACACCACTTTACTTCACTCTACACCACTGCACTCTACTGCACAACACTCTGTTCAACTCTACAGCACTCTACTCCACTTCACTCTGCGCCACTCCACTCTATGTCACTCCACTCTACTAAATGCCATTATATGACACACTACTCCACTCTATGCCACTCCACTCTACAACACTCTACTCCACTCTACTCTGTGCCACTCCACTCTATGCCACTCTACACCACGTCACTCCACTCTACGACACTCTACCCCACTCTACAGTACGCCTCTACGACACTCTATGCCACTCCACTTTGCGACACTCTATGCCACTCCACTCTACACCACTACACTCTACGATACTCCATGCCACTTTACTTCACTCTATGCCTCTCCACTCTACACCACTCCACTCTATGCCACTCCACTCTGTGACACTCTACTCCACTCTCTGTCACTCTACTTTACGCCACTCCACTCTATGAAACTCTACACCCCTCCACTCTATGTCACTTTACTCCACAACACTCTACTCCACTCTACACCACTCCACTCTACGCCACTCCCCTCTATGCCACTCCTCTCTACAACACTCTACGCCACTCCATGCCACATTACTCCACTCTACACCACTCCAATCTACTCCACGACACTCTACTCCACTCTACGGCACCTACTCCACTCTATGATACTCCACTCTATGCACTCCCCTCTATGCCACTCCTCTCTACAACACTCTACGCCACTCCATGCCACTTTACTCCACTCTACGCCACTGCAATCTACTCCATGACACTACTCCACTCTGCGGCACCTACTCCACTCTATGACACTCCACTCTGCCCCACTCCATTCTTTGCCACTCCTCTCAATGACATGCCAATGTATGACACAATACTTCACTCTATGCCACTCCACTTTGTGACACTCTAAGCCACTCCACTCCACGCCAATTCCACTCTGTGCCACTACATGTGACTTCACTTCCCTCTACATGACTCTACTCTACGCCACTCCACTCTAAGATGCTCTACTCCACTCTTCTATACTCTATTCTGGCACTCCACATTATGCCATTCTACACCACTTGAGTCTACGCCACTCAGCTCTGCAATACTCTACTCCACTCTACGAATCTCCACTCTACGACACTTCATGCAACTCCACTTTGTGACACATTATGCCACTCCACCCTACACCATTCTACTCTATGACACTCTACTCTACTCCACTACACTCTAAGGCATTCCGCACCACTTTACTCCTCTCTACACCACTCCACTCTGTGTCACTCTACTCTACAACACGCCACTCTATGACACACTACTCTACGACACTCTACGACACTCCACTTTGTGACACTTTATGCCACTTTACTTTACTCTATGCCACTCCACTCTACACCACTCCACTCTTCGACACTCTACTCCACTCTACTTTGTTCCATTCCACTCTATGACAGTCTACGCCACTACACTCTATGCCACTCTACTCCATTCTACCCTAAGACATTCCACTTTGTAACACTCTACTCCACTTTACTCCACTCCACGCCACTCCACTCCACGCCACTCCACTCTACAACACTCTATTCCAATCAATGACATTCTATGACACTCCATAACACTCCACTCTATGCCACTCAACTTTACAACACTCTACTCTACTTTACAACCCTCCATGCTACTCCACTTTGCAATACTCTATGCCACCCCACTCTACATTACTCCACTCTATGGCACTCTACTCTTCACCTCTACATTCTAAACCACTCCATGCCATTTCACTCCAATCTATGCCATTCTATGCCACTCCACTCTGCAACACTCCGCTCCACTCTACAACACTCTACTCAACGCTACGCAACTCCACTCTATGAAACTCCACTCCACTCTACTACTCTCCACTCTATGCCACTCCACTCTACTACACTCTGCACCACTCTACTACACTCTGCGCCACTCCACTCTATGCCACTCCACTCTATACCACCCAACTATGCGCCACTCTATGGCACTCCACTTCACTCTATGCCAGTCTATGCCCCCTCCACTTTACGCCACTATATTCCCCTCCACTTCACTGTGCGCCACTCCACGCTACTCTACTCCACTCTTCACCACTCCACTCTACTCCACTCTACACCACTCCACTTCTCCACTCTGCCCCACTGTACTCCACTCTACACCACTCCACAACACTCTACTCCACTCTATGCCACTCCACAAGACTTTACATCTCTCTATGCAACACCACTCTATACCAATCTATACCACTCTACTCCACTATGTGCCACTCCACAACACTCTAAACCACTCCACTCTACAGCACTCAATTCCATCCATGACACTCTACTCCACTCTAAGCCACTCCATTGTAAGACACTCTTCTCCATTCCACTCCACTTTATGACACTTTATGCTACACTCTATGGTATTCCACTCTACGGCACTCCACTCTATGCTACTCCACTGTATGACACTCCATGCCACTCCACTTCCCTCCACGCCACTCCACTCTACACCACTCCGCTCTATGCCTTTCCACTATACGACACTCTTCTCTATTCTACGTTATTCTGCTGAATGCTACTCCACTCTATGCCACTCCACTCTATGCCACCATACTCCACAACACTTTAGTCCACTCTAGGTCACTCAGCTGTACGCCACTCCACTCTATGACACTCTACGCCACTCCACTCAATGACACTCCTCTCTACAACACTCCACTCTACCCCACTCACACCACTTTACTTCACTCTACACCACTGCACTCTACTGCACAACACTCTGTTCAACTCTACAGCACTCTGCTCCACTTCACTCTGCACCACGCCACTCTATGTCACTCCACTCTACTAAATGCCATTATATGACACACTACTCCACTCTATGCCCCTTCCCTTTATGCCACTTTACTTCACTCTATGCCACTCCACTCTACAACACTCTACTCCACTCTACTCTGTGCCACTCCACTCTATGCCGCTCTACACCACGTCACTCCACTCTACGACACTCTACCCCACTCTACAGCACACCTCTACAACACTCTTTGCCACTCCACTTTGCGACACTCTATGCCACTCCACTCTACACCACTACACTCTACGACACTCCATGCCACTTTACTTCACTCTATGCCTCTCCACTCTACACCACTCCATTCTATGCCACTCCACTCTACTCCACTCTCTGTCACTCTACTTTACGCCGCTCCACTCTATGACACTCTACACCCCTCCACTCTATGTCACTTTACTCCACAACACTCTACTCCACTCCACTCTACGCCACTCCCCTCTATGCCACTCCTCTCTACAACACTCTACGCTACTTCATGCCACTTTACTCCACTCTACGCCACTGCAATCTACTCCATGACACTCTACTCCACTCTACAGCACCTACTCCACTCTATGACACTCCACTCTATGCCACTCCACTCTACTTCACACCACTCCACTCTACAACACTCCATACTACTCCAGGCTACTCCACTGTACCCCACTCCACTCCACGCTACTCTACACTATGACACGCTACTCTACGCCACTCCACTCAGTGCCACTCTACACCACTTCACTCTGCGCCACTCTACCCACAACACTCTACTCTACGCAACTCCATTCTACTCCACTCTATGACACTTCACACCACTTTACTCCACTCTAAGACACTCCACTCTGCACCACTCCACTCTATGACCCTGTGCTCCACTCTATGCCACTCTACTCTACGTCACGCCACTCCACGCCACTCTACCCACAACACTCTACTCCACACCACTCCACTCTACTCCACCCTATGACACTCCACTCTATGACACTCCACTGTACAACACTCCACACCACTTTACTCCACTTTACGCCACTCTACGTCACTCCACTCTACTCCATAACAATCTATGGCACTCTACTCCACTCTGTGACACTCCACTCTACGCCACTACACTCTGTGTCACTCTACTCTACAACACGCCACTCTATGACACACTACTATATGACACTCTACGCCACTCTACTTTGCGACACTCTATGCCACTTTACTTTACTCTATGCCACTTCACTCTACACCACTCCACTCTTCGACACTCTACTCCACTCTACTTTGTTACATTCCACTCTATGACATTATATGCCACTACACTTTATGCCACTCTACTCCACTCAACCCTAAGACATTCCACTTTGTAACACTCTACTCCACGCCACTTTACCCCACTCCACGCCACTCCACTCTACTACACAACACTCTATTCCAATCAATGACATTCTATGACACTCCATACCACTCCACTCTATGCCACTCAACTTTTCGACACTATAGTGTCCACTCAACAACCCTCCATGCTACTCCACTTTGCAATACTCTATGCCACTCCACTCTACATTACTCCACTCTATGGCACTCTACTCTTCACCACTACATTCTAAACCACTCCATGCCATTTCACTCCAATCTATGCCACTCTATGCCACTCCACTCTACAACACTCCGCTCCACTCTACAACACTCTACTCAACTCTACGCAACTCCACTCTATGAAACTCCACTCCACTCTACTACTCTCCACTCTACGTCACTCCACTCCACTCTGCACCACTCTACTACACTCTGCGCCACTCCACTCTATGCCACTCCACTCTATACCACCCAACTATGCGACACTCTATGGCACTCCACTTCACTCTATGCCAGTCTATGCCCCCTCCACTTTACGCCACTGTATGCCCCTCCACTAAATGCCACTTCACTGTTCGCCACTCCACGCCACTCTACTCCACTCCACTCTACACCACTCCACTCTTCTCCACTCTGTCCCACTCTACTCCACTCTACACCACTCCATGACACTCTACTCCACTCTATGCCACTCCACTCCACTCCACAAGACTTTACTTCTCTCTATGAAACACCACTCTATGCCAATCTACGCCATTCTACTCCACTATGTGCCACTCCACAACACTCTAAACCACTCCACTCTACAGCACTCAATTCCATCCATGACACTCTACTCCACTCTAAGCCGCTCCATTTTAAGACACTCTTCTCCATTCTACTCCACTTTATGCTACACTCTATGGTATTCCACTCTACAACACTCCACTCTATGCTACTCCACTCTATGACACTCCATGCCACTATACTTCCCTCTACGCCACTCCACTCTACACCACTCCGCTCTATGCCATTCCACAATACGACACTCTTCTCTGTTCTACGTCAATCTGCTCTATGCTACTCCACTCTATGACACTCTATGCCACTCCACTCTATGCCACCATACTCCACAACACTTTAGTCCACTCTAGGTCACTCAGCTGTACGCCACTCCACTCCTCTATGACGCTCTACGCCACTCCACTCAATGACACTCCTCTCTACAACACTCCACTCTACACCACTCACACCACTTTACTTCACTCTACTGCAGAACACTCTGTTCAACTCTACAGCACTCTACTCCACTTCACTCTGCGCCACTCCACTCTATGTCACTCCACTCTACTAAATGCCATTATATGACACACTACTCCACTCTACTCCACTCTGTGCCACTCCACTTTATGCCACTTTACTTCACTCTATGCCACTCCACTCTACAACACTCTACTCTGTGCCACTCCACTCTATGCCACTCTACACCACGTCACTCCACTCTACGACACTCTACCCCACTCTACAGCACGTCTCTAAGGCACTCTATGCCACTCCACTTTGCGACACTCTATGCCACTCCACTCTACACCACTACACTCTACGACACTCCATGCCACTTTACTTCATTCTATGCCTCTCCACTCTACACCACTCCACTCTATGCCACTTCACTCTATGACACACTACTCCACTCTCTGTCACTCTACTTTACGCCACTCCACTCTATGACACTCTACACCCCTCCACTCTATGTCACTTTACTCCACAACACTCTACTCCACTCTACACCACTCCACTCTACGCCACTCCCCTCTATGCCACTCCTCTCTACAACACTCTACGCCACTCCATGCCACTTTACTCCACTCTAAACCACTCCAATCTAATCCACGACACTCTACTCCACTCTACGGCACCTACTCCACTCTATGATACTCCACTCTATGCACTCCCCTCTATGCCACTCCTCTCTACAACACTCTACGCCACTCCATGCCACTTTACTCCACTCTACGCCACTGCAATCTACTCCATGACACTCTACTCCACTCTACGGCACCTACTCCACTCTATGACACTCCACTCTGCCCCACTACATTCTTTGCCACTCCTCTCTATGACATGCCACTCTATGACACAATACTCCACTCTAAGCCACTCCACTCCACGCCAATTCCACTCTGCGCCACTACATGCAACTTCACTTCACTTTACATGACTCTACTCTACGCCACTCCACTCTAAGATGCTCTACTCCACTCTTCTCTACTCTATTCTGGCACTCCACATTATGCCATTCTACACCACTTGACTCTACGCCACTCAGCTCTGCAACACTCTACTCCACTTTACGAATTTCCACTCTACGACACTTCATGCAACTCTACTTTGTGACACATTATGCCACTCCACCCGACGCCATTCTACTATATGACACTCTACTCTACGCCACTACACTCTAAGGAATCCCGCACCACTTTACTCCACTCTACGCCACTCCACTCTGTGTCACTCTACTCTACAACACGCCACTCTATGACACACTACTCTACGACACTCTACGCCACTCCACTTTGCGACACTTTATGCCACTTTACTTTACTCTATGCCACTCCACTCTACTCCACTCTTCGACACTCTACTCCACTCTACTTTGTTCCATTCCACTCTATGACAGTCTACGCCACTACACTCTATGCCACTCTACTCCATTCTAACCTAAGACATTCCACTTTGTAACACTCTACTCCACGCCACTTCACTTTACTCTCCACTCCACGCCACTCCACTCTATTCCAATCAATGACATTCTATGAAACTCCATAACACTCCACTCTATGCCACTCAACTTTACGACACTCTAATCTACTCTAAACCCTCCATGCTACTCCACTTTGCAATACTCTATGCCACCCCACTCTACATTACTCCACTCTATGGCACTCTACTCTTCACCACTACATTCTAAACCACTCCATGCCATTTCACTCCAATCTATGCCACTCCACTCTACAACACTCCGCTCCACTCCACAACACTCTACTCAACTCTAGGCAACTCCACTCTATGAAACTCCACTCCACTCTACTACTCTCCACTCTACGCCACTCCACTCTACTCCACTCTGCACCAATTTCTACTACACTCTGCGCCACTCCACTTTATGCCACTCCACTCTATACCACCCAACTATGCGCCACTCTATGGCACTCCACTTCACTCTATGCCAGTCTATGCCGCCTCCACTTTATGCCACTGTATGCCCCTCCAATTCACTGTGCGCCACTCCACGCTACTCTACTCCACTCCACTCTACACCACTCCACTCTACTCCACTCTACACCACTCCACTCTGCCCCACTGTACTCCACTCTACACCACTCCACGACACTCTACTCCACTCTATGCCACTCCACAAGACTTTACATCTCTCTATGCAACACCACTCTATGCCAATCACGCCACTCTACTCCACTATGTGCCACTCCACAACACTCTAAACCACTCCACTCTAAAGCACTCAATTCCATCCATGACACTCTACTCCACTCTAAGCCACTCCATTTTAAGACACTCTTCTCCATTCCACTCCACTTTATGCTACACTCTATGGTATTCCACTCTACAGCCCTCCACTCTATGCTACTCCACTGTATGACACTCCATGCCACTCCACTTCCCTCCACGCCACGCCACTCTACACCACTCCGCTCTATGCCTTTCCACTATACAACACTCTTCTTTATTCTACGTTATTCGGCTCTATGCTACTCCACTCTATGACACTCTATGCCACTCCACTCTATGCCGCCATGCTCCACAACACTTTAGTCCACTCTAGGTCACTCAGCTGTACGCCACTCCACTCAATGACACTCCTCTCTACAACACTCCACTCTACGCCACTCACACCACTTTACTTCACTCTACACCAGTGCACTCTACTGAACAACACTCTATGGCACTCTACTCCACTTCACTCTGCGCCACTCCACTCTATGTCACTCCAATCTACGAAATGCCACTCTATGACACATTACTCCACTCTATGCCACTTTACTTCACTCTATGCCACTCCTCTCTACAACACTCTACTCCACTCTACTCTGTGCCACTCCACTCTATGCCACTCTACACCATGTCACTCCACTCTACGACACTCTATGCCACTCCACTTTGCGACACTCTATGCTACTCCACTCTACACCACTCCACTCTACGACACTCCATGCCACTTTACTTCAATCTATGCCTCTCCACTCTACACCACTCCACTCTATGCCACTCCACTCTACTCCACTCTCTGTCACTCTACTTTACGCCACTCCACTCTATGACACTCTACACCCCTCCACTCTATGTCACTTTGCTCTACAACACTCTACTCCACTCTACACCACTCCACTCTATGCCACTCCACTCTATGCCACTCCCCTCTATGCCACTCCCCTCTACAACACTCTACGCCACTCCATGCCACTTTACTCCACTCTACACCACTCCAATCTACTCCACGACACTCTACTCCACTCTACGGCACCTACTCCACTCTATGACACTCCACTCTGCCCCACTTCATTCTTTGCCACTCCACTCTATGACATGCCACTCTATGACACAATACTCCACTTTATGCCACTCCACTTTGCGACACTCTAAGCCACTCCACGCCACTCCACTCTGCGCCACTACATGCGACTTCACTTCACTCCACATGACTCTACTCTAAGCCACTCCACTCTAAGATGCTCTACTCCACTCTTCTATACTCTATTCTGGCACTCCACATTATGCCATTCTACACCACTTGACTCTACGCCACTCAACTCTGCAACACTCTACTCCACTCTACAAATCTCCACTCTATGACACTTCATGCAACTCCACTTTGTGACACATTATGCCACTCCACCCTACATCATTCCACTCTATGACACTCTACTCTACTCTAGGCCACTACACTCTAAGGCATTCTGCACCACTTCACTCCACTCTACGCCACTCCACTCTGCAACACTCTACTCTACTCTGTGACACTCCACTCTATGACACTCCACTCCACTCTGCTCCTCTCCACTCTACGTCACTCCATGCCACTCCACTCTACGCCACCCCACTATGCACCACTCTAAGCCACTCTACTTCAGTCTATGACACTCTACGCCCCTCCATTCTAAGTCACTCTACTTCACTCTACGTCACCACTCTACACCGCTTCCTTCTATGCTACTCAACTCTATGGCATTCTACTGCACTCTACACCACTCCACTTTACACCACTCTACTCTTCTCCACTCTACACCACTCTACTCCACTCTGCTCTACGCCACCCCCCTCTACACCACTCCATTCCACATGACTTTACTTCTCTCTACGCAACTCCACTCTATGCCAATCTATGCCACTCCACTCTCCACCACTCCACTTTATGCCACTCTACTCTATCCTTCTCCATTCATCGACACTATACTCCACTCTATGCCACTCCATTCCATTCCACTCTACGCCACTCCACTCTACGACTCTCCATGACCCTCTACACCACTCTATGACACTCTACTCCACTCTACGACACTCCACTCTACGGCACTCCACTCTACTCTATGGCACTCTACTCCGCTCTATGCCACACCACTCTACGACAGTCCACTCCATGATGCTCTACTCCATGCTTATGCCACTCCAATCTGCGACACTCTACTGCACTCTGTTTCACTCCTTTCTACGCCACTCCACTCTACAACACTCAACTCCACTGCGTATCTATTCCACTATATGCTATTTCACTCTACGCCCTTCTACTCCACCATATGCCACTCTACTCCACTCTGCAACACTCTACTCCACTCTCTGACACTCCCCTCTACATGACTCTACGTAACTCTATGCCACTGCACTCTATGGCTCTCTACGTAACTCTATGCCGCTCTATGCCCCTCCACTCTAGGCCACTCTACTCTACTCAGTGCCACTCCACTCTATGCCATTTAATTTTATGCCACTGTATGCCACTTCAACACTACTACACCCTATGCTCCTCCACTCTACGACACTCTACTCCACCCGACGCCTGGAACGACACCTGGTGGCCCCCCGCCCTCGTAAGCCCACCCACCCCCACGGACCACGCACACAACCTTGGAATCATCCTGGACTCCGAGCTCAAAATGGACCACCAGATCAACTCCGTTGCATCCTCCTGCTTCCACACCCTCCGCCTCCTACGTAAGACCTTCAAATGGATCCCCCTCGAGCACAGAAAGACCGTCACTCACGCCCTCGACTACGGCAACGCACTCTACGCCGGAATAAACAAAAACCGCAACCGCAAGCTACAAAACATCCAGAACGCCACCGCAAGACTGGTCCTCAACCTGCCAAGACACTGCCATATCTCCCAGCACCTGCGCACACTCCACTGGCTCCCCATCGAGGCTAGAATCACCTTCAAGATTCTCACCCACGCACACAAAGCCCTCCACAACACCGGACCAGCATACCTGAACAGCCGACTCAAATTCCACGCACCACAAAGGACCCTACGATCAGCCCAGCTCTCCTACACCGTGGTCCCCCGCGCCAGAAAGACCAGATCGGGAGGCCGCTCCTTCTCCTTCCTCGCGGCCAGAGCTTGGAGCGCCCTGCCGCTCCACCTCAGACAGGCAACATCACTCCCCATCTTCACGAGAAACCTCAAAACTTGGCTCTTCGACAGACCCCCTCCTTGATGGACTGGAACCTGCACCTCCCCTCCTCCCCAGCGCCTTGAGACCCTTACGGGTGAGTAGTCGCACTTAACAAACACATGATTGATTGATTGCTTACATTTCACATGCTTTACTAAATCTTGCACTCCCTATGAGTGTTTGCTTTTTCCAGGATATTACTTTTTTCAGGCAGCATATTCCTCTTGTCTAGTGCATAATTTGAATTAAGTTGCATCCAGGTGTTTATAGCGGTGCACAATTGGGTTGTAGCTGAAGGCAGTGCAAGTTTCTCTCAGTGGGGCAGTATGGTGTTCAGTGGGGGAGAGGATGTGGCACTATGTCCAAAGCTGCCAAATTTGGAACTGGGGAATCAGGTTCAGCCTTCATGACCAGTCCACCAGACCACTCTCCTGAGGGAGCACATTCCCATGCTAGACCTTAGATGGCCTTGCTAGACCTTAGAATCCCTGGTGTCTTAGCACCAACAGGTGGACCCTTGTGGTGGCAAGTGTGGGTTAACATTGAAGGCCTGTCCACCACAATCCATACTGAAGTTCACCTCCAGTCCAGCTGGCAGGCCTATGAAGCAGCACACCCTAAAGCCACAGTGACTCTATCACTGAGGTCACAGGACCCTGTAGGCCAGTCCTCCTCACCCATTGGTAGCTCCATGGGCCTTGTTTCAGCGGTAGTAGTGCAACTCACCATGGATCGGCAATGCAGGATTTGCATGCACACCAAACTAAGTTCGCAAACTTCACGGTCTCTCCGCTTCATGCACAGCACTTTTTAAAGATGTGCCTGTTTTGAGGCCACTGGAATTATGCAGCAATGGAGGACAAAATTATGTCACAGTGTTGACTGAATTATCCAGCAAAAAAAGGCTGCAGCGCAATGCTGTTCTTTTTCTGCTACTTTATTATTTTGACATTTTTACACATACTAACAGTTGCTGCAAAGATTTTGCCTCATTAATACCAGTGTAACATACAAAAGCAGCAGTGAGAAAGGTGACCAGTCAGCCTTTGCACAGGGCCCTCCGCTTCGCAGCAGCACAAGTCACATTTTTTTGTAACTTTTGATCCGTTTGAGCTACAAACAATTTTTTTGTTAAAATCGTCAGATTCTGCAGCAGATGATGTATTATGTGGCAAATACGGCAGAGCTATAATTATATGGAAACATTTGCAAACTAGGATATTTTGCCATTCATGCTTCAACTGCTCTTATGGAAAAAGGGAGAAGTGCTGATGACAGAAACTGCATGGCTCGGAGACAAACTTTGCGTCGCATCAGTGCAACATCACCTCCTCACCAACTCAACACCAGCGCAGCACCAGTCAGTTCCACTCAGCACTACTTCTACATCACTCAGCAGCACCACTGCAGCATCACCTGAGCAACACTCAGCAGCACCTGTGCACCACCTCAGTATCACTCAGCCCCAGCGCAGCACCATCTCAGCACCAGCGCAGCATTACCTCAGTACCAGCGCAGCACCACCTCCGCACATGCGCAGCACCAGCTCTGCATCAGTGAAGCTCCACCTCACTACTAGAGCTGTTTATGGTCGACCACCCCCACTGCCACCATAACAAAACAAAACAAAGAAATCTATCAAAACAAGCATTGGAACAGGCAGGAAAAATTTGCCAGCATTGCAAGAACAAAACAACTAGAAGACATCTTTTGTTAATTCTTTTTTTAATAGGGTCGTTCAGTTCTACATAACTTCCTCTCGATTATATATAAAATAGCAAAAATGCTTACAACACTTTTTTATTGCAACTTTTCAACATGCTGCACTGCAGCCTCACTCCTCTACACCATAAGCTTAAAGACATTGGCAAAGTCAATAGCTCTGGCTAAACACTCATAAGGTCCCAAAGGCAAGACCTATTGGCTACGCCAGTGCTTATTAATCTTTAAGTAGGCCCATTTACAGGTGAATGTTTGCTCAGTACGGCTGTTATCTAACCCAAAGAACAAATACTTCAACTTGTATCTGTGTCAGCAATTTATATAGTTTTATATAATTGCTTGGCCTCAGCGGATAAATCTGTAAAATGTCACCTTTTGTGCTGATTTTTTCTCTAAAATACAGACCATTTGTTTTACATTTTTACAATCACTGCCAGAAGTTGCCTCCATAACAGGTGGTAAGGTAACCTTATTAATTGCTTATTTATATAGCTGGTTTCATGGGCTGGGCTAGTTATGACGTTAGAATGGGTGATACCCAACGTGCGTGTCAGTTTCAGCTGACTACTACGCCTGACAAGGGCGCGGCCTCTCTATCAATAGCAATGAATGACCGCGTGAAAGTAAAGACAGAAAGGCGGAGCTTCACGGGGGTTAGGGGCAGGTTATGAGTGGCAGCTGTTGCCAAAGGGAGGGGATTGGATGGACTAGCCAAGAATGGAGTAATCCTATGGGTGTCAAGAGGCACTGGCAGGGGAGGGGTCCTGCAGTGACTGGCAGGGTGTCGGTACGGTCAGGAGTGGGGCCTAGGGGGACGCATAGGGGGCAGCGCTTGTAAATGACACGAGGCGGGGTCTCCTCAATCACCGGCAGGGAAAGCATGTAGACTGCGGGTGGGGCGGGTCATATCCGTGAGTGGCAGGAGGAGGTTCCGTGTGCTGACAGTAGGCGGGGTCTGTTTTGAGTAGCGGGGGGCGTGTTTTGCGCTGACAGCAGGCGGAGCTTTCCGCTGAGTGGCAGGGGGCGGGAGTTGGCCGCGCGCTTGGACGGGTCACTCGGCGGCTGCGGCGCGAGCCTCGGGCTCTGGCACGAGATGGCGGGGCCGCGCCTGCGGTGACCGGGACACGGAGAGGGGGCCGTAGGACCTGCGGAGGCTGACATCGGAGAGGGCAATGGCCCACGAGTCCGTGCTGGTGAGACGCTAATACCCGTCTGAGAGGTAGAGGGAGGGTGCCCACCGGAGAGCGTGGGAGAAACTGTCCCCAGTGAGCAAGAGGCAGGAAGCTGCCCATCACCCTTATGGAGTCGGAACCTACCTCCGACCAACAGAGGTTGAAACTGTTCTCCCAAAGCTTGAAACTCCATCCCCTGAGAAAGAAAAAGCACCTTCTCCCCACAGAGGATAGAGGCGGTTGGAAGAACACTTCGGACAGAGATACTTCCTACAAAGGGAACGTAACTACCCCCAGAAAGATAGACGGCGAAAAACTGTCCCCCGTGCCCCGGAGATAGAAACTGCTCCCAGAGAGAGACATGAACTGCCCACAGATAAACAGGGGGGCATTGCGCCACTGTCTTGTAGAGACATAAACTGCCCCAGAGAGAGACAAAGTATCTTCCAGAGAGCAACACTACCCCATTGCGAGACAGACTGCCCTTCAGAGAAACAGCTTCACAATAGAATGTTACCAGAGAGAAACTGATCCCACAGTGAAATGCTTCTCTTGCATAGAGAGAGCAAAGCTGGCAGCACCCTGACTTAGACTGCAGTTATATCCCGGGAGACAGATGCAGTGCCAGACCGCAGAGGAGACTGGTTGTCCTCCCATTGTCACCTTAGTAAGATTGCTCTACTCATAGCCTCCAAATAATTTCCCATTGCGTCTACTTCTCTAGAATGAGATTACGCTCATCGAATGAGAGAAGTGAGGTACTGTCCCTCCCCGAGATACAGGCTGAACCTGGACAGAGTGAGATTAACTGTTATCCTTACCGTGGTACATGCTATGCTAAAAGCTGCTCATTTTTCGCAGACTAATGGTATTATGATTTGTGATTCTTTGACTTTTAGTGGTCAAGCCGTGCCATTAATGATGTTTATATTTTGATATGTTACAACCCGTGTTATGTATTGTTTTTTGTATGCGCCGTGAGGCTGTACGATTGTTTGACTTTGCTTTATGAAAAATAGACTTAACTCTGAGAACAAATATCGCCCTCGAGACAGACCATTGAGGGAGGGAGAGAGGCCCTACCTCCCTCCTCCCACCCCTATCATCATCCCATAGATAGACCAAGAATCTGCCTCAAAGAAAACGTGAATGGTACACACGGCCAGAAGTTACCACATGATTCAGCCCCCAGAAAGGTGCCGCCACCGTCACACAATCCGTGTTTCAGCTCATCCTTTTCTCAAAGAGACTAGGGCCACATCCGCTTCAATTTGATACACGTCCTTGACCCACACCGAGACAAACGAGGAGGCTCCTCCTCTTCCCACTCACAGCTGTACCCCTCCAAAAGGCCGCTCACCTGCAGGCAACCACAGCTCTCCCCCTCCAGAGGCCCATCACATGCAGACAAGCAGCTTTACCCCTCCAGGCAACATTACCTCACCAGGGACCCCATTTCCTTAAGCTATTCATTGCCTTGCCCTCTTCCAGTGCACCAAAGGCAGGACTTTAAACCCCCCCCCCTTACTTTCAAAAACATCACTTTTTAGAATGATCGCCATTACTTACCCCTTTTAGGCTTCTCTCCTACTATGTATCTTGATGTCTTTCTTGGGCAGACTGGTGTCAGTGTTTTGAATAGTTTCCTTAGTGTGTCATTTAATGAAACTCCGTGGGGTTATTGTATGGTGGAAATGTATAGCCCTATGCCTAATCTGTGCACAAATGAGACCTTGCATGGTATTTGCTGTCTTGTTTTCTTGTCTCACTCAACTGTAAGCAACGTTCACGCAGCTGTATAATTTTGGCAGTTGCCACTTCTTTACGGGCCAAGGTTGTGCAGGGCCGCATGTTTCAACTCACTCAGGATGAAATCCTATTCTGTGTCAATGCAAGGGCTGTGTCTGATTAGATGGGGGTGATGGATACCTTTCATGTAAAATCTGCACCAAGGGTTGTTTGGTTAATAACTGATGGGTGTTGATTTCCTGACTTTTATAGACTTCTTAAGTGTTATTGCTTGAATCTTTTCCTTGTTTCAGTTCAAACTTTGGTTTTGATGGGAACATGACTGATTGCTAGCCCACGAAGTCTGCAGCTAAGGTGGCTTGGTTGACAATAAGTTGATGGTGATATTTCTTGAAACGTCTCCTGTATTAACATATGCTTTGCGTTCAATAACCTCATTGCCGCCCTTCGGAATTCCATGTCTAAGGATTCTTCGTTGAGTCGTCCATGACCTTGCTTGAATCTTTCACAGTTTTGCTTCAGTCCTTGTTTTGGATGTGCCAGAAACCCATTGCGGTTGTTCTGAAGGCCATGTGTGTCTTGGTTGACAACGAGTTGATGGTGGAATTTCTCAAATCTTTTTATTGTTTTGTTCATGCATTGCTTTTGATAGGAGCCAGGCACGTTCATGGTCTTGTGAAGCCGGCAGCTAAGGGGTTTGGTTGACAGTGAGTTCATGATAGTATTGCTTGGCTCTTTTCCCTGTTTCAGTTCACTCGTTGTGTCTGTTATGATGGGGCCATTGCTGCTCTTGTGTAGTTAACAGATGACTTGGTTAACAGTGAGTTGAAATATTGTTGCTTTTTTAAGGAGGCTGTTTCTGAAGGTGTATCGCTATGCGGGACCACTGCACAGTTCAAACATCTTAGAGTAAACCAAGCTGCTTATAATGCAGTGTACTGGGAGGGGACTAAACTACTCCGTGTGGGCCACATTTTCCTTATCAGCTAAATTGAGGTGGAAGCTACCAATCTATTAGGGCTTGGTGTCACGTAGACCAGGAAAGATGTTTGAGTGAATTTCGTCTCAAAGAGTATTCCTTTGTGGTACCTATTTTTCTGAGGAGGGTTATTGGGAGTTAGTAAAAGCTCCACAGTGATATTCGAGATACCCTCACTTGTGGCTTTCTATGCCTTTGCTTACTATTTCATCTTTGTGTAACACTTTTTCTGCAAACCAACTCATGCTTTTTTAAATAAAAATATTTCTAGTCATCTTTTTATGTTGTAAACAAACATAAAACTGAAGAAAATAAACTCATCCCCCTGACAGATCAATTAGCCTACTGTACACAAGTGCTATATGCTTCAATTTTACATTTAATCATAGGACTGTTATCAGTTCTAGGACCCAGTCATCACTTATGATACACTCAACTGAAAATTATCTCACCAAGACTCCCATATTTTATTACGTTTGGGCATCCTCTGGACAAATACTTAGGCTCTTATATTTTTTAGCACTAGTCCATGCTCCTGAACTATGTTGAATGTGTGGGGGCCGTCTCTAGTTTCCACTGTCTGGCGATGTCTCTCTTTGCCAATAATGTGCCCAAGTTGACCAGTGCCAATTGACCTCTTGGCCCCTATTTTTTTCCCAGATTCACAACAAAACAGTCTTGGGTGTAAAGTCAATGTGTGTGTGTGTATAGTTAAATCTGTGTCTTTTTAAGACCCCGTCGTGCTCCACAACCAGGAGTATTCAATGGCTCCGACCACCCTGCTCAAGCCAGCTTAAGGTTTTCATTTCATTGCTGTGTCACTCCAATATCCAGTTTTTGTATAACACTTCATATTGATTGTTAGTCGTTTCTTAGTAGGCATAGTTTTGGCAAGCAGAGTAACTAAAAAAGAGGGAGATGTTTTATTCTTCCTAGGTTACGCTGTTCGATCAGATTTTCAAGGTGGTGCCGCATTCCGTAGCTCCACCACTAAAAGCAAATCTTCCTCATAATTGTTTGTGGGCAGTGAACAGTGCAGGTTTTTGTTAAATACATTGTGCTAAATTGAAGGTCTTCCTTGAAAGACCCAAGAGTTATTCTGTGAGAACTACACTTCCCAGAAGGCCACATGAATGTACCAGCATAAATAAGCCTATCCCACAAACCCTCACCCTTCTAGCTTGACTTCCATCGTGGACAGTAACTGTAAATAAAGTGGTTAATTTGGATGAGTGTCAGAATTCTGATTGTCACTTTGTGGCCACAATTACTCTGTTCTTGGCTTTCCCTTGTGAATTTCCTAATTATGTAACTGTGCATCATGAACGACTAGGGAAGCAACAGCTCCATCCAGGAGGTAGCTACATCTCCATGTCATTTATAAAATGTTGTCTTCCATTCACAGGAACATCTCTAATATCTCATTTAACCCATGGAGGTTTGGTAGTATACACGTTAAAATCTCAACTTCTGTTCTTCTCTTTTTGAACTGGCTACTTTCTTGGCTGTAGAAGATTTCTACTGGTATGGAAGTCGTATTGTGTCCCTGTAAATTCACCTATATTGTGGTTCCAGTGCTAGTGAGTTCTTCCAAGCAGTACCCTGTCTAGTAATTATGACTGGAACTAATTGGTGTAAGTAGCACAACTTATGACACTAGCTCAGTTGTGCTCTTTTGATCGACCTCTTAAGGATGCAAAAACTGGGTCCGTCCTTAACCACACCTGTAACTTGAAGGTTACCCATATGTAGCAGCAGCAGTTCCTCCACTGACCAAGCAATCCTTCCGACTCACAACACTTTCCTGCCAACGTCTTTGAATTCCAACAGAGTTGAAAGACAACAAACGGTTCATAAAGTTCCCCTTTCACCAACTTGGCACTGACCTAGAGCTGACCCATTTGAAAGTTAAAAATTGCATGCTTTTGCAAACTTAATTAAAAAAACTTGCACAATTGTTACTTACGGTTCGCAGCTGTTTTCTGTGGGTTCACTATTGAGCCTTCGGAATATCTGAGTGGAGTACTTACCGATATTGCATCTTTTGAAGATCTTACCCGACCTCAACGTTAGGCCTTGTTGATTGTCAAACATACACTTTGTGCAGAATCCTTAGTAACTACTGTAGATAAATCTCTGCCTTCAGCCTCACCGGATTTCTACTCATTATCACTGTGGTTCTGTAATTGAATGGGTTCTCTATGAGAGCTAATAAACCAAGGCCTATGTATATAGTGTTATAGGCTATGCCAATCTATTGCCAGCCTCCCTTTCTCCCAAGAAAACAAGCACTGCTGTTTGAGGAACTTTTGTACTGCTTGCTTTGCAAGACATGTTGTTTACATACTGTGGGCTTACTTCCTGCCCATACCTTACCATTTGTTAGCTTAAACTTCGCTCTTGTTTCTTTTGTCTCCGTTTGTCACAGCATGCGGGCGTTGTGTCCTCTTCCTGTGTTGAGCCCTGCCCTGGAGCAGGGAGCAAGTACTTGTGTCCATCCACTGCTGCCGTTTTGCAACTACTTTTTTCATTGCGTTAAAGCACTCAATATGAGTGCTTGTGTTTTCAGTCCGTCTCGCATATCCCTGTCCACGCCACTCCTCTGTACAACATGGCTAAAAGACATTGGCCAAGCCAATAGCTCTCGCGTAGGCGAAACCTTTTGGTGTTGCCAATGCTTGTTTTAATTTTGGCTCACACTCTCTTCCAGTGCTACTACCATCCATAATCAGGCTTTAAACCAGCTTTGGTTGAACTACGGACACTTTCTAGAAGAGGTGATGTTATCAGAGCTCTTTCACCAAAATTTGGGCCTGTATTGCAGCTACTTGTGACATGTCGTCTTGATTTTTTTTTAAATGTAATATTTTTAGGCGTCTGAAAAAGTATACGTTTAAACCGCAAGCATTTTTTAACATCTTGTAATTTGTTACAAAGATGCACGTATTTTGCAATGTGCCAGAGTTCCTTAACGTTACAGATTAATCCCCAAATACTGCATTCCCCAATTGAGAGTAAATTCTCCAACTTCTCTGCAGCTTTACTCTTTGTGGCACAAGCAGGAATGTTTTTTAGAGCAGTGAGCTCTTGTTGAAGGTATGGATCTCCCGAGGAGAGCAGGCAAATGCGGGAGGGGTCAGGGATACCAGTTAAATCACTTGAACTATAAAAGTCTTTGTAACTAATTGTTAAATAAATTAAATGTGTCCCGCAATCTATTATTTTTGCCCGGTTTCTTTTCTGTTTTTGGATATGGGTTTCTTTGACACGTGTATGCCCATTAGCGAAGGGACGAAGTCTCCCTAAGATTGTGTGGGCACACATTAGGAACGCATGAGTTGCAACTAAGCTTTTCCAGAACATGCGGTATTAAGAAATGGGGAACCGTGCAGTGTAAAATGACACTAGCATTTTCGTCTGTTTACAGTCATGCTGTGGCGTATTTTTCTCTCTTGCAAGGGTGTGTTGACTAATGGGAGTGAGTTTGCTTATTCATCTGTACTTTTTATTTGTTGTTCCCAGGTCACACCTGCCTGTTTGAGTGTAACGTCAGTTAAGTGAACCTTGTCGTATGGGTGACTGATGACAGATTTGAGATGAGCTTTTATAATACCCAGGGATCTTGCAGAACTGAACATTGCACCATGTAATTAAGGCTGCCCTCCTATTTACGCATGGTAGATTGTAGTGCTGGGCACAGTTGGATATCCAGGCTATACACAATGAATTTACATGGCTTTCAGTGGAACTTGCGTGCATGATTGTCAGTCACTTTGAAAGCTCAACTTGAATTTCCTATTCACTGGCTTGAAGAGCCCAGGCCCAGAATATTGCAAAAATTCTCTAGAAATCTGGGTTGTGTTATCGAATGGTTTGGCTTGCCTATAGACTGTATTGTTCGGGGTCAAATGTCACCATTGTCTGTGTGCTGATTGCGAACGACTCTACATTGCTGTCATTCCCTGCCACCCATCTGGTCTCTGTGCCGGGCACAGATTGTCATACCATATGTATTTTTGCTTGTGATTTTCAACGCCTACCGTTTTGGCATTTGGCATGTTGAGACCTTAAACCTAAAATGTAATGTAATAACCAGTTATAGTTTGCAAAAACGAATCTGATTAGAAACTGCACCTGAAAAAGATGAGCTAAATTTGACATACGAAATATGTCCTGTTTTTTCAAAATATTTAGACTTTTTTTTTTTAATTTAAATAGAGGTATTAATGCAAAATCTTTCAGAAAATTGGCCTAATGTTCCTTTTACACATCGTCAACTCGATTTCAGTTGCCTTGTACCTTGGACATGATGACATGAAGTACCTCCTGGTTTGTTATGACTTATTATGTGCACCTGTTGCATTTATTCAGATTTTGTGCTTAATAAAAGAGGTCCTGTCCACATTCATTTTAACAGCCACCTTCTAATCCAAACCGTTCTGGAAGAGAATAGCTAAGGAGTCATCTCTTCATCATACTTTGTAGAACTCGTTCATGATGCAAAAAGACTCAAAATATACTGCGTCTGAATCCCAAGCAGAACTTTTTTCCTTTAATAGTCACCCACTGGACCTTATAGAGCTGGAGTTGTGACTAAAGAGACAAATTAAATACCCAGGTGGGATTTTGCCATCTAAAAGCCACTTGTAGATATTTCTATTTTATGTCTTTTTCTGGTAGACTTTTTCTCTGTGTTTTCAGCTTAGTTGGCCCTTATGTGAAACCTTTTTAAGTGATCCGAAAGTCTCAGCCAGGGTTGGGAGCCAGAGGCTTTTCGTTCCTATTGGCCAGAAGCTGCTTAACAGGCTGTTGACACTACACAGGTTCGTAACCTACAGTTTGTTTATGAAAGACTTTTGAAGCAGCTATGGCTTTGAACATATACATGGCCTTCTGTTTAAGAGTCCCACTTGCAACGCATGTTGCAGCCTTCGGCTAGGATAACTCCTCAGACTTTAGATCAGACACCAAAAAATTGGCTGCTTCCAGGATACGTTAAGACCTCAGTTGAGTCCTCCAGCCTTTTGGCTGAAGTCTGTCCCGTTGCAAGTCTATCTTTCACTTGCAACAATATTACTACAACTTTTGATAGTGGTGAGCAACCACACATCAACGTGAATTGTCGGCCAGCCTCAATACTGATGTCCTGTGATAGGTTTTACTCATTGGGACAAACCATTTAGTGCGAGGCAAACCAATCACCAAGAAGGTGCTTATTATTTTAAACGGTTGAATACTCAGTGGGCAGCGAAGAGTCTCCACCTCCCCCCACTTACCTTGCAGGCCAAAGGATGGAGCTGCAGAGGACCTGAGGCGAGAGGGCCCTCCCCTACCTGTGCCGGCGTGTTGTGAGAAGAAAGTATGGGTTGCATGATGCATGATGTGTTTGCTTTGTTTTCCTTGTTTTTCTTGCACATACACCGTAAAAGTGCACATACTCTTGCTCAGTCAGAGTGTTGCATTATTTTTCTGTTTCTTTCCTTATTAGGCTTCATTGAAATTGCCACTTCTCAGCGTGCGTGCCCATTGTGGGCCATAATGGGAGCATTTAACTCAATTCGAGTTTAACGAAAGAGACTGATTTTTAGGCATTGGTTGGTCAGTTTTCATTTAAAGGTCAGACTTTTGGCCATTTTCTTTTCCCTTTGCAGGCTCTGATCTGAGGGGGTTAGGAAAATACTGGCTCTCCCAGGGAGCCAAATCCGCTTTCAGAGAAAATCCGTAGCTCTGCCTGTCTGGGACTGCACATGATTACATGTAGCGTGAAACATGGAGGCCAGCCTGCACAGCTGGAAATAAGGCAGATTGGTTTTGTCAGTTTGAATCTGGAGTCCAGCAGCAGGAGAGGAGTCAGACAGTGGCTGCTGTGTTTCCAGTAGATACTGCGCTTGCACCAGGCATTTCTCATGCTCCTCAAAACCTCCTGTATTTCCTGACATTCTCTTGGGCATATGGTGGCAATGAGCGCAGACTATGGTTTGCTTGAAATGTAGAGGTGGTGAAAAACTCCCACCAGTGACATTGTTTGACCCAAGGCTGCAGCTTTGTGTCATGCCAGTTTGTCGCAGTGCCGTCCTGATCAAGTGCAACAAAAATTCTCATCGCAGCATTTGAGAAGTGTGGTGTTTGTAACAGTTGTATTGTCTTGTCTGTGGTGATCATAAATTCTCTGTTAACCTCATTCTCCTCTCATTCTGTCTTCTTCCTGTTTCCTCCCCTGTGCTTTTGTCTCTCCTCTTCCATTCCCGCTGCCATTTTCCTCCTTGCCTCCATCGGATGGTCCGTGATTGCTCTGCTCTGTGACTGCTTGTCCTCTAGGTAGGAGGGTGGCCGGACTGCTCGCTGCTCGGCTGATGGCAGGGCAGATCTGCGGACTGACTGGCATTGGGTGCTGCAGAGTGTACAAGGTATAGCTGCTTCTTTCAAATCTCTTTTCAACATTCGTGACCAGTCATGGACCATTAAAATAAAAATCTACCTTTGTGTTAGATGGTTTGTGTGTTACTGATGGCCGGAGGGGTGTAGTTTTATGGGGAGAATCTTTGAACCACTTGGGATATATTGTGAGGCCAAGCGCAAACTGGAATGGAGTCCTGTTTGTGCCAAGAGCACAACTCTGCTTATGATTTTTGATCTGCCGGGAACTGAAAACCTATTTGTGTGTTGCATTAGTTGTATACTATGTGCAGCCTTTTACCTCGGCTGGACATTTGCGTTTTTTGGCAGCTGATGGTTCAGGGTCTGTTTTATTATCACCGATTATTTGACAGAACTGGGTGCCTCCTGAAAGAATTGCTTGCGTTATTGTGTCTTAATTGACCTGTGGGCATGGACCTAAGGATAAGTCTGTTGAAGTCACCACGCTGATTCACAGTGACCTTGCAGAGCACTCAGCCTTCCTCTTAGATTGTTTGCCAGTGGCAATTAAAAAAACCTTTATACTGACTTGAGCTGAAACCCAACAAGAGTTATTAAACCCTATTAGAACACTGGTTTGCGTCAGTGGAATTTTGGTTGGTCAGTGGGAATAGAGACATGCAAAAACAAATAGAGGTGTGTTATCTCTGTATGTTTCTGGTGGCCTCATCTGTAGCTTTCCCTCCATTTATGGAAGCCAAATCTCGAAAAGGATACCTACCCTCACTTTGACCTGCCCTGTCTGGTTTCACTAATCAAACACAATAAGATGATGGATGCAGTGCTGAAACTTTTACACACTCATCCCCAGTCAAGAGATCTAGGTTTAATCCATCGTTCTTTTGTGCACTGTGCCACCCCAGTTTGCACCCAGCCATATGCACATCAGTCTTGACCCTGCTCCTCATGGGAACAGTCCAGCCGGAACTGCCAGGCCAAGTCCTCCCTGGACCGGAAACAAGCATCCTGGGGCTGGTTTCGGGGTATCACCCCTTTTCAGCCAGGCTAGCTTGAATCCAGTGGCACAGCGAGCAAGAGACCCATGGCTGGGCATACCCAGGGCCACTTAGAGCGAACAAAACAAACCCAACAGGATGATGGACAGAGTGCTGAAACTTTTTAAGCTCATTGGATCTTAAAATGGTGCCTATGTGTCCTTGAGATCACTGCTAGATTGGTACAATGTCCTCGTTCGATCTTCTGTAGAGAACAACAAATTGAGTCATCCATGCCATAGATGTCTCTCTCTTCCAGTGGTGCTCAGTGATTGGTTTAGAACAATGATCTCCGTCTTCAGTGTTGCTTGTCTTTTGGAATTTCCATCCCTCTAGAAATTTGCCAGTTCCCGTTCAATCTGTGCTGCTATAGTCGAAGTTTGGTCTCTTCACATTTATTCCTTTTGCTTCTCATGTGCGTCTCTGGGTGTTGGTGAACACTGCTGGAATACCCCGTGAAGTGTGCTTCACATCTGTGTTCACTTCTGCTTTCCGTTTTCAGAGACTATGAACACTGCAGGTAACTATAGGTTTGCGGAAGCAGTGTTTGTGGCAACCCCATCACTGACCACAATTATATCTGCTCCAGTTGTGTCGGTGCTTATAGGCATTTAAGCCAGTGTACCTCTATTTTAGCTTTAGGTTCAAGAACTGTTCCTGAAGGCAGAGTCCCTTAGTATTGTTCTTTAGCAATACTTCTATTAGGAGATAATGCCAACAAACCCCAGAATGCAAGGGCTAATAGTGTACATACACTTACGAACAGGATATTCCTTGTCCCATAGAAGATTCGGGAGAGCCATCTGCAGTGTATTCAAACGTGGATCAAATTGCTGGAATTCTGGATCTTGGTGCTTTGTGGTAAACAGCCCTTGATAAAGTGTAAACGATGGACTTTCTGAAAATGAAGGCTTTGTGTGTTGAAGACGTGAGCCTGGCTGCTTATGGCTAGTCTTATCTAGTTTTGTCCAACATTTTGTGTTTCTTTTTTTAGGTCTGGCCTAGACAGTTTCAGTTGTCTCGCCAGCTTACGGTTTTCACCCAAAAATTAATAAGAAAAAATATATATATATATATATCCTTCCGTAAATGCCTCTGATCCGCGCGCTCTCAGTAAAGGAAGACTCTGTGTCAATAAATATCAACTGCTGTGTTTATTCACAACGCGTTTCGCTTTCCCTGAAAGCTTGATCACGTGAACAGTGCAACAAAAAACGGCAACATTTGTAGAGATTCAATGGTGAATGAAATTGAAGATGGACTAACCAACAATACGCGGCAGACATGTTGGAATGGTAAAATGATATATAAAAAATAGTCATTCGTAATTCCTATATTGATAAATACATGACTCGAGTGTGTATCTCTCTAATCTTTCAGGGATACCAAAATAAAACAAAGATGAATGTGCGTGATCCATAGTGGCAAAAAACAACAGGCCTGTGGTTAGCGGCAGCCGTATCAAGACATATAAATATTATAAAGCCATGCATGGTCAAGTGGATACATCGATGGTTCGTATATCGGTTAATCAGTTATCACACATGAATATACGCTTGAAACCACAAAATGTTGTACTGGCACAGTGTCAGACCGCAAATAAGCGATGTATGCATAGATATATATGTGTCACTAAATCGTGTCACTGGTCTGCTGCCAAACTGTTGCTCATAAGTGCCCCAACATCAAATTGAATTGATTGCAATTTCAGTAATGAATGCATTCCCTGATAGATGTCATCACCTGTGTATAAACATCGCTAATTACAACCATACAAAATCATTGTTTGATATCAATAAAAGATTTCAATTAGAAAAAACACAACACACTGCCCAACATATGTCTGCTAAAATGTACAGCAATAATGTCTATGTCCATCAATATAACGCATGGGCCTGTGTCAGACATATCATAGAATCAAACACAATATTGTCAAACACAATATGGTCATGGGCCACCACATGCATCAATGAATGTAACCCTCCAGTGAGGGTACACATAACCCAAAAATCTGATATGTATACCATGTATCTAAACTGTGCCCAGCTTGTCATCATCAAATATAACACATCATGTATTGTGACCTTTAAGTATATATGGGCATATGTCAGATGAATTTCTGACCCACATATCAAAAAGAATTTAAATTTTCAGAATACAACACCATCATTTGCATCAACTCAATAAAAAGTTACCGATATGCATCATTGTGACAATGTGCTCATAAAGAGAAAAAAGGGTAGGTGGCCCGTGCTGGTGAGTACTTGTGAGTGGGCCCCTTCCTTTCCTCCTGTGAACAAAACAAAAGAAAAAAGTGATTAAAAACAGGATACCCTGTCCTGTACATTAAACTTGTTCCAACATGTACTTCTACCTTACATTGCTAAAAGAAATCTACTCAGAATTCAAATACTCCAATAATCACTGTATGAGAAAAAATCATCAGTAAATGGAAAAGATAACGAGAGAGAAAGAACACACAAAATGAGAAAAAATACGAGAAAAAATACTGTAAAATACAGAAAACATAATAGGAGACCTAAATACCAAGAATACTGCAACCTGGGGGGAAACCTCAATCTAGTTAGAGGAAAACAGCTGACCTGTACTATGAGTGTGTCCCACCCCCAGAATGTTACTTGGCCACTATTGTTCTTTCAAGTGTACGAAGAGTTCTTCCTCTTGATTCAATCCTCCCGGGAGGAGTTGTGTTTTTTCTAATTGAAATCTTTTATTGATATCAAACAATGATTTTGTATGGTTGTAATTAGCGATGTTTATACACAGGTGATGACATCTCCTATCAGGGAATGCATTCATTACTGAAAGTGCAATCAATTCAATTTGATGTTGGGGCACTTATGAGCAACAGTTTGGCAGCAGACCAGTGACACGATTTAGTGACACATATATATCTATGCATACATCGCTTATTTGTGGTCTGACACTGTGCCAGTACAACATTTTGTGGTTTCAAGCGTATATTCATGTGTGATAACTGATTAACCTATATACGAACCATCGATGTATCCACTTGACCATGCATGGCTTTATAATATTTATATGTCTTGATACGGCTGCCGCTAACCACAGGCCTGTTGTTGTTTTTTGCCACTATGGATCACGCACATTCATCTTTGTTTTATTTTGGTATCCCTGAAAGATTAGAGAGATACACACTCGAGTCATGTATTTATCAATATAGGAATTACGAATGACTATTGTTTATATATCATTTTACCATTCCAACATGTCTGCCGCGTATTGTTGGTTAGTCCATCTTCAATTTCAATCACCATTGAATCTCTACAAATGTTGCCGTTTTTTGTTGCACTGTTCACGTGATCAAGCTTTCAGGGAAAGCGAAACGCGTTGTGAATAAACACAGCAGTTGATATTTATTGACACAGAGTCTTCCTTTACTGAGAGCGCGCGGATCAGAGGCATTTACGGAAGGATTGGAACAGCCGGTGTGCTCCGCCGGCATGCGCGCCACTCTCCATGGGTCCCTTGTAGTCCAGAAGGAGCGCGTTTGTGTTTTTTATATATATATATCTATATATCTATATATCTATCTGTTCATTTGTCATTCACATTTTGCTTTCGGCCATGATCGCATAGAGCCTGACTGTCTTGCACTGTGAGTGGTGGTATTTTCTCTGATCACATTTCACAGCTTCCTAAACAGGAGTGGACGCCACTAACAGGGTTTGTGTCTCTTCTGCTGGGGTTGCTAATTTATTTTTATATGTTTCAAATTTCCTTTTGCATATTTTCTATGTTTACAAAAAAGTAACAAACACTCATGTTTGCCTAGGCCAGACCTACTGGCTTTGCTAATGCTTGTTCAATTTTGTCGTAGCTTGCAACATTTATAGCTGTCATATGCATTGCAGAGGACATTACTGTGAGCTAATTGCCCACCACACTAAGGCGCCATAATGAGAATAAAAACAAAATGTCAAGATAATACCCTTAAAGATGTTCAGTAATGGTATTGTCTCACAAGTCAAGTGCTATGGAGTTTGAACTACTTGGTTCCTCTGATAGAAGATATAAACTGTTTCAACTCTTTACATTTTTAGGCCAATGTGTTTCTATTTATCCTCTGATCAATTATCAGCTTCTTAAGAGTAGTTGCCACTCACCTGAAGCACACACTCCTCAACCTTATGGTGCCCAAAAATCTACTGTGTTGTGTGTATTTTATGTAATCTAGCATTCCATACAGTGCATCACACTCTAGGTGCTACATATTCACTCTCACCATTTGAGTATACTGAGGAAATGTGCACGTTTCTATAATTAAATGTGTGATGTATTGTATATTGCAAACTTTGTATTGTGCTGTGATACACCTGCTTATAATTGGGCTTTGCAAAATGTAATCCGTACAGAGTACAAAACGTATCCACCATTTGAAGAGAAATGCCTGATTTTTGTTGAAAAGCACAACCAACTGGTTAAACACTGTTTTAAACATTGTTCTTCAACATTCAAGGGCTCCATTCAAAGGACAAGACCTTGAGCCTGGTTGCAAAGTCCACAAAGTAGTCGATGAAGTAGCTCATTGAGATCTGTATGTAACCTGCCTCTCATAGGTTTCTGTCCTGCCAAGTGATTTTAATAAACCATGTTATTTAAGAAGCGTGAGATTCTGTACATATAATACATGGTGGCCATTTTAATTTGAAAGCTAAAATACCAGCACTTGCAAGCTTTAGATTGGTGGGCTGGTTTTGTCTTTCTCTGTTGCTTCCTTCATTTTTAGGTCTGGGTAGAGACTGCTTTAACTGTTTAGCTTGCAAATACAATCAAAAGTATTTAAAAAAAATGCATGCATATAAACATATATTGAGGAGTTTATGAGTCCGCTGTCCTCATCCATTGGTCTCTTCACCTGCCGTTCATATTTTTTTCTGTCTACCGCAGCATGGGGCTTTGAGTCGTCCCACTTGAACGATAGCATTTGCCTAATCACATGTGCACATCCGCTTCCAGCGCAGGCTGGAGGGCCAATACTTTACTTTGTCAATACTTTTTTCTTTCAATTCTTTATCCTTTTTTTTGTTTATAAAAGTAACTCATCGAGGTGTGTGTGTAATCTGTCTGCAGGCTACAGTAATTCAAAGCTAGTAGCACTTTTCCATGTGTGTCCATAAGAATGATATTTTCCTGTGTTGTGCATTAAAGCTAATAAGGGTTTCCTATTCTAAGTACACCTGCTAGGAGAAAGCACCCACACTGTTCTACTCCTATACATATTCAATGGTTATTTTTTTTAAATATATTTCTTTTTATTAGTTTTCAAACATAAAACAGTGCAAGTACAGGCAGTGTATATACAATTGCAGCATTATACGGAACCATTAGTTTGCAGCTCTCAACTCCATAATCAGTAGGGTATTAGACCCATTACGTCATAGAACCAGGGCCTGACTGGTCGTACTGGGCATCAGGCCAGTTTTGTTACTGGGGGCCGGTTTTGCAGCGGTGCTGCAATATCGGCCATCATTAACAAAAGCAGCAAGCATAATCCACTTACTTTCGTTTCCAGCCTCCCGTGGCGAGCCAGTGCTTCACACTTGCACATTGTCCCCCACCCCCTCCAATCCCCAAACTCCCCTTGTAGTAGTCTGGCTCGCTCACTATGCACTGTGTGGTGGCTGGTCCGACAAAATTGCCAGGGCTGCTTTGGGTTCCCAGTCTGGCCGTGAATAGAACGCTATGTCGCAATATTTGAGTGTTCCCACCAGTGGCTCCATACTCTGGTATGTTTTTTTTATGCCTCTTGGCTTGTACACCAGTTCCTCAGTCTTTGCACACAAGTCCATGCCCCAAGTCCATTCAGCTAAGGTGGGGGTTTTTAGGTCGAGCCTAGCGCAGCGCGCATGCGCTGCCCTAGGAGAGGGCCTCTTGGAGTCACTCCAGACTTTTAGAAAACACGGCCTCCAGCTTGCGGGAGCGAGCAGCGGCGGCGCGCAGGGTGCCATCTGTTTCCAATTAACGCGGTCGCTTTCACTTTCGCGGCCGCGTGGTCCTTGTTTATTGTTTCCTCCTGCTTGTTCTTTATTGCACTTCTTCGTCTGCACTCAGCTGGTTCCCTGGCTGCGGGTATGCCCAGAGCCACCAGAGATGGTTACCATAAACATTGCTGTAAAGTCAAGCATGTGGATTTATTTGAATTTACTTTTAAGGTGCTAAAACTCGAAATGGCTATCCAAGTGTCACGTCAGTTGTTATCGGAAAGCAAATTTTGATTAAATCGAAGATCTAAGGCAGCTAAGTTTTAATGTTTTTTTCCTGACCGAGAAGTTTTGGCTCGTGATTCTGCTCAAATTGCAGCGAGCGCTTCAAATGCATCTGCTCACTAGCCGCTGGGGCTCAGATGTCCCCTAGGTGGATTCCCATCTGTCCTGTCACATAGAAGGCTCAGCCTCCACTCTCGTGCATGCCTGGACTGAGCCGTACTACCAAATAACAATGCTAGGTTTTGTTGTCCGGTTGCTTTGACGATGTGTTAAATATTGCTCAGGGTTCTCCTTAAAAGAATGCTAGAATACTTTTAGGCCTTGGGAGAGCTGTTTGGTATTAATTGGGCATCAAAAGAGTGCGACATAACAGTGCATTTAGTATACATTCCAGTTGTACTTTTTCATCCCACATTTTGTAGCTGCTTGCGGGATCGAGCAGCGGCGGCACGCAGGGTGCCATCTGTTTCCAATTAGCGCGGTCGCTTTCACTTTCGCGGCCGCGTGTCCCTTGTTTATTGTTTCCTCCTGCTTGTGTCTTCGGTGCTCGGCTCGTGCACAGACTTTTGGCTCGGCTCTCCCTTATAATGTATTTGATGGTGAGCGATTGCTTTGCACATCTCAAGCGCAGGGAGTTCCTGTTGTAGAAATGTACTTTTTCTATAGATTGACAATAATACAGGCGCATCAGCTAAACTCCGGTCCCCCGCGCTATTCTGGGCGCCTCGCTATTAGTGCCTGCATATTTGGTTACAGTATGTAATCAGCTCTTAAACCGCACTTTTAAAATAGACTGCCTTTTCAATTAGAGGCGTCTTGAGCACAGCAGTCAATTACCCTAATGAAGATGCGTTCTGTTTTCACTTTATTAACGAAAGAGCTCGGCGTTCTCATTAGACGTGATTAGGAAGCGCTGCACTAAAAGAGCGTGCACACGTTGGCGCTGCACAAAATGCACGTTTACACAAGAGAATTTAAGTGCAAGGCTCTTAAATTGATCGCGAGCCTCTTGCGCTTAAAACAACCTCCTTGGGGTCATCAGTACGCAGTCAGATAAGAGCTGCACTGCGCGAACATATATGGATTGAAAACTTTTTCGTTGAAAGGGAATAAACCTGCAGATGTCTTTTTTTTATGTGCATTTTGACTTGTATTAGTCGTTTTTGGCAACCATGTTCCCCTGTACCTGACCCACCACTTGCAGCATATTTCAGCCGATCCTAGCCCATGTTTGTAGCATGTGTCACTCACTCCTGGCTCACCAGAGGCATGTCACAAGGGGCTCTAAGATTCCAGCGACGTCTGGGCTTCGGATTCTCCTGTGCCTTAGGGGGCCGCCTGCTTTTGCATATGTTATTTATTTTTTTACAGCGCTGTGCTTTTCACAAGCGCTACTGCCTATTTGTTAACAGTAGTCCACTTATAAGGTCCCAAAGGCCCTATTGGCTATGCCAATGCTTGTTTCATCTTGCCACTGGCATGCCAGGCCTTGTTACTAGTAAGCCGATAGCGATAAAGGAACAGGTTTAGCGTGTGCTTTCCCATCCCTACATGATTCCCAACAACATACTTTTAGGGTCTAGTTTTGCAGCTCCACCCACAACTCTTTGCAGAATATTGCTTCTCTTGTGGCAGTATCTGACCAGTTGCTGGACACTCCCAAATCGTATGGCAGTAGGATTTGCATGTCAGACAGTTGGGACCTGTTGCTGTCTATGGACTTATTTAAATTGGATAATTCGGAGACAGGACGATATAGCCATGGGGCCTCAGTGCCATGTTAGCCTCAAACCATTCTTCATCACTGAGTTGTCCCAGCTCAAGCTTCCAATTGTGTCTCAGCATCAATATGCGGTCAGGTAAATAGATCAATAATGATGTATACAACTGTGATATGCTCTTCTTGCCCAATCCTCCAACGACTAGTCTTGCCTCTAAGGGGTTATATCCAGGCACTGCTGCTAGCTTGTTGCCAGAACATTCCAGGGTGTCTGAACTGCAGATAGCAAAAAATTGAGTTTTGGCGAGGTGGAATTCCGCTGTCAGTTCATCGAATGACTTTATGGATGCAATGCCAGACATCCCCAAGACTAAAGCTTACTATTAGAGACTATTGGTGAAACCTAGGTAGGGCTGCCGTGTGAACAAGCCATGAACTGTGCCAAAGGGGAATTACTGCTGTAGGCGTACAGTTCCATTTGATGTGTTTGAGGGCGTCTTGCCAGCTGAGATTGGGCAATTAGGAGACTGCTGGCAGTGTGAATGCAACATTTTTTATTTTATTTATTGTAAACACGTCTACTAATTTGGGTGGCAGCATATTTTAGCTTTTTATAAATTCTATTTTTCTGACAGATGATGGTGATTAAAATACATAACCAACGTAACAGCTTGCCAAGTCCAGACTTGCTAGCTTTGTCAATGCTTGTTTTTATTCTATTTCACTCAGTCTGTCTTCACTTACTCCTCTCATCCAGTTGGCATTGCACCATATTTGGTTTTTTGGGCTGAATATCATGGCCCCATATTCAAACCTGCTTGCAACCATTGCTTCGGGGTCAGCAGGTTCAGGAAGAACACAGCCTGGGCCTTGAGCACTCATCACATGCCTAGTTGAAATTCCGAAATTTCTTCTTGGACAAAATTCACAAATGTGCTCAAAATTTCGCAAACGCAATTTTGTTTATTTTTGTAATTTTTTTTTTTTAATCCATGTAAAAATGTTCGCGATATACCATCAGGAGACAGAAAATGTTTCACCCTTAGACGTTTTCTGCTCGAAATGGCCTCGTGTTGGTATCTCAAGAGACTTTTAAAGGGAGGTGCAAACTTGGATTAAAAAAAACAAAAGTGAAGCAAGATACCAGCAAAACCAAATTTTGCTACAAAAGCATAATTTTGCAAAATTTGCATGGAATTTCTTGAGGGAAAAAATTTGTCAATTTGCACACCCTATGACTGGCGGCCCATGGTGGCCTTTAGAGTTTGTCATGGTCTCTCTGCTGGGCTGAACCACTTTGAAAGTGTTCTAAGGAAGCAGGTTCGTTTACTTGTCCTATTTCTTTTTTTAAGTCTGTTTGAACTTTAGGGCTTGATTTAGATCTTGGCAGATGGATTACTCCATTCACAAAGGTGAGGGATATCCTGTCTGCCGAAATATAAATCCCATTATAGATCCTATGGGATTTATATTTTGGCAGACGGGATATCAGTCAGCGTTGTGACTGAGTAACCCATCCGCCAATATCCAAAGCCCTTCGTTTTTAGTGCGATACAAGACGCATGTAAACATATCCGCTGCCTTCCAGATGCATGTAATTTTCTGCCCGTTGAATGCGTCACTGCTTGGTCTGCGATGTGTGATCCTCCTGAAAAGAATGCATTGTTTAACATGCAGGTTGTGAAAAGGAAAATAATAAAGAATGCAGGCAGCAGCTGGCATAAAAGTGAAAATGGTGCAGAAGGCAGTTGTAGGTTCTGGCAGCATGTCTAGCATGATATTTTTATAGGTTTTGAGACATTCCAAAAAGCTTATTTTTGGCTTACTTAAAGAAGGTAGTTTTATGATGTTATGCTACCTAGCTAATTGGACCCCTAGGACTGAGCAATTGTAGCTAGGTTGCCCTTTTACTTGCCTGCCTTAAGTACCCATCTAGTCTCCAGCTCTTTACAATCACGCAGTAAATACAGTGACTGTGAGATTCTCAAAGCAATATTAAATCTCTTTTGACACAGCTTCTAACTAGAGACGTACACCTATTTTTTAGGTCGCAACCTACCAGACAGCACAGCTGTCTGGTTTGTTAAAGAAATCTTGGGGACATTCAGAAAGTTGACCTAGTAATGCATTCCGCCGGTTGCTTACCATTGGCTTTGTGGTTTGCAACTCACATTTTCTGGTCTTTCTATTTGCTGGCTTTATTTGCTTCAGGCTGTCCAGCTCGAGTTTGTCTCTCCTGTTGCCCAAACCTTGTTTACTGTATTCTTCCGCAAACTCACTTTTTGTAAACAGGCCTTTAAATGTTGTTCTCATCTTGTCACATTTGCTGTGCATTCAGAGACAGAGGTCAAATGTCAGGATGTGTCTTATTGTTTATGATGTCAGGCTTTGTTTATTTTTTTTCTCTGACTTCAAAGTGAGAGGATTTATGTGACAACCATGCTGGCTAGTGGGGGTCTGCTTGAGAAAGGCTGTGCAGATGTTATTTTTTTTCCTAGCACTCAACAAAATTAAAATGTCTGTAAATGAACTGTGCTGACGATCAAATTAATACATTGGGTGATGACATTTCCACATATTATCAGTAAAACTGTATGTGAGTGCAAATGTAATGGCCATTTCAATTGAAGATGTGTTGTCTTTAATGGCAGTACGCTACCATACATACTCCACGTCACCCCACTCTACACCAATACACGCCACTTTACTCTACTCTGCATCACTTCACACTACGCCACTCCACTTCAATTCACACTGCGTCACTGCACTCTTCTTTGCACCACTCCACTTTACGCCTCTCTACTTTACACCATTCTACTCTATGCCAATGCACTCTACCACACACTACTCTACTATGCACCACTACACTCTTCGCCACTGCACTCTACACCACTCCGCGCCACTCGACTCTGTCACCCATCTCTGCACTCTATGCCACTGCTCTCTACACCACTATACTCAAAACCACTACACTCTAAGCCATCTACTCTGCACCAAATCACTCTACTCCACTACACGCTAAGCCACTGCACCCTAAGCCACTCTATTCTACTGTGTCACAGCACTCTACGACACTCTATTCTACTCTGCACCACTGCACTCTGCGCCACTGCTCTCTACGTCACTCTATTCTACTCTGCACCACTGTACTCTGCGCCACTGCTCTCTGTGACTCTATTTTGCGCCACTGCACTCTACGCCAATGCACTTTGCGCCGCTCTATTATACATCACAGCACTCTACAACAGTATACTCTGCAACACTGCACTCTCTGCCACTCTACTTAATGCCACTATATGCCACTGAACTCTACGCCACTGAACTCTACACCAATCCACTATACGCTAATCCACTCTATTCTACTCTGCACCACTGCACTCTGCGCCACTGCTCTCTACGTCACTCTATTCTACTCTGCACCACTGTACTCTGCGCCACTGCTCTCTGTGACTCTATTTTGCGCCACTGCACTCTACGCCAATGCACTTTGCGCCGCTCTATTATACATCACAGCACTCTACAACAGTATACTCTGCAACACTGCACTCTCTGCCACTCTACTTAATGCCACTATATGCCACTGAACTCTACGCCACTGAACTCTACACCAATCCACTATACGCTAATCCACTCTAATCTACTCTGCGCCACTGCACTCTACGCCAATCTACTCTATACCACTGCACTCTATGCCACTTCACTCTACTCTGAAACAATCTACTCTGCCGCTGCAGTCTACGCCACTCTATATGCCACTGCACTCTATGCCAATGCACTCTACACCACTTTACTCAAAACCAATACACTCTACGGCACTGCACTCTATGCCAATCAACACTGCACTGTATGCCACTATACTCTACAGCATTACACTCTGTCACTTTACTCTGCATCACTGTACGCCACTAAACTCTACACCTATTCACTCTATGCCACTCTACTCTACACCACTGCACTCTACGACAGCCTCTGCCACTCTACTCGGCGCCTCTTTACTCTGCCACTGCACTCTACTCTGCACCACTCTATGCCACTCTTCTGCACTCTACGCCAATGCACTCTACGCCACACTAATCTATGGTGCCCCACTGCACTCTGGCATGGCCCTCTATGCCACTTCACTCTACGCCTCTCTTCTCTACATCACTCTACTCTATGCCAGTGCTCTCTACCCCACGCTACTATGCACCACTGCACTCTTCGCCACTGCACTTTACACCACTCCACAACACTGCACTCTACGCTAATGCACTCTACTCCACTACTATATACTACTCCACTCTACCCTGCACTACTCCACTCTGCTCCGCCTCACTCTGCTCTGAAATAATCCGCACTCTGAGTCACTCTATTCTATGCCAGTGCACTCTATGCCGCTACTCTATGCCGCTGCACTCTACCCTGCACCACTATACCCTACCCTACATCACTTTACTTCACTCCACTCTGAAACAGTCTACCCTACGCCACTGCACTCTATACCACTGCACTCTATGCCACTCTACACCACTCTACTCTAAACCATAGCACTCTATGCCAATTCACTCTACACCACTTTACTCAAAACCAATGCACCCTACGCCACTGTACTTATGCCAACTACTTTGCACTACTGCACTTTACGCCACTATACTCTACAACATTCTACTCTATGCCACTGTATGCTACATCACTCTACACCATTGCTCTGTCACTGCACTCTGTGTCACTCTATTCTACTCTGCACCACTGTACTCTCACTGCTCTCTGCACAATTCTACTCTGAATCACTCTACGACACTGCACTCTGACACTCTACTCTACACCACTGCACTCTATGCCACTCTACTGCACTCTACGCCATTGCACGCTACTCCACTGCACCACTCTACTCTATCCCATTGCATTCTACATCACTTTCCTCTGCATCACTCCATCCTTATGCAACTGCACTCTACCCTGCACCACTCCACTCTGCTCTGCACCACTCCACTCTGCCACTTCACTCTAAGTCACTCTACTCTGCAACACTGTTTTCTCCGCCACCCTACTCTGCATCACTCTACGCCTCTGTCCTCTACGTCAATCCACTCTAATCTACTCTGCACCACTGCACTCACACTCTACGCCACTTCACTCTACTCTGCAACAATCTACTGTCAATGCAGTCTGTCACTCTATCCCAGTCTGCGCCAATCCACTCTACGCCACTTTATTCTTTTATTCTATGCCACTCAATTTTATGCTGCTGCACTCTGTGCCACTGCACTCTACACTAATGCTCTCTCATCACTTTACTCAAAAACAATACATTCTACACCACTGCACTGTATACCACTATACTCTGACACTGCACTCTCCACCACTCTACACTATTACACTCTGTCACTTTACTCTGCATCACTGTATGCCACTGCACTCTACACCAATGCACTCTACACCAATGCACTCTACTGCACTCTACGACACTGCACGCTCTGCCACTGAACTCTGTGCCACTTTACTCTACTCTGCACCACTCTACGCCACACTACTGCACTCTATGCAGTGAATTTCACACCACTATAATCTACTGTGCACTACTGCACACTACATTCAAGTCAAGGCCACTCCACTCTGCACCACTCTGCACCCTACGCCACTACTCTATACCACTCCACTCTACCCTACACCACTCCACTCTACACCACTTCGCTCTACTCTAAAACAATGAACTCTGTCACTGCACTAAACGCCACTCTACTCCATGCCACTCTACTCCCCTCCACACCACTGCAATCAATGCTGTGCCGCTGTACTCTACACCACTCTACTCAATGCCACTGCCCTCTACCTTGCACCACTATACTCTACCCTGCACCAATCCACTTTGAAACAATCTGCTCTACGCTACTGCACTCTATGCCACGCTACGCAACTGTAGTCTACGCTATGCCACTGCACTCTATGCCAATGCACTCAACACCACTTTACTCAAAACCAATGCAACCTATACAACTGCACCTACGCCAACTACTTTGCACCATTTCACTTTACTCCACTATACTCTACAACATTCTACTCTATGCCACTGCACTCTACGCCACTCTATTCTACTCGGCACCACTCTGCTCGGCACCACTCTGCTCGGCACCACTCTGCTCGGCACCACTCTGCTCGGCACCACTCTGCTCGGCACCACTCTGCTCTGCACTACTCTATGACCCTGCACTCTGACCTTGCATTCTGACACTCTGCTTTGCATGACTCCACTCTATTCCACTGTACTCTACACCACTCCTTTGCGTCACTGCAATCTACTCTGCAACGCTCTACTCTATGCCACTGCACTATGTGCTACTCTACGTCACTGCACTCTACGCCACTTTACTCAAAACCAATGCACTCTACGCCACTGCACTCTATGCCCATCTACTCTGCAACACTGTACTTTATGCCACGTCACTCTAGGCCACTCCACGACACTCCACTCTATGATGGTCTACTCTATTCAACTCTGCTCCCCTGACACTCTATTCCAGTCTATACCACTCCACTCTACAGCACTCTACTCCACTCTTTGCCATTCTTCGACACTACTCCACTCTACAACGCTTTATGCAACTCCCTCTATGCCACTCAATGCAACTTTACTCCACTCTATTCTATGATACACTACTCCACTCTGACAGTCTCCTCCGCTGTACACCACTCTACTCAGCACTCTCTACACCACTCCAGTCTGCTTCTACGCCACTCCATTCTAGGATAGTCTACTCAACTCTGACACTGTGCTCCACTCTATGCCACTCAACTCTACGTCCTTCCACTCTACCCCTTTCGGGACACTCCACAACACTCTACGCTACTTCATGACACATCACTTCACTCCTCTCCTCGCCACTCAACTCTATTGTATGTCACTCCATGCCACTCCATAACACTCCACTCTATTCCACTATGACATGCCACTCCACGCCACTCTTCTTTATGCCACCAACATTTAGCCATGCTGAACAGCAGTCACTCTGGTGTACAAAATTGCTAAAACATTTTGTTAAAGCCAATAGCTCTTGCCTATGCTATTACCGAACTCTGGCAATATCGTCCCATATACACAATTTGTTTCACATACCTTATTATCATCATTCTCGGCACACGACAGCTTAATGGTGGAATCGCTAGCCTGGACCCTCGCTTTGTGCTTGTAGTCTGTCTAACTGGGGACCCAATTTTGCGGGATATGGAGAGGGGGGCAACCGTGATTTCCTCAGCGTCCCAGAGATTGGACAATTGCATTGAAACTACGTTTAGATGCGAGCCAGGAATCGTGGTTCCACAGTTGACTCAATAACCATTACCTCTAATTTTACGTGAACGTCCGCAGGGTTTCTTGTCCGGGCTGCAAAGAGCCCGCCTTGGGCCTCGGTCTCTGGCACGGCACCACCATCCCTCGTGCACAATTAGCACGCGGCCTGCAGTCAGCGCCGCAGATTCTATAATTCATGCGCTGGGGCTTGGGAGTGCGCTCTTTAGCGCACTGGCTGCATAACCAAGCCCAAAATGAATTCATTCTGCGTAAACCGTCTATTGCTGTTTGCGAGCTCTCGTTTAATTAATCTCTGAAGTGTACAAATCACACGGCTGTATTTAAATGTCGGCTTTCAGGCGAGTGTCTGAGTAACGGCCCCGGGGATTACGTTAATGGGAGGTTCAGTGTTGCTTGGCACGTACTTCGTTGCTGAGTAGAACGTCTCGGTCCATCGTGCTGTCCTCGCGCAGTATTAATTCCCTAACCCGGAAACAACGTACAGAGCGTTCACGTTCCGCTGTTTAGAGATCCCAACGGTGTTTACTATTCTGTACTACCGGGACGCCCTCCTGGTGTGTCAAAAGAAACCCTCCTGCTTCGCGAATGCACTACTGGTTCACTGCCACCCTCCTAGCACAATGGCGCTTCTTACACGGGCTATAGAAGTGACCCTAGGCACTCGACATGTGCACGTTGCAAATAGAGCTGTAGTAATATTGTCGCATATTCCCACCTACGTCACACATGCCCTCTTGCAGATTCCACAGCCTCTCCTACTAATGTCCATGTTACCCTGCTGCACACAAGCCGGCGCCTGCCGGTAGGAGTCTACCGTTTAGTTATTACCAAGGCTTTGAGTGGGCCTGGTCCCTCCGAGTCTAATACCCGGTAGTAATTAAAAACGGACATTGAAACGAGTCCCTTTCGGGCCCTATAATCATGTCCTTAATTTTACTGGCAAAAACACTGATCCAACTTCGGTACAATAATTATGGCAGCGATTTAGTTTCTGTTTACATTTCAAGTTTTACTTAATTTTGCATGCTATAAGAGCATTAGCTATTTCCAGGATGTTGTGTTTATTTAACTTTTTCGTGTAGCATATTACTCCTGTACAGCGCTTACTTTCTACTGTCACCTCTAGGAATTTAAAATGGGCGATGATTTAGAGCTCAGGAGTTGAGGACGTTTCTCACAGTGCCTGTCAGTAGAGCAAAAAGGTGTTCGGAATACATGTATAATTATCAAGGAGAGAGAGAGGACTGGTTAGCCAGTCCGTATCCCCAGGTTATTTATATGTAATCAACAAGGACTGACCTATTTGTGACTGATTAGAGACTCAGGACTGTATGAAGAAGTGGAAAAACATTTGGTTTTTTTGTAAAGCCCTCACCCACCAACCTAGTTGGTGGCATGCTTCATCATCGGGCCCACCTAGTGACACCGAATGTGTCCCGGGTGTGCTACAACGCCTGTATTTACAGCGGAGCTGGTATATTGCTGAGTGTGCTGTGCGAGTGATGTGGAAGTGAAAAGTTTAAAAGCTATACAGTGGTCCCAGTGCCCAAGAGGGCATAGCATTTAATATCTGGGCCTCTGTTAGCGTTAAAAGCAGGACAGTGGATGCTGATGGAGCGGGAATTAAGCACTCCTACATCCAGGGTGTGGTCTACATGTTTCAGCCAGGTCTTTCATTAATTCTGGCTTTCCTCAGGACCGAAAGAAGTATATATGTGTAAGTGCGTGTAGCACTTATGTGAATGTGGTTTAAAATGTGTTGCACGCGCTAAGGTGCCTTATATGTGGGAGGGGATTCCCTCTCCGAGCAATACTGGACGTACAACATATAACAAACAAACATACAGAGGAGAGTATAAGCATACTAGCATAAGTCACAGAGATATATCTTTGCCGGTAGTAAAGTGCATAACTGGCGGAAAAACACGGCAAAAGTGGAACCGTACTGGTGGTGCGGTTTAAAGTGAATTATCTTATTATGCGCTAAAACGTGTGGTGGACTAGGAGGCGGAAATACACATGTGTGTAAAATGTGGTCACGCTCCAAATATAACCTCACGCTAGCGTTTTGTAGTATATGCCCCGTAGAGAAATCCGGCAGAGGTTCTGACCCTGTAATGATAAAGGGCAGGGCACAACGAGCCATGAGAGACCTGCAAGAGGAAAGCTTACCCGGTAATGGTGAGGTTTCAAGATTACTCACGCCTTTGTGGATCAGGACCTGTGGGAAACCTGTTCAGCTGTCACGGATCTCCGTAAATGAAGGTCCTTGCCGTGTTGGGTATATAAAGACCATTACGGCGTGCTCAGGTGTGGCTAGTTGAACCTGTGAGTAGCGTCCCTGAGAGTAAAGGAAAAGGAAAAAGACACAGGAAAAAGACAGCACGCTCGCGGTGGGCGTTGGCATGGTAACAGTGCGTTGTGAGCCCTGTGTTCGTCCCGGTAAAGAAAGAGAAATAGCAAAGAAAGACTATATGCATGTAATGAGCATGTAGACGTAATTAATATTCTAAATAAAATTTAAGAGATTTGTGGGTAGTTGCGCAATGTTCTGAAAGCGCTAATGTTGATAAAAGGAAATGGGTATATTCCAAAGCGTGATTAGTTAGGAACGTTAATGAACCGGATGGGAACTTAACAGAGGTGGCGCAAAGGAAAGGCAATAAGTGTGCCTGAGCTAAGGTCCATTAACGTTATTAGGACCATAAAGGTATTAACTTCTCAGGGAGCACCACGGGATGGAATCGTTCAATCCCTGGTGTTGTGTAGACAGACGGTAAATCCATCGTTGTTCTTTAATCAGTAGGGTCTTTTCATTATTATCTCGATTGAGATCGAATTGTTCGATCACTGTCCATGTCATATCATTGGGTGTGTGACCATACTGAAGGTAATGGTCAGTGAGTCTGCTGATGTTTTTTTTGCATCTGATGGTGCTGCGGTGCTCGACCACTCTGGTTCTCACTTTTCGCGAGATAATAATGAAAAGACCCTACTGATTAAAGAACAACGATGGATTTACCGTCTGTCTACACAACACCAGGGATTGAACGATTCCATCCCGTGGTGCTCCCTGAGAAGTTAATACCTTTATGGTCCTAATAACGTTAATGGACCTTAGCTCAGGCACACTTATTGCCTTTCCTTTGCGCCACCTCTGTTAAGTTCCCATCCGGTTCATTAACGTTCCTAACTAATCACGCTTTGGAATATACCCATTTCCTTTTATCAACATTAGCGCTTTCAGAACATTGCGCAACTACCCACAAATCTCTTAAATTTTATTTAGAATATTAATTACGTCTACATGCTCATTACATGCATATAGTCTTTCTTTGCTATTTCTCTTTCTTTACCGGGACGAACACAGGGCTCACAGCGCACTGTTACCATGCCAACGCCCACCGCGAGCGTGCTGTCTTTTTCCCGTGTCTTTTTCCTTTTCCTTTACTCTCAGGGACGCTACTCACAGGTTCAACTAGCCACACCTGAGCACGCCGTAATGGTCTTTATATACCCAACACGGCAAGGACCTTCATTTACGGAGATCCGTGACAGCTGAACAGGTTTCCCACAGGTCCTGATCCACAAAGGCGTGAGTAATCTTGAAACCTCACCATTACCGGGTAAGCTTTCCTCTTGCAGGTCTCTCATGGCTCGTTGTGCCCTGCCCTTTATCATTACAGGGTCAGAACCTCTGCCGGATTTCTCTACGGGGGCATATACTACAAAACGCTAGCGTGAGGTTCTATTTGGAGCGTGACCACATTTTACACACGTGTATTTCCGCCTCCTAGTCCACCACACGTTTTAGCGCATAATAAGATAATTCACTTTAAACCGCACCACCAGTACGGTTCCACTTTTGCCGTGTTTTTCCGCCAGTTATGCACTTTACTACCGGCAAAGATATATCTCTGTGACTTATGCTAGTATGCTTATACTCTCCTCTGTATGTTTGTTTGTTATATGTTGTACGTCCAGTATTGCTCGGAGAGGGAATCCCCCTCCCACATATAAGGCACCTTAGCGCGTGCAACACATTTTAAACCACATTCACATAAGTGCTACACGCGCTTACACATATATATTTCTTTCGGTCCTGAGGAAAGCCAGAATTAATGAAAGACCTGGCTGAAACATGTAGACCACACCCTGGATGTAGGAGTGCTTAATTCCCGCTCCATCAGCATCCACTGTCCTGCTTTTAACGCTAACAGAGGCCCAGATATTAAATGCTATGCCCTCTTGGGCACTGGGACCACTGTATAGCTTTTAAACTTTTCACTTCCACATCACTCGCACAGCACACTCAGCAATATACCAGCTCCGCTGTAAATACAGGCGTTGTAGCACACCCGGGACACATTCGGTGTCACTAGGTGGGCCCGATGATGAAGCATGCCACCAACTAGGTTGGTGGGTGAGGGCTTTACAAAAAAAACAAATGTTTTTTCCACTTCTTCATACAGTCCTGAGTCTCTAATCAGTCACAAATAGGTCAGTCCTTGTTGATGTTCGGAATACATGGTCATCCAATCCTAGGCCTCTCTGCTGAGTGCACAGAGCAATGGTCACATATTCAAGTTGCAATTGTGATTCTTTGCAAGTGCGTATGAAGGAGGTATGCGGTTGTCAAAATATTCAAAGGGTGAAAGTAACGAAATGAGGTGCTTACAGGTGGTGGGTGCATTATGTGTGGGGGTGCTGAAGTGACGGAGATGCATTAATTAGAGAGCGAAAAGAGGGTGCTGAAGAGGAAACAGATAAGGTGTAACATATGTAAATGTATAAGATGTGGAGAAAAAAGGGCATACATGTATAACATAGATTGAACATAACAGGCACCATTGAGGCACTCTGACGACTTTCCCCAGGTCTCACTAAAATTCACAGTGTCAAAGTTTCAGAACTGAAACATTTTCAACATTATTTACAACTAAATCTTTGTTGTTACTCATTTATCGACCTAACACCCAATGACAAAGGCAATAGCCCTTAATGGTTTTAGATGTATGTCACACATTTCTGGATGCAATAACAGAAAACTCAGAGAGGAACGAAGACTATGAGACTTATAGTTTTAGGAATTGCAGAAATTCATTTTGCATGTTTAAGCCACACTCTTAAATAAAATGGCCACACCCCTTTGTAGAGACCTCACACTTTTTTCATCCCATTGAAAGACCTGGTTATTACTGGAATATGACTTGCTGTGACTTAATGTAAAGTGATGTGTTGCTCCCTTTAGCTCACACACTCCATTTCCTCTCTAGGGTATACAACAGAATGGAGACAATCCAAAACAAACAAAAGAAACATAAATACTTCTTACAAGAAATGCACTGTTTGGATGGGTGAAACAGATGAGTTATACTTATCCTTTCAGAAGCATATGGCTCCATGTTGAGGCAAGGGTTGTTGTGGAAGGACATTGCTAGGGACCCTTGTCAATATGGTTAGAAAGGAGAAAGTTTAAGTGCAGAGTCATTGAGTTTCCAGGGGCAGAACACCATGGCTGTCCAAAACCAACTGAGTGACTTGTTCATTACTTTTTTCAGGGGCCTATTTCACATCCGCTACTTGACGTCTGTCCATGCTCCTGTTACCTCTTGGAAGCTTGGGGACTGCCGAGACCCCGTCTCCTGCCAGTGACTTGGGGACTGTCCAAGACCTTGACTTCTCTAAGTTGCTTGAGGGCTGTCCTAGATACAGTGTCGTCTTAGTGACTTGCTCAGGACTGTTCAAAAACCTGTCTTGTGTCCAGTATATGAGGACTGTTCAAGGCCCTGTTTCCTGTCAGAGGCTTGTTCAGGACTGTTCAAGCAGCAACATCATGCATGTCCAAGACCCTTTCTTCTCCCAGAGATGATGTCTGCAGCGCTGCCCAAGACCCTGACCCTTATTGACAACTTGAGAACTTGTTCAGGACTCATGAAAACGTTGTCGCCTGCCAGTGACTTGAGGACTGTCCAAGACACTATCTCCTGCCAGTGACATCGGCACTCTCCAAGAACCCGACTCCTACTAGATGACTACTGAAGACCCCATTGCCTATTAGAAACTTAAGGACTGCCCAAGACCCTCTCTCTTTCCAGTGCTACCATTGACTTGAGGACTGCCCATGGCTCAGTCTCCTGCTAGTGACTCTCTAGACCCTAACTTCTAGCAGAGGGCTCTTCAAAACTCCGTTTACTATCTGCAAATTCGGGGCTGTCCAGGACCCTGTCTGCTCCCATAGACTTGCTCACGATTTTCCTAGATACTGTCACTTGCCAGCAGCTTCAGGACTATCCAAGACCCGGACTCCAGCCAGTGACTTTAGGACCCTCCAAGACGCTGACTTCTACAAGGAACTTTCAGACTGTTTAAGACCCTGTTCCTGCCAGTGGTTCAGGGCTGACCAAGACCCTTTTTCTCCCAGAGACTTGTTCAGGAATGTCTAAGAGTGTCTCCTACCAGTGAATTTCAGACTCTCCAAGAACCTGCTTCATACCAAAGATTTGTTCAAGGCTCTCCATGGCGTTCCTCTTACTAGTGGCTTGAGGACTGTCCAAAATCCTGTTCCTGCCAGCGGCTTCAGTACAGTCCAAGGTCCAGTGCTTAATTTGAGCCATTGGGTGCAGGTGGGCACTCATTTTTGGGAACCAGCACTTATGTTTTATCAACAATCTTTGATCCAAAGCAACAGAGATAAAAACGGAAAAGTTAGAAAGGAGGAAGAGAAAGATGGAAAAACAGTGAGAAAGGTAGAAAGGGCAGGGATGAAAAAGAGCCTGCAAAAGTAAAATAAAGAGGCAGGGAGTGTCTAATGGTAGATTCAAGAGACATGAGGTGGAATCAAGACAATGCATCTTTTTTTTTTTTTTGGCAATCCAGCCTTTGATAGAGCCAGGTTTGTGCTTCTGATCAAAAGTTTGGATCCTGGCACATAATCTTTTGCTGATTGGGCATTGCCAAGTCCTGTCCCCTCCCAGAAACCTGTCCTGGACTCTCCATCACTGGTTTAGGACCCACCTAGACTTGTCTTCTCCAGGTAGCATGTTCAGATCTGCCCAAAGCTCTCATCTACCAGCAACTTCTGGACTCTCTAGGACCCTGTCCCTTTGCCAGAGACTTGTAAGGGCTGGACCCCTGTCTCCTTCCTGAGACTTGTTTATGACTGTCCAACATACTCTCCCCTGCCAGAGCCTCTCAGGACCAAGAGCCATTGTCCTCCCAGAGATGGGTTCAAGACTGTCCTAAACAATGTCTACTCTTGCAGACCTGTTCACAGTTTGAAGGCCTTAACGCCTGCACGTGTCTTTAAGTTGATCCTAGAGCCTGCCTTCCAGAGGGTTGCTGTGGTCTGTCCAAGTCCCTGTCTCCTCCCAGAGATGTTTGGTCAAACTCAGATTCCTTAGGGGCTTCACGCTCCGAGAATCCCCTCTTTCAGCAGCACTGACTCTGAAGTATGGAAGCACATAGGATAAGTGTGCTTAAATGAGGGGAAAAGGTATTATAGAAGGTGCAGCAAGTAGAGAGACCTGGAATGAGATAAAGAGGTTGTATATTCTTGGTTCATAGGAATCCAATTTATCACCGCACCACTACATTTGGAGTACCAATTGGGAGCGCCCACATGGACCCCTGACAACTGGAATACCAGGATGGCCAAGGGTGAATTAGGCTGCAGTGGTGGGCCCCTTGACAATTGTCCCAGAACAGACCCAGTCTCCTTCCTCTGAGTTTGAGGACTGCCCAGGACCCTGTCTGCTGCCATTGACTTCTTCAGATTTTCCCAAAACCCTCTTTCGTTCCAGTGACCTGAGGAATGTCTAAGAGCCTTTCTCCTGACCACGGATTCGAACAATATTACCCCTTCTCAACACCTGCTAACTGTAACTAAAGCTGTTAGGTAATGAAGGGCCTGTGGAAAATGGATACTATGAAGTATACAAAAAGTGATTTATGGAAGTCTCAAATTAACCTCAGTCACGGGTACTCACTCAGGCTGTATCCCACCCAGTCTTTTATCGACCCTGATTAGCCAAGCTAAGACATTCTTTTTGATTCTCTTTCAAGGCATATGCAGATGACATCCAAATTGTCTTGCACCTAGAAAGAAAAATCCAGTCCATCAAAACTAAACTTTCAGGACTGTGCTTTCTCTGTTTCTATGTCTCCTCTAACGGTCTGTTCTAGTGGCTCAGGCTCTTCAAACTTTGGTGTCCTAACCATCCCTGTAAACACAGTTCTGAAATTGAAATTTAAGTTCTGGTCAATCTTGCTCCACATATTAATAAAGTCACCGCCACATGCTTGCTAAGTCATCGAGGTCTCAAAATAAAACTTCTCATGCTACCTGCTTGCTGATTCACAGTGGTCTTGGCAATAATAGCATCGTTCTACACCTCGTATCTCAGACTTCCAAAGTAGTGTCAATCATTGTTTATTGTGTAATTAATTAAAATCATTACAATGTATGTGCAAAAGTCAAATACAATTTTTAAAAAAAGATCAATGGAGAAAAACTGTTATCAGAAACATGCTCAAGAAGAATAAAATGCCTAATGAAAGCCTTTAAATGGGATATTATAAATGTTGCTTTTAGAGCTCAAGATAGAACCTAAGGCTGGGAACAAGCCAGTTCAATACTCCACAGAGGCTGAGATAACCGGAAAGTGCATGTGTTCCAAAGAGAGTCTGAGAACCTCGCAGCGGGCATGTGACTTGCAGAGAAATAAAATGCCTGGTGGTGACTAAAATACATACATAAAACAATTTGACTGGTTATATGCTAAAAGATTCAGTAATAATAAGCATTAAAAGACAATGGATAAAAAAAGGCGTTGATGGCAACCATTAATATGAGACCTGTAGGTATTATACAAAAGAGAGATCATTGCTTGCCGTGAGTGTCTTAGCTAAAATGCGGTTTGGCTTTCCAAACTGCACCTAGCCACCCAGACTTACAAATACTTGATCTACTGTCTACAATTTGTGCAGAGTGTCCCAACTCGACCCCGGGGCTGGGACTTCCCTTTAAGGCATCCATCGTAGTCAATATTGCCAAAGGTGCAATGTTCACATTTCTCTGTATATACCACAGAGCCACAAATGGTAAAACGTCTATTTGTCCTTTAAGATCCATATCTTGTATGTTCTTTCTAGAGTCTGTCGCTCTTCCGCGGCTAGATTTCTAGATTTGCCTACGATTAATCGAATCTGTGGTGGTGGATGAGCGTTCACCTACCGACCTAGAAAACATTGGAATTCTTTATCTTCTGCTATCTGCGAAGAATCCCAGCACTTTGCCTTCCGGACATCCATAAGAACTAGGCGCTGTGTACTGTAAGAACAGCTCCGTATTATGAACACCAAGGCTCCTCAACCAGTATTTGCATGCTGTATAACTATAATACAAAATAAATGAGCATAACTGTATGAGCATCATGGAGACTGGTATGGACTGCTTTTTATTTGTGCTTTCTGAAGCTTGATTATAGCGAAAGAGTGATTAAGCAAACCTCAGTGCCACTACATCCCATACTTTTTAGAACCACAATCCAATTTTTACATTGACAAAGTTTCACTACCCACCTAGCTTTAAAGGACATGAGGCGGGGGCAATTGTTTTAATGTAATAACAGCAATTGGTGGTAAACCTCATGATCTTTACCACGCCATTTGATAGTGGACTCTGGCTAAGATATTGATCTGCCCATAAAACTGGCAAATGGTGAACTGTACTAGAGTCTTGAGCTGGAACACTTTTCAGAGTGGGGTGCTGGCCTATGGCATCCATTCACTAAAATTAAGACTTCTGAAAATCTTGGTTTTGATACCAGTTATTTTTGCACTATAATATATATATATATATATCTTATAAAAAACCAACCACTGGGCAGTTATAGTTAGGTCTTCGTTTCCAAATCTTCACAAAACTTTCCCCCAAAAAGTTAATCTACCTCCGCTCTTTCCTGTAAAGTTTTGGGGGGATCCGTCAAGCAGGGGCCAAGAAAAAAGGGGGTGGGTCCCAAAACATAAACGCCCAATGCATTTTCCATAGACTTCTTTAAAATGGGCTACAGCAAAAGCTTCTGACCTGAATTACACCAAATTTGGCTGTAAGCTAGATCTTGGTCTGCAGATTGTGCTTTATGGGAAGTTTAGGGTAAAAAATAATTGCATATATTTAAGCCATTGGGTCTGCGAGAGTCTTTTGAGACTCTTGCGCAAGCATCAATTTAAAAACAGAGCGTTCTGATTGTGCCAGAGAGCTTTATTTCCTATGGGCCACCTCGCTCCCTTGGGAGTCAGACTCCCGCGAGCATTCTGATTGGCTGTCAGCAACATGAGAAAAATATTACAGGACTTGGGGGCTTAGTCCCCAGTCCTGAAGCTATAAAATAAATAAAGCTATATGGGGCCAGGGTAGGGATACCCTTACCTCCTACGCCTCATGGGTGGGACCCAGAGGGACCCCCCCTGGGGCCAAATGGAAAAAAACTGCAAAAACTGCTGCAATCCCACAAGACTCTCGAGGGGGGAGGGAGCGAAGGCGACCTGGCCGCATTTAAAAACCATGAGCCGTGGGGGTCCTACCCCCAAGCTGTATTCATAATGGTGGAGGGGGGCTGTGTGGCTCCCACCCCGAGCCTCCAGGGAACCCACCCCCGAGGCTGAACATATTCTGCATGGGGAGGGGGGTCGCACGACCCAACTCCCAAGCCTTGAGAGGCCCCAGGAAGCCCACCCCCAGGGCCTAATATACTTTCTATGGGGAGGGGGGCTTTGCGGCATCCTCCCTGAGCCTAGAGAGTCATTCGGGAGCACACCCCTGTGACTGAAATTTTATAAAATGGGGAGGGGGTGTACGGCCACCCTCCCCGAGCCTCTTAGGGCCCTGGGAAGCCCACCCCCCAGGGCAAAAAGTTTTCAAAAAGGGCAGAGGGGCCGCACGCGCCCACTCCCGAGCTGTACAGCATGGCTAAAAATCATTGCCAAGGTCAATACTCTTCATAGGCAAGACCTATTGACGTTTGCCAATGTTTGTTTTAGAAGGGGAGCATAGATTTTTGAAGTCCAGTTGAGTCACCAATGAAAAGGGTGTGTCTGTCACAAACCAAGACTGGCTCCATTCTGTTTACAGGACGAAGAGAGGAACATCACTTCCATTTAGTGCTGCAAAGCTCGCTGGTTGGTGCCATTGTTGTTCTGTACTTTACTAGCTTGGTCTTCAGCAAAGCAAGTGTGGAACAGAGATGTCCTGGTCCCACTGACCACATTCACCCTATCAATGAAAGATGAAGGAATAATATATTTCCAAAGCAGGTATAATTAAACTATTCCTCTTCTAAACATCCAGGTCCAACAATGGTCTCCCAAAATCCAAACTTCCATGTTTGGAAGACTAAAATCGGTTGAGACCTGTGTGAGGAAATATGAGCCCTGGCAAAGCTGTACCACTGTAATGTGGTTTTGGTTGTTGATTTTGATTGAGCTGTTGTGTGCAGTAGTTGGAAGTCTTGCGTTCTTAAATTTAGTCATGCAGCTCTGCCTTTGCTCTGACCTAGTAATAGGCCCATCAGCACTGACCCTTTTGGGGTATCAGAAAAATCAATTTCCTCTAATGTGAAGTAGAGCTGCAGGGCATCGGCAGCACTAAAAGATTCCCTTATATTTATAACTGCTTCCACACCCCATTATTTGAATGGATTGATGCCCTTGAACTGGCCCCTCTCCCTATGCTCCTGAGAAGTTGGTATCTTAAGATGTACAATTCAAGGGGTGCTGATAATTCTGTCCTAGTGCCTTGAATCCAGGTAATCATCCTACGTTGCTTGGTCCACTCAAGTGGAATACCAGATCATGTGGAACATGCTCTTCTGAACACCATACTAGTCCTATATTGGTAGATGTTGGAATTGGAAAGTCCCCTGCATGGTAACGGACCTGCACCTTAGCCCAGAGTGCCCCAGCTGCATGTAGATCTGGAAACCTGGTTACGAAATTGGTCATGGGACATACACAGATCATGCGTGGGTGCAGTGAGCAAGGCCTTCCTTGTTAGACCTCACTCTACCATAGATGGGAAGGGGTGCCAAAAGCGCTTTACTCAAAATGGGTTGGCCCACTGCCCTCACCCAGAGTTGCGGAATACGAGTGCGGTGGTGGCAGCTTACCCTTTTGGTGAACAGTAGAATGGCCGGGCCGCAGTGCTTAATTTGAGCTGGTAGGCGTGACCAGCACTTAGTTTTGGGGACTGGCACTTAGTCTTTACTCATGAGGTGTTTACAGGGAGCAAGAGATAAAAAACACAAATTTGAAAGTTGGAGAAAGAGAAAGATGGAAACAATGTCACAAAGGGAGAAAGCAGGAACCTGCAAGAGTAAGATAAAGGGACAGGGAGTATTCGGTAGTGGATTAAAGAGACATGAGGTGTATCTAAGACTACCAGCCTTGTTAGTCGGCACACCGACCTTTAATATCACCGGTCGCAGGCTTCTGATGCAGAGCTTCGGGCACCGACACTCTTTCTTTCACAAAATAAGCACTGCTGCTGTGTCTCCCATGCATTCAGAGTGGATCATACCGGCCCACACGGTTAACCTTCCGCAGTTGTATTCACAACTTGCTTGGCCTACATGAGAGGAATGTAACACTGTGAAGCGTGTGTGTTCCTGTGTGCTCCTGTGTGCTAAAAACTGCATGTATATGTGCTTCTGAACGTACATAGCCTAGAGGACTGTGGGTTCCATTTTGGGAAGCCTAGGGCCTAGAAAATTCTAAGATGGATTTGTGGATTGCAGACCCAGATAGGAGATATGGATTTCTGACATTTCTGGGGCTGTGGAGAGAGCTACACTGGGGAGAGAGAGAGCAGAGCATCCCCTGTGCGCATCAAAGGCATATTATGATTCAGGAAGGGTGCCGGGCAAGGATTCAGAGCTCAGTGTTAATTTAATGGTAGATGATGGGGCTGATAAGGTACACACTTCAGGAACCCTGAATCTAAAAGAAAGGAGGCTTTAACCTTTGAATGTTTGAGAGGCATATGTCACTGGAGTTTGACACTCAGGTGTAATCTTTGCTGCATCCATGGCCCAGGTTAGGGGTCCATCAGTTCTGGTGCCACCCCTGTTGGGGCAGTTCGGCCCCTGGAGAAGGAACAGAACAGAGGAGCGGGCACTACAAAGAGCCCAACACCTATAACACGAATTTCAAAGGTCGGGCTTAAAATCACATTTGTGTCTGAAGAGATTGTAAAAAAGTAGAAGCTGAAAACCTACTTGTTGTTCAGAGATGCAACAAAATCACCACGACTTGAGCTACTACAACCAAGACCAGGAACCGAGGTCTCCCTGTCTTACAGATTGGCTGGGGGACACTCTCTTCCCCCCAATGCCACCAACACTTGACCTGAGTCTGCAGCACCTGCCTGCCAAAACCAGTGTGCCCTGTGAGGAGGATACCCTGAAGACAGCGAGGCCCAGAGGTGATCCAGAGATGAGGATTTCAGTGAATGAGGTGTGAGGCCAAAGGTCCATCAGGATCAACTATGCTGTAGGATCACTGCAGTGCACAGAGGGTTGTTTGCCTATGCGTTGCGGCCAATCGCCCAGGGATAACTTTAGGACACTCGCCCATTAGCATCGATTGGGGCTGCCTCCCAAGTGCTTCAAGGCTCGAGGAACCAAGTAAACTTGTTGGGACCCCTCTATTTGCTAGGAGAGAGGGCCCACTCAACTGTGACCCCGAGTATCCACCACCAAGCCCAAGGATGCCGGGAGCTGCTTATCTGCCATTGAACGCTGGACCCGCCCACTGAAGAGGATTCTGCAGGATCAGGAGGCTCCTGCCGGACCGTCGTCTCCTTCCGAAGGGGTCCTCCACCGCCAGAACTTGGTCCCGCGTCACCGAAGATACTCTGCCAGTACCATGCCACAGTACTTCCGTCCCGAACTGAAATCACCGGAACATGTGCTGGAGCACAGAAGGGGACTGTTAGATTGTTGTTCCTGTGTGGGTAAGACACATCTAGCAGGGGCTCATTAGGATTTGGGGGACCAAAGCAGGATGCTCTGCATGTGAGAACTGTGTACGAGACTTGCAGGCACTTGCCATGAACTTCATGAACAGCAGCCTAGACCTGAGGGGTTTGTACCTGTGGGAGAGTTGCCTCATATATGGCCTAGACACTTAAGAACAGGGGAGTGGGCCTAGACAAGACACTTGAGTGAACTTGTCTGAAGCACTAGAAGAGGCTCTGCAAGTGATTATATTGATAATTTCACTGTGATAGATTTGAAGCGTTGTGTGTGTAATAAATGCTTGTTTTTCAATAAAACTCAGTCCTGGGCTTGTTGAAGTTGTTTGAGGATGCATTAAGTTGTATGTTTACACCTACACTGACCCTGTACCTCCCCCTCAGAAGTCTTGGACTGCTCGACCCGCGTTACCACTGAGAGTCAAGTGCGTAAGGGGTAGTACTTGGATCAGTTGCGCAGAGCTCCTAATAGGCTGGGCCCCAGGACTTCAGGAGTAAATGGCCCCAATGACCACAATGGCCAGCTTCTTTTATTGTCTGTGGTGTTGCAGTGTTTCTCCCTGTTAAGATTTGATACAAACTTGTGATGGGACTCTGCTGTGACAGCAAAGGTGTTATTTGCTTATTTGTGTTAAGCTCCTTCTGTTGGAGAAGGCTTGAAAGTATCTATGGGTTTGGGTCTAGCCTAAGAGGGACTCATGCCCCGTCTTTTCTCCTTGTGACTGTAGCGTTTGAGCATCTTGTCTCTCAGGGGGCAGCACATGTAAACAGCCCACTTGACTGATTTGACATCACCTTGTTTTTCGATAGGCCAACAATGAAGACAATCATGCACTCTTCTGGAGTAGCCATTTTCCGGGTATCTTGGAAATATTTTTTGATGGTATATCATTCATTGCTCAAGTTTCGACAACAACATTGGCATGGCTACTTACCGTTGGGTCTCCTGCTGGCCAGGCTTGAACTGTTTTTTATTCTCTTCCATGAAGCGCTTTCACTTCTTCGTTCCATGATAAGTCCAAAAGCTTTTTGAGAGAAACTGTTCAGCGAAGAATATAATCCCTTGTGTGGAGGAAAAATCTAAGTGGAAGGGCTACAGTTAGTTTTCGGGTATTCACCCGAGACTACGATGAAGTGGGCCAACAAAATAAAATGTTGCTCATGCTATCGACTGATCTTACAACTGTTTCCGCCTCTGGTCCTGTATGCTGACAATAAACGGAGGCAGGAAATGACAATATTAAGTTTTATTTCATGTCACTGAACAACCAATTAGATTACATGGATTTGTTTTTTACGTACAACTAGATATTGTACAAGTGTGCTCTATGTCGGGCACTCGGGGGAGGCTCAGTTTTTGAATGAGTAGAGCTTGCGACTAAAGTGCTGTATAAAGTAATCACTGGCTCTTGTAAATATAGACCATTTTGATGGTTTTGCTTTACTGTGAGTGAGGGAGATGATCGCAGCTGAGTGAGAAAATATTCACAAAGTAAATTATTGATTTACATAGGACCCTTAACTGACCTTATTAGGGGAATAATGTGGCAGAGGCAAATATGAGTACTTACAGAAGCATGAAAAAAACCAAGCATTGGCAAAGCCAATAAGTCTTGCCTATGCAAGAGCTATTGACTTTGCCAATATGTTTTAGTCATGTTGCACACAGGGGTGGCTGCTGTTAAGCATGGCTAAAACTTAGTGGGGTAAAGGAAACTGGCGTAGAGTTGAGTGGAGTGAAGTGGCTTGGAGTGGTGTGGAGGGAGTAGATTGTCATAAAGTGGAAGGCATAGAGTGGAGTAGAGTTGAGCATCGTAGATCGTCAGAGTGGAGTAAAGTGTGGTGGAGTGGCATAGAGTGTTATGGAGTGGTGTAGAGCAGAGTAGATTGTTTTAGAGTGGAATGGCGTGGAGTAGAGTGTTGTAGAATCGAGTAGAGTGGAGTGGCATAGAGTGGAGTAAAGTGGCATGGAGCAGCTTAGAGGGAGTTGTGAAGAGCGTTGTAGAGTGCAGTTGTGTTGTAGAGTGGCATAGAGCGGAGTAGATAGTCATAGAGTAGAGTAGAGTTTAATGGAGTAGACATCATAGAGTGGGGTATTGTAGAGTGGCCTAGAGTGAAGTGGCGTAAGGTGCAGAGTAGATTGGCGTAGTGCATTGGTTTTGAGTAAAGCGGTATAGAGTTCATTGACGTAGAGTGCAGTTTTGTGGAGTGCAGTGGTGCAGAATAGATTAGAGTGCTGTAGAGTGATGCAGAGTGTATTGACGTAGAGTGGCATAAAGTGCAGTGATGTATAGCGCAATGGTGTAGAGTAGTGTAGCAGTGCAGTGGTGCAGAGTAGAGTGGTGTTGAGTTCAGTGGCATAGATTGGCACGTGGAGCAGTGACAGAGTGCAATGGTGTAGCGTGCAGTGGTGTAGCGTGAAGTGGTGCAGAGTGCAGTGTTACAGAGCAGAATGGCGTTGAGTTCAGGGGCCGAGTACAGTCTTGCAGAGTAGAGTGGCGCAGAGTAGAATAGAGTGGCGTAGTATGCAGTGGTGTAACGTGCAGTTGCGTAGAGTTGCAGCATAGAGTATTTCAGCGTAGAGTGAAGTGATGTGGAGCAGTTGACGTAGAGTGCAGTGGCATCGAGTAAATTGTGTTGAGTGCATTGGTGTTCAGGGCAGTGGTTTAGAGTAGAGTGGCGTAGAGTTCAGTAACATAGAGTAGATTGTTTCAGAGTAGAGTGGAGTGGTGTTGGGTAGAGTGGAGTAGGGCAGTGGCATAGAATGCGGTGGCGTAGAGGTCAGTGGCATATAGTGCAGTGTTTCAGAGTAGAGTGGCATAGACTGGATTGGTGTATAGTGTACTGGTGAAGAGTACAGTGGTGCATAGTAGAGTAGAGAGGCATAGAGTGAAGTGACATAGAGTGTCGCACCAAATGCCAGCAGTGCTAAAGCCGGCTCTGGTGGTAGGCTATTGTTGTTTCAGTGGAACATGTTCACCTATTTCATTGTTGCCAACACACGTACCCAGCAAATAGTATAAAAACTATGTTTTGACATAGGCAGGATGTTTAAGGCTGTAGTGTAAATACTATAGTGGGTTTCCGGGCTCCAGTTGGTAGTTTTCATGAAAGCAGTAATCTGTGTTGTCTAGGTTTTCATGACCGGGTGCTACTGCACCTGTTGCACATACTGAGGCAATTGCTCATTCAGTGTAGTTGTGCAGGCGACACCTTTTGGGTTGACAATGCGTGCTATTATTAAAAGGGCTTGGTACTCGGCCTCGCTGACTGTAAACAGAAAGCTTATTAGACATTCACTAGAAGGTCACATTAAGCAAAAGCCAACAGTGCTTTGATAGAAGAACCTTGACATGAATATTTGCTTAGTGTGTGCACCTTCTCTCTGCAGGCCTGTTGTAATGGGTTATGTTACAGCCTCGTAAACTGGAGCATAGAAAAAGCATGAGCGGGCTCCATGGAGAGAGTAATCTGCAATCCTCCTGCTTTCTTTTAAGCGCTCTCCCCTTGAAGTCACAGAAAGACAAGTAAACACCAAGCTCCCTATGAAGACTGAGCCTGACATTTGACGTGTGTTTAATTGCACAGCAAATGTGACAACATAAGAACAAGATTTAAAGGCATGTTGACAAAGTGAGATCTTGGAAGGATTCAGTAAACACGGTTTGGGCAAGGGAAGGGGCAAACTGAAGCTGGACAGCCTAAAACAAATAGAGCCAGCAAATAGAAAGCAAGGAAATGTGAGCTACAAACCACAGAGCCAATGGTAAGCAATTGGCGGAATGCATTCCCAGGGAAACTTTCTGAATGTTTCCAAGATGTCTTCTGCAAACCGCGACCTAAAGAGTTTTTTCCCCCCCTCAAACCGCTCCCATTTCAAATATACACAGTTTAACGTTTACACCTAAGTGTTAACTATTTGACACCAGCACGACTTTAGAAAATTACACCTATCAAACGTCATCAGAGAGAAGCTGATTTTATTAACATAGTTTAGGCTTGTTGGTAACCGCTATATATACCAAAGTGACTGAAGGATTCAGTGTCTGGAAACCTCCCTTCCCACTATGGTAGCTAACTGCTTATTGTCTATGGCATGGAAATGCAGGGGGCGCTATCACTACAGAGGTAGATTGCAGAAGTATATAACCGGGCTACTGCTGAATATTCATTACTGAGTCAAATCCTGGGGGCGCAGCAATAACGCAGGGAGCCCTCCTGACCAGAGCATGGACCACAATGAATGCTTGATTTATGGAATATGGGAAATGCCATAACATCAAGGCGTAACAGTGTTCAGGTGTGCCCATGTCTGTAGTGTATATCTGATGCACAATGTTACATGTACATGGTTATCTGTGGAGTAAGGTGCATCCATCACCAAACACTAATACCAACAGCATTCTGAACCATGATAAAGTACCTACTGGCACTCACCTCTCAATTGATATGATATGACCGAAAGGCACTTTGAACAATTTTGGCTTTGGAAGATGGTGGTGGTAGGGGGCAGGAGCAGTACCTAATCTGTAAAATAATATGTGCAGGGGCCTAAAGTTCTGCTCAGACTGCGGAAAACACGATTGAATGTTGTATTTGGCCAATACCAAGACCATGAAGTCTTGATTCCGCCTCATGCCTCTTTCTTCCACCAGCAGACATTCCTTGACCCTATATCTTACTCTTATGGATTCTTTTTCATTGCTGCTTTCTCCTTTTGTCGCTGTTTTTACATCTTTTCCTTCCTCCTCCTTTCTCCTTTTTCTGTTTTTCTGCTCTCTTGTTTGGGGTCCACAAAAATCTGTGCCGGTGGACCCCACCTGCCACCACCGGCTCAAATTAAGCACTGGGGGGTTCTTTTGTTATTTGCAAATGCAAATATCTTTGTTATGGATATACTTCTGAGACAGTAATTATTTGCATAAACTGTACAGTATTTTGTAAAAACAAGTTAAGGAAAGATAATGGATTTACATATTTGCTGGCCATGTTGTGCCATGTGAAATGCAGGGGTGAGGGAATGAGTGCGCTGGATGTTAACCCATTACAGGGTATGGTTGACTGCCTTGAAGGGAGAAAAACTAGAACCAACAGCCAGGACAGAGTCAAGTGGTCCCTAACCAGCTGAAGAATTGAAACCTACTGAGGCATGGGTTTTTTAGGGGCAGCAAGGTGTAGACTGGACGATCACAGATCCTCCCTACCGCCACAAAGTTATTGCTCTGACTGGGTACTCCTGTCTGAATTCCAGCAGTAAACCAGGAAGAGTCCAAACTAACTCCTGGAGTTCAGAAAACAGCTAGGGGTACTAAGAGAGTAAGCCACACCTTCTCGGAGCAAAGTGTTTATGAATCGTGGCCAGATTTCTGTTTGTAGGAAGGTTGCCCCCCCCCCCCGCCCCTCCTCCTCCTCAGTGTCATTTACGTGAGTCCTTTGTGATCACTACTCGCGGTTGCCAGTGTGCATAATCACCACTAGGTAGTGTTCTTGAATATAAGCGCCATTTCTATTGCTCCCAATCAAGACCACCGGAAGAAATGGTTCATTTGTGGCTAAGCAGCATGTCCCCCTTCCGCTCTCTATTCTCATCCAATTTTTGTGATTTGATTCGTTCTGCTCTTTCCATTATGGCTGCTGTCAACAGCGGCGGAAGAGTACACACATCCTGCCGGAATCTAGCTACTTGGTTTGATTGGTATGACCTTTCATCTCTTTTTCTGGACTTCACTTTAGCACTGCGTCATAGTAAACAAGTCATTTAAACATTTATATTCGATTTGTAAATACATGCCTTACCCAGTTTACATTGTTGATTATTCCCTTGTTTGTACTACCAGAGCAGGATTCTAAGTACAATCGGGAAGTTGTGTTATTTTACACCTTGCTTCTCCCAAGTCACTTCTGTTTGCTGACAAGCATATGAAAACTAACCATAACGCTGCGCAGCAGCTGGACGAGGTTGTTCACTCCAGAAGCTAATGTTTGCAATATTGAGGACTGCACATTCAGACATGTTGGTCTACGGCTGACAAAGGGACGTTTAAAGCGACGCCGCTGATCCAGCGCTACTCCAATAATTATCAGGGATCAATACATCATAATACAATGGAGCATACACATTCACCCAGAATCCCTGATCGCTGGGGTCAATTTATATGTACGATCAATTCTTTTCTTTTCTTAGATTACATTATGGCATCACAATCTAACTTTTTACATCAACTTTCCTTCCACTTGGTCGATGGACCAATTAGTTGAATAGTTGATGGCAATGATAACTTCTAGCTTACTAACCATTTAATTTAATTAAAATGATCACAGACTCTCAGTGAAGTTAATAATGAATTTTATCTCAAATAATTAAGGATTCTGCTCACCTGCATTTGGTTACAAAATACAAACACTGAATCTCGCGTAAGGAGAAATTTTACATATGCAGTCCAAATGAAATACAAACTCATCCAAACAGAAATGACTTAATGCAATGAAGGAGTGGATAGAGTAAGAGACAAAAGTTTCAGCAAAAATATGTGCGAAACATCATATACCTAACGGAGGGGATAGATTAAGAGACAAAATCCATCCATAAGTTAAATTCTGAGAACAAGTTTGACTAAATACAAACCTATTGGTCTGTAGGAAAACCAACCCCTCGGCCTAGGAGATGGTGGGGGTTCCCCGAAATAGGATCAGGGAACAAAGGATAAAAAGAAACAGGATCAGGTCAGGAACAGTTAGGCCGCTCTGCAAACCGACAGACAGCGACGCATCTCCCCTCTTCCTTTCCTGCCAGCCTAAGCTTAAACCACACTCCTAAAGGCACCCCAATTATACCCTAGAACTAACATGTCCGTCCCACAATTGTTGCAAACTTTATTAAATCTCGCAAAGGGATTGGTGGGCTTGTGAGGTGGCGTTGTCACACCACTGTGACTTCACCTTTATTTCAACTACTTCATTGTTCACCATTCGTTCCCAGGGTATGGTTCTCAGCTTGTTCTCACTTTATTTCATGTGATACAAATTTTAACATTTTTCATTCATTTTTTTAACATCATCCGCAGTCTGTGTCTCCGGTCCCAAGCCTGGGCACTTCTTTTGGCAGTCGTTCGACACTCTGGCCTTCACCCTTCTCATGTCATCTGCGGTGCACTGCGCGTCTGTCTTGCTTCTGACAGAGCAAACTCACTCCTCGTGTTTTCCCCCTCCCACTTTAGCCAAGTTTAGAAAGATGGCTGCTTCATCTAGCACACTAAAGTAAATGAAAATTAACATTTATTAATTATATGATAATGAAACCTTCACGGTTTACCACCCACCTTGCATTATTCCCCATTAATGTTACCTAGCATAAGCTTTGTGCAAAAGTAGTATTATTTATTAGTTCAAAACAGGATGCAACTTGCAAATTACTGAAGCATATGTGGCCTATTTATCCAACGCTTCTCGTTTTTCTCAAATCGCAATGTTATTACAATATTATTTGTTTACGTGTTAGTTCAGACAAGCGCAAAGCAATTTCCCTTGTGTTCGTGTTGGGTGTACATTAGTTTTTCAACAACTATTTACTGTTAGTACGTATTATGGGGGTATCAATTCGAGCAGGTTTCATTTTTGCAAAACCCTGCTCCATCAATTCCCCCCTCTGATGGCTTATAGGAGCCATCATAAAATACCTACCATACCAAGTGCCATCTTTAATCATTTATAACTTATTCTTCTCTCTTTTTATGGCACCCTCATCTAAATCTTTCATCGAGTCATAGTGCTCTCCTTTCATTTCCTCTAGTTCTATTTCTTCTCTTTTTCTTGCTCTTCGTTTATTCTTTGCTTCTGTCACTTCTTTTCTTCCACTCTTGCACTTACAACACTTATATGTTGTTATTATTACTAAGATTATTATTGCTACTGAAACGATTGGCATTATTATTCTTCCTAATAAACTACTTCCAAAGGTAGAAAACCATTTATTTATAGAGGAGAAACTCTTACCAAGTCTCTCCCAAAAACCATCAACCTCCAGTTGGGTCAAATCTTCATGTAATTTTGTAATATTCTTTATATATAATACTCGATTCCTTTACTCTTATCCGGGATATATGTGCAGCAATGTTGGACTTGCAACATTCCACAGACTCCAGTCTCCTTTGCCAATAATATATTAAGGGCAAGTCGATTTTGCAAAACCATTGACCTGATTACAACCATTTCCGTATCAATCATCAAGAACCCACCAGCAGTATCTGTAGATAAACGATCAACCACTGTGGACAATTTTCGAATTTTATGTGAATTCAGAACGACCCCAACTGAAGGTATCAGTGCACCAAAAATATCTCCTACTATTTCTGAGAAGCTTATTCTTTTGTTACATGTTAGTCCTTGCTTTACTTCGTTCAGTTTATGGCTGCTTCGGTCCATATGGTAGACCTTTGGAAAGACGATAGCAAAATAACAACTACCATACCAATGTGCAGGCAACCTATAATGGGCTTTCTTACCACACACATAATAGACTCCTGGAAAAACAGGATCAGTTCCACCTTTCAATCCCCAACCTCCAGTGATTTGAAAAGTGTGCTCACATTCACTAGAACCAATAAAATAATTATTATAGTTTTCGTTCTAAACAAACACATTTTTCCCTTCTTTGACCAGTCCAGGGACACTGCAGCGTATCCTTCGCCTTTCTCATAATTTCCTTCTCTAAAATCCCATGGTGGTACCCGTGACTTCTGTTCAGCAGCTTTCCTTTTGAAACTTTCTCTTCTATCTTCTACCATTTCTATGAAAACTTTCTCTTCAACCCGCAAACTACAAGTTAAGTTGTTCTTGTAAGCATATTCTATGTCTAAGGTTCTAGTAATATGGAAAAATTCCCCCATATATCGCACATTTTTAGCACTTAAAACCTTATTTAGTTCTTTAATAATAGGAATTTCGGAAAATTCTAAATCTATATTGGAGAAGTAGTACTTGAGCTTTCCCGTCACGTAAAACAGACTTGTAAGTATACTGCAAGACACACCATAGGTTAACGGAAGGTGGTGATAGGTCACCCCCTCTGAGACAGACGATGGTAATTGCATGCACACGTAACATTCACTTACATTCATTGTATTAATATACTCGTAAAGTAATTTTGTGAAGACATTTAACGAGAAATCACCAATTGATTTATCATGATGGAGAATGCTTCCATCCAATGGTTCTAATTTAGTATTAGGTGTTTCATTAGTGACATCACTCATTCTTTCTTTTCTTACATTGTTAGTATTGTTTCCATCATTAGTTACCATTAGAATAGGTACAAGGACAGTTAATAATAACCACATAAATGTTAACATCAAAACACTACATAAGCAAGCTTTAATACATCTACGTTTTAGACTAGATTTTGGAAGTTCAGCCATTTTGTTTCTAAAAATAAAAATCTATCTAATCCTATAAATTCTAAGCTATTTAAAAATTCTTAAAAATAGTAGTGTAATCCTACACTTCAAGGCTTTCGTCTTTACCCCCTTTCTTTTATTCTTTTTCTTCAATTTTCTTTGAGTCTTTGTTTCGTCTTTCTTTTAATCAGCAAGGTTGCACCTTGGTTTTGTCACAATTCTTTAAGGGGGTCTTAGTTTGTTTTCATCAACTTGCTCAGTGTCAGATTTATCTTTTTCTTCACTTGGATCTGAACTTTCAGTTTCTTCTAAAATGACATAGGTCCATTCAGGTGCTCTGAATTTCTTGTTTGGTATTCTTACTCTTCTGGTTTTTCGTACTAATTCTTTTCCTGACTCTTCTTGTTCTGTTTGACTTGAGACCTTATTACTTTGTTCTGGTCTTTTCTTAACTTTCTTTTCACAAGAGTGTATTTCAGTCTTTTCACTCCACTTGGCCAATTTTCATCCTTTCTTGGTTTCTTTGCTTTGATCACTTTCTCACTTTCTGCATTTGTTTCACAGATTCTTTTATTTGCTCTCACTTCTGATTGTTCTTCTTCCTGAGTTTCAGCTTCTTTGGGTTCTTCTGATTCGGCAATAACTTCTCTTTCAACTGTGAACTCGCTTCCTTCTGGTTCAAGAACAATCTCATCTGTTTCAAGTTCTGCTGGGAGTTAACTTTCTTCTGGATCAACAGTAAACTCGCTTCTTTCTTGCTCAATGGCAGTCTCTCGTACCCCGGAATCTTGCGCCAACTCTACTCGACTTGGGCTCGGCTGTTCACCATCTGGTTGTTCGTCAGAATCTATCACCCTAGATTCATCGGCTTCACACACTTCAAGCACAGGTCTTTGTTTTTCATTCACCAGTTATTGCTCCTTCGATCTTTCAAGTGGATCTAGGGTTCGTTTGGTATGGCTCGCATGAATCCAATTTGTCAAGCCAGCACACTTCACTGCCGTTGTCGTTACCAGTATTATTTGAGAAGGTCTGTGCCACCTGGGTTCTAAACACGATTTTCTTGCGTGCTTCTTGATATAAACCCATTCACCAGGACTCAGATCATGAGCTTGATTCCGATGTATCGTTGTGGCTTCTTCTCCAACCTGGTGAGAGACAGAACGTACCAGTTCAGCCAGTCCTCTGCAATAGTCAAGCACTAGATCATCAGATATACTCATTAGTTTGTTTGCTGGTATATATGCTTGTCTCATTGCTCTTTCCATGAGAATTTCATGGGGACTCAATCCAGTCTTTTTGTCAGGAATACTTCTTGGACTCATCAGCACAAGGGGTAAAGCGTCAGGCCATTTCAGTGACGTGGATGCACACACTTTCCCTAAACTTGATTTTATAGTGCCATTCAATTGCTCAACCACTCAAGAGGCTTCGGGTCGATAGGCACAATACAGCTTCTGCTCAATCTTAAATGCTGCACAAATCAGCCGAATTATCTCATTGTTGAAATGTGTTCCTCTATCTGTCTCCAAAGTGACTGGAATTCCAAATCTAGGGATCAGCTCTCTTAAAAGTAGTTTAGCCACAGTAAGGCTATCGTTCCTTCTCGTGGGATAGGCTTCCACCCAGCGAGAGAACAAACAGACAATGACCAGTACATATCTCAGCCCGTTACACGGGGGAAGCTCAATAAAATCAAGCTGGAGCCGGGTAAATGGACCTCCTGCTCTCCCAATTCGTCCCCAACTTACAACTGTCTTTCTGCCTGGATTTTGTTGCTGACAGATCACACACCTCTGGCAAAGGCTCTCTGCAATGACCCTGAACTTTGGATTATACTATGACTGCTTGAAGAGTCTGATCATTGCATCTCTTCCGACATGTGCAATTCCATGGTAAACTCTAGCCATATGGGAAAGTAAGGAATCTGGTAACACTGGTCTCCCATCAAGATAGACCCATAGTTCATCTTCTGTTCTTTTGCTACAGCCTGTTTTGTTCGATCTTTCCTTTTCCTCATCACTTGCTTCTTCCTGCATCTGTCTAACTTCTTCCCATGTTTCAAATGTTGTTGTAAACAAAAGATGGCATTCTGTATTTCCCCTCTCAATTGATCTGTTCAAAGCCATTGTATTTCGTGCACAATAACGTGCTATTTGGTCGGCATATCTGTTGCCCTTCGTCACATAATCATCTCCTGATTTATGTGCGGCACATTTGACTACTGCAATTCTTTTGGGCAATTGTAAAGCATCCAATAGTTCCTTTACAGTTTTACCATTTCTAATAGGGGAACCTGAAGAGGTCAGAAATCCCCTTTGCATCCATAGCTGGCCGAAATCATGAACCATTCCAAATCTGTATTGGCTGTCTGAATATTGTTACTTTCAGGCTTTTGGCAATTTTGCATGCTCGAATCAGAGCTATTAGCTCAGCTATTTGGGCGGAGTTTACTCCTTTCAGATAGGATGCTGCAAGAACCCCTTCTATGGTGCAAACAGCATAAGCGGTGCACAATTCACCTCTTTCATTTCTCACACAGGATCCATCAACAAACATTTCACAATCTGATTCCTCCAATGGACAATCTTCTATGTCTGGCCTAGGTTTGGTGCAGAATTCAGTCACATCCAGACAATCATGATCAGCTTCCTCTCTCACTTCCTCACGGCAACAAAGTTGCCGGATTCACAGTAGTGCACCTTACCACAGTCACATTTTCAGCACCCAGAATCACTCTCTCGTACTTAGTCAGCTGACTAGAAGTAAGATACTGTGTCCTGGTACGGGTCAAAAGAATCTCAACAGAATGTGGCACATACACTTTAACTGGATACCCCATCACAATCGGTTCACTCTGTTCTAGACTTCAGCAAGTAGCTGCTACTGCTTTCAAGCATCCTGGCAACGCTGCAGCCACTGAATCCAGAGTAGCAGACAAATATGCTACTGGACATCGTGCCGTTCCATGTTTCTGTGTTAGGACTGAGAGTGCACACCCATCTCTCTCACAACAGTACAATGCAAATTCTTTGGAATAATCTGGCATTCCCAATGCAGGTGCATGACACGGACTGCTTCTCAATTTTACAAAAGCTTCCATACTTTCATCATCCAGAACAATCTGATCCTTCACATCCTTTCGTGTTAACCTCTGTAGAGGTTTTGCTACCAGTGAGAAACCACAGATCCACTGACGGCACTATCCAACCATTCCCAAAAACATTTGTACTTCTTTCTGTGTTTTAGGTGGACTCATCGGTTTTATCACACTGATTCTTTCTGGAGTTACTTTTCTAACTCCCTTTTCTATTTTGTGTCCAAGGTACAGTACTTCTGGTTTACAAAATTGCAATTTTGCTGGGGACACTTTGTGTCCTTTTTCTGCCAAATGATTCAATAAGGCAATTGTGTCCGTCACACATGCCTCTCTTGTCTTTGATGCCACCAGTAGGTCATCAATGTATTGAACCAAAACCGAATTACCTGGCATGACTAGAGTCTCCAGACATTTTTTCAAGATCTGATTAAAAATTGAGGGGCTCTTTGTATACCCTTGAGGAACTCTGCACCATGCCAAAACACGGTCTCCGAACCGGAATGCAGACAAATATTGGCTTTCCGGATGCAAAGAAATTGGCTTGGCACAAATCAATAACTGTGTACCATTCAGCATCACATGGGATCTGATAAAGAATCACGGCCGGATTTGGTACTACTGGACAACAGGGTACTACAATTTTATAAATTTTTTGCAAATCCTGCACTATCCGGTATTTCCCACTGGGCTTTTTGATACCTATGATAGGTGAATTACAAGGACTGCTCATTTATTTCTTTTAAAATTCCTTGTTCAATCATTTGGTCAATCACAGGAGCAACTCCTGCAATTACCTCTAGACTCATTTTATACTGTGGTGTGTTTGGATATACAGCACCATCCTTTACTGTAATCTGAATTGGGTCTATCTTTGTCATTAAGCCAATCTCCTTTCCTGAAAAATCCCACACATCAGATCTTACTGCACTTTTTAATTCTTCAGGCAAACTTTCTTCTGTGAGAAGTGAATACAATTCATCCACTTCTGTTCCTTGCTTCGCTAGCATCCTTTTAAATTTAACATCCTCATCAGGCGTCTGAAATGCAATTCCATCTGGTGTACAATAGAAGGTGCAGTTCATCTTGCATAACAAATCTCTTCCCAAGAGATTTATTGGGCTTGAGTCACATACCACAAACCGATGCATGTTTTTGAAGTTACCAATGTGAACTTCAATTGGATTTGTAACAGGTGTTCTAATATGCTTATTTGAGACTCCTACAACTTGGATAGTTTCTCCCGAGAGGGGTAGGTTTGGAATTTCTGCTGCTCTCACAGTAGAACGGGTAGCACCAGTGTCCACTAAAAATGTAATATCATTACCTTCCACTTTTCCGTCAACAAATGGACCTGACTGATCTACCGCCAAGGATGCGCCAAGTACGCACTCTTCCTCCCCCCTCAGGCACTGTCTTTGAGATGAGTCTGAATCATTCCCACCACACTGCACCCAATACTGCGGAATCACACCTTGATTCTTACCAATCTGGTCACCTCCGTGATATCCAGTGTTCACACTGTACCTCTGCACTTGAGCCCTCACATTATTTGGCATGGGAGCTTGCGGCACCTGTAACTGTTGAGTAACTATCTGCTGCTGCTGCTGCTGTTGATTTACACCCACCTCATTCTGCATCTGTGGAATCAAATTTTGATTTCCCCCATTAATCTTTTTAGCGGATCTACACTCATTCTTCCAATGTCCAAGCTTTCCGCACGCATGACAAGGAAATTTCTTCATAGCTTCCTCTTTATTCATTTTTCCCCTTCCTTTGCCTCCACTGAAATTCTGTCCATTTTGACTCTCACCACCCGCCTGATTACTGGTTTGAGGATTATTATATGCCTCTTGATGTTCTGCCAACTTTCACCTGTGCCCACATCATTTTCTCTTAACTTTTTATGTCTTGATTCAATGTCATCTCTACAATACTTTGCATACCTCAAAATTTCGTCTATCGTTTTATTCTGCCAGCAAATTAAATGCTGTTGAATCATATTACTAATGTCTGGTTTTAATCCGAACACAAAACGATACACGAAATGTCCCATATCTTTGTCTCCAATATTTTCGAATCCACTATACTGTTTGAATACCTGCAACAACCTTTCATAGTAGGCGTGCACTGATTCTTTTGGTTCCTGGGTAGTCCTGTCAATTTTAACCCAATCTGTTTCTTTTGGGAAATTTTCCCTTCAGAAACTTGATTACCTGATTGTACTTTTTCAACACCTCCTCTGATGGTGCACCTGTTTTAACGTCTCTAGGATATTCATCCTTTGGCCAATCAACAGTGATCTTACACTCTGTCCACAAGTCTGCCGGAACAACAATTTCAAACAACCCATCTAAATCCTTTAACAAAACCTTCGAGACCTTCACAAACCTTTCTACCTGTTTGTACCATTCTACGGGTTTCTCTCTTAGTCTGGGGAAATCATTCGTAAATGATAATATATCCTGCCTTGACCATGGAACATGAACGTATCCGCCACCTGGTACTTCTCTCATCGGACACGCCCTTTCAACCTGTTCTGTTTCCTTTAACGGGAACATAGACACTCCTTTACTAGCTGCTTCTTCCTTCTTTCTTACCCATCTATTTCTCCATCGATCTACATCTCCCCATTTCTTCAAAATGTTCATCAACTCTTTTATCTGTAACCTTTTTCCAGACGCATTCAAACTCTCCAGATCCTTTTCAGTAACTGCCAATCTGTACGATTTCTGTAACACCTTTGACATCTCCGTCTATTCCATACTCACTAGCAGCTTCAGATATTTTTTCATGAAGATTCTTCGCTCTCCAAGTAATGCTTTTACACAAGAACAATAATTCATAATCTCGATAAATTCCTAATCTATCTGGACTGATCGTACCAATAATCATTTCTTCCAAATCTACCTTCAATTGGCTCACATTTATACTCTGTGGTTGGTTGTTTTTCTTTCTTTTCCCTTTCCTTTATCCAATCATTAAATTCTTCTGACGAAGGACCTGCTGAACTTCCTGTCATTGGAGTGACATTTGTCCCTATTCTCCTTGGATTTATTTGTGTATCTCTTCTAGGGGTTTCTGTTATCATTTCACAAACTGGGAGATCTAACAATGTAACATTTGTGTCAGCCTGTCTATTCTTATTGACTATCGTCTCCATTCTGCTCCTGACACCCATTGGAACTGCTAATGTATGTACTTTAGGTGTATTTGAGTTTTCTCCAAACAAAGGAACTACAGGACCTATTGTCACTGGTACCGTCAACGCTTCTGCATTTAAACTTAACTGATTTATTTTCTGAAACTGCTCTACATTTGCCTTGTTTAACACCTCAAACTCTTTTTCTCTCATTATCCTAGCCATGTCCGCAATCTGTGGAATCAACGGATTTCCCATAAAGAGTGCATTCGGAGTCACTTCAACTGAATTTTCTTGATATGGCGGGGGTCTTTCGGTCATAAATTCCTCTAATAACTCATCATCAGAATCATTTACACCATCTCTTGTACTTCAGGTTTCTATATTTTTCTCTTTACATTTGCCTCCTGTCTGCTCATCAACTGTTAAAACTGGGTATAACCCTTCCGTTACCACAGCTCTCCTCCATCTTTTCAGCTTTTCTTCCTTATTCTCAAAAGGATATCTGAACATCATACTCCTATAACCTCTGTTACCAATTCTATATTTTTCTCTCTCAAATGCCTCAACTTCCCATTCCTCCAAGGCTTCGTACTGTGTCAATCTAGGTTTGGTTCTAATGAATTCATTCGATTTCTCAGATTCTGCAATATCCTTACATTAAATGTACCATACTGAGGAAAAGCTATAACACCATCATCCTTTGTATACTCCACCCAATTTTCCAACCACACACACGTATGATATCCTCGCTCCAACATCATAAAAAAAGCAGGCGTCTTTGGAGGTGGAATCGAAATTTCCTCTCTAGTCACAATTGGTTTGTCCTTTTTAAAGAAATTCTTTATTTTCTGCATCAACTTCATTTTCTGACTCTTTCCGCTAATGGGTCTTATCATGTATAAATAACAACCTTTCTGTATTTTCCTTATTCGATTGGTAAACTTTCATCCTATACTAGCGTGACTCGCATCAACCAACCAATCTCAGTACTGCTACGTAAGCAAAATCTCAACCGATACTAGCGCAGCTCACACCAACCAACCAATCACAGCTCAGTACACTCCCGCTGCTTGCCCAATACCAGCGCAGCTTTTGTGACGTCAGTATTACTCCTTCTACTGACCCTCCCTTTACAAAATAATACGGCAATATTTTCTAAGCACTCTTAATCAAAAATTCGATTAGTAACAACATAAAACAATGCTACCTTGTCTGTTCCACTAAATAAAGAGAGAGTTTTTCACTTTTTCAGAGGTTTTCTCACTACGAGTCCTAATAACGACCAGCACTATTTTACTCTTCAAACAAGTTCCGGGTGGACCTATTACTCCTCTAGGGATAAGGCCAAGATTTCACAAGAGGACTTTTTGGCGTAAAAAGGGGTCTTGTTACTCTCCTGGGGATAAGGCTAGAGTTTCGGAAGCGGACCCTTCGCTATTTCAAATCACTCCCCTTTTACACAAACTTTCCCTAATATAACGCCTACAGCCCTCCGTAGCTTTTAGGTATTATATCAACAGACAAAGTACTTCTGCAGTGTGGCTTCGTTACCACTCACTTCTTTTGCCTACTTCAGGCTAAATTCCATTCCCGGGATTCCTCGGGTATCTCCGTACCTGAACTTCAAGACAACATAGAACATGACACTAACTTTTCATGTTAAGAACATACAATCAAATCAATAATCATTACCAAACTAATCAATAATTAAACCAAGAAACTGATCCAGCGCTACTCCAATAATTATCAGGGATCAATACTCAATACATCATAATACAATGGCCCATACACATTCACCAGAAACCCTGATGCGCTGGGGTCAATTTATATGTATGATCAATTCTTTTCTTTTCATAGATTAAATTATGGCATCACAATGTAACTTTTTACATCAACTTTCCTTCCACTTGGTCGATGGACCAATTAGTTGAATAGTTGATGGCAATGATAACTTCTAGCTTACTAACCATTTAATTAAAATGATCACAGACTCTCAGTGAAGTTAATAATGAATTTTATCTCAAATAATTAAGGATTATGCTCAACTGCATTTGGTTACAAAATACAAACACTGAATCTCACGTAAGGAGAAATTTTACATATGCAGGCCAAATGAAATACAAACTCATCCAAACAGCAATGACTTTATGCAATGAAGGAGTGGATAGAGTAAGAGACAAAAGTTTCAGCAAAAATATGTGCGAAACATCATATACCTAATGGAGGGGATAGATGAAGAGACAATAGTTTTAATCTAAATAATACATATCATTGACGGAGTGGATAGGTGGAGAGACAAAAGTTTCAGAGACAAAATGCATCCATAAGTTAAATTCTGAGAACGAGTTTGACTAAGTACAAACCTATTGGTCTGTAGGAAAACCAACCCCTCGGCCTAGGAGATGGTGGGGGTTCCCTGAAATAGGATCAGGGAACAAAGGATAAAAAGAAACGGGATCGGACAGGTCAGGAACAGTTAGGCCTCTCTGAAAACCGACGGACAGCGACGCATCTCCCCTCTTCCTCTCCTGCCAGCCAAGCTTAAACCACACCCCTAAAGGCACCCCAATTATACCCTAGAACTAACATGTCCGTCCCACAATTGTTGCAAACTTTATTAAATCTCGCAACGGGATTGGTGGGCTTGGGAGGTGGCGTTGTCACACCACTGTGACTTCACCTTTGTTTCAACTACTTCATTGTTCACCATTCGTTCCCAGGGTATGGTTCTCAGCTTGTTCTCACTTTATTTCATGTGATACAAATTTTAACATTTTTCATTCATTTTTTAACATCATCCGCAGTCTGTGTCTCCGGTCCCACGCCTGGGCACTTCTTTTGGCAGTCGTTCAACACTCTGGCCTTCACCCTTCTCATGTCATCTGCGGTGCACTGCGCGTCTGTCTTGCTTCTGACAGAGCGAACTCTCTCCTCGTGTTTTCCCCCTCCCACTTTAGCCAAGTTTAGAAAGATGGCTGCTTCATCTAGCACACTAAAGTAAATGAAAATGAACATTTATTAATTATATGATAATGAAACCTTCACTGTTTTCCACCCACCTTGCATTATTCCCCATTAATGTTACCTAGCATAAGCTTTGTGCAAAAGTAGTATTATTTATTAGTTCAAAACAGGATGCAACATGCAAATTACTGAAGCATATGCGGCCTATTTATCCAACGCTTCTTGTTTGTCTCAAATCGCAATGTTATTACAATATTATTTTGTTTACGTTCTAGTTCAGACATGCGCAAAGCAATTTCCCTTGTGTTCGTGTTGGGTGTACATTAGTTTTTCAACAACTATTTACTGTTAGTACGTATTATGGAGGTATCAATTCGAGCAGGTTTCATTTTTGCGAAACCCTGCTCCATCACTGCGTTAACATTGAAATTATAGTCAGTTTTTTCTTGGAAACATTGTTTTATAATGGGCTTCGCTCAATCAAAACCTGGGCGTGCCTTTATTCTGGGTGAAATACTTGTGTATAGGGCTGTGGTGTGTAGATATTCTTGGGAATGGTCCGTTTGAATGTTTAGCCTTACTTTAATGTAAACCAATAACATTTATTTTTAGGCAATCACATGAGACATCTATTTTTCTCTGATGCTTACTTTTATTACAGGTAATAAATAATGCAAGTCGTAAGCAAAAACATAAAATACCAGAGTGACTGATATTGGTACAGCTCTGACATAGTGAGTGCACTAAACCGCGCCTCTTGACGACATCATGGCGCTCTTTTACGTAAAGCGATGAAATAACCTAATGCTCGTCTACGTAAACCGCCGGCACGCAATGCTCTATTTAAGTAATTGTCTGACGTCACTAACGCTACGTGTGTTTGCACGCGTGTCCTAGCATTTCTCCCGGTCGGTATGCAAACAGAGCGAGAGCTGCTGAGGCGCACACCTTGCTGCTAGCTCGAACCAACAGCTCGGTATTTCGAGGATGAGGGAACCTGCTCTGTATAATTCAGCCACGCGCTTGTTAGCTGATTAATTAAACGTACTGACCTGTAAAAACATAAACGTGTTTTCTCAAAAACAAACCATGATGCGATGTGTGTGCGTGGACGTGTCTGTGTTCTTCTGTGTCTGGCATTATACAAGAGAAAGTACTGAAGACTGCAGGATGTATCCGGTATCTCGGGGAAGAGGGGGAGGGAGAGTTACTGGCGTCATTCAGGGCTCAGTCTGTGGCCCTGTTTAATGTCATGTTGTGGAAGTCCGCGTCAGCGCTATACCTTCAGCTACTTGACAGGACTGGTACTTTTATCCTGTTTGTATGTGTGCATAAGAGGTAAAATCGTGATGAGGATTTGCAACAGCAGCACTTGTCCTAAATGCGTTTGTAAATAATTTGTTAGGGGATGGCTTTAAACAGTGCTTTCACAGGGATGAAAAAAGGAGGGGGCTCTGAAAGGGCCGTGGTCAAAGAAGAGGTAGCTTTTGTAATTAAGGGTGTGGCTTAAACATGCCCTAGAATCCTGTGCTTGGCACAGCACGTCACATGACCAGTATTTGGGCGCTTCTCTGAGTTTTCTACAACTGCATCCAGACAGAGCACACAACAAGTAACAGAAACATCTAAATGAGCCAGACCTATTTGCTGTGCCTGTTAGCAGTACCAGACAAATGAGTAATTGTAATATTGTTGTGAATATTTAGAACTGGAAATGTTTCAATTTTGAAAATATGAAACTAAATCACCCACTACTAAAGTCTGTGGACTATATAGTACATAATACTCGATGCTGCAAAATTCTGGAGCTCCAAACTCCATTGCAAATACAAGAGGTTTCGCCTGTGAAACTGTTTGGTTTTGCCAGTGTTTGTTTTTTGTCCTACATGGCAACTGTGAATATTCACATCTCTGCGGCAGCCGTCATTGGATGCAGTTTCTAAAATATATATAACAAAAAAATAAAAATGGCTGTTATTAATGCACACGTGTCCACGGTTGCCATTATTGAATGGCTTTTTAAAAAGTATAAGGAACTGCATTCAAAGATTGCCACCTCTTATGTGCATGTATCGACAATAGCCTTCTTTAAGCAGAGTTTCTTGTATTTAAAAAAAAAAAAAAAAATGCCATTCAAAGATGGATGCTGTGCAAGAGCCCGATTCTGTGGCAGCCATATTGGAATCTATTTTATTATATTTTAGGAACCCTCATTCAAAGATGGCCACTGAGGATGTGCATGCATCCATGCTGGCCATCTTAGAGTGCGATTTAAAAAAATAAATTGTACGAGGCTACCTGCCAATAGGGTGACGATGAAAGTACAAGGAGGCTCGGGGCAGAAGCCGCATGAGGGCTTTAATAAAGAGAGGGGTGGTGGCAAGTTGAGCAGGGGAGATAAAGAGGGAATGAAAACAGTCCCTTGTAGGTACTGCTAAGCAAGGTCGGACTTCAGCAGTGGAGGGACACATGCCATCCAGTCAAAACTTTGGGGAGGAGATCCCTGCTTCTGATTCGGTGGAAGTGAGATAGACAAGAAAGCCATCCAGTCACGAGTATGTGACCGCCTTAAAGCGCAACCTGTATATTGTATTATTTGCAATATGTTTTTTACAGCTAAAATGGTCTGTAGGTGGAACCTAAATAAGTAATAGGTCGATATTTGTATTCACAATGGCTAAAATCTTTAAGATAATATCCTGAGTAGTTCACTCATAGAGGGTAGGAATTGCACAAAAGCACTGTGTTAGCTTGTGGAGGTTAGCTGTCCTGCCTCACTATATTTTAGTAGGTTACACTCAAGTTCATTGTTGGGAGACGCATTGTTTCTCATTGAGGGCATGTTCTGTTTGGCCTGGGTTCTTAGGCACGTGGATTAATACACCCCAGCTTGAGTGGATTTCATCTTTAATCTAAAAGCATCACTGTTAAGTGGCCTGTTGGCAGGAAGTTCTGTTGTGGGAAGAGACTGCCCTTCCTGTAGTTTTTGTTTTGCCTATTTTTCACTGTGAAAGTTGTTTCTCAGTCACAGAAAGTCAGATAAAGAGTAACATACTTCAGCGCGTGATCTCTGGTTTGAAGAGGGAGCCTAAACAACTAAGGATTTGGCCAAGGGTTAGATATTTCTGTTGGCCGAAACCAAGACTAGATCACTTATCTCCTGGTTCCACCAACTCACATCTACTTCCTGTAACCATACTTCAAAAAGAAAAAGCTTATCCATGCCTGGGTGCTGTAAAGCAGACCTGTTGGCTTAGCACCCTGCTGCTGGACTTTAATGTTAACCTTTCAGGCAGGCGGGCAGCCTAGATGTGGAAAGATTGTCTCCCATGATAGTCATTCCTTTACAGTGAATCTTAATTCTTGGAAACAAGAGCTAATCATAGCTGATTGATAATGTATAGAACTTGACATTATTTCTAAACATACAGTCACTTACCATATGAGCTAAACAGGGTCCAATTCTTTGAAGACGCAGGCTTTCCACTAAAATGTAAGAAACTCCCTGTATTGTCCCTTTGTTTGTAGTATGGCCACAGGTGGAAGTCCTGTCAAGATAGGAGCTGGATGGTTACTAGCATCAGTTGCACGTGTGGGGTTGGTTGGCCTTTGCTTATCTTTGTGGATCTCGCAGCTCACTACCTGCTCTTTAATATGCAGCCACTGGGCAGACACGCACCATCATCTGACTTGTACCTGTCCCAGGCGTGCCAAACTGCCTGGTGAAGGATTTAGGACCAGACAAAGTCTCTCCACAGTCAGCTACGGCTCACTGTGTAAAAGTGGAGCACAGATGGTTTGATACAGAGCTAGCAGTCCTCTCTCAGAGTTACAAAAATGCAAAATTGTGCGCCCTTCATCAGAATAATGTCTGTATTTGCCTTCCTCTTGCCTGAGGCAATGCAGAAAGATTAGTTGGCCAGTTTTGATGAGGGAGGTGCGGGATGGATGGACTAAAGTCAATGTCATCTCCTGCCCACACTAAAACCAGTCTTGTGTGCGAGTTCAACTTCAGGGTAGTGATTGCCAAGAAAAAGAGACTGATTTGTGACATTGACTCTCCAGCATAGGTACCTTGCGTGCACTCATGCTCTAGAACCCACGACTGGCAAATAGTTCAGCATGCAGGGAATCTTTGGAAGATGCAATGCTGGGAAAGAAAAGTTACTGATCTGTAGCATAGGCTCTTCAGCACAGACCTATTGCATGGATTGCTTTTCAAACCCCTTCGTTGCTACACAGATAATGTTAGTTCAATATGAAAGTGAATCTTTGAAAGATACAGTACCAGGTTAGACGGCTACCAACTTCTTACAGAAGATCTTCAATAGAGATATGTTGCACATTCTGCTGTTGTAGGACCTTCCTGGTCATCAGCAGAACGGTCAACAGTCGGGTGAACCTATCAAATATCCAAATGCCGGGGCAGAGCCTGTAACCTTGGGTCTCCAACAGAGGTGCTTTCTATAGAGTGATGTCCTGAGATCCTTGCACGCTGCAAAATAGTTAAGTAAGCAGACAAATTAATGCAAGATCCATTGCTAATGAACACAGGTTTTTGCATGCAATCTCAAATTTCAAGTCTAGGTACTTGCCATACATTGGTGTTCTGGGACTCTCGCTACCCCTGGGCAGTCAGTCCCACAAGCAGGTAAAGGTTTGAAAGATCCAGTGCCAGGGAAGATTGTTACTGACCTGTAACATGTAACACAGGCTCTGCAACTTGGATATCTTGTATGCTTCGCTTGTGAGACCTTCACTGATGCAGGCAGATTCCTATTAGCTTTACATTCCCAAATAAAAAGCTAGAACACCAACATTTTTGCAAATAAAAGTAAAACAAAAAAGCTAGAAAAAAACAAATAATCAAAAACATTACAAAATGCAATTTTATTATTGAATGTGTACTAGGTTTAGCTGTAGGCTTAGTGTAATGTAAAGGTTGGAGAGAAAGTTAGGGTTGTATATTGTTTGATCCTATAAAATTTGAGGAAAGTGGAAACAAAATCAAACAAATTACCAGATAGACTGCATTAAAATTTAATAGGCTGGGTTCTTGCTTTTATTTTTTGGTAAATTTTGTTTTTCTCACTTAATACTTTTTTTTAATTAAAAAAATATATATATATCGACCTACATTTGGGAAATTCGTTCAAAATGCAGATGAATAAAATATCTAATGCCAGGAAAGAAAGTTACTGGTCTTTAACTTTAGTTCTCTAGTGTAGGTGGAAAACAATGGAATAGTTCAATAACCAGGGGAATCAATAAAAGATCCAGAACCAAAGAAGCCTGGCCTGTAACACACAGGGTCTCTAGTACAGTCCTTGCATCCAGAGCTGTTCTGGGATCCTCGATGATACAAAGAGGTTAGTTAAAGAAGCACATGCATCTCTGAAACATTCTGAGACACCCAATGCCAGTCTGTAATTTTTGGTCTCCTGCATGAGTACCTTCTAATCAGTGGTGTTCTTGGACCTACATGGTCACCTCTTGAATAACTAGTTAAAAAAACTGGAGAATCTACGGAAGATCCACCGACATATGTATGTATTTTGTATGCCATGGTAGTGAAATTAAAAGTACCACACTAACACATCATTTAGAGCAACTGTACTAATAAACACGCTTTGACACATTTATTAATATAGTGCAAAGGTAAAATTTGAGATTATCACAATATAGTAAAATTGACATTAGAAAAACCCTGTTTAATGACGCACAGATTGACTGTAGCCTGATTTTAAACAGGGAAAACTCTCCTAATCGCCAGGGTGCCTAGTCAAAGTGATTTTACCTTTCTGCACAAATGTACCCTATTTAATTCTGGTTTAATTATCTTTTGTTAAAACAAATACACATGATTACTGCCACAGTATAAACCATATATGCAGATGTGTAGAGTACAATATGCTAATTATTATGGTTGTTGAGGGAGGGCAAGTAGTTCATGACCCTTGACGCGTCTTCTCTTAAGTCATGGCCACTCCATACACTCAACATAGGTAATAAATTACATATTACATTATGCACATTCTCTCTCTTCTCTCTCTCCTCTCTCTCTCCTCTCTCTCTCCTCTCTCTCTCCTCTCTCTCTCCTCTCTCTCTTCCCCCCCCCCCCCCTCCCTCCTTCCTCTCTGTCAGTAAGGGATGATGTTCAGAGAAAGTGACTCCTTCCCAAGCACTGAGCTGGCTCAGGATAAGTCTTAAACGAAACTGTGGAGATCATGCCCATGAATTGTTAAAAAGAATATAGTATACAGTGGGTAGTCTGGTACTGCAGGCGGAGCAGTGGCCATGTTGAAATCGGGCAAGGAAACCGCTTTTTATTTTTTTTATTACACTCTTCACTTGTCAGTCAGTGGTGCTGAGGCTGATCTCCACATAGCCACAGCTAATAGTGAGCATTTCCGCAGTATTCGGTCTAGTATTTTTGACATTTTAACACATGTTCCTTCCCTGAGTTGACTGGGTGCAGCGCTGACACACTTTATGCCATATACGGTTAGCCCAAACAGGTCCCACAACACCACCGGGGACCTCATGGACAGTCTGCGTGTCGCAAATATACTGTTGTAACCTTCTATTGTTGCCAATGGTATGTTCCGTTCCCCCCTCCTTTTCCCTTCTTTTGGTTTCTCCCTCCGGGAGCTGTAGAATGTTGACACCTGTGTTCAGTTGTGGAGAGTGGATGGCCAATAAAACAGGACTTCTACTTACTCTGGTTCCTGTCATTTATACTTCTAACACTGGCGACGAATAACTGTGAAAGGGGCAGTTTTGGCCATCTCCCCTCTGTGTGCCCTCTCCAGTTACAAGTAATTCAAGTTAAAGAACTAAAGGAAAAAAAGGAAAGGTGCTCACCTGGTATTTGGTGTACTTGCCAGGACTTGGTCAGAAGACATAGAGGAGTGAACGGAGTACAGTGAGTGGTGGACACGGAGATTTCAGCTGTTCATTCCGGGATCGCATGCGAGTTAGGCGAGAGTAATCATCATAGTAGGAGATTCCTGTTTGCGTTGTACCGGCAGTGCTTCTGCGCTGTGCTTCTCTCCTGGGAGGCATACTTGCGGAGGAGATCAGCGGACTGGTGAGTGACGTGGTCCTTAACTTTAAGGTAACGGGCACTCAGGAAGTGTGAGCTGTCAGTGAGCTGTCACTGGTGTCGGAAATCGTGCTGTGGTCGCATGCCTGCCTCTGCCTGACGAGTGAGGGGAAGCGTCTGACAAGATTTGAGGAGGCTCCGGGGTGAATCTTTGTAAAGGTGTTGCCCACCGTAGATTCGATGAAGTACAGCCTTTCATTCATCGCGTCGTGAGCGAGAGGAGGCGAGCTCTGTTCGCCTGAGGAAATTTGGGAGTGTTCCTCTGAGGGAAGGCAGATAAGCGTTTCATTCCCTCACCCCAGTGTGGTTCTTCTGCCTTCTGGCGTGCAGGGTCTCTTCCGCCCCATCCTGTCAGCGTGTTCCGGGGCGTGAGGAGCGGAGACACTGTTCTCCTGAAGGTGCTCACTTTCCAGTCAGAGCGCTGGAGCGTTCCAGCTGACCTGCCTGTGTTGTCAGTTTCTGAGGCGAAATCGACAAGGGAGCCGTAGCTTTGCCAGCCTTCAAACTCGAGTTCAAGTTGCACTGTGAGTAAGGGAGAACTATATAAATACATTTTGACAGCCCGTCGTTTTCCTTCCCTGCTGGCATAAGTCAGTCCCCGTATTCCTGCAGCACGTTATCGTGGCTGGTTTTCACTGTAAACTCAATTGTAGAGTCATAACTGCCACTGCTTTACTCCATTTTGAGGGCCTGTTTTCTCTTATACATTTCTACGCTCTAAAAAAACTTTGGGGAACAAGGATACATTCTGTGCCACCTAATTACCCAAGTTGATTTTTCTCCGATTATATTTATAAAGTTCCCGCTGGCAACCCTTTTTACCCACTATGATGGCTGCAGCCAGCATGAGCCAACCCCCATCCTTTTTAAATGAGGTTGGAGAGCCTGAGATAAGCTGGAAAGAGTGGGTCAAATTGTTTGAGTCGTATCTTATTGCCATTGGGGGAGAGCGCTTCACTTCCATGCGTAAGCAGCACATCCTTCTTCATAATTTGGGAGTGTATGGGCGCAAAATATACGAGACATTGCCTGAACCTGAAAGCGAGGGAGGTGAAGCAGTTGAGGGTATGGATATTTTTGAGAGCACCATGGTCAAACTAGAGACACATTTTGGGGACAAAATAAACGTAGTGTTGGAACGACACAAGTTTTTCGGCAGAGCACAAGGGAAACCGGAATCTGTGACCAACTATATTGCAGCGTTGAGAGGTCTTACCTAATTGTGCGAATTTGGCAACCTCACGGATTCACTAATAAGAGACCAGTTGGTGCGGTGCACTAACAATGTGCGCATCCAAGAAAAACTGTTGGCCAAGAACCCCAATCTAAGAGAGGCTGTTGCCATAGCTAAATCAGTGGAACATACCACCAGGTGCATTAAGGAAATGAAGAGCTCAACTGATGTAGTGGCCAGTATCCAGGAAGAGTAAGAGTACAGTGAAGTCTTAAAAGTAAAAAGTAAAGAAAAGTTATACAACAAAAACCCTAGTAGTGAGAGAAGTCTAAGGTGTTTCAGGTGTGGAAGTAGCAATCACCTTGCTAATAACTTTCATTGCCCCGCTAAAAGTGTTACTTGCAAAAAATGTAATAGAAGGGGACATTTTGCTAGGGTGTGCAGAGAAGGTGACCCCCAAGTCAAGGAGGGTGGGGGTGTAGAAGGATCTTGGGGCAACGAAGTAAAATGTGTACTGCCTATTGAAAATAAGTATGTATTGTAAGTTAAAGATTGCTCAGGGAGTGTTAATATTATTTTTCCTAAGTGTGATTTATCTTTGAATAACACAACCGTAACCATGTTTGCAGATTCATGTTCCCCTTTTACGTTGAGTGCTTTGAGGAAAAAGGTAGGAACACATTACAGAAAGCAGACATTTCACCCACAGGTTATAACCGGGAGCCCATACCTCTGCTAGGTATGAAGGAGATGCGTATTGAATTAAAAGGCAGGAATACATATGGGAAGGTATACATTGTAGAGTCTGGATCCAACCTGTTAGGTTGGCAGCACCAGAAGGAACTGGGCATCATGGTGGATCCCAACAAGGAAGAACAAGTTCTACTGACGGCAGAAAACCTGGAGGGCGGAGGTATTTGTGACGAGTTCCCAGGATTGTTTCGGGAAGAGCTGGGCCTTTTACATGATTTCCAACATAAAATAAAACTCAAGACCAACGCCAAACCTGTAGTACATAAACTGCGCCCCGTGCCACAACAAATGAGAGAGCCTTTGGAGAAAGAGCTCAACAAACTGTGCAACATGGGAATAATACAACCTGTGGAATGTTCTGAATGGTTTGCGCCAGTCGTGATCGCAGCCAAGGCCAGTGAAGAAGGCATCCGTCTATGTGTAGACTAGAGGAGCCTCAACGAGAGCATATGGATAGAAAGACACCCACTGCCCAACATAAACGAGATGCTCAGCACCATGTCCCAAGCTAAGTACTTCAGCGTCATCGACATATTGATGGCTTACCACCAGGTGGACCTGCACCCAGAATCTAGACCACTCACCGCATTCATAACCCCTCATGATGCGTACATGTTCAGAAGGATGCCTTCTGGATTAGCGTCCGCTGCGGCGGTTTTCCAGAAGGTCATGCAGCAAATTTTGAAGGGGGTAAACTGCTCAATGTGTTTCCAGGACGATATCTTGGTGTATGGTCGCAACGTGGAAGACCATGACAACACCCTTGGACTCGTTTTCAAAAGGCTCATGGACGCAGGGTTGACAGTACAGAAGTCTAAGTGCAAAATAAGGGTGACGTCTGTCGACTACCTAGGACATTCAATTTCTGAAGAAGGATTTAGACCAAAAAGCAACCTTCTCAGTGCTGTGAGAGACGCTCCGTATCCAAAAAACAAGGAGGAACTTAAGTCCTTCTTAGGGTTGATGGAATATATGGCCAAGTACATTAAAAACTTCATCTAAATGTGAACCAGTGCGTGAACTATTAAAGAAAAACTAGGAGTTCGAATGGAATGAGCAACATAAGTGTGTGGTGGATGCTCTCAAAGAAGAGATCTTAAGTTCGCCGGCTTTGGGGGTATTTGATCCACATAATAAAACCATCCTCACCACAGATGCATCCAACAAGGGTTTGGGGGCCACCCTGACTCAAAGAAACGGGAAGGAAGAAAGGATTATTGCCTTTGCATCCCGTTGCCTTACAAATGCAGAAAATGCATTACAAATGCAGAAAAGAATTACTCCGTAATTGAAAAGGAGGCCCTGGCATGTTTCTGGGCAGTGAAGCATTTTAAATTCTTCCTGTGGGGGCTGAACTTCATCATTCGTATGGACCACAAGCCTCTCACTTCCATTTTCACTGTGAAGGGTATGGAAAATTGTACTCCACGTATTGGAAAATGGATTCTGGGTTTAGAGAATTTTAATTTCAAAGTGGAGTACGTTTCTGGCGAAGACAACAAAGTTGCAGACTTTTTATCTAGAACACCCTTGGAAGTGGAACAACCCGAGGAAATGCTTGACAGCCCCATCATGGTTGTAGACGACCCCACCAGTACAGAAGAAGAATGGAAGAAATACATGGAGGAAGACAAGGATATGGGCAGACTGAGAATTGTATTGAGAGAAGGGTGGCCTAGCAAATGCAGTGATCTGAAGGCAGAACTCAAAGACTTCTGGGAAGTCAGGAACGAATTGAGCATCATAAAGAACAGAGTCTATCGTCAAAACAAAGTTGTACCACCGGTGGGCCTCAGAAGAAGAATAATGGATCTGGCGCACGAAGGACATTTGGGACGTAACATAACCAAGAATAGAGTTCGTGCAAATTTTTGGTTCCCCAGGATGGACGCCATGGCAGAACAGTTAGTGAAAGACTGTGTCAGCTGTGCCAGAAGTGACAAATCTAAGTCTTTACGCAAGGCCCCTCTGTCCCCTGTCACTGTGCCCCTTAAACCGTGGAGTAAACTAGCCATGGACATAATTGGACCCATGGACAACCTGGGTGTCCAAAAGAGGTTCGTGTTGGTCCTAGTGGACTACACCTCCCATTGGGTTACTCAGAAATTTGTACATCGCGTAAACACAAATACAGTCCTGGATTTCCTCAAAGACGTGTTCTCAAAGGAGGGCATACCCTCCATCCTTATCACCGACAACGGTGTGCAATTTACATCCCAACCTATGAAGGAGTTCTTAGAGAACTTGAACATCAAACATGAGTTGACGGCTCTATATTGTCCCAAAGCCAACGGCCTAGTTGAGAGGACAAACAGACTAATCAAAGAGCACATCCAACTGGCCATTGCCAACGGTCATGACCTGGAAACATCCCTATGTGACTGTTTGTGGGCATACCACACCACGCCCAACCTGGTAACCGGGATCTCCCCTTTTGTTTCCCTCAGGAGGAGGGAACCGTGCACCAAACTTAACCCTAGTTGGTTGGGTGGAGGTAGGGCTGTGAACAATAACCCTGAGGAGGTGGGGAGGAAGGTTGACCTGCGCCAAGCTAAGTACAAGGAATGGTACAACAAAGAATGGGGTCAAAGCCCCCATCTGGAGAGTAGGTGATGTGGTGCAGATCAAGAGAAGTGTGAAGAAACCCCACAGCCTAAGTAAATTCTGCCCTCCTTGTCGCATTGTAAAGGCATTCAACAATGTAGTTCAACTTGACAATGGGCAATGGTGGAGTTGTGACAAAGTTGTCAAGTCCCAAATGGTTCCATGAAAATGTATCCTTATATTGCGTCTGTTTCATCATATAGGGAGGGAGGTGTGTTGTAACCTTCTATTGTTGCCAATAGTCAGGGGCGTAGCTAGGCCTTAGGCTGCCCATGGCGGCCCCTGCGTTTGCTGCCCTCGGCAAAATTATAGGGGGGGGGATAGCGGCCGCGGCCGATTCTTGCGGCCGCAACGGCCGCAGGTAAGAGCGGGGGGCGGGAAGGGGGGCCGGCTGCCGCCCCAAAACTCGTGCCGCCTGGGGCGGTCCGCCCCCATCGCCCCCCCTTAGCTACGCCACTGCCAATAGTATGTTCCGTTCCCCCCTCCCTTTCCCTTGGTTTCTCCCTCCGGGAGCTGACAGTAGAATGTTGACACTTGTGTTCAGTTGTGGAGAGTGGATGGCCAATAAAACAGGAGTTCTACTTACTCTGGTTCCTGTCATTTATACTTCTAACATATACATTACATGTTTTCCTTATTGTGTCCGGATTCGGACTGGCTCATAGTTAGAATGGTTAGCTGAATTATCGTAACATGTTCTTCCTAGTCGCCACAAATTTGTGCTCATAGATGTGGGGCTTGGTGGCATAATGCCGGTAATATTGTTGTCAAAGTGTATGTATGGAATGATATACTCTCTGTACCGCCTACAATTAAAAATGATTAAAAAAATTAATAAGGGAAAAAAAACACGTTTGTCCACTTTTAATGGGTTCAGGGATCTGTGCATAATCTCCTGGTCACAGGTCTCAATCACATAAAATAGCTTACAATTGTAAGCTACTTGCCATTTCTCCTAAGATTTTGCTTTGCATATGTGTGACCTTTCTATATTCTCAATGTACTTATGAGTGACATTTCAGCACCTTATGTGTGACACTTTGAGTGACACATTAGTGATGATGCTTTTTCTAATATGTCAATTTAAGGCTCTCCTGATAGCCCAGGAGTGGTGCTACGCAATTGTTGAAATAAATGCAATCAGTTTCACATACATTTTATTTATTATTGTGTTAATGCTTTTTTACATACAAATCATTCATTCCCTCCTCTGATTTTTGAAATCCTCAAAATCTACACTAAGTCTCTTTTAAAGTCTTCTCTGATTTCAACTTCTTGCATCTGGCTTCCTCCAACTGCTTCAATCCATCGTACTTATCAGCGTTGGTAGTTTCCATCTTGTGTTCCCTTTTTCTTTTGTTTCTTCCGCTCATTGCTGACAGCTTCTTTTTCCACCCACAAATAAATCCCAAACATATTCATCGAGGTCTGGTTAATGCTATTTTCAGGTGAGGCCTACCCAATGAAGTGCTCAATCCCACTGTTGACGCCATCTAATGAATCTACATAATGTGAAGCACATTAGGCTCTACAAGGAAGACACAGAATGATTACGTTTCTAAACCATGAAGGTTTATTAAATGTTCGTGTCAATCAAGAATCAATATATGAATTAATTAGTTGGAATGAAGTTCAAATCAATCAGTTATATAAGTAAGAGGACAAACTAACATTGAGTCACCTCAAATATAAAGTTAAGTAAAATCAGTTCTCCCAAAAAGAGAGTACCCTATGCTCCTCTAAGCTGCATCGGAAAATGGACAAAGCATTTCTGAGCTGTAATCTTTACATCTCACAAAGACACTCACAGAGGGGATGTTGATAAACATGCTGATCCCACCAGATCTGTCCATATATCGGTCTCTTGAACCATGCCACCTCAGGACGCAACTATACACAAAATCTCAGATTGGACAACCCAGCGCAGTAACTCACTAAGCAGACTATATCATAAATACCATAAAGGGACCTGCAGAGCTGTTCAAAGCTACCAGCATACTGAAAATGTAAAACTGTGGGTCTGTCTCTCACACTTCATCATCCAACACACTGTTACGCACTGCGTCCCATAACACGATAACCGCATGTCGGTGGTCATCACGCACGACATTGAAATACTTCCTGCAAGCACTCCAGCGCCTCACTTATGTATAGGAAGTGCTATATTAATACTGCAATACAGTACAATGATGCTGCACACTCAAAAAACTGCATCAAATCCTTTTGTTGAGAGGTAACACGAACGCATACGCCCAGTGCGTTTCTGCAGGGCTAGTTTGTCACGTGACAAAGGTATCCTGCCAAAATGCGTTAGGTTTTGTGCGTTCTCGCTGCCGCACAATAAAGGGATTGGATGCAGTTTTTTGAGTGCGCAGCATCATTGACTTTCTCAGTGTGGAGCTAATGGTGAATCTCGCCCAGATGCCGCGTATGGGTCAAGAGAGGATCTTTCTGAAGAAAAAATATATATATATATATATATTGCTGAATACAGGTTGGAGGCGGCTTCTGAAGGCGCAGGAGAGCAGTAAATCCATAAGTTTAAAAAGGCATGGTGTTAGAGGAAGACAGCTGTGAGCAGGTAGTAACCCCGCCCCTGATCAAGGAAGTTTCAACTCATGCTAATAGGAGCACCGCGTCGTTTGCCTGGAGCCTGCTGTTCCACAGCAGCGATTTGTAGTACGGATTCCGGAGCCATGACCCGTTGAAGGCCCCGGGGTGTCTGGCATCTCCACGCTTCGCTAGCTGAAGACACATGTATACTTGGTGCCCGGACGCAGGTGTCATTACCTCAGCGCGCCCGAGGGTTTCCCTTGTGATCTTGAGCACAAGCTGACCGATGACTTCAAACCCTTATCTCGCGTTGGCTATCGCTATGTAGGGAACTTCACCTCTCCTTCCTGGTGTGTGCCTGCTGGATGGAGCCCGACTTGCAGTCTGGGAGCATGCTCAACGCTCCCAGACTACAGACAGAGCAGTAGATTTACACGACGCCTGCAGAGTCTCGAGACAGCCCGTCAGTCGAGTTTTTGTTTGTCAAATTGAGAGGCGTTTATCTGTAGGAATTGAAGAGCTCGCCCCATTAGTTGTTTTCGACCATTATTTTATTTTCACTCTTGCAAACGGTTGCTTTTGCACTATGAGCAGTGTTATTTATTCACGTTAACCATTTTATATAGCGCGCCTGGACCGAACAGATTTTGGGCGCTTTACAGGGAAACCTATTCGAACAATAAGGATGACATCTCAATTTAGGAAGGTTTAAACAGTTGGTAGGGACATGGTGTGAACAGTTCTGAGAGCAGTGACTTGGAGGAGAGGTACGCCTTGGCCATTCATGGATGCTAGACCCACTTAAAGATCCAGCCAGATGAATGGTTTTGGCTCAGCAAGAGGTTTAAAAAAAAATGTAAATACATGTATTACTTTTTTGCAATGGTACATAGCAGATGGGTATCCATCACGGTAAATCTACAGCATGTCAGGAGTGAATCTCGTATCTGAAAGAGCAATAGAAAAGATCGAGAGGTACATCAGTAAGTACATTGCGCTGCCGTTTACAGTGTGTAGAGCGAATGGTCCTGGTAGGGTTGCTGGGTGTTGCAATACTGGCAGCGAGGTGTGGGGTGCCTAAGCAGATGAAATATGGAGAAGATCTATCTAGGGGCCCCAATTCCCCCTATGTTTATTTGAGCATGCCTGTGCTTGATGTATCTCTTTTCGATGCACGCACATCTTTATTGGTTTGAAGATATTAAGGGCAATTAAGTTGGTACGGTAGGTCTCCAATGCATGTCTAATTTGCAAGTAGAAATTGTATTTATGTACCTCAAAGTCTTCGCTCTATTGTGCAAAAACTGTCATATGCCCAGTGTCCAATATTTCGCCCAGTTTGGATGTCCCTATATGACCCCAGGATTTGAAGCTGGGCAGCGTTGTCAGGTGAAATGACTGTCTGGTGCTGCATTGGCGTTTCCCATGTTATTTCGCCTGGGCACGTAAAGCACTTTAACTCAATGCTCCAGCAGTAGAATCCAATTTTCGTGGCAGTAGGGAGGGAGTACGGTATGGGAGAACCACATGTATTAATTGAGTGCATTTGTAAAATGCATTTCTGGGTGACTTGTATCGCAAGGCACAAGTCATATCTTTGACATCAACTGAGAAACGTGGAGAGACTTTAAGTGGAAAATTCCGTGAGACGTAAAGGAGTCTTGGTAATGCCATAATTTTTAATAAAAACGACTCTGCTCATTAAGTTGATAGATAAGTTGTCCAACACACTAGATCTCTAATTCATTTTTCAATATGGGACATGAAATGAAGTTTCCAGCATTGCATGGGGTCAGTTGTGATGTGTATGCCTAGATATTTACATTTATGGAGCTGAACCTTCAGTTTGAACTGCCACATCTTTACCCGAACTCCACCCTGGATCGGGACAGTGGTGGATTTGTCCAGATTGACCATGAGACCTGATGCCTCTCCGTAAATATCTAGTATTAACAGCTCCTCTTTGTGATGAGTGTTGCAGAAACAGCAGTATATCTTCGACGTACAGGGCCACCCGGTCCTTGATGTGTGCTATGTTAGTGATGACTTGATTCAGTCTTTGCCAGTTCTTTGGTAAGAATTTTGGAATCTGTAATTGTGAGGAAAACCTAGAGGATCGATGCACAGATGTCCGCAGGTTTCCCTGGCTTTGGATGGACAGGTGTAGTGCCCATTTGAAGGTCATCAGAAAATGATATTTCCTGCTGTGCCTCATTGAAGATACTTATTAGATGTGGTGCTAGGCAGATGCTAGTCTGTTATAAAGACTCACTGGTAGACCATTGGGCTCAGGTGCTTTTTAATTGCTGTAGGTCTATGATGGTCTTTGGAACCCCGGTCACTGGAAGAGCTACTTGGCAGACTTCATTTTTTATGATTGTGAGGGGTCAGCAGCTCTGGAATCAGAGGAGTTTCTAGTTCATGTTCTGACAAGTAGCATGCGGTCTATAAAAGTGCATAATATTCAGGAAGGACTGCAGTTCATCAAGTAGTCTGAATATTGGATGTCCGTCCAGGATCTTGAGAGATTAAAACACTCTCTAGGGGCTTCATCTCGATTAGTAAGTCATTAGAGCAGTTTGCCCAGTTTGCCACCTATCCCATATATTAATTATTGCGAAACGTACCAGATTTTGTTGGTTATGTCCACAGTTTCTTGGTACAGTGTTAGTCTAGTTGATTGTATTTGTTGAATTTGGATCTCTTGTAGGGATGTCTTGGTTCAAGTGTCATAAGTTTCAATCCTAGGTCTGCTCTTTAATATGCTCTTTCCTTATGTCTTTGATGTGGTTATGCTATTGCCCTTCTTCAGATTTCTGCCTAGTATGCATGCCACAGGACTCCATTCTGATGTTATGTACTTCTACGGTTGTCGCTACCTCCAAATAGACTAATCTTGATCAGGGAATGATCTGAAAGACCACTCGGAAGGATACCTGCAGTGGAAACTCAGTTCTCGACTTTTGCTGGGAGGAGAAAGTAATTGATGTTTAGAGAATGGTTTGTGGGCTTGAGAGTAGCATATGAAGGCTTGTATGTTCTTCTGCCAGTGGCATTCTACATCACAGAGACCGGTTGAGATTGCCCAGTCTGAGAGAATAGTGTTTCTAAGTGGCCTTGGAGTGCCTGCTTCTTAGGCATCCAGTGTCTTGTCGATCGTGGAAGAAAAGTTGCCTTCTATGAGGAAAAGTCCTGTGGGAGTGTCAGCCAGCAAGATGCCCACTTCCTCCAGTGTTTTACGTATTAATCTGGAGGGTGTGTACACACTTGACAAGCATCCATGGACACACATCTAATGTGCCTGTGATCAGGACCTATTGTCAATGTTAAGATGGATAGTAGCTATTGGCAGAGAGGAGGGTTTCCGTAGTAGTATAGCTACCCCTCTGGGCTCTAGTGAAGCCAGCATGGTAAACTGTTATAACCGTATTGACCCAGGAAGGTACAGTTTGTGTCTACTAAGTGAGTTTCCCATAGCATAAGAATGTCAGGTAAGGTCAGCTGAGTGTCTCCTAACAAACTGGAGTGCTGCCCTCTCTTACTTCAGTCGTTGAGGCTGTTTACTTTCCACGATTTGAATGTGTACTTCCCAGCTACTTCTGACCTTGCTATGTTAGACCTGACTGTGTCTCCAGTATAGAACCAATCTTCGCTTTTCCTGCCATGTAGGAAATAAACAATCACAAGGCCAAAACGCAACATGAAGAAGGTGAATATAACGTTTCACCTCAGCTTTGTCCCCATCCTGTTCCTCCATCCCAGAAGCATCCGTTGCCCCTGTACCTTTTCCAAGACAAGCATTTGCAATGCAATAGGTCTCGCATTTGCGAGAATTTAAGCTATTGGCATTGTAAATGACAACGCCTCTTATTTATCTGTTGTCAAAACCAACTTCTAGATAAAAGGTTTGTCATTTACAATGCCACTAGCTCAAACTCTCGCAAATGCGAGATCTATTGCATTGCAAATGCTTGTTAAACTGGCTTCTTGGACGTACCAAATGAAGTGGCTAGTGAGTGCGAGCCATGGGTTAAACGTTACACAGTCTAGTGCCAGAGACTGCAGTCTCAGTGCTCTGATGAGACACATCCTGTGCCCTCTGCCACGTCTTGTGGCATTTTACGATTTCCTGTAAGATCTCACACCTTGCCATCGGAGAGTCCTAGCGTTATCTTCACCATTTAAAAAACGATTCCGCGAACCATACGTCTCTTTGCATTGTTCTTAGTGTTAACCACTCTTGCCATGTTTCCGCTCTCGCGCCCATTGTGCTACCCATCAATGGCCTACACGAAATAGAATTAGACGAAATGCTCTCCATTAAAGGCTTGCGCCAAAGACGGGCATCTCCTATAGTTTGATGTTTGACTGACTCTCGCCTGACCCTACATCACTTTGAGAGGCAGTTTTCACCTGTGCACTGATCCAATTTCTCTATAGGCTAACTAGAGTCAGAATTGTCATCTCAATTGGGGGAGAGTGTCCCTTGAAACCTCTCTTGGTTTTTCTAGTCGAGAACTGGAAAAGTCAGAGGGCATGGTCATGTGACTCTCTATATATTTACTTTCTCAGGAGGAGCCCCAACTTTTCAACTTACGACGGCCAGCCTCACCTTACCCTTGTCCTCCATTTAAAGAAGTGGGCAAGGCCTATGCTCCACATTTCGGGGTGCATCTGGCGCTTTGCCACTGTGGTTGGCGACTTTCATAAACAATCAAGATATACAGATAGCGGCCTTGGTGATTATGATTTAGAAGTATTTCAAATATTTCAAGAACAAGGGAAAAAGGCAAAACTGATGGGAAAAACCTAAGGAATCTGCAAAATCGATGACGAAAATATATATATTAAAGTTATTTAATTTATTGCCAAAAATGCTGAAACATAGTACATCATCAAACGACAGTCACTGAATTTATTTTCAACATTGTTTTGTGATTTGAAATCTCTCTATTTGAAATATGCACAATATGAAAAGCCTCTGTCCCAGGTCACATCTCCCCGGACCCCCGCTTCCTGCGTCCTGGTGTCACTCCCGTTCCCTTACACCTTGCCAGCCCCCGGCCCACCCTCTGCGTCATGATGCCAGCTTCTCTGTTCTATTACACACCTTGTCTCAGCCCCTCTGTGCGTTTGCACCCCTAAAAGCAGGCGATTGCTTGTCACAGTCCGGCATAGATTTAAAACAAGCTGCATGGATGGGGAATGGAGGGAGAACAATGGAGGAAGCATCCGGAGATATCTCTAATTAACACAGCGCCCGCTTCCCGTGGCGTCCGTGCAGGGGTGGGGGGCATATTTAAAAGTTATAGCGACGCCCTCTAAGTGAAAGCGCACATAGCGCGCTGCAAATACCAATAAAAAAATGGCCACCATTGCTAAAGCTGGTGTCCCACCAGTGCTCTTTGATTAATTAGGCAAAGAGTTTCCCGAAGGGCTAATGCAAACAATACCGCAAGGACACATGTAAAAGGTCCAGTCCTGATGGGGGTTACAAAAGAAGACAGGGAGGTGCTAAGGAGGGACTAATAAGCCTATTAACAAATCAAAAGCCAACATTTAGGAAGGACAGTCACAGCAGCCAATTGAAAAGATGGGCGGAGAGTGGGCAGAGCTTCAAGTCCATACCTGAATACAGCATGCCTAGCAGAGCAGCGCATGCGCTGCCCAGGCTCGACTTAAAAACAGTAACACCTAGTTTGTGCTAGTGCATCTTTGGTAGATAAGATGTACAGCCCGCAAGACCTTGTGCACATAGGGTCCCTCAGACTGAACCCTCGGAGCCTGGATAGTTCGAGCATATCTAAATGATCTGGTCGGACCACTGATGTAGTGAGTTATAAAGTATACAGGGAACAGAATAATGTTCTTCCCTAGCCAGTGATTGTTTTTGAAAGTGTGTTTCCCATGTTTAGATCTCACCATTCCCTCCGTCAAGATTGTCGGAGGCTCACACATGTCACTACCCGATCTGTGGTGATCTCCGATCTGGTCTCTCCTCTGCCACAGGCCAACAGTCTGATCTGCCATCGTGGGAGTTTGAGTCTCGCCCCAAAATCCACGTCCGACCCGACCCCCATGTCTCCAATTTTAATTGCAATACAGTGTTTCTGCATTGAGCCTCTTCTTTTCCTGCTTTCATGGTCTCCACCTCTTGCTCTAGACTGGTACAAGTTTTCTCCTTGTATAGGCCCTTGGGAGTATGTCGAGCCCCATTTGTAATTCTTCCTTTCTGCCACCCTGTCCCGGGCTGTTTTAGAATCGTCAAAGAATAGGGTTAGCTGGCTGTTGGAAGATGTATGACAACTTCATTGCATGGAGCTTTTGCTTGACACAGTTGAATGTTTTGCGTTGTTGTTACACCTTGCAAGTGTTATCTGGAAATATATGAATACCAAAAGTATTGTATCTGGGCCATCTGCCGCACTGACATCAGAATCTTATCACAGTCTGAGAGCTGGCTAGAAGTGGTCTTGTGTGGGGGGGGTCTCCGGAGGAAGCCTCTAGGTATGCGCTTGGTGTGCTTTTTCAACTGTAAAGCAGAGTGGAAGTGGAATATTTCAGGATATGATCCCTCAACTCCTTCTGAGAATCTGCTGATGGTTGTTAGGAGGGAGACTTCAATTTTCATGTCCATCGAGTCTTCCAGTGTAGTGATTGTTGCTTCTGTTTCTATCACTCTGTCTGCAACACTGCGAAGATCTTGGACCAGTAATATAATATTCCCTCCCAGTTCATCTATCTTTGCCTCAAGTATTTTTCGAGAGGTGTGAATGACTTGCAGGGTGGTCTTTGTTGGGGAGGTCAAAAGGGCCTCGTTGGTCACTCCTGTTGCTGGTGCTCCAGTGTCTTAGACTACAACTGCTGTCATTGGTCAGGCGAATCCGTGCAGTTTTCCTTAGTTGGGGCAGCACTGGATCAGCATTTCACCATTGCTTCTGCTCCAATGTCTCAAACGTGTCTCCTCAGTGAGGCCTTTTGTTCTATTCAGATCCGAAATGGAGGTTGTCAATTCCAGTGATGTGAATACTTTCAGTTTCTGGGTTGCTCTTCATTTGAAGTTTACTCTACAGCATTGATGGTGACAATGTATGTCCGAGTGTCTTTTCACATATGTGCTCAGTGCCCATGTAGTCTTCCAAATGGAGTCTGTGTTCAATGAGCTGGCCACAGGACCACCGAGGGAGCAGACTAAACTGGCGTCTTGTGTCGGTGGCGCAATATGTTTTAATTGTATAGCACAGGGTAGTGGTCACCATCACCCCTTTTGTACCGAAGGGTCGGTATACATTTTGTTCCATCTTTCCTGGGGTGTTCCCACTGATAGGGAGGCATCGAAACACAAAGGCGACCCTTGTACCCACAGACCCACCTTCGCAGCTCGACACATGCAGCATGCCTTCTCGCTCTTGTCTGTAAGACCGGACCCTCGCCCAGAACACTAGAACTTCTGTGTTCCACTTGTCTTTCAGGGCCATCTGGACTCTTTTGCAGGATGTGGTTTCGCAGCAGATGTAGGCAGTGTTAGCCTTGTGCTAACTTTTCTGCTGTGTTGCGTGCTTCACCAAGTGCTCAGTGGTCGTCGGCTTGGACCGATGAGACCAAATCAGCCGGCCGATAAATGCTTCACCATCTCATCGGCTGCAGCCAGGAGCTGCTGTTGAATGCTCTCGCCAGGTCTTAGCGGCCAGGCCTCCTTGTCAAGGAAGGCAGATGTAGGATAGATCCTCCACTGCATTACGTGTTTTCAGACCTCGGACTCACTGGTCTGTATTCGTCCCTCTATATTGGGAGCGGGTTTTAACCATCAGTCTGCCCAGTATCACCCAAAAGCGGCAGGCCTGATGCATTCATGCCACCTCAGCCAGGTGTGTGCACAGATGGACCCTACAGCCAGAACAGCACAGCGGGATATCTCCATAACTTTAATTCTTCATTAGGGCACCTTGGGTTTGGGTTGATTGGGGGCTAGATGCAAGATATCTGTAGAATCGTTTAGCTTTAATGAAATGCTGCCATCATTTTGGCTGCCCAATTCACGCCTACGTCAACTTGAGGTCCTTTTTAGGTCAAAGCCTACATAAGTTTTCTGAAGACATCTTGGGGACATTCAGAAACCTTCCCTGGGAATGCATTCTGCCTGTTGCTTAACATTGGCTTTGTGATTTGTAACTCACTTTTTCTGGCTTTGTATTTTCTGGCTTTTATTTGTTTTAGGCTGTCCAGGGTCAGTTCGTCCCTCCATAGTAGCAAACACTTTTCACACTACATCTCCTTGTATTGTTCCACGAGTGCTCCTTTCTGTAAACAGGCCTGTAAATCTTGTTCTTGGCTTGTCACATTTGCTGTGCATTCAAAGACAAAGCTCAAATGTGGCTTCCGAGGGACGTTGGTGTTTACTTTTTTTCTCAGACTTCAAAGTGAGAGGATTTATGTGACAATCCTTGTTTTTTTCTAGAACACAACAACATTTAAATGACCTGGTAAAGTATTTCAGAATATAGCAAAACTAACAAAGCATAAATTAAGCACATTTATTGTTACTTCTGAAGTATGTTGGAAACAAATACTTTAATATGATCAAAACAAATCAATACACAAGGTAATGCCATTTCCACACTTTATCATTTGTGTGCTGTATAGTTTTATTAGTAAAACTGTATGTCTGTGCAAATGTAATGGTCATTTCAATTGAAAATATGTTGTCTGTAATGGCGGTGTGGTACCACACCATTCATATTCCACTCTGCGCCATTCCACTCTACTCTGCACCACTCCACTTTGCACCCTGCCACTGCACTCTACTCCACTGTGCTCTAATCCACTTCACTCTATGCCTTTCTACTCTGCACTACTCTATGCCAATGCTCTCTATGCCACTCTAGTCTACTCTACACCACTCCAGTCTACTCTGTACAAATCCATTCTACGCCACAGCAGTCTATGCCAATACACGCTACGCCAATGCACTGTACTCTGTACCTCTCCTTTTTACGCCCCTGCAGTCTATACCAATCCACCGTATTCCACTCTATTCTACTCTGCACCACTGCATTCTGTGCCACTGCACTCTACACCTGTTCATGCCATTACTCTATGCCACTCTTCTCTACCTTGCACCACTCCACTCTGCGGAACTTCCCTCTACTCTGAGACAATCTACTCTATGCCACTGCACTCTCTGCCACTCTACTCTAAATCACTGCACTATGTGCCAATGCACTCAGCAGCATGCCACTCTATGCCACTCCACACCATTATACTCTACTCCACACCACACCACTGCACTCTACGTCACTCAACTCAGCACCACTCTATGCCACTCTACTCTTCACCACTGCATTCTACGCAGCTTATTATACGGCACTGCACTCTAGCCCACTCTATTCTGCACCACTGCACTGTATGGCACTGCACTCTACTATGCACCTCTCTAATCTACACCACTGCATTCTGCGACACTACATTGTACGCCATTGAATTCTATGCTGCTGCACTGTACGCCACTATACTCTGCAATCCTCTACGGCAATGCACTGTACACCAGTCCACTCTACTCTGCCGTCTCCACGCTACTGCACTCTGCGTCACTGCACTCTTCACCACTGCACTGTATGCCACTTTATTCTACTCTACCCTACTACACTACACTCTACTACACTACACTCTACACCACTGCACTCAGCACCACTGCACTCAGCGCCTCTGCACTCAGCGCCACTGCACTCTGCACCACTCTACGCCAATGCACACTGCTCCAATCTACACCACTGTGCTCCATGGCACTCTACTCTGCACTCTACGCCATTGAACTCTACCCTACCCTACTCTACCCCACCCCACTCTACTCTTCATTACTACACTCTATGCCACTTCACTCTATGGCACTATACTATACTCTACTCTGCACCACCCTACACCACTCTGTGACACTACACTCTATGCCACTCTACTCTACATTGCTGCACTCCACGCCACTGTACTCTACTCTGCTTTACTCTTCAGCGCTGCACTCTACGCCACTACACTCTTCTATGCAACTCTAATCTACTCCACTGCATTCTACAATGCTGCATTGTACTCTGCTAAACTCTATGCCACTGCACTGTACACCACTATACTCTGCAACACTCTTCGCCAATGCACTCTGCACCAGTTCCTCTACACTACGCCACTCCACTGTACGCGATTCCACTCTATGCACCTCCAATACATGACACTTTGTGCCACTCCACTCTACAACACTCTCGTACGCTTATAGCCGCTCTTCATGATTCCACTCTAAGACACTCCACACCTCTCTCTTCTAAGCCACTAACTTTTAGCCATGCTGAACAACAGCCACACTGGTGTACAACATGGCTAAAACACATTAGCAAAGCCAATAGCTCTTGCATAGGCAAGATCTATTGGCTTTGCCAATGCTTGTTCTGTCCTTGAGCTGGACACGAACTGGGCCTTAAAGAGAGCCTTCTGCCCAGCACTCTTGTCTGCGAAGAGAGGTATGTGGGTTTGAACGGGCTGTTTATATAGAGGTTGTGAAGTGATGTGAAACTGCTTGGAAACGCATGTTATGGTAGTTATTTTCCAAACAGTATTACATCACTTTACAAACACTTTCACAACACTCACCAACATCCTTTCGATCCGCTCTTAGTACTGAATCGCTGCCCAGTCCCCCTGCCCCCTCACACCACCATCCCACAAAATCTAAAAAAAAAAGCATTTGCAATGCAATAGGTCTCGCATTTACGCAAGTTTGAGCTATTGGCATTGTAAATGACAATGCCTTTTATTTATGTTTTCGTTTTTAAACATAAGTCAAATCTTTCGTTATTTACAATGCCAATAGCTTAAACTCGCCGTAAATGCGAGACCTATTGCATTGCAAATGCTTGTTTTAAGGAGGCAATAAAAAGAGAAACTGAGCGCGGTGTCCCATATTAAAGTTTTACAAAATAAAAAAATAAACAGAGCGCGGTGGCCCTGAAGCGGGCGACACGGTAAAAGTTTTTTTTTTTTTTTATGTAAAGTGACCGCGGTGGCTCAGAGAGGAGGAAAGGCTCACACTGGGCTCCAACCCACTACGGACAGAGTCTGGGATTGATCGAGTGACCCACAAGGAGGCCTAGAACCTTCTACCTCTGCTCACAATAAAGTGCTTTTATTCTTCTTTGTATTTAAACTGCCTGGGAGAGGCGACCTCTGACCCCAGTCTGATCCCGGGCTCATCATAGACACATGGTGTGATCCTGAGCACATTTTCCATAGGAGGCACTCGAGCCTTTTGCCATCCACTTCCACCAGAATCGTGACATTAATGCTCAAATCTCGACCTTGACGTGGGACAGGAGTTGCCTGGAGTCCCAGCTACTTCCTGACGCCCAGTGTGATGCTCACAGGAGGCAGTACAGCCTCTCACCAGCGTCTGACTCTGAGGTGATTATATTAGTTCTGTCTACTTTTACTGCCCAGAGGAGGGGCGGGGGGGTACCACATCCTGCTCTGGAAACATGCAGCGAAGGGGCAAAAGTGGCAATATCCCGGTGCAAGCAAGGAATTAACTCCTGACTGCTGTCTGGGTACTAAAATGCAGCAGTATAGAGGGGTTCGTGAGCTCCGGTGCCACTGCACCTGATGCACCCTTGATAGCTAGGCTCTTGGCAGACTTCCTCACTCTGGAGCCCGGTGAGCACCGAAAGTCCCCCTCGACCCTTCCCCCACGTGTAAACCTCCCATCCACCTTCAGTGGGGTGCTTCCTTCCTAGCTACACCCCTTTAAAGGCCCGGGGTGTAAACTTAGTGCAGGGGGCTAATAAAACCGCAGGCCACAGACACCAGTATGGAGGGGGCCGAGGGCAGCAGGAGCCACCCTGAAGGGGGCGGCCCAGCGGGGAAGAGCTCATGCGCAGCACTCATAATAAAAGATCGTTATCAGTAGTAGTAGTATGAGAGCGATCACGAGTATTAGAACACATGAATTTGCAATGCAATAGGTCTCGCATTTACGCGAGTTAGAGCTATTGGCATTGTAAATGACAATGCCTTTTATTTATGTTTTGTTTTTAAAACATAAATAAAAGGCATTATGATTTACAATGCCAATAGCTTAAACTTGCGTAAATGCGAGACTTATTACATGGCACATGCTTGTTTAAGGCGGCAACCGAGTGTGGTGTCCCTGAAGAGTGCGCCGCGCTCAGTATTAAAGTTTTACAAGTAATGATACCCGCATCTGGACAACTGCTTCTTACAAAGTCACGTGAACAATGCCAAGGGATTAAAAGTCAATTGATGACGCTTACTGTGTTGTCATTTTTGTAATGTCCAGCGTTGGATTGGGAAGGTAGGCAGTCAGCATTGGGTGATGGGCCAGTGCGGAAGGATCACCTGTGGGCCGTTGTTTTTGGGACCCCGGTCAACCGACCTACAGTCTTACTATGTGCCACGGCCCCCCGCCAGGCCACTAATGTGCAATATGTTGGTCCGGCCCAGAAGCAGTGCCTTTAGCTTGACCCCTCACCCTCCTGGCCTCACATTCAGGTCATGGCGGACTGGGAAAGGCCTCGCATGGGGCCCAGGTGATTTTATGACTGTTGTGCCTACCTCAGCCCTCCACCCCCACCTTGCTAGAGCAGCAGAAGCGCCTTTTTTTTTACCCCTCCCCTACCTGGACATTGTACTGAGGCTATGATGGGCTGGGGAGTGGGTGAATAAGAGAAAAGGCCTCCCTGTAGGACAGGTATTGCCACCTCGGCCCCAGTGTCTTGGTGGAGGGGGTGTGTGTTACCACTGGTCTCACTCTGAGGCCATCCTTTACAAAGAAAAAAATACATATCTTCCAGGATGTCAGTTAGAGATAAGCCGAGACAGAAGGAAAGCCGGCAAGTGCACTGCACACTATAGTTTCAATAAACGTACTCCAACCTTGCAGTGCCAGCCACCGGGCGATTGCGAGTTTGTTTGCCGCCGCCTCCTGAGTCCTGCAGAGTCCTGGCCGCTGCAACTGCACACTCCGCCTCGGGGCCAATTGAATTCGTGTTGGTTGGGGGGGAGGGGTCACATTGATTGTAACACTGATTATTAACAGCTGAGCCGAACACGGCTGGCGGCCGTTGGAAGCACTCAGGCAGCGCTGCGAGCGTCGTGATTGCCACACCACAAACTAATCAGCTGCCCTCCCACAACAAGCTTCGGCACTGCAGCAGGAGAAAAGAGGAGATCAAAGAGAGAAAGATGGAGACAGAGCGAGGCAGGAGATACTGCATGCGATATAAAGAGAGAAAGTTAGAGACCAGGGGAAGATGGGAGGGAGAGTGAGAGAATAGGAGAACAGGAAGGAGGATACAAAGAAAAACAAGGGAAAGTGAAAGAGCGCCATGCGCGCGTTGTAGGCACGCCGTGAGCGTGCACATCGGCGTGGCCTGCGGCTCGTGCCCAGTGGCGGCGCCTGCGGACTTCGCCGTACTTGAAGAAGTGCTGCGCGGCTCGTGCGGCCCAGGGACGGGGCCGCCAAAGCAAAAAAAAAAAACAGTAGAGGAAGTCCGGCGGGAGCCCACCCCGCCTTCGTGAATGCCGCATGGTGCGGCCAAAGCAGGATTTTAGGCGGGGCTCCTGGGAGCAAGACGGAGCCCCGCGTGTTGCTGCAGTGACCGGCTGAAGACGGAGACCAGCCGAGGAGCAGCGCAGAGTCCCCACAAGAGCAGGTAAGTGGGGTGAGGCATGCTGTGCATGTAAAGCGCGCCGCGCTTGGAGCTCGCGTGCGCATTTAAAAGTGATATTGCATGAGGCTTGCGAGGACGGAAGGGGGACAGGAGATGTGCACAGTGCGTGTTCACGGGCGCGTTCACATTTCCAGTCCGTCCTGCGCGTGCACAGCTCCTGTCTCCCTTCCAAAGCAAGTCAGTAACAATAGATCTCGCTAGCGACAGCGCTTTCGCGCTGCGTCGCCAGGCGAGACCTAAAAAGCAAAGTGTGAGTTCTTGAAGTTGAGCTTCAGCGAGCAGTGCTCTTCACTTTAGCCTCAGTGAAGACTTGCGCCTCTGAGGCCCCATTGTTTTGTTTGCTAATTCATATAATTTCCTACACTGGGGTGTTGAGCTACCCTAAAGTAATTCTCTTTCTTAAGCTGTGATATCAGCACAAAAATAGAGTGCCCTGACTTCCTTAACTTAGTACAATTTTTAAGAAAGACTTCTTGTATCAGAGTAATTAAAGGTGTTATGCGTGTAGTTTTATTTATTAACATGCTGTATTGAATTAGCTGCTCAAAAATTAAAAACACAAGGCAGTGTCCTTTAATGTTTGAAAGTGAAAAGGAGGTGGCAGTGTTGGGGAGGAAATACCCATCATCCAGTGGCCAAATTGCACAATGTATAATTGAGAAATCGAAGCCCAATCCTAGCTTCCCTGGTTGACCAAATTGGGTGACCCTAGGCAATTGCTAATTCAGTTTAGTTTAGTATTTATGCTGTAGAAAAATCTCTCTTAGATATGCTTTAATAAGCTATAATGCTGTTTTAGCTATAATAACAATATTGGCCATATACAGAGGACACATGACAAGTGTCCTGTATTGAAATTAAATTGAAATTGCATATTTCCACAGATTTAGTGGTCAGTCCATTGGTTGTTTGGGTTAGTCTTGCATACTAAGGAAACCATTCCATGCATTTACTTCAGTTTCTTTGTCGTACGTTAATGACTGAGGTGTGACCTTTAGCGGGGATGTGTGACAAGCAAATGCTTGCCAATAGATATTGAAAGGTTGCAGGGATATTGTTTCAAAAATAGATATTAAGACAGACGGGTATGAGATTGAAAGTAGTCAATATACAGAAGCTGCATGCATATGGTAGAAGGGGAGGAGAAGTGCATTAAAAAATAAGGAAGAGAAAAAGTAAGTATAATTCAAGGTTAATTTTTCAGGCAGGATTTTTTAAGGTAATATAGTAGGTGAATATTTTTTTTCCAATAGCATGCAATCTGTGGATGTAAACCTGTAGAAAGACGTTTTAAATTCTGCTCTAAAGGAATGTGGTTTTTAATAGTCTTTATAAAGACACTTTTAAAGATGTGACAAATACTTGGCTCACTGCAAAACCACGCCCAATGCTTGTGGAGACCCCTTTATGAGTGACTGACAAGTAGCATGACATTTAAGCACATCCTACTTTTCCTGATTACAATTTGACACCATCACACCATTGTACCAATAGCAATACTTTCAAACCCAGAAAGACTCCTATGTCTACATATTACAGCAGTATTATCAATGCCATAAAGTATTGTTACATTTTATACAGATCATTTTACTCCATATTTAAACAACACATATAATATAAACAGGTTATGTATTCATCCGCCAACTTAAAAAAGACCAGTCAGCTGATTAATACATTGCAGCAGTCATTAATAAATTCAGTCCATGTTTTTGACTCATTCAGTACCTGGTTCGGGAGGACTTGTCTTTTGTGTCACTCGTGGTATTTTTGTCAATGTTTGGGTCTGGCTGTTCATGAATTTTCCTAAGTTATTGTTTAGAAACTATCATTTCTAATTGGTCCTAAATATAGTGATATCAAGTATATGAAAGTGAAACGTTTCCACGTGTTAAAGGTATATAGTTTATTTGTATTCTGAAGTTTTAATCACATTTTTACAGGATATTTGCACAATTTATATGCCAAATACTTTGCAGGCTCATATTTTCGTTTGGTTCTTGGAGGCAACCCAGATCTTTGATTGAGCTCTCACTGTTAATTTGCTGGCTTGCACAACTGCTTAGTTCATGCTTGGTTCTGGAAGTGTCTGAAGAGATGGGCCTTAGTTGCTTCCTGAAAGTAATGTTCGGAGCCCGTTTTCTCACTTCAGAGGAAAGAGCTCTTTGTTCTGGTGGCTGCTCTGGAGAAGGATTCACATGCTTCGTATATACTTTCATCTGATGATTGATGACGTTTGCTTAGCGTCAGTAGTGCCTCTCCATCCTGGACATACTCTAGTGGCTGATGGTATACAAGAGCTGTCGGGTACCCTACAACCTCCTGTATGCAGTGAGGGCAAGTATAACCTCATTGAGGGCACCGCCCCTTTAGCCTCTGTGTCTTGGAAGGTGTAGAATTCCGCAGAGACCTAAAGGGAATGCAGAACTGTTCTAGGTCATTATCACGACCCCCTAAATCAGTGACCTACACAAACTGGCCTCAAACTATTGCCATGGACTAATTGTCTGTTCTGTACCGGTCGTGGCATATTTGGGCACAAGGGCAGATTGATATTTTGTCGTGCAGATATTAAGTGTACGTCTTCGTTGCAGTCACAATAGGGGTTACAATTTTGACTGGATGGTGTGTGCAACCACACATTTCTGATGTCTGGTATTTACTTTCCTTTAGCAAGCATGCCTCCCCATGGGCTCATCTGTCTGAAACATCAGAAGGCGATGGGGGCACACAGAAATTATTGGGTGGGTTGTTATTGTATTGTAGCATGTATATGGAGCTTCATTCCCGGTTATCGGATGCTGGAGGGCATTTTTGTAAATGTAGAAGTCGAAAGCATGGTTTGCTGAGTCTTGTATTTGTTGCACTCCTGTGAGGGAATCCTTTTGCTCTTGTGTATAAATGACCAAACAAATGCTCTTATCTTGGGGCGCAGGCCGTAGGAGTGTGATTGAGGAGGTGTGAGAGGTAAACATGCAAAATAGGATTGTTTTCGACCAAGTCAATCGATCTCACATTGGCGAGACGTGTTGGCTTTGCCAATGCTTGTTAGGTCTGGCCTCTGAGCCTGCGTTAGTTGTTGAGTCTGGCTATTGTCCCCCCCAAAAAACAACATAGTATACATACAAAGAGGGGCTTTTGGTCAGTGGGCTTTATCCAGTGTTTTTAGGTCTCGCCTGGCGAAAGCAGCGCATGCGCTGCTCTCGCTATTGCGAGTACCTTTTGGAATCGATTCTGCCGAGGGCTTTCATGCACGCGTCTGCATGGACAAACATGGCTGCTCTTGCCATTTGTCCATAGCAAACAGCATGCGCGTGTCCGTACGGACTGTGGACAGTCCGACGCCATCTTGCGAAGCTTTTTTTGCCATAGCAACAAATGCCGCTTCCTGTACGCAGCTTGTTGTGTTTCAACGCGCGGCGTGGAACTTGGTGCGCATTCTTGTGTGTTTTTGTTATTGATTATCACAGTAACATACTTGCAAGCTACCGGCACGTTTCGTAAAAATGCTGCTTCCTGTACGCAGCTTGCCGGGTTCAATGCTGTCTTTCTTGTACTTAAACGCTCGGCGTGGAACTTGGTGCGCATTGTTTGGGTGTCTTTCCTGGCGGCAGAGCAACAGTTACTATATGTGCCCTCAAAAACGAGTCGCAGGCGTTTCCATTTGTTTTCTGGTGGCAGAGCAATTGTAACAAACAAGCAATGGCATAGCCAATAGGTCTCGCCTTTGGGACCTTATAAGTGTTTAGCTGTGCAACATTTGATGTTGTTGACGAAAGGATATTGTGCTGCAGAAGTAAATACTTATAAGGTCATAAAGGGGAGATATATTGGATATGGTAATGATTGTTTTTTTTTTAGGACAAGAAGTGATTTTTGGCTGCGGCTGCCACTTAGTGTACCGTATTAAACGTAGACGTTGTAGCTATATTTGAGAGAGGTAGCGAGGTGTATAGAGGTAGCGAGAGGTAGAGAGGTGTATAGAGGTAGCGAGAGAGCTAGACAGATGTAGAGAGGTGGACAGAGGTAGAGAGGTGGACAGAGGTAGAGAGGTGGACAGAGGTGGACAGAGGTAGAGAGGTGGACAGAGGTGGACAGAGGTAGAGAGGTGGACAGAGGTAGAGAGGTGGACAGAGGTAGAGAGGTGGACAGAGGTAGAGAGGTGGACAGAGGTAGAGAGGTGGACAGAGGTAGAGAGGTGGACAGAGGTAGAGAGGTGGACAGAGATAGAGAGGTGGACAGAGATAGAGAGGTGGACAGAGGTAGAGAGGTGGACAGAGGTAGAGAGGTGGACAGAGGTAGAGAGGTGGACAGAGGTAGAGAGGTGGACAGAGGTAGAGAGGTGGACAGAGGTAGACAGAGGTGGAGAGAGGTAGAGAGGTGGAGAGAGGTAGACAGAGGTGGAGAGAGGTGGACAGAGGTGGAGAGAGGTGGACAGAGGTGGAGAGAGGTGGACAGAGGTGGAGAGAGGTGGACAGAGGTAGAGAGGTGGACAGAGGTAGAGAGGTGGACAGAGGTAGAGAGGTGGACAGAGGTAGAGAGGTGGACAGAGGTAGAGAGGTGGACAGAGGTAGAGAGGTGGACAGAGGTAGAGAGGTGGACAGAGGTAGAGAGGTGGACAGAGGTAGAGAGGTGGACAGAGGTAGAGAGGTGGACAGAGGTAGAGAGGTGGACAGAGGTAGAGAGGTGGACAGAGGTAGAGAGGTGGACAGAGGTAGAGAGGTGGACAGAGGTAGAGAGGTGGACAGAGGTAGAGAGGTGGACAGAGGTGGACAGAGGTGGACAGAGGTGGAGAGAGGTGGAGAGAGGTGGAGAGAGGTGGACAGAGGTAGAGAGGTGGACAGAGGTGGACAGAGGTGGACAGAGGTGGAGAGAGGTGGAGAGAGGTGGAGAGAGGTGGAGAGAGGTGGAGAGAGGTGGAGAGAGGTGGAGAGAGGTGGAGAGAGGTGGAGAGAGGTGGAGAGAGGTGGACAGAGGTGGAGAGGTGGACAGAGGTGGAGAGGTGGACAGAGGTAGAGAGGTGGACAGAGGTAGAGAGGTGGACAGAGGTAGAGAGGTGGACAGAGGTAGAGAGGTGGACAGAGGTAGAGAGGTGGACAGAGGTAGAGAGGTGGACAGAGGTAGAGAGGTGGACAGAGGTAGAGAGGTGGACAGAGGTAGAGAGGTGGACAGAGGTAGAGAGGTGGACAGAGGTAGAGAGGTGGACAGAGGTAGAGAGGTGGACAGAGGTAGAGAGGTGGACAGAGGTAGAGAGGTGGACAGAGGTAGAGAGGTGGACAGAGGTAGAGAGGTGGACAGAGGTAGAGAGGTGGACAGAGGTGGAGAGGTGGACAGAGGTGGAGAGGTGGACAGAGGTGGAGAGGTGGACAGAGGTGGAGAGGTGGACAGAGGTGGAGAGGTGGAGAGAGGTGGAGAGGTGGAGAGAGGTGGAGAGGTGGAGAGAGGTGGAGAGGTGGACAGAGGTGGAGAGGTGGACAGAGGTGGAGAGGTGGACAGAGGTGGAGAGGTGGAGAGAGGTGGAGAGAGGTGGAGAGAGGTGGAGAGAGGTGGAGAGAGGTGGAGAGAGGTGGAGAGAGGTGGAGAGAGGTGGAGAGAGGGGGAGAGGTATAGGGGAGAGGTATAGGGGGAGAGGTATAGGGGAGAGGTATAGGGGAGAGGTATAGGGGAGAGGTATAGGGGAGAGGTATAGGGGGAGAGGTATAGGGGAGAGGTATAGGGAGAGGTATAGGGAGAGGTATAGGGAGAGGTATAGGGAGAGGTATAGGGAGAGGTATAGGGAGAGGTATAGGGAGAGGTATAGGGAGAGGTATAGGGAGAGGTATAGGGAGAGGTATAGGGAGAGGTATAGGGAGAGGTATAGGGAGAGGTATAGGGAGAGGTATAGGGAGAGGTATAGGAGATGGGAGAGGTATAGGAGATGGGAGAGGTATAGGAGATGGGAGAGGTATAGGAGATGGTAGAGGTATAGGAGATGGTAGAGGTATAGGAGATGGTAGAGGTATAGGAGATGGTAGAGGTATAGGAGATGGTAGAGGTATAGGAGATGGTAGAGGTATAGGAGATGGTAGAGAGATAGGAGATGGTAGAGAGATAGGAGATGGTAGAGAGATAGGAGATGGTAGAGAGATAGGAGATGGTAGAGAGAGAGGTAGAGAGAGGGGTAGAGAGAGGGGTAGAGAGAGGGGTAGAGAGAGGGGTAGAGAGAGGGGTAGAGAGAGGGGTAGAGAGAGGGGTAGAGAGAGGGGTAGAGGGAGGGGTAGAGGGAGGGGTAGAGGGAGGGGTAGAGGGAGAGGTAGTAGAGGGAGAGGTAGTAGAGGGAGAGGTAGTAGAGGGAGAGGTAGTAGAGGGAGAGGTAGTAGAGGGAGAGGTAGTAGAGGGAGAGGTAGTAGAGGGAGAGGTAGTAGAGGGAGAGGTAGTAGAGGGAGAGGTAGTAGAGGGAGAGGTAGTAGAGGGAGAGGTAGTAGAGGGAGAGGTAGTAGAGGGAGAGGTAGTAGAGGGAGAGGTAGTAGAGGGAGAGGTAGTAGAGGGAGAGGTAGTAGAGGGAGAGGTAGTAGAGGGAGAGGTAGAGGGAGAGATAGGTAGAAGGAGATGGTAGAGAGGTAGAAGGAGATGGTAGAGAGGTAGAAGGAGATGGTAGAGAGGTAGTGAGAGAGAGAGAGGTAGTGAGTGAGAGAGAGAGGTGTAGAGAGAGAGAGGTGTAGAGAGAGAGAGGTGTAGAGAGAGGTAGAGAGAGGGGTAGAGAGAGCGAGGTAGAGAGAGAGAGGGGTAGAGAGAGAGAGGGGTAGAGAGAGGTGGAGAGGGGTAGAGAGAGGTGGAGAGGGGTGGAGAGAGGTGGAGAGAGGTGGAGAGAGGTGGAGAGAGGTGGAGAGGTGGATAGAGGGAGAGGGAGAGGTGGATAGAGGGAGAGGGAGAGGTGGATAGAGGGAGAGGGAGAGGTGGATAGAGGAGAGAGAGGGGTAGAGAGAGAGAGGGTAGAGAGAGAGGGGTAGAGAGAGAGGGGTAGAGAGAGAGGGGTAGAGAGAGAGGGGTAGAGAGAGAGGGGTGAGAGAGAGAGGGGTAGAGAGAGAGAGGGGTAGAGAGAGAGAGGGGTAGAGAGAGAGAGGGGTAGAGAGAGAGAGGGGTAGAGAGAGAGAGGGGTAGAGAGAGAGAGGGGTAGAGAGAGAGGGGTAGAGAGAGAGAGGGGTAGAGAGAGAGAGGGGTAGAGAGAGGTGGAGAGGGGTAGAGAGAGGTGGAGAGGGGTGGAGAGAGGTGGAGAGGGGTAGAGAGAGGTGGAGAGGGGTAGAGAGAGGTGGAGAGGGGTGGAGAGAGGTGGAGAGGGGTGGAGAGAGGTGGAGAGAGGTGGAGAGGTGGATAGAGGGAGAGGGAGAGGTGGATAGAGGGAGAGGGAGAGGTGGATAGAGGGAGAGGGAGAGGTGGATAGAGAGAGAGAGGGGTAGAGAGAGAGAGGGGTAGAGAGAGAGAGGGGTAGAGAGAGAGTGGGGTAGAGAGAGAGTGGGGTAGAGAGAGAGTGGGGTAGAGAGGGGTAGAGAGAGAGTGGGGTAGAGAGGGGTAGAGAGAGAGGGGTAGAGAGGGGTAGAGAGAGAGAGGGGTAGAGAGAGAGAGGGGTAGAGAGAGAGAGGGGTAGAGAGAGAGAGGGGTAGAGAGAGAGAGGGGTAGAGAGAGAGTGGGGTAGAGAGAGAGTGGGGTAGAGAGAGAGAGGGGTAGAGTGGGGTAGAGAGAGAGAGGTAGAGAGAGAGGGGTAGAGAGAGAGAGGGGTAGAGAGAGAGAGGGGTAGAGAGAGAGAGGGGTGAGAGAGAGAGGGTAGAGAGAGAGAGGGTAGAGAGAGGTGGAGAGGGGTAGAGAGAGGTGGAGAGGGGTGGAGAGAGGTGGAGAGAGGTGGAGAGAGGTGGAGAGAGGTGGAGAGAGGTGGAGAGAGGTGGAGAGAGGTGGAGAGAGGTGGAGAGAGGTGGAGAGAGGTGGAGAGAGGTGGAGAGAGGTGGAGAGAGGTGGAGAGGTGGATAGAGGGAGAGGGAGAGGTGGATAGAGGGGTAGAGAGAGAGGGGTAGAGAGAGAGAGGGGTAGAGAGAGAGAGGGGTAGAGAGAGAGTGGGGTAGAGAGAGAGTGGGGTAGAGAGAGAGAGGGGTAGAGAGAGAGGGGTAGAGAGGGGTAGAGAGAGAGGGGTAGAGAGGGGTAGAGAGAGAGGGGTAGAGAGGGGTAGAGAGAGAGAGGGGTAGAGAGAGAGAGGGGTAGAGAGAGAGAGGGGTAGAGAGAGAGTGGGGTAGAGAGAGAGTGGGGTAGAGAGAGAGAGGGGTAGAGAGGGGTAGAGAGAGAGTGAGGTAGAGAGAGAGTGGGGTGAGAGAGAGGGGGTAGAGAGGGGTAGAGAGGGGTAGAGAGAGAGAGGGGTGAGAGAGAGAGGGGTAGAGAGAGAGAGGGGTAGAGAGAGAGAGGGTAGAGAGAGAGAGGGGTAGAGAGAGAGAGGGGTAGAGAGAGAGTGGGGTAGAGAGAGAGTGGGGTAGAGAGAGAGGTGGAGAGTGGAGAGAGAGAGAGAGGTAGAGAGAGAGAGGTAGAGAGAGAGAGAGGTAGAGAGAGAGAGAGAGGTAGAGAGAGAGAGGTGGAGAGAGAGAGGTGGAGAGAGAGAGGTGGAGAGAGAGGTGGAGAGAGAGGTGGAGAGGTGGAGAGGTGGAGAGGTGGAGAGGTGGAGAGGTGGAGAGGTGGAGAGGTGGAGAGGTGGAGAGGTGGATAGAGGGAGAGGGAGAGGTGGATAGAGGGAGAGGGAGAGGGAGAGGTGGATAGAGGGAGAGGGAGAGGTGGATAGAGGGAGAGGTAGAGGGAGAGGTGGATAGAGGGAGAGGTAGAGGGAGAGGTAGAGGGAGAGGTGGATAGAGGGAGAGGTGGATAGAGGGAGAGGGAGAGGGAGAGGTGGATAGAGGGAGAGGGAGAGGTGGATAGAGGGAGAGGGAGAGGTGGATAGAGGGAGAGGTAGAGGGAGAGGTGGATAGAGGGAGAGGTAGAGGGAGAGGTGGATAGAGGGAGAGGGAGAGGGAGAGGTGGATAGAGGGAGAGGTAGAGGGAGAGGTGGATAGAGGGAGAGGTAGAGGGAGAGGTGGATAGAGGGAGAGGGAGAGGTAGAGGTGGATAGAGGGAGAGGGAGAGGTAGAGGGAGAGGTGGATAGAGGGAGAGGTAGAGGGAGAGGTGGATAGAGGGAGAGGTAGAGGGAGAGGTGGATAGAGGGAGAGGTAGAGGGAGAGGTGGATAGAGGGAGAGGTGGATAGAGGGAGAGGTAGAGGGAGAGGTGGATAGAGAGAGTGGTAGAGGGAGAGGTGGATAGAGAGAGTGGTAGAGAGAGTGGTAGAGAGAGTGGTAGAGAGAGTGGTAGAGAGAGTGGTAGAGAGAGTGGTAGAGAGAGTGGTAGAGAGAGGGGTAGAGAGAGGGGTAGAGGGAGTGGTAGAGGGAGTGGTAGAGGGAGTGGTAGAGGGAGTGGTAGAGGGAGTGGTAGAGGGAGAGGTAGAGGGAGAGGTAGAGGGAGAGGTAGAGGGAGAGGTAGAGGGAGAGGTAGAGGGAGAGGTAGAGGGAGAGGTAGAGGGAGAGGTAGAGGTAGAGGGAGAGGTAGAGGGAGAGGTAGAGGGAGAGGTAGAGGGAGAGGTAGAGGGAGAGGTAGAGGGAGAGGTAGAGGGAGAGGTAGAGGGAGAGGTAGAGGGAGAGGTAGAGAGAGTGGTAGAGAGAGTGGTAGAGAGAGTGGTAGAGGGAGAGGGGTAGAGGGAGAGGGGTAGAGGGGGAGGGGTAGAGGGGGAGGGGTAGAGGGGGAGGGGTAGAGAGGGGTAGAGAGGGGTAGAGAGAGGTAGAGAGAGGTAGAGAGGGAGAGAGAGGTAGGGAGAGGGAGAGAGAGGTAGGGAGAGGGAGAGAGAGGTGGAGAGAGAGAGGTGGAGAGAGAGGTGGAGAGAGAGAGGTGGAGAGAGAGAGGTGGAGAGAGAGAGGTGGAGAGAGAGAGGTGGAGAGAGAGAGGTGGAGAGAGAGGTGTGGAGAGAGAGGTGTGGAGAGAGAGGTGTGGAGAGAGAGGTGTGGAGAGAGAGGTGTGGAGAGAGAGGTGGTGGAGAGAGAGGTGTGGAGAGAGAGGTGTGGAGAGAGAGGTGTGGAGAGAGAGGTGTGGAGAGAGAGGTGTGGAGAGAGAGGTGTGGAGAGAGAGGTGTGGAGAGAGAGGTGTGGAGAGAGGTGTGGAGAGAGGTGTGGAGAGAGGTGTGGAGAGAGGTGTGGAGAGAGGTGTGGAGAGAGGTGTGGAGAGAGGTGTGGAGAGAGGTGTGGAGAGAGGTGTGGAGAGAGGTGTGGCGAGAGAGGTGTGGAGGTGGAGAGGTGTGGAGGTGGAGAGGTGTGGAGGTGGAGAGGTGTGGAGGTGGAGAGGTGTGGAGGTGGAGAGGTGTGGAGGTGGAGAGGTGTGGAGGTGGAGAGGTGTGGAGGTGGAGAGGTGTGGAGGTGGAGAGGTGTGGAGGTGGAGAGGTGTGGAGGTGGAGAGGTGTGGAGGTGTGGAGGTGGAGAGGTAGGGAGGTGGGGAGGTAGGGAGGTGGGGAGGTAGGGAGGTGGGGAGGTAGGGAGGTGGAGAGAGGTGGAGAGAGGTGGAGAGAGGTGGAGAGAGGTGGAGAGAGGTGGAGGTAGAGAGAGAGAGGGGTAGAGAGAGGTGGAGAGGGAGAGGGAGAGGGAGAGGGAGAGGGAGAGGTAGAGGTAGAGGTAGAGGTGGAGAGGGAGAGGTAGAGGTAGAGGTGGAGAGGTAGAGGTAGAGGTGGAGAGGTAGAGGTAGAGGTAGAGGTAGAGGTGGAGAGGGAGAGGTAGAGGTAGAGGTGGAGAGGGAGAGGTAGAGGTAGAGGTGGAGAGGTAGAGGTAGAGGTGGAGAGGTAGAGGTGGAGAGGTAGAGGGAGAGAGGGGGAGAGGGAGAGAGGGGGGTAGGGAGAGAGAGAGGTAGAGAGAGAGGTAGGCACGGAACTCGTTTTGGGCGACCAGTGCTTGTTTTCCATAATCAGATTTCGACCCAATGCAGGCGAGAGAGAGAGAAAGTTAGACAAGAAGGGCTGGGCAAGAAGGGAGGGGGGAATGCCAGCAGCAGAGGAGCTTGATCAAAGCTCACCAAAAGGGAGGGAGGGGGAGAAGGGAGGAGGGAGTGCGAGCAGCAGCTGTGCACGTGCAAGCAGGCTGGCAAATGGTGTGCGATGTGCGCGCACCATGACGAGAGAGGAAAGCCATACGGCGCCTCTTCTCGTCATTGTGCGCGTACTCGCACGCTCTAGGCAAGCCCAAAAAAAAGTGGTCGCATTTCTAAATGCCCACTTACAAAATGTCTCGCCCAGACCAGCGCAAGCGCTGGCTTCAGGGCGAGACCTAAAAAGTATCTGTGTCGCTATTTTTTGTTCACTCTCGGCGTGCAACTTGGTGTGTATTTTTGTGTTACCATACTTGCAAGGTATCGGCTCGTTTCATAAAAATGCCGCTTCCTGTACGCAGCTTGGAAGCCATTCACAAAGCTAAACATGCACGCGTAGGGACAAAAAAATGCACGCGCATGTGGACAGCCCGACGCCATCTTTGTTTACTTTCATTAGCGTAGGGATGTGCACACGCGCACGCATTTTTTTTCGTCCCTACGCGTGCATGGCGGCATGCTTTCACTTTCCCAGACAGGCTAAAGGGCCCGGCGGCAGTGCTGAGGAATCCGCCGCGGCGCGCGCAGCCACCGCTCGACCCCAGGAGCTGGCGCGAGGCTTCCCGTGAGCATTAAAGTCACTTGCCCAGTAACAAGCATTGAAAAAGCAATAGGTCTCACATTTTATTAAGTTAAAGCCATTTGCTTTGCTAATGGTATTGTATAGCAAAGCAAATGGCTTTAACTTAATTAAAGGCGAGACCGATTGCATTTTTAATGCTTATTTTTTTTTTATTGTCATGTTTTGTTTCCGCCCACTGCAGCATGGGACAATGGATCAACATCATCCATTGGCTCTCCTCACTCTGTATGACTGTGCAAAGCCTGTGCATGTTGATCACATTCACCTAAATAATGATCCATTCTCTTCAGTTGCAAAGCGGGTTCAACATGCGTTTTTCTAATTGTTTTTATTTTGTATATTAACTTACAATGCTGTGTGCGTATTTTGGTTGCACTCCTTCTTGAAGTTTGTTATAAAGTATTTAAGTGGCATAGTAACATTACAGCTGCCCGTGATTAGAGTACTTAAGTTCAGTGGTGATTTGTTTTTGTCTCCTTAACAAATAACAGTAAAATACATGGCATAACCGAAAGGTTTGTGGTTAAAAAAACAACCTCACTGGTGATACCGTTGCATCAGTGAATGTTTTTCAAACGTTCACTTTTTATCAGAAGCGTTAGGCACAGCCCAGGTTAGGTGACGTCATGTTTTCATTTTTTTCTTTTTGGGGGAGGGGGGGAGGGGCATAAAAAATAACCAACATACCAAGGTCTGAACTATTGGCTTTGCCAGTGCCTGCTTGAATACAGGTGTAAACCTCCGAGCTGCTCTTCAGACCCTGCCCACCAGCAGATCCTAATAGTGTAGTGCCGCGGTGACGGCCCTCTTCCTTGGCGCCTCTCCCAGCAGCCGCGGCCTGTGGTTTACGCTGTCGGTGCCCAGGTGTGCCTCAGGCCTGACAGGAGCTGACAGGTGTTTGCAGTGAGAGCCAGGCGACACCTTTTGTTAGGCTGAACCTGTTTTTCAATTGTGTAAGCGGCGGGCGTGCTGTGTGCTCTTGTGCATGTGACTAAGGGTTCAGTTTACTAGTCATGCACCGTGCAGTTAGCATTGGTAGCAATTACACAGCATGCGCATGCAGACCCGCTGTTCCTAATTATGCCTTGATTGCTGTTTTCTGCCGCTTTTTATTAGAAGTGCGTACCCGGCGCCCCAAATGTGATTTAATACTCGGTGCACGGCTGTGACAAGCGGTGGCCTGCCGCTCCCCAAGGCCGGATTACTCGACGGGCCCGAGTTTCACAAGGCAAAGTGCAGGCAGCGCATAGCTTTCATCGCCCTTCCACCTCCTTTACATAATTGGATGTTGGTGGCCACAGAACGGGGCTTTTACTTGAGATAATTGCTTGCAACCGCAGATAGAAACTCGAGCCGAGGCAAAGAGGATTATATAGGTTAAATAAGCCCCTTCCAAGCAGTAATCAGAGGGTTTTAAGATGGGTTTCTCGTATTGGGGGATACACAAATGGTGCTTGCTACAACAGTCCTTGTAATAAAAATAATAAACCTTTATAAAGCCCACTGCACAAACTAAATACCAGACGTTACTGTTACCGCTCGGTAGTGGTGGAGAGGATATATGTACAGCTGTCCCTGCGAATAGGCCCTGCTGTGCCAGCTACTATGCATGCATGCTTCAGGGAATGAGGTAACTGTGGCAGAGAATGATGCCCAACAATCGGTGCTTTAAATGGAAAGAAATAAGTGCAGGTACTCATTAAAATGAGTTAGAGGTGTGGCAAATGGGCGGGGCTAGGGGCGGGGCTAAGGGCAAGATATGATGATACATAATGACCTCTCTACCAATTACAGCACATATCAAAACGCATGAGAAATGCGTTTAGTAAACATCATTTATCCACTTTACATCTTCGTTTCCTGCTTCAACAGAGGGGCACTCAAAGGAAAGGGATGTATGACGATACATCGCAAACTAAAACAACGCGTGCTTTTACAACGCGGTTTTTAGTTCGCATGTACCGTCACAATGCATGTTTTTACAACGGATGGCATTAGTTCGCATTTCCTTTGAAATACATACGAAATGCCTTTACAACGGACCCCATTTCCCCGCATGTATTTACATCGCAAAATAGCCCCCAAACACTAACACACTACCCTACATAACACAAACTCCACAGCACTACCCTACAGAACAAAACAGTACACTACCCTAAAACAGTACTCCAAACACGACCCTACCCCTACGCACAGTCTGTCCCCTACACTGAAACAGTACCGTACCGGACCCGCTGACAACCCTAAACCACTACCCTACGACCCCCTGACACGACCCTAAACCGTAAAACACTACCATACACTACAACCCCCTGACACTACCCTAAAGCCTAATGCACTACCCTACACCACGACCACCTGAGACTACCCTAAATCCTAAACCCTAAAACACTCCCTTACCTCTCTCTCCTCGTGGTTCCTCTGGTTTCCTGTGTCCCGTTCCCGGTCCCAGCGTCGCCGTCTCTGCTCCCGGTTCCAGCGTCGCAGTCTCTGCTCAGGCGCCATTACATCACATGCGTTTTAAAAGCGCATGCGTTTTAAAAGCGCATGCAATGTAATGGCCCTCATCGTAATGTGTACGCGTTGTTACGTCGCATGCGTTGTAACGCATGCGACGTAACGGCATGCGTAGTAACAGCTGCGTTGAAATGGCTGCAACCCAAAGGAAAGCAGCCTCTGTGCTGAACAAAAAGATGGAGAAAAAAATCGGCTTTGGGGAAGGTAGAGGATTGTCTGTCGCTGCCGCTCACTTTAGTACGGCCAGTACAGTTCCTTAAATGGGACAGGATTACTGACTGGCAGACCCAGCCCATTTCATACGCCTGATGGAGGAAGGGGGTGGAGGGGCCTTAAGCATTTTAAGCCTAATAGCCATTGCGCACCTGATCAACAGTGCAGGGTCTGTCTAGACCCTGTCCTGCTGATCACAGCATGACGCAAGGCAAGCCCTCTCAACCCCCTGCAGTCTGGAGACATTCAAGTGAGAGCTGCTGGAATCTCCAGCAGCGATTGTGCAAAAGGCCACTGAGGGGCTCAGTGACTTGCAAGCTCCTCGGAAGCAGGGCGGCATCTGCCCTGAGCAGGAGGAGATAAGTAACCTGAGCCTGCTGTGCTCTCAATGAGGGTACCGGTACTCTCCCTCACCTAAGAAAAGTGCCGGTACTGACGGCCAGAAAATTCAGAAGTGCCGGTACTCGGTACCGGTGAGTACCGGCCCATTTAAAGCACTGCCAACAATGTAAACAAATCTGCTCATCCGTGACAGCGAGTAGGTCCGTCACTGTTGCACAGAGTACTCATATCCTACTACTGTAAAGTGTGATTATTATTCTGAATGCCAAATAAAGAACGCTGCATCATTCTTTCTTGTCCCTGAAATATCATTTACTGAGTAAAACATCGTTTTTGTTGTGTTTTTCCGGTTTGCAATGGCGGCTGCCGCCTATCTAAAATGATAGGACAGCCCGGTGGGGCGGGGGGGTGGGTAGGGGTGGGTGGTGTGGAGGGATTGAGGAATAAAAAGACATACCTACTGCTCCTGCTGCCGGCCACCTCGTTGCTCCTCTCATCGGCCCGGAAGTGGATGGGCCTCAAAGCACAGGCTCCCCACCAATCCAGGTGCTGCTCTCATGCTAATCCTAGCATGAGAGCAGCACTGGGATAGCTCTGAGCGGCCTCGTTTGCCACTCAGACAGTGCCTGGGAGCCTGTGGTATTCCTCCAGCCCGGCTGTGCAACACAGCTGGGTTGGAGAAACATAAGTGTGCATGTCTGTTAGGCCGGCCTTAGACGGTCGGCCAAACTGACATGCACACTTATAAGTTCACACTACTCCTCCCTACCATGCCTGGCCCCGCTCCGCCCTATACTCACTGCTTGGACTCCATCGCAGCTTAGACATCAATAAACAAAATGATAATAACATTGTGTTAGTATCATTTTATTTATCATCTGCTGGCTCTGGGCAGGGAGGTGGCGCTCCTCCGCCATTACTTAGGAGCCACCCCTGCCAGTTTGTCTAAAATATCTGAAAGTCATCTAATCTGAGTTTGAAACATTGACAAAACCCATCAGGGTAGCATCTCTAGAGATTAAGGACCCCATAGAACTTGAATTGATGCTCTGACATAGGTATTTGACTGCATTGCATGCTCTAGACCAGACATTGCTGTGCTGGTCTTTTGGATATTGTAAATTTGAAAACACTCTTTAACGGTTCAGATGTTTTCTTAACACTACCGCACAGGGCCAACCAGGCCATTCTGCTACATTCCATTTCCCCACTAGGCTGCAGAGTAGGGGGCATTCCCAGATTTGCCGTTAGTAGTAGACCTGGGAATGTGTCAAAATGCTACACCTCCCCAGGTGAGGCGTAACAAAGAGAAATATCTTTATTTAGCCTTGGTTTTTTCCTCTTTCTACATGTGCTGCATTCTGCAGCACACATAGAAAGAAGAAAATGCCTCTCAGGGTTTTATTTGTAGATGTCCCTTCATGCACAAAAACAATCCTGCCCACAACACGGGCAACTTTGCATCATGACACAAGAGTGCGTGCGTTGGCGCTAGGCAGCAAAAAGTACACCAGCTCTAGGAAAGGACAGGAATGTGCCTTGTAATGGCAAATAAGGCACATTCCTGCCCTTTCCTTTCACGCAGTGCAGCAAGGTAGCTCGCTGCGTTGTGCTGCGTGAAAGAATGATAAATCTGGCCCTACGTGCGTTGGTTAATAGTGGTGTTGGTATTGTCACAGGAAGCACTGGCAGGGGGGCAATGTGTGGTGCAAGCTGCAGTGGCCTTGTGAAAAGGGCCCTAGCGCTTTTTAAAAAAAAATACTTTTTACAAATTAAGCACTGATAATATGACGTAGGTGGCACGTGGTCATCTAATGGATCAGGAGCAGATGATGGCAGGAGTTTGGGCTCCAAGAAATTTTCGGCAGTAACTGCAGTTCGGTTGCTCCAGCAGTGTCCTAATTTGAGGGAGAAGACAAAAGCTTAGGCTACTTAGTCAAAGTTATCCAAGAAGTTTCTTGTTTTTAGGTTTATGGTTAGGGCTTGTTAAGAGTTCTACGTAGTGGTAAGTTTTCTGGAGTTTTAGAAATGAGGGGCATGATTTTGTGCATGTCTAAGAGTTCAAGTTGTTAGGGTGTTTACGCCTTTGCCATTTAGCCACGAATCACTGCCTTCACACCGTTTCTTGAAACTCTCGTTTTAATATTTGAGTTTTTAAAGAAACGAATATTGACTGGCAGACGAGAGTGTATAGTGGAGTTGTTTTTCTTGAACCACCTTGGTTTGTGCCTGGAGTTTAGCCAGCCAGTTCACCTTTTTTAGGTCTTGCTTAGGCAGCGCATGCACTGTCTCTTCAAGATATGCTGTGTTCAGTATGTTGGCTTTGATTCTTCCCCTCGCCGCTGATTTTCTAAAGTGTGTGTTGTTCTGAAAAGCTTGCTTCTGTGGGTTTTGTTTTACTTTATGTCCCTCCTTCTTGTGGCTAGTTCCCACCTCTGGAGTATTGGTCTATTATTAGTCTCCTTTCCATCTAGTCTTTTTCCCTTTATGTTTGGCACTCTTTTTTTTTCTATGTTTTCGTTAAGTTTGAGTGCAATGCGTTTTTGTTAAACTTTAGTGTTTTGACCAGCTAGTTTGATTTGAAATGGCGCCGCCGCCTCTGTAATGCAGCCACAGTGCCCCGCTTCCGCCGTACGCCCCCATATTCTCATGGGTGAATTGTACAGCCAATCATGGGCTTTGCACGGCAGTAGGTTGTTCTATGTTGTTTTCGTCAAGTTTGAGCGCAATGCGTTTTTGTTAAGCTTTCGTGTTTTGACTAGCTAGTTTGATTCGAAATGACGCTGCCGCCTCCACAGTGCAGCCGCAGCACCCAGCTTCTGCTGTCCCACCGATATGTCTCATGGGTGAATTGTACTATCAATCACGGGCTTTGCCCGGCAATTGGTTGCAACAGGCTCCTCCCCCACAGTAGAATACATCATAGGAGCCCAAAATGGCAGAACCGCATAGTCACGTCCTTACAGCGCTGGCCGGAACGCCCAGCCCCGCCTTGGTAGTAGCTTGGATCGCGCGCCCTGGTTCATATTCCTGGCAGCTGCAGCCACATCAGTCTCACCCCCGGGAGCCTCTTCATCCCCAGTTACAGCAGCCACACACCCACTCCCGGAAGCCGCAACCCCATTTCCCCAACAACATGCAGCTCTCTGAGACCAAGGGCGCCAAGCACGTGAACGGCAAGGGGGCAAACTGGCAAAGCACGGCGCCGCAAATGCAAAAAGAACAGATGATGGACAGAATGCAGAACAATGTCATACATTCACCCCAGTACAGAGATCTGGGCCTAAATCCATAGTTTGTTTGCTCACCATGCCATTCCAGTTTGAACCCAGCCATATGCAAATCAGTCTTGACCCTGTGCCTCATGGCCTGGCAGTTCGGTCTGGACTGTTCCCATGGGGCCCAGGGTCAAGACTGATTTGCATATGGCTGGGTCCAAACTGGGGTGGCGTAGTGGGCAAAAGAACGATGGATTTAACCCTGATCTTTTGACTGGGGGAGAATGTTTGCATTGTCAGCATTCCGTCCATCATTTGTTTGCTGTAACACTTTTCGCCCTAAGTGGGATGGGCATGCCCAGACGTGGGTCCCTTGCTCACTGTGCCACTGGATTCAAGCTAGCCTGGCTGAAGAAGGGTGACATACCCTGAAACCGGCCCCAGGATGCTTGTTTCCGGTCCAGGGAAGACCTGGCCTGGCAGTTCGGTCTGGACTGTTCCCATGGGGCACAGGGTCAAGACTGATTTGCATATGGCTGGATCCAAACTGGGGTGGCGTAGTGGGCAAAAGAACGATGGATTTAACCCAGATCTTTTGACTGGGGGAGAATGTTTGCATTGTCAGCATTCCGTCCATCATTTGTTTGCGAAAATACGGCGCCGCAGCCATGCAGTTTCCATGTTGTTGTGAAATACCGCTAGCCCGCCCGGGGTTGTGGGCTTGCATGGTGTAGCAGCTAGAATTCTACAAATGCGCTCACTTGCTCTAACCAATGCTTACAGGTTTGTTAGTGTGCCCCGACTTAGACTTTATATTTTATGTTGGTATGTTGGGGGCATGGTGAGGGTAATGAATTTTAATGTATCTAGTTTAGGTGTTGTGTAGCCTGTTAGCCAATTCCTAGAGGCTGTAAGTCATAAGAAATGCAGTGCATTTAGAGGTGGGCGAGCCAACAAATTAACAGGGAGAGCTAGCTGAGGCAACGATCTGGCTCGGATCTTAAATCCCGTGCACGAGCCGAGCCCTGAAAATGTTTATTCACTAATAGTGGTATATCTGTACCTTTCTATAACGGAACGTGGAACTTTTGCAATCTAAAATGGTGAAACTTACATGGATCTTGAATGCCAAATCAACTTAGTCGCCCTGCCCGTCTCCTTTCTTTATTTGGCTCTTAATAATAACAAAAACAGCATGGTCGTTTTAGGACAGTAATATTTCCCTTCCGGTTCAAATGGAGTTTTTTTTATTTTTTATTCGGCCTTCTTGTGAGTTTGGCATGACCGAGCAGTGTGTATTTTGGCTACATTGGTAACATTTTACTGGTGCATACGGGTTAAACGTTGTTTTGACTCTGAATCATTTCATATTGAGGCTTGGCAAGGACTGTTTCTATGCCCTGGAAGTGTTTTGCTTGCACTCTTAGCGCCAACCACAGACCTACCAGTTACAGGCGGTGGTTTTCTCTGTTATTCTGCTCGTTGTGGATCCATAGTGGGTATCCCACCAGATTCATGGCAACCGTCCAAGGTGGTGTTAGAAACCAGGTGAGATTAGCACCATCATGCTGCTTAACGTTATGAAATACCCATGAGTAAAATGATCAGGTGACTCCTGTTCTCTTGGACTCAATATGTCCGTACCCGGCATTTCCCTTTATATAATAGGGCATTCTGGAAGTTGTGTCCTTGATGACTGCTTAGTATTGATTTGCGAAAGGAAATCCAGGATTGCTTTGGACAGTATCCCAGTGACAAAGTCATGTGCTAACCACACCCACATAGGATGTATTGGGACAGAAACAGCAGTCTCGTTTCAGTTGTATTGTAATCACGCTTGCATAGGAACCATTTTACCAAGCATTGACAAGGCCATACTAAATGGAGCTAGTATTCGCCCACTGCTGCTGCTTTAAATATACTCCCCATCCCTATGAGGTCATGGACTACGGGTAGGTCGCATGACCGCAGCCATTGTGTATGCAAGGCATTCACTTCTTGGTTGTTCCACAAAGCTACGACTGTACCATTATTCCAGCTTGGCGTCCTCCTGGTTTAATTTGTTTGAATTTTTGGTTCGCACATCGGGTGATTTGTTTTTGTTTTTTAACCACATTCGGAATGTACTCGGGACCACTGAATCACATCAACCAGTGTTCATCACTTCAACCCGTGTTCCCACCATATTGACTTGGCTCACATAGTGAACGACATGCCCCATGCATGGTTTTCATAATAGCGGACTTGCATGTATCGTCCCTATAATCCTGTGAGGTTTGGTGCACGCAGAATACAAGTGTGCCCTCATGGTGGTTCGTTTGTAGAACGCACAGCCCGCCAGTAGTTCCTTTTGCATACTCACTATGGGTGATTCTTTATCACTTTTGGAACGTGCACGGGACCATAGAATCTCTTTAACTAGTGTTCACATTATATTTACATGGCGCATATAGCAGCTGACATGCCCCATACACCAGTTCTGGCGATCAACGCGCTTCCTTTTAGATTAATTGTAAAACACGCAATTGCCATCACATACATCCTCTCCACTCCAAAACCCATAAGTGAAAATCAGTTACGTTTACAACGCCAATAGCTCTAACTCTAAAGAATGCGAGACCTATTGCATTGCAAATGCTTTTTTTGTTGTTGTATTCTTAACGTCACAGCAATGATAATGGGTGATTTTTGGGCGTCTTCCATCTTGTTGGGTGTCTGCCCGGTGTCGAGTCAACAATGTTTTCGTTGCCACGGAGGGTATCTGCCTCAGTCCTTTTAGACGAGGAGCATGTGCAGTTTTACATAATTTCAACTTAAGCTGCAGGAGTCTGGCACGCGGTCTCTGGGTCCTTAGCCAGAGTGGACGTGCTGTGCCCCGTCCCGCCCTATCTGTGGGCAGCCATGTTGAAGTCACCACGTGACGTCGGCTTCCCGCTCTCTTTGTTTTTAAGCGGAATCAACCAACGGAGCTGCTGCCTTTGTCTTCCTTCAGGTCACTGCCAGCGTGGGAGGGGTGCTTGCTGGGGCTGTCCTCCAGCCCAGGGCTCTTTTGTGCTGTGTTTTCATTTCCTGAAAAGAGCGGCGATGTGAGTCACTCGCAAACAATGCCTCCCTCCAGAGTCTGGGCACTGAGTCATGACACCGGGATGATCTTGCTGGCAGTCGCTCTACCCTTGTAAGTGGGTCGAGAGAGGGAGGGGCAAAGTCGCAAGTACAGGGTACGCCTCGAGAGCCTGCCTGGGAGTCTATACCCACTAACAGAGTTGAGTGACGAGCAATTTACACCTCCCATGAGTAGAGTAGCTAATGGGTGTGTAAATTAGGCTTGTAAGAGTTGACATGCTTGAGTGGACGGTATTCACGTGCGTTGCTGACGTGCAACTGATTTACCAGCAATATGTGTCCTTACCAGAGGCGCAACTAGAGCCAAATTTCGTGAGGGGCTACGAAAAATTTCGTGGGGGGCTGACTCTTCCAGCAATATGCAGAGTGGAGATGCAGGGGCTCTAAAAAGGGGTGAAAAGCAACACAGCCTCGTTAACACGTAAATGGTCTTTTAAAGACCTGTGAAGTACTCGGGTGCGGCTGTGTGTGCCCGGGAAGCTGTCTCTGCCCGGGCTGACACACACGACACACAACACATAATCCTCCAAAGCTTTACAGTACAATCCGACCTCTACTAAGTTGGTTTACGGTCTGATTATTAACTTTCTCACCCATTTAGAAAGTGCTTTAAGGTCTCCTAAGGGGCATGACATCCCTATACAAATAGCACAGTACATTGTTACCCATCAAGGGTCCAGAATTGTTACAATCACCAGCACTGCACCCAAGATACATTCAAACATGCCAACAAACTCCGGTCCAAAGCTGTACGCTCAGCAAATCACAGATCTCCCCCCCCCCCCCCAACTCTATGCTACTGATGACAGGTGAGAATTTTCCAGACTAGTTTCCCTCCTTCCGAACTCTCCTTGCCAGCAAGAGTGGACACATTATGTGCTCAACGGAACTGGGCTAAACCCATCAACCCTCTTCATAGACCGGGAATTGAAATATTCCCGGGTCAGTGCACGCTGATGTCATTCAACAGTAGTTGGACTCAAGAATTAGAAGGGTTGCTCAGCCACCTCCAGATGCAGAGCTAGCTAAGAATGTCAAAAGGGAGTAATCACACCCTGCAACCTTGGGGTTTTGCAGTCCTTCTCAGAATGGGGACACAGGAAATGCAACACCGGGATCAAGGACGGGGAGCAACGGGGCTCGTCCACAAAGGATGGGACTTCCAGGCACTATAGATCCCTTGTAAGCAGCTTGCGCCCCGGCACCAAAACTTCACAACAGTTGGGATGGGCTTACTCTCTATTCACGCATTGTTATTAAAGGAAGACCAACAACCAAGCCGCCCACAATGAGGTCCATCAAGACCAAACTAGCCTCATGTATGAAGTGGCTGACCGATTGAACGCGGCCATCAAGATGCAAGCCATCAGGCAGATACAACCCACCGGCACTGGACATCCATACAGATTAGTTTAGAAGGCTGACAAACCCAGTTCTCTGTGGAAGACCAGGAATGCGGATCATTCGCTCCCTCCAAGCCGCACACCCATGCAAAACGTGGCTCAGATTGAACCCGCTTGTGGTAAACCTTCCCTGCGGAGACTGAACTCTGCATAAAGTATCAGCAGACTAAGTAACCGGTGAAGGCTGTGGTATAGAAACATGCCATAACAAATTGCATATAACAGCATATCACATAGCTGCCAATTATTAAAATGTGGATTGTTTTTCTTGAATTTCTTTTATTGCCAATTAAAGTATTTTCCAGTGAGTGTATACTCTTCCCATACAATAACCTTAAACAAGATATTAGAAACAGTTCAATACAAGTCAGTTAAAAAAAAAAAGCTGCAGTAGCTGGGAATGTGTAGAAACATGCAGAAAGATTCTAACTTTTCAAGAACTATCTAAGAAGTGAAAAAATACACATTCTTTTTGCTTGGCACTGTAAGTTAGAAACATAGAGCAGAAGAATGAAAGGCAACGTTTCATTTTCTTTGCTTTAAACAGCTGCTCCATGACCTGACCTGCCTTTCACCTCCACTGTTTGATTTGGCAGCAGGCATTGTGACTTCAGAATTTGTCTGTAATAACTTATTACAGTTGAGTTTTGACGTCTTTCGTTTATACTCAGCACCTGGCTGCTTCACATGTCGCTTGTTATATAAGTGATAAAGTGCCCCCGGCCATACTTTACAAGGATATTGCAAGTCACCAAGGAGTTCCATAACCATATACAGGGACAAGGTTGAAGGACGAGTTCCTTTTTAAGGGTATGGAATTCTGAGGGGACTTGCAGTATCCTCATCATGTACTCCAGGAGGTATTTTATCCCATATAATACATGGTCACACCATCACCTTTTCCACAAACCACTTAAAACCTTGGTGCATAGCTCTTTCATATGAAAGAGCAAGCATGTTTGCAAACATGAAGAATACAATTAAAACCTCTAGTGCAAAATTAAACACCTCAAAAGCCACCTGTAAGATATTTGTTGCATACAGATATTACAAACAGTTCAATACAAGTGAGTTTTTTAAAATGCTGCAGTAGCTTGAAATTTGTAGAAATATGCAGAAAGTGTCTAGCTTTTCTCTATCTAAGGAGTACAAAAGATAAACATGTTCTCTCAGCTTTTCATTGTAAGTTATCAAAATAGAGCCGAAGAAAGAAAAACAACATTCTGTTTACCTTGCTTTAAACAGCAGCTTCAATTATGCTCCGTGACCTGACCTGCCTTTCACCTGGCTGCTGACAGCAGGCTTTGTGACATTAGAACTCAACTGTAATAACTTATAATAGTTGAGTTCTGACTTTTTTTTATAATCGGCGACTGGGTGCATCACAAGTCGCTGCTTATAGTCCATTAACTACCCAGATAATCTGACCAGCAATGCTAAAAAGAACTTTAAGCTCAGTACTTTAAAACAACACACGGAAACACTTATAGTAGACAACTACCACACCGTGACAAACGGCAACACGAAAACTAACTTCATCTTTTACACTAATCGTCCGGCAAAGTGGAAAAACATCTTCAGTCTTCACTTTCATGTCACCAAATCAGTAAATATTCCATATGGCGAAAAATTCTCCACAACCGACTCCCCTACCTTTAAAGGGGAACTCACAATTTCCATCTACAGAACAGGAAACATTCTCATACAGGCCACCGACCCGCACCTCACCACTTTTGATCGGCACTTCCCAACATTACTCTCCTCACTAACTCAACAAAACCACCAAACCCAACCTCCCCCATCTTCCCCGACTAACAACACGGAACCGATCCAATTTCCCCTCCCGGACGACCCACTCTACGACTCATGGACATCCATGATCACTCATTACAATCTCACTACCCCCGTCATCACACTCCGCCGTCAAACACCCACTATAAAGACAGCAACTGAGCACACCAGCAATGTCACAGTAAATAAACACCGCAAGGCTGATCTTGAGCTAGGCAGCCTAGACACAATCTTCGGTCTTCCCGCGACTGATCCCGCCACGGACACTCCCCTCTCGACCCCTGATGATCCGACTCGACCCTCTCAAACTATACCTAACCCCAACAATGACCCTATTCCTGCTGCCCAAACCTTCCCCTTATCCATCGTCACCGATAATTCAGTGGACACCGACCTCCCTCAAACCACTACACACTCTCCTTCCTCTGTCCCACGACCTCACCCTCAATCAGTCTCCACTTCTAAACTCGCGGCCAACCCCCGGGACACCGACTTCCTCCTTATCCTGGCCCACTCTCCCCCCTTGGACATTAGATCCATAGCACCTCCCCCCAACACCAAATCTGGAAGCATTAATGACCCAGCCCCTCACGTTCATCCTATCCCCACTCCCTAATCCCAATGATACCGTCCAAGCCCATAATCCAGTACCCTCTCCTTCCACAGACCCTAGTCATTCACGGCTCCCGCCTAAAACAAGAAGCTCTTCTAGCTCTATAACCCAACAACTGTCCCGAATGGAGCAGAAAATAGACGCCCTAGCTGCCGATATCCTACACCTACAAGAAGACCTCAACCGGTTTAAACCACCGTGCTCACACACTCAGGGTAGCTACGCACCTTCTCCCCGCACAGCCTCTCCCATTGCCCCACTTGGCACCCCACGGCCCTCCATTCCTGTGAGGAACCAAGCACATCGACCCAGCCGAGCTCTCCGGCCAATTTCTGCACTGGAAGCAGATGAGATCAACGACTCGTACCTCACAATGAGCCAGAACACGGCTCCTTTCGGCATCCCAGTTATAGTCGGCACTAACAGAATCCCTAGAACTGTCCACTCGCCCAGACCGCCCGCCCAATACACTTCTATCCACACAACACACACCAACATTGAGGCTCCCCGTCCTCTATCTTGCATGCTCCTCAACTGTAGATCAGCAGTACAACACGCCACAGACATTGCTGAAGTTTTACTCGCTCATGAAATAGACATCGCATTCCTCACAGAATCCTGGCTCAATGACCACTCTACCCCCATTCTAGACATACTCGCCCCCCCAGGTTACAACATCATCAGACACGACAGACCGATCAAAACGGGTGGCGGACTAGCCATCATTCACAAAGTAGGAATACAGCTTACCACACTTAAACCTACAGAATACCTGACTCTTGAGTACCTGGGTGTCGAGCTCACTGGCAAAGAAGACACCACAGTCCAGACCCTCTCCAACCTGCTTGAAATAACCAACCTCAAACAACTCTGCAATGAACCAACTCACATCAAAGGAGCAACTCTGGATGCGATCATCACCAAAAATGAGCTGATCTCTCTGAAAGTGATTTCTCCCATTGACTGGTCTGGCCACCACCTTATACTGTTTAATATTGACTCGCTAGTCAGATACCAACCAACACAATCTGACATACCGAAGCACTGGACCAGGAACATCAAAGAAGTCCCTATTACCGAACTTGAATCCAGGATTCATGCCCTTCTACAGCCCCAGCCTTCCACTTTGTCGGCTGAAGACCTCACTGCTCGCTTTAATTCAACAATGACGGAGGTATTAGATCAAGTAGCGCCACTCAAACAGCTGAGACCAATCAAATCTAAATCTAAATCTTGGTTCAACGTGGATCTTAATAACGAAAGACGTCAACTCAGACAGTCGGAAAGGTCTTGGAGACTAAACCCATTGACTTTACACCTAACGCAACTTAGATCTGCGCGGCTGGCCTATAAAAAACACATTTTCGGAGAAAAGGCCTCCTCCTTCCGCAACCAACTAGACCAGGCGAAAAATAGACCTAGAGAACTCTTCAACATTGTTAAAAGTCAAACAAACGGCACATCCTCACACGAAATCAAAGCCACCAAGGATCGTTGCAAAGAAATTGCCTGCTTCTTCACAGATAAAGTAGCAAAAATTGAACAATCCTTCATCCAATCCTCAAATCCCCCCTCCCTCTTAACCTGCCCCCCCTCATGCACCCTGGACCAAACTGAAAGCGATCATACCAAGGACAACCAGGTCTGCCTCCAACCAAAAAATAATGCTCACTGGTCAGACTTCGAACTTATGTCGGAAAACGAGGTCTTCAACATAATTGCAAGCTTAAAGCCCTCTTCCCACACTATGGACCCCCTCCCATCCACAATAGTAAAACAACTCAATCACATCATTACCCCTTTCTGGACAAAAATCATCAACTCCTCTCTCACATCAGGCTGTGTCCCAGACTCCCTTCAACTAGGACAAATCACTCCCATACTCAAGAAACCAGGAGCCGACCCCAACGATCTCAACAACCTCAGACCTATCTCCAACCTCCCGTTCCTAGCTAAAACACTGGAGAAGTGCGTTCTCCAACAACTCAACAAACACATTGACGATTTCAACCTCCTCAACACCTTGCAATCGGGATTCAGGAAAGGTTGTAGCACCGAAACAGCGATGCTCAATATTTCTGACGATATCCACAGAGCCTTAGATGAAGGCGAAGCCTGTCTCCTCATCCTTATTGACCTATCTGCGGCATTCGACACAATAAATCATCCAGCTTTACTTGAGACTTTGAAGAGGCCCTCTGGCATTAATGGCTTAGTACTAAAATGGTTCACTTCTTTCCTTCAGCACCGCTCGCAACAAATTAAAATCAACTCCTGTCTCTCTCTCTCGGCCAACAAAAGTCACACTTGGTGTCCTGCAAGGATCAATCCTCTCACCATCCCTCTTCAATCTCTTCATGGAACCCCTGACAATCATTCTGAAACAAGCAGGAGTTAACTACCACCTATATGCAGATGACACTCAAATTTACTACAAAATCAAATCTCCCAGCGACATCAGTCACCTCAATGTTACACTAACCAAGATCCAATCCTGGTTCAACGCAAATCACTTCAAGCTGAACCCAGACAAAACAGAACTAATACTGTTCTCTCCAAAAAGTAACCACCGACCAATCCAACACTGGCTCAAGAATCTTGATGCCCTAAACTGCTCCCTCGTCCTATCCGACTCGGTTAAGTCACTAGGCATTACCCTGGACAAGAACTTATCAATGAAAGACCACATCAAAAACTCTGCAAAAGGTGCGCTTTACTCATTAAAACACCTCAAGAAAATTAAACCTTTCATTCCCCAAGATGATCTCAAGACAATAGTACAATCCCTAGTCCTCTCCAAACTGGACTATGGGAACGCCATCCTAACAGGGACACCGAAAGCTCACCCACTAAGGTCAGTCCTCAACATGGCAGCCCGACTCATTACTGGTGTAAAAAGATTTTATCACATCACACCTGCTCTCAACTCCCTCAACTGGCTTCCCATGGAAGGTAGATGTATTTACAAACTGGCCTGCATCACACACAAAACCCTTCACTCACCATCCCCCAACTACCTTAACAGCAAACTAGTAAAAGCAGGAAAATCCAGAACTCTGAGAATCTCCAACTCACTTCTTCTCATCCCTCCAAAAGTGAAAAGGAAAACCACTCAGTGTTGATCCTTCTCTGGTAATGTACCCAGGATGTGGAACTCACTCCCTAGAGACTTCAGATGCAACCCCTCCTTCTCCTGCTTCAAAAGGGACTTGAAACTCCATCTCCTCAACAAATTCTTTACCGACCAAGGTCAACTAACCTAGACTCTGACTCTGATAACCTAGTTGACTCCCCCCTCACTTGACCATCAAGGATAGGTGGTTACTGGACTGTGCCAACCACCTACTTTATTTTGTCTCCCTCCCCCAAACCGTTTGCCTAATTATTACGTTTTTGCCTATATCTTTCTTGCTTCCTTAGATCATGCTATGTAATGCAACCTCTATCTCTCACTGTGTTTGCCTAATTATTATGCTTTTACTTGTATATTTTTTGCTTCCTTAGATCTTGCTATGTAATGCAACCTTTATCTCCTGTGTATATGTAAAGCGCTCTGATACCCACGGGTCAAGCTAGCGCTATATAAAACTTTTAAGATAAATAAAAATATAACGAAATTAGAGACTGTTGTTTATACTGGGATTACAGAATCCAATGTACTATAAAGAAGTTAGAGATGTGCTTTTATACAGGGATTGCAGAATCTCATGTATTATATTAAACCTACTTTGAGATAAGTGTAACTTTAGAGCAGTGTGAGATAGTGCCTGCGACCCCATTAAAATATAACATGCACACAATCTTTCATCCCACTTTTAAACCAAGATGCCCCAGAACTAAACAATTCTTGTTTGGCTAAAATGTAAAGGAGAGCTCCTTATTGTCTCTATAAAGTAAAGCCCATTGTGCTTTTGGAATTTTGGCAGAATACTAGCAGGAGAGAGAGAGAGAGAGAGAGAGAGAGAGAGAGTCTTCTTAGGTCACTGGCTAGAACTCTCTCTCCACACCTCGATCATGCAGTGCCCGCCCAGCACCATGTATCGCTGGTGCAGTTGGAGCAGGATCTCGCATTAGTAAGGAAATCCCACTTAGCCAGCTACTAATCTTTAGTTCTGGAGTAGCGTGCTATTTGCCGAAAAAGCACTTCAATGCCTCGTTAGGGGTTGTAAGCACTATATAAATACATTTACAATTACAACTGAAGCAAGCAATGCTGGCCTGTCCCATGGATAGCCTGGAGAGGAGGGAAGTTAGAAGGGTTTTCTGCCTAGAAAGCGTCATCCCCCGCTGAGTCCTCATCCTGCCCCACGCAACCCTGAAGGGTGAAGTGTGAGGGGGTAGGTTTCATAGCAGTTTTTTTGCCCACCGCTGATCCTCAAAGTCTCTTAGACTAGAAAAAGCAGCGCTCGCCCTGAGCCCATGCACCCCAGTAAAGGGGGTTGGGAGTGTGAGGTTGGAGCAGTTTACTTGATTACAGCTGACTCTCTGTCTCCGAAAGCAAGCATGGAGAGGGGTGCAGCCCGACCCTTGTGGCGAGCAAGGATCTCCTCCCCACATTGGGTGTAGGCAGAGCTCATCCTTTCGTATGCATCGCTTAGAGAGTGCAAAAGACACGCAATTGATGGACGCAATGCAGAACAAATCAAAACATTCACCCCCAGTCAAGCGATCTGAGTTGAATCCATCATTCTTTTGCTCACCGTGCCACCCCAGTTTAGACCTGGCCATATGCAAATTAGTCTTGACCCTGTGCCTCATGGGAACAGTCCAGCCCGAACTGCCAAGCCAGGTCCTCCCTGGACCAGAAACAAGCGTCCTAGGACCGGTTTCGGGGTTTCACCCCTCATCAGCCAGGATAGCTTGAATCCAGTGGCACAGTGTGCTGGACTGTTCCCATGAGGCACAGAGTCAAGACTGATTTGAATATGGCCAGGTCTAAACTGGGGTGGCATGGTGAGCAAAAGAATGATGGATTTAACCCAGATCTCTTGACTGGGGGAGAATGTTTTGATTTGTTCTGCATTCCGTCCATCAATTGTGTGTCTTTTGCTTTCTCGCCCTAAGTGCCCTGGGTATGCCCAGACGTGGGTACCGGGCTCGAGGATCAGGGTTATGAAGGGCATCTACAAACAACTCCCATGTTTGGGCTATATCTAATGAACCATGGCCCCGCTGAGCCTCTCTCAGCAACACTGCACTCTCATAACTCGCCCATCTCTACAATTCTCGCTTCCAAACCTCCACTCGGGGGGGCCCCTCGGTGAGTTCCAGTTTCGCGCAATCTCTCTTTGCTAAAATAAAGGCCAAATCTTGCAACCCACTTGTCGCCTTAATCCTAGCCGTATGCGGGTACAAATGTAGTAGGCAATGGGCAGGCATGCACGGGACTACTCATTCAGTCACTATTGTTAAAATCCTAGTAAATTCCTCCCAATAATGGCTTAGCTCTGGGCATGCCCAAAACATGTGATGAAACTCTGCCCCCACCACTTCACATCTCGGGCATTTCGCACCCCCCACGGTAAAGTGTCTGACTATCCGTCCAGGCATGAGATATGCCCTATGAAGTACATAGAAATTAATAAGTTTAAACCTGGTGTTACTGGAAACCTTAGATAGTCCCCCAGTTGTAAAATAGTCCCCCAATCGTCTTCCGGGATGGGTCCCCAGATCCCCCTCCCATAGTCCTCTAAGGGCCTCCAAGGGTAGGGTCACCTCATTCCTAATCGTCCTATAAAGACAAGTGACCGCCTTGAAGGTTCCCGATGACGTAACCAAATATTGGCAACTCTTGGAATGTGTGGGTTCTGATGTGCCCTCCCACCAGTGTTTGCGGATGGGTGCTGTTACAGCGCCGTAGAGAAGGAACTGGCCCTCCGCCGTCGAGGAGGAACTGGCCCTGCGATAAGTCATAACAGGACAAACTCTTCCAATGGGAGGACTTCGTCATCTTTGAAGAAGGACCCAAGCGTTGGTGCTCTCTCATCCAACCAATCCTTCAATAATTCATAATTTTGTCTGTTGCTGACATTCACATTTTTCTTCCACCCATAACAGTATACAGCATGGGGCAATGGGTCAGTCCAATTTAGACATTGTGAGTGACTACATTCTGCTATTTCACAAGGCCAGACTGATTGGCTTTGCCATGCTTGTTTTAGGTCTGGTCTTAGCAAAGGCCTTTTGATTTTACTAACTTTATCCATTAAAAGCCTTCTTATTCAATTTTTGCCAGTGGTTTCAAAGCTTGTAT